>CM026197.1:29509358-30196858 GCA_014839995.1 Xenentodon cancila
GCCACTGGTGGAAGAAGCAGATGAGGCTTGGTATCAAGGGAATGAGCCAACTAACAGGCTGATGCCTGAAAGCATATCCACACCTTGTCAACGCAGCAGCCCCTGTTGAGTTAAGTGTTTGTGACATTCTAAACGATCCTGACAGTGTTTATTTTCAGTCAGGGGACTAAATATGCAAGGGTTTGATTGATTAGGTCTGCCATAAAAGTTGAAGTAAATTCAAAGGTAGGAAATCTAACCTCTAAGGGGGTCTTAGACAGATCAAAGGAATTGAGGGAGTGTGGATAAATCAATCTATGTCTGCGTATGTTTGTCCATATCAGTGTCAAGTTAGTGCTGTCCTCCTGAAAATGTCTCATAAGTTTTGTAAATTATCATGTATTTATAAATATTTTTGTATTTATGTTTTTTTTTTATTTAACCTGGAATGTTCCTGCCTTTCATTCTAAAATGTATGGACGCGGCCCATCTATAGTAAGAAAGATGATAAAATTATGTTATTTAAAAAGAAACAATACAGTTTTATCGTTTTTTTATGAAAAATATTTTTGAACACATCCAGAGCATGGCAAAGCCCGCTAGAAATGAATATTTAATTGCTCAGATGTTGCTCCAAGGCAGACCTTTTCTTGCCCCAGGCTTTCACATTATGCCTTGTCCCTTTTTCCACTGATAATATGTTTACTTTTGACCTCTTGTTTTCTTTACGCCTGTTTTTTCCCCTTTTGCCTAGCGGATTCCCAAACAGCAAATACATTAGTGACACTTTAAAAGAGATGCAGCTTCCCTCTCATTTGCAGAACCAAAAGTGGAAAGATCAAACAAACTTTAAATCAAAAAAAGTGATCTGTTCCCTGCTGAGAGCAGAAAGGACAGAGACAGACTGTGAGCACAGGAAGAAGAAAGCAAGCAACAGCTAAGTCCTATCTGCAGCCTAATTACACTCATTAAGACTACTGACGTTCACAAATGAAGTGTTGAATAACTAAGAAAAGGCAATTAAATCTCCTAACCTTGGAGAGGACAGATACTGTAAGAGCTGTTTTGTCACCGTATTCGTGAGATTAAAGTAGATCGATTTCCCACCCCTAATATTTTCATTTTATTTGTCAAGAGAGGAAGAACATCTGGGCAACAAATACAATTGTTAATATTAAACTTTAATATGACTGCTAAAAATGAAAGAAAAAAAAGGAAAAGACGGAGAAGTGTGTTTTGCTTGCATATGCACATTCCTTAAAAGCCATTCTTGGACCAAACAAGATGTGATTTGTGTCAGTACTCAAAATTCGCACGCGAAGTACAGCAGCACCACCTCTGCTCTGGTGGGTGTGACCTCTGCTCACTAATGAGTGACTTCCAAACCAAAGATTAAAAAAGATAAACAAACAAACAAACAAAATAGTCTCACTAAAAAAGGCCCGCAGTTCATTAATGTTTGATGTGCCAGTGTAATTAAACAGTAGGAGAATGTATCAGTATATGCTGATGGATGTAACAGGATTGTATTTGACTCCGACTTTACGTAGTATTCAACAACTCCTGCTGTCTGTGACATGTATGAAGCTGTGCTGTTGTTTTGGCTTGATTAATAACTCATTTGTTTCCCATATTTGACTAGAAATTTCATTCTCGCTCTCATTTACTTGACAACACACACACACTCACATGCACTTTCCTCCTCTGTCCCCAGGCAATACATCCATATCAATTTAATGCAAGCTGACTTTCTAATTACACTAATGGCCTGAACCAGAGCCATAACAAATGTATTATTCAGACAAAATATATTTTTCAACATTCTCCAAAGTGACTGATTATCTCCTGAGGATGGCTGATGGTACCATTAAAATCATTGGCTGCAGTCCTGCTTCATTTTACAGCAGTGGCCAACATGATGGTAGTAAGCTGCATTCGAAACTTTCAGATCAGCACGTGCATCTTTTCTTGTATGAGTTATTTTTTAACCGTGTAAAACATCACAGCTCATGTTCACAAAAGAATATTTAAAAATAAGACATATTCTACATTTTTCTCAAACGTTAACACAACTTCTTAAGGTTATAATTACCACAGAAGCAGCTCTGTCTTCAGTCACTGTGACTGACAGATGTAACTTTACTCCACACATCTCTGCTGGGTGTGCTGCTTTTTGAACGTCACAGCTATGCTCCACCCACTTCAGAAGAGCAGTCAATGTGTGACATGAATTTGGGTGGAGGAACAGATGGGGAAGCTGGATAAGTGTACTCTGATCTCTGTCCCTGATCTCACAGTAGCCAACAGATCTGAATGAAATATTTTCAGACTCAGGCTACCCAAAACTAAATTACAGGGTTGTGTTACACTGAAGCCTTTGATTTGGTAGTCACTTTAAACACCCAAATGAATCCTCTCTAGCACAGAAAAAGAAATTATTTATTATTTCCTTAAAGGAAGGCAGATTTGGGTTTTGTTTTTTGTTTTTTTTTCCATCTTGAGTAATGTCTTGTCTTGCATGTAGGTGTAAATTATTAATAGGCAGAGCCAGACCCATATTGATTGATGACTTCTTGACCAGCAAGTACTTGACAGCTGCAGAGTAATAACATGTGGTAATCATGCATACATGAATGCAGGTCCTTACATTTGCATTTGAAAGACTCAGACTGCTGCTCTGAGCGTCTGAAACTGTTATAGAAAGGATGAAGTCTCACTCTGAGGAGAACACCTTCTTTGAATCTTTGTGGTAGGTGAGGTTTTGCAGGAAATGCAAAGCACCAACGTGGATGAGAGCAGGGGGACATTTTCTGAACTGTTTTGGGGAGAGCTGAAGACTAGCACGATAGGAATTTATGAAAGTGGCAATGACCATTTACTGTTTTAACTGGGCTTTATTGACAATAAAAACCGAAAACAACTTTTAAGAACAGTTTTAATTTCCAGCAAACAGGAAAGGTGTTTTTTCTTTTCAGCCGTCTAGGTGTAGTTCAGCGCATGCTGCCTCCAATGGGTAAAAAAAAACCAAACAAACAAATCATGTACTTGCTTTTTTTGCATCTGAGAAAGGAAGTGAAATCCAATCACAAGATACAATTCAGGATGGATGTGATGACACGTGTTATTGGCAGGTGTGAACAGACATGCTTAAAGCTGTCCCGCTGATATCGGATCAATCGGGATGGATGGTGATTCACAGCGGAAAAACATTTTCAAAATAAAACAGGAAATCAAACTACAAATCAAACAGGATTCCAAAAGGAAAAACTACAAGTTAAGAAAAACAGGAAAATTGATCAAGACAAATTGTTCTCCAATTATGTTGATTGTTTGTTTATATGACTGTGTCATATAACCGCAATGGAAAAGAAGAGAATGGCCATGGAAAACCAGAAGGAAGTGTTTTATTTAATGTCTTTTTCTTTGTTACATTAATAAAGTTTAACAACAATAAAAGGACATATATATGCATTTGAACTGCAGCTAAAGCTTTATTCATCAACAGCCGTCTTACAAAGCATGACTGATGGGAATTTTTTTATGGAAAAATAAAATGCTATGAGATACTTATTTTGCTTGGTTGGTCTTCAGCAACAACAGTGGAGACGGAGTCCTTAGGTAAAGTAAAAGATCATGTTTCAAGGTGACAACAATTATCTTGTTACGGTTGTGCGATTAGGCTGCTATACAAGTTTTCTGAGCTTGTCACACTTATCATATACATTGTAAAAGTAATGGTACATGCTGCTGTGAGAAAACTGACAGGGAGGACTGTAATGACCCATACCTCTCCTCGTCTGGGTTGTGACATCAGTTAACAGACTCTGCAGAAGATTTGGAGGGTTTTTGATGTTGTTGCTTATTTGGTGCCAAATTTTAATAAACAAGACTCCAGTACATTTTTTATTCTCTTTGAATGTGATGATAATGCAAAAAAAGTTTGGGACACAGAGATAGTTCTTCTTGCACCCTCAAAGAGACAGCTCAAAAGGGTGAAAAGGATTTGAGTCATGACAAGTGGAGTTTAGTTGTGATAAATGTGCACAAGTTTTCTATGTTATATATCCTATACGGTATATGTAAATGACAGAAGCTGCTGACTTGGCTGGTTGCTGTGAGATATTTGTTCTAGTTAAGGTGTCTTGTGTCATAGGTATGGTTGTTAAAGACAGATTTATCATTGAATCATGGCTGCTTTCTTCACCTGACACTGAATCGGGGCATTTTGTGTTCATGTAGGATGTGTAGCTGTGTTTTATTGCAGTTATTTGCTTCAATATGTTCTGGATTTTGAGCTTGTGCAGGACTTTGTTGAGGTTTGGGTAATCACTACACTGCCACTCAACAAAACAAAGAGAGTATGTTATTGGCAATGACAAGGCTGATTATACTGTGTGAGTTCAATTTTTATTATTATTATTATTTCCTATTCAAATCAGAAGCTTCAGGGGTGTTGGATGAGTGTGATCTGGGATTTCCAGTTTATAATATGACAGAGCCACAGTGTAATAACCCTTCTGCTTCCTGGTTTAACCTGGTTTAACCTGGTTTGGACTGTATTGAAGAATGGGTGCCTGTTGAAAATGAGGCTACACCTCCTGATTTCCCCCATCTGTTTCAAAAGAGTTATGGTTGAAGAGACTGCAGGCTCGTTCTTCCTTCTACTTTGAAGAGGCTCAGGTTTTATTAGTTGACAGGATTGAAGGTGCTGCTTCTGCTCACTTTTTTGTGAGACTTATGGAGGTCAAAACTTGTGCTATAGGCTTTTTTTTTTTTTTAACACGACCAAGTTCCCACTGAGTAGGAAAACAGAAGACAGATGTGAAGAAAAACAGTAGCCGGGACTAACTGAGAGGTAGGAGGATGATTTGGGACAGTAATTCACATCCCACATTTACGTAAGGGTTTAGACTCTTTAAAGATGCATGTTAATGATGATGATTGGGACCAGTAAAGCTCACTGCTTTTAAGCTCACTTCCATTTAAACTACCAGGTAGTCCCTAAAACTGTGTGAGCAAATTACGTGCATGCACAGTCCAATGCATTGGCACTAAACTTCACATCAGGAATTTAGCACACACAGATGGATTTTTTAGATGTAGATGATGAGCATCTTTGATTGTGCCACGATAATAAGATAGGACGAGTAAAGTGAGCGGTAAAGCATCCTATAAGCTAAATTCACAGAGGATGGTGATAGATGGTTCATGCTGACTTTCTGGCTCTGCCTGAGCTGCTTGTAGATTTGCCGGATAAGCTCAGTAAAGCACTTTATTGTTTTAATTAAAGCCCATACAGTGTCTGTAATGGCTGAGTTTGGATTTACAGTGGGCTTACTAAAAAAAAAAAAAAAAAAAAAAAAAAAAAGACTGAATCAAAGTATCAATAAAATACTAAATTCTTGGGAATGTCAGTTTAGATAGAGTGACATACAAGATTTATTTATTTATTCATTCATTTGTTTAACAAACCACCATCTTTGGGTAAGAAGATAATGTCAAAGTGAAATTATCTGAATACATTTCTCACAACAAGCTTAGGGTCCATTAGAATAACTGTCTACAAAAATGAAAGTCAAATTATACAATTATATTATATAATAATTTCGATTCTGTTTTATACTTTTGGCTCTTGATTGACAGTACACAGTGGGAGAAGGGATGAGCGTGAGCAAGCAAAGGACAATAAAAAAAAAAAGTGATTTGAATGGTGGGACTTGTGTCCCAGTAGAGCTTTATGGCTCCTTCTGAACTATGGTGAATAATCGTTCATTTCCACTGACTGTTGGATGGGTAACCTGAAGTCTCTCATGATGATTTATAAAAGACAAGGACCAATAAGCTCCAACATTTTCCAATAAAACATCCACACTGAAGTTAACAAATGCACATGTTGGGGCATTTCAGTGGAAAACCTTCACAATTGTTGCATCCTGTAGTGTGGTCCAGCAAGGCCTGGGTCTTGATAAATGTCCGTGTCATTGTTGCACTGTAAGTTTGACTCGTGGATTGGTGGGGAAGTGGGATCACTGGCATTAATTTATTACCAAGACTGCAGAGAAAATCCAAAGATTAATTTCATGAAACTGGGGAGAGAGAGAGAGATGGAGCATGAAAGAAAGTAAGACCCAATTAAATTTTGTTGCGGATGGCAACAGTTCAGTTAAAATTTATATTGGTCTTGGCAGAGGACATGCTCTGTGAGTGCCCTTCTCTGTGTTGTATTAACCTGTATCAATGTGCACTACTTCTAACTGATTTGTGTAATTTGGAGCACTAATAGGAGCCGGTTACTTTGTTTGCTCAAGTCCTGGCAGCAGTCTAATCACCTTCTCTGCCCTTATCCACAAAAATGACACATTCTTAGCTTCTTATCCTGCCTCCAATTTGGCTTAATTTGGATTCATAAAATATTCTTTGTTAGTTTTTACTTTTACCTCTCGTACACCTAAACTTGTACAGTTAGACTTATTAGGAGATTGATTTCCATTCATTGTAGACAGCCTAATGCAAACCCTAGCTCTACCCAGGACCCGTGAGATGACGTTATGCCTCATTAGTATTGCTCTTTGGTCCGCCTGAGGACAACTGATCCTGACAAGGTCAGTGATTACATCAAAAGAAATAAAAATTATACACACACATATATTCTGAGCCCTAACATTAACTCAATCTCAGTTCAGTTCTCTGAATAAATTACCCTGCTGCCCTAAATCACTGAAGTCTAATCCCAGGTGGCGTCCAGACATTCATAGCCACGAGGCTTGTTAGTTTGTCTAGGTAACAAGAATTTTATTTTGTGTTATGAATGGAAAGCAGGCGTACTGACAGGTGAATTCAGGTCATCTGAAGTGGCTGGCCTGATTAGAACAACACGTTTTCAACAATACGTGTTGCTGAGATATCCTGTATAAAATACCTCTGTGTTGTGTCAAGAGCCACAGAAGAGCTATATTTGTGGACAGTGTTGTTTAGACCTGAAAATGTTTTCAAGTGTGAAACTGAAACTTTATTTATATAACATTTTACAAGCTGTAGAGAAGATTTATTAAGTGTCTATGCACAAACAAGTCATCCCGGAGCTGTAAGGAAAGTCTTTATACTAGCTACACCTGCCAAAAGCACTTCAGAAAGTTTTCAAAAATTTTGTGACTCAGACTCTGAAGGACATAACTTTTTGTCACAATTTAAAAAACAGACATAGATATAATGACAGACTAGGTGGTAAAGTGTGTCATGTAGTGAAGCATGTACAGCAGAGACAACAGAATGACACTGATCTACAAGCTGTCCATTGATAAGTACACCTACGTTAAGCTCCAAAGTTTTATGAATCAGGACATGAATAAAAGGCATTTGGCCCATGCCAGCTTTGTAAATAACATCAATAAACGAAAGATGAAGAACAATACTTGACATATTTCAACCGTCATTATTCTGAATGAAAGCTGATTAAAAATTCTGATTTAATTTGTAAAATCTAAGTTCATCTCATAAGCAATAGCTTTTAGTATCAGCTTTAGGAACAATATTTTCATGTCATTGTTTCTCTTATAGTCACATCTTTCTGGAAGAATTTTGGCCTTTTTTTTAATTAGTTCATTTAGATCATTGAGGTTGAGGCATTCATCTCTGCACAACCACAGTCGTTCAGTCTGGTTGAAGTCTGGACTTAAAAACACCACAAGTTAAAACAAGTTCTTTCTTTTCTTTTTTTAGCCAGTCTGGTGCTTTGCTGAGGTTCTTGGGATCAATTTCCTGTTGCATGATCCATTTTCAGCCAGTCTTTAGCTGTCAAATACATGGATTCACATTTGGCTCTTAAACTCTTTAAGACAGTGACTCATTTTGTCAAATCAATGATTAAAAGTTGCTCAGGTCCTGTGCTGCAAAACAAGTCCAAACCAAACCTCCGCCACCACGTTTGACAGTTTGCATGAATAATTTGTGTTGCTTTGCCATGTCTGCTTTCTGCCAAATGAGATATTTTGTGTTATGACCAAATATCTACATTTTGGTCCGCTCAAAGACATTGTTCCAGGACTAATGTTGCAAACCAGAGCCGTGCTGCCATTTGCTGTTAAAAAAGATGAAGCTGGTTTCTGTCAAACCTTTAAAAAAAACATATTTCTGCAGCCTTTTCATATGTGTACTTTCTTGAATCTTAACATGTCACATGCTAACTGAGGTCTACCTTTGGCTTGGAGATGTAGCTTTTGAGTTTTTAATCTCTCTGCGCATGGAGTGGTTTGAACTTGCTGAAATGTCCACTCCTGGGTAGATTGACTACTGTGTGAATTGTTTTCCATGTGAATAATCTTTCTCATTGGGGTTTGGGATAGCCTTATAACCCTTTCCAGATTGAAGATCAGCAACAGTTACTTCTTTAAGATAATTTCTGATGCTGTTGCCCCATGGCATTGTATTAACACCTACCAAGAAACAGACCAAAACCTCTGCTTTTATGAGGGTGCACACATTTTTGCTGATGATGAATTATTTAAACGTACTTGATACGCAGCATCTTGTTACTGCTTCTTTTACAATAAACTTTTACTTAGTTATCTTCCTTTCAATGGAAACAATAAGAGCGTACTTCACTTTTTAAACACTGCTTTTGCTTATGTGCTTTTTCTTCCTCATGTAACTGTTTGTATAGCAACATTTATGGCAACAGCTGTACAATAATTGACAAGAATACGATAGAAATATGTATCTTGTCTTCTTAATCTCTCATGGTTGGCATACTTGTAGTTTAAATTGACAGGATCATGTTCTTTTGAGGGTAGTCGTCCATCATGATAATAATCTTTTCTCCTCATTAAGTTGGAGTAAATGTACCATTATGTTAAAAATGAATTGAGAAGCCAATTGCAGACATGGTGGCTGGAGAGAGAGATCAGAGAGCAGTTTATCTAAAGTCAAATGGTATTGGTGAAGGGTGGCGGCAGGAGACAAGCAGGCTGAACTCTGGGGGACATAACAGATCAGACAGGTATTTTACTGAGGAAATACAAGCAAGGGAAAAGATGAGTGGATCCACTGGTGTGCTCAGGTGTGGCACCAGGGAGACAGTTGAAGAAGTGAAACTGGGGGAGGCTGCAGGCAAACAGAAATAGAGATTGGTTATGGGAAAAGTAAAAGGCTTGAATGTGACTAACAGCTTGACTGAGTCTTCGATCTGGCAGCAAGTAGAGGCTAAGCCAGATGTTTATAGCAGAGTCAGGATGATTACTGGCAGCTGGTGCCCTGTGTCAGACACACTTGTCTGTAATTCTTCAAATTAAGCACACACACAGTCAGACACTCAGAGGGAGAAAGCCTGCCAACTAGGGAGTGGCATTGATAGTGGAGTGAATGACGTGTTTTGTCTTCATTCAAGTCATCCAGCTTCATCATCATCAGTCTTCTTTTCTCAAGCTGAACTGCAAGCGTCTAATTTTCTCTACTCTGCATAGTGTACAGTTTTGCTTTGGTAATTTTTGTTAAGAAGCAAAAGGAAGAAGCCCTGTTGCAATGAAAGGAAGTGTAGAGCCAGGGCTTTTCCATCACTATCATTTTAATATGCACAACCAAATTAGAAATGCCTTTGATTAATATCTATGCAATGTTCTTAGTTGGATTTATTGTAGACTGCAAAACCAAGCAAGAGGCAAAGACAGCTCAGTAGAGAACAAACTATCTGTAACTGAGGTCGGTCTTTAAGAAAACTGGTAGAATCATGCAGTTGTAAGTTGACACAGATTCTTTATTAGTGCAAGTTATTAAAGTTATTGTGTGTCAAATATTACCACTTCAATCTGAACAGTTTTCCCCAGAGCTGCATGCTTTCCAACCTTTTACTTTGTTGCCTTTACTCATAATGCGCCCTCCAAAAATGATTAATTACTGCCTACGTTCAAAAACGTGCATGTTTCAAACACCGTTCACTTTGGTTTATTTATTGTGTAACACCAATCCACAACAAAAATAATCAAAGAAATTGCAGCTTAAGTCAAAATTGTATGCAACGTAGGTCCACTCCTAAGTGCAAAATGCAACACATGGTGCAAGTGAATTCAGTCCATTTGATTCTGCAATTGCTTCTATTGTCTGCAGATCAATATTTATAAACAGCATTAGGGGCTAGATAACAAGATGAAAAGACAGCTGGTGAGGTTAGGTGTGTGTTGATATTCATGATCTGTGGTTGCTGAAAAGAAAATCCTGTTACTAATATTTTCCAACCATAGTGTAAATCTACAGCATATTAATGTACAGGTTTGTGTAATTCCTAATTTAAGACACATTTTGACCTCATTTAATTCAAAAGAGACTTTTTTATTTTTACATCAATTGTAGAATAACAAATGCACTGATATTGAATGCCTTTCTTCCCCATGGACTGTGTTTCTACAGTGTTGATCCATTTTAATGAAATTGCATGACAAAATGCAGCCATAAAGAGATCAACTATCCTGAAACAGAGCAAAAGTGCAGATTCACTCCTTAAAGGCACATTATGATGATGTACGGACCTAAATAACTGGTTTGGGAAACCTAAGTTGTCACGTTGTCTGAGTCCCAGTTAACCTGCATTTGTTAGGAAGCAAATCTGGTAATTAAAATGAACAAGTTTTGTGTTCAAATGTACAGAAGAAGATTTTCTTTTCTTAGTAGGTATCCCTGGCCTAATGCCTTTGTGCTTGTTGGCACGTCATTCCTGTCCTCTAATCTCACAATCTCTTAATCCAGACTGCTATTCTCCATGTTTTTTTAATTTAACTTTGTTAAACCTTTACTTATCCAAGGAGAAAAACATTTGATATTTAAAATTTTTCATTGGTCAAGAAATGCAGAAGCTAAGATGCATTGACTTTACAACACACATAAATTAAGAATAAATGCATAAAATGTTTACAAATATAAAACAAATTAATTACTTTCGCTTTGGGGATTAATGAAACATTTTTGAACTGAATTAACATTTTGAAAACATCAACAAAATCCAAACTATACCACATATTTTAGACTTTTAAAGTTTTCTAAAATTATTATAAAAATGGCTAGTAATAATTTTTATAGCATCTGAAGGCAGATGTGGATGCATATAGAATATTTAAATAATGCTTATATTCATGTAATAAGACCAGATCTTTGGGGTACAAGTGGGTTTAAGTTGATTCCAGGTTTGTGGAGCAGCATATTTCTATGCTTTTCTCCTCACCTTAGTTCATAATCTAGGCACAGAACAAAGCAAAAAAAAAAAAATAACTTCGAGAGCTTTTTTTATTTTGAAGAGTGCAAGTCTGTAGGTAAAATGGGAGAAAACTGAGAACAGCTTTATAAAGGAATGTATTCCAATGCCTTTGGGAGGACAAAGCAGACTCTGACCCGGGTGTACAAAGTACAATGGTGAGCAAAACCTCTAAGATTTGGGGAGAAGGGCGATCTGGCTTTTTCCCTTATAGCACCCGCCTCATGGAACTCTGCCTGCTGCCTTCAGGCTCACTACATCTCTTGGTACTTTTGAAACTTTCCGTAAAACTTTGCGTTTTTAGAGGGCCTTTGGTCTGATTAATATATTAACTACTCCATTCCTGCTAGTTCTGGCTGCCTCGTCCTCTCTCTTGCTAGGTTGGCAATTTCTAGCTATGTATATAGACAATACCTTATTTTTATTTTTATTGTTATTTTATTGCCACTGTTATTTTTATCAAATAGAATTTTTAATTTTCTAAGTTTATCTATTGTTCCTTTTATCATATTGAAGATAATTCTGCACTTTAAATTTTTTGTATCATATTGTTTTTGCTGCTTTTAAAAGTTGTTGTACTGGTTGTAATTCATTATTGTTCTGTTAAGAACTTCCCAACATTGTTTAGAAAAGTGCTGTACAAATAAAGCTTTATTATTTTTACAATTAATAAGATTTGTGATAAACCTCAAGCTCGTCAATAGACTGGATCCAGTGTATGCAGACATGCTGAGGATGTATGCATATAATTTACCATAGTAATTTATGTGACAGACATAATCGTAGCAGGGATAAGTCTGTTTCTGGCTTCAAAAGAAAGGCATGACTTTTTCTATAAAAAAAAATCCAATTTCAGCTTGTGAATTGTTGAACACGAAAGAGCACATCATCAGTCAAAACTTTTTTGTATTGTGCAGCTCAGTCTCAGAACTGAAAAATAGTGGCAGACAGAAGGACTCAGGAACTTTATTTTGAGTCTTGTTTTGTTGGCATTAAGGCTATTTCCAACACAAAAAAGGTGCATTGAACATCATAAAAACTTTTTGTAGTGGATATGAGGCCTGACTAGGTGTAGAGGCAGCACAGTGTTTTCAGCATAAAAATGAAATTTAGTGTACAATATTTGTCGATCAGGGTTGCCAATGAATAAACAGAACAGAAGTGGTCCCAGGAGCAATCCCTGATGAACACTTATATGTTGCTCATAGACCAGTGTTGTGCTCTGTCAATCAAATTTCTTTCACTCACTACACAAATAAGCTGGATGCTTTGAAACTGTTCTGCCCCATGTGTAAGTTAATTGGCTAGCGCTAGCTGTGAAGCCACAGTTTAAATGGCTGATGCAGTAAAGCATCAAAAGTTGGGGAACTTTCAACTTCTGATGGAAGCAATGTTCCCAGTGTGATGCAGAGAACCCACAGTTTAGTTCAACAATGGTTGATGTCATCCAATTCAAAGTGAACAAACAACAATGCTGAGGACATTTTCAGCATGTACCCCTTAGCTCAAGGTTAGTTACGCTCATGTAGCTAAAATTGCATTAATATCTTCAACCTGAACACACTGAAATATGCCTGATAAATAATTTCCAAACCATCCAACAGCATGTTCGGAGTGTCCAACACTACTCAATATTTGATTTATAATGTTGTGATGTGCAGTGTCAAAGGTCATAAATCAATAATAAGGGCTGTACAAGGTTACTTACTATTAAAAAATCAGTTACAACATGTGTTACTTTTAAAGCTGCTGTAGTCATACATAGTCATGTGGTCATACATATGTAGTCATGCTGCAGGTTGATGAAAGAGCCAGCTTGAGATAATTATAATAATAATCTGATGACCGTCCTGCTAGACCAAGTAAACTAAAGAGAGGGGAAATAGTTTGTTTTTGTGGCGTTTAGGTTAATATTTGCTTGTTACTTGTGATTTATGTTTAAACCAACCTTTTCTCAGGCTTCTGCTCTTAAATGACATGTGCCCCCCATACAAGAGGCTCTGTAGGTCGAGGGTTTTTAAACATGCGCTGCATTGTTGACCTCTAAGGAGTCAATGTGTCCTTTACAGGAGGAATCATGGACCTCCAACAAATGATGAATAATTGATGGGAGATTAATAATTTTACAAGGAAACAAATGTACATTGTCAACCAAAATGATCATTTACCGAAGGGTTTTACTGATCTTCTGACCACAATGGATTTTACCCAGCATGTCACACAGCCAACACACAACAGAGGACACACTCTGGCCCTCATCATTAGCCATGGCCATCCCACTGGTGTGTCTTCTGTTACTGACTTGTCTGACCACTACTGTGGGTTTTTTAACATCACCAGTCCTAAGCAAAAGGAGGCCTGGGTACGAACTTTGAGAAAACGCAACCTGACTCTTGCAGTGTTTGTAAATTTTACTGTAATTTTACAGAATTGTCCTCCACTTTATTTTAACAACATTCTGTGATTCTATGGTTGGAAATTCTTAAAGAAAATTGGAATCAACTCTCAATCAGGTAGCTCCTCTCATATTTTTTTTTTTTAATTTTTAAGCAAACTTTTAGAGAAACGTGTTTTTATTACGATTCATGATTTTTAAAAAAATAAAAAACGATATTCATGAGAAATATCAATCTGGTTTTAGGAAAAACCACAGTACAGAAACAGCTTTGATAAAGATCGTTAATCAAGTGCAGTTTGGACTCACAAAAAAAAATCGCAGTCCTGGCGCTACTTGAGCTAAGAGGAGCCTTTGATAGAGTAGACAACCATATTCTTTTAAACAGACTTAAATACCTGGTCGGTGTCTCTGGGACTACTCTCATATGGTTTGAATCTTAGCTTGCAGATCAGAGATTTATAGTAAGCATGGATACATGCTCCTCAAAGATCCATAAAATAAACTACGGTGTGCCTCAAGGCTCAATTCTAGGCCCCATGGTCTTTAATCTATACATGTTACCACTAGGGGATGTGATCAGGAGACATGGCTCCCACTTCCACAGCTATGTTGACAACAAGTTATGTTGACAACACGCGGGTGTATATTGCCATGTCTCCTAATGACACAAGGCCAATTTATGTCATTTTTAAATTGTAATCAAGGTATCAAATCTTACAGCTCAACCAGGTCAAAACTGAAGTTTTAGTTATTGGTCCTGAGGATAAGAGAGTGAAACATTTCAAAACTACAATCACAGTCTTAAAATCCATCAACGCAAGTAAAAAATCTAAGCATAATTTTTGATTTTGAACTGAGGTTTAATCCTCACATTAAACTTAAGAATAAAGAATATAGCCAGAGTCCACACCTTTGTCCCTCTGGCCAACATGGAGTTGCTAATGCATGCTTTTATTTTTAACTTGTATTATTTTGTGTTATTCTTAATTCTTAATTCTTAATTCTTATTCTTAAAGTACTTTGTGCTACATTTTCATGTATGAAAAGTGCTTTAGAAATAAAGATTTATTATGAAATTGTTGAAGTGATGTATTGGATTCAAATTAAAAATGAAAAAACATTTAAGTGGTAATAAGCAGAAAAATAAATAGTTAAAAATAAAGACCAACTCTACATAAAATAAAATACCAAGAATAGAGATTGATGTCAAATATAAAAACGACAGAAGAAGCACTTTCCTTTATTATGTGGAAAACCAAATCATTAGAATTGACAGGCGTGCTGTTGTTTCAACCCGTGGACGTCCAGCTCCACTGCAGACTAGTTCCTAACAGCTAATCACCTCTGGTTCCGAGGACGTGTCTTCCTGTGAGGAGGAAATTGTTCCTTTCTACTGTCACCCAGTGCATACTAAGGACGAGGAATGAATCAAACTGTAAAGTCAATGCTAACTCTTAATTTCTGAAGCTTGTCTGCTTTTAGTGAATTGATATTATTTGAATACAATTAAAATGAAAAGGAATGAATGTGATTATCAATGGATTACAACATATGCTTTTTAGTGGGAACATAAATGGAATGAATTGGACCGTGTTTAATTTGGCTTGTGTTAAATTCTCTTGTTTTGTCTGTGAAAAGTGCCTTGGGATGACTTTTATCATTGATTGGCATTATACCAATAATTTGAATTGAACTGAATGAAAGGAGTTGATTGTGTTGATTTGTGTAATTTGTGCAGTTTCTGAGTTTCCTCAAGAACTGCCGATTCTGAAGCAAAATGTGCATAGAAGTGTTATAGACTCTCCTCAAAGATCATTAACATGTTTCTCACACAATATTAACACAAATTGCACATTGATTTGTCTTTAAAAAAATAGATTACATTAGATTATAATATAATTTGAAATTTATTTTTTTAAAGGGATTGAATAAGTAAGACAAACATTTAAAATGTTGGTTGTCTAACTTTACACAAGAACACCATTAATCATACAAAAACATTGTCGCTGATGAAGTATGCGCCACATAAAGGTGAAAAGACGATTTTATTTTTGCTGTCACAGGAGGAACAAAGGTTGCAAAGGATCCTACAATTTCAGTAACTGTCAGAAACTGCATTAACACATGTGTATTTTAATGGGTGTGTCATCAAGTCTTATTCAAGGAAACAAGGATTTGATTTTTCTTGTAATTTGAATAGAACCCAAAGCAGATGAACAATTTCCCTTAAATAATTACATTTCTCTTGACCTTGACCGATAAAATAGAACAGTACAGAAATAATTCCTCCAAGAACAGCCATCCCGTTTCTCCCTCAGTGTAACGTCTGCACTTAAGCCTACACCCTCAAAAAAAATAAATAAAATGTGTGTGAGCTAAGTGTGTGGGGATGCTGGATCAGCAGAAAATCTATCAGCTTTTAACACAACAAAATCAATCACACTGTGGGGCTGCCAAGGCTCAAAGCTGTGCTAAGTTGGACTGACAGGAAGACTCTCACTGCGACATAAAACTGCAACAACCTCCATCTCACCATCAATGTGCTTAGATATTAGACAAATATTTGTATTCTCTTTTCTTTTTTTTTTTTTTTAAGTGCGTGAATGTGTGTGACAGTGTGTGTGTGTGTGTGTGTGTCCTTCACCAGTCCTCTTCGACAGTTTGATCTAACATATTTGATTAACATTTGAATTCCATACTTTGACAGAAAGGACTAAAATCACCAATGTGAAACATGAAAGGACAAGACTGATAGAAAGACAAGACAGTGATGGGTGCAGTGTGTGTAGTGTGGTGGTTGTTGTAATGTTTCTGTGATGTGTCTTCGTGGTTAAATGTGTTGCGATAAAAAGGATAGAGATGCTAACATAAGACAAACAGACATAACCATAGGGCAAATGTGTGTGTGTGTGTGTGTGTGTGTGTGTGTGTGTGTGTGTGTGTGTGTGTGTGTGTGTGTGTGTGTGTATGCACATATATACATTAGGTGTTTTTAGATTTTTTTCTCTTTGTTTGCATATATATTAATGGTTAATACCAAGTGTGGTAGAACCCAAGAGCCATATATATGCATTTTAATCTTGCAACAGAGGGTGTTTTCTTTTCTCTCTTAATGATGATGCATGTTTAATACATGTTGGGTAATATAAATGCAAGGCATGTTATTTGCCACCCTGTGCCTGAAGGCAAGTTAAATGGAGGGAAGGTGAGCTGAGAGGTCTTTATCCTCGTAACATAAAGTAAGACGTGTGGGTGTGTAGAATGACGTATTATCCCCGGTTTGTCATTTTGTGGCCAGTTGTTAAAACATTTGACTGCCCTTTATAATTCTGGACATGTGCCGGTTTATGCTGTCCTTGGCTCTGAGGCTGAGTAGCTTCCGGATCTCCTTGTCCCCCCAATTACTCATCTTGCAAATATCTGGGACCTCCTGCTGTCGTCACTCTCATGTGCTGTTTCCTTATTTAGAAAAGAAAAACCTCCCCTGATGGGTTGTACTCACGTAATCAATTAACCCTTTCTACAACTTATAATAATAACAATAATAGTGGCAGAAAACACATATACAGCAACAGCAACAAAGGCCATTAATAACTATATTACCAATCCTGGTATTATTAATGCAGGTATTTTAATTAGTAGTAATACTACAAATAAGTATAAGGGTACTTATTTTTATCATTGCTGTCTACACCGCCACCATCCTCCCTGGCTACCATAGATCCCCCAGGGCATGTCAGCACTGGCTGGCCCCACACCACACCAGGGAGACCAGCCAAGAGGTCCTGGCCTCCCCAGGGCCCTCTGGGACCCCACCAGGCAGAACAGAGCTCAGACACCCTTTGATCAACAGCCAGTCCTCCCCCATCTTTGTCAAATATATCTAGGTTTACTAATTATAAGTTTATGTGTGTTTATGTGTGCTTACTTTGGAATTTGTGTGTCTGAGTGCTTAAAAAAAGATGTGGTGTGCAGGGTGGAAGATCCCACCAAGTTTTATCTTCTTTTTGAATATATATTTCTTTGGGGGGGCGAGGGGTCAGGGGCTAAAGCGACCAGTGGGATGGCCATTACCAACACAGGGCAACACAGGGCAACAGCCCATCTAGCCTGCAGGTCCAAGCAACCCCATCACTACAGTTCAGAAAAACAACAGACAAGAAGGCCCAGAAGGAGGCATACATTGTATTCTCAAATACACAGAAACAGATACAGAAATAATTTAAGAATAATTTAAGAATTTTAAACTTTCTTAACTCACCAGCCCTATGTTCACCAGCTAGTTGTCTGTGTTTTCAAAATGTGACTAACTGATTGGTTTATGTCACAAAATAGACAAATTCCTTTGACACATCACAGAGGTGTGTGGATGTGGGTGATGGAAAGGCTATGCAGAGATGAGAAGCAACTGTTTGACAGTTACCTGCACCAGCCGCCAAAGAGATGGATGGAGTATGGTCTATGTCCTTGTAGGGATAATATCAGTTAGTTTTGGATAAAGAAACTGGAAATTTAAATGTCTGATTGGGTATCCAATGATCCTTCTTTCATATAAATACAAAATGCAAACCTGTTATCCTGCAAAATAGACATGTATGTGTTGTACATGACCACAGAAAACATACTTGTAGTATATACAAGTATATACATTACGCCTAAGGATTCATGTGCAGGTTTTTCTTTGCATAAAAACTGGGTCATGTCATCCAATTTCTGGCCTCATGGTTTTTTTTTTTCTAGAACTATACAGAACTAGAACTGAAAATACATTCTTGCAATTCAACTGAACATTTATTAAGACATTTATGTTTTTCCAGTCCTGTGCAAGGCTACTGCAATTTTGCTCCCTGAATGCATATGCACCAAGTTTGTAAGCAGGAAACATGTAAAAATAAATGTAACTTTTTTTTTTATTTTATTTAAAAATATTTAATCTGTAGTTGAAGTAGGTTTGATGTTGTATGTCTCTCGTTCCATCTTGAGCAGACTTTGAAGGAGGTTTTTGACTTTAACCCTGTTTTTACCCATGGCAGTTTTCATTTGGTTATTTTCCAGCATGAAAGCAGAACTTTATAACTTCAAGGGGAATCTGAAATTAGCTTTAAATATTGATTAAATTATTAGTTATTCTTCCTACAATGTGATGTGAGTCTCCACTGAGCAAGCCTCCACTGAACAGTCATTAAGAAGAAAATACAACCTCTTTCAATTTTAGTTTTTCATATCAGGACATAAGAATAAACCTCCTGCTCTTAATTAACTCTTCAAAGGCTGTGAGACTGTAAGTTAACAAAGCTACATGAGATGCTCCATCTCATCAATTGTACAACAAAAGATGAGCTGATATCGGTGCAAGACCTGGTTGAAAATACACCAGGTGGTCTTCTGTTGCTGTAGCCCATCTGCTTCAAAGTTGACGTGCTGAGCATCCATTGGTTGGAGAAAGGGATGAAGAAGACAAATTCATGCATGGAGTTCACCAGATACCGTATGCATGTTTTAAGTGTAGCCCTGAATGCAGTTCCAAATGCTGAATATCAGTGTGAAACACCAGTCAAAGTTCTGGTTGAATAATGACATCTACATGTCCGCTAGAAGAGTATATTTGCACTGTACTCATGAATATTCACGAGTTTACACATGTCCCTGATGGGTAGCCAGCATCAAACTCCAGAAAGCTACAGCATTATGTCTCTACAAATATCAAACTTCCGACAAGTTGTTATATCAGTACTGAAAAACACTATCAGGTATAACGTAATGATGTTGAGGTACACAACTGGCTAAAATCCAGGATACTTTACTCTGGTTCTGTCTCTAAAACAGATATTCCAGTGTGACGGGCCGGTTCTGGCTGTAATCAGCAGCTGGCGTTAATGAAATGCCAGCTGCTGACGTGAACTGCTTGGTTGTGTCTGTGTAGATGGCAACTATAAGGAAGCTGATAATAGGAGATATTTTTATAATAAAAAAGCGTGAGTTAGTTGATAAAAATAGTCTCTGAATCGCTAATGAATCCACAGTAATGCTGATAGACTAATCAACTGTTCTCACTTTTCATGTGGATTTGGTTATTAATCACGTGTGGTTCTGACAGAGATGGTTGTTTCTAGGTTGCTTGCTTTTTGGGGTCCCAAGATGAGAATATGTTGGAAGGCCCTTCTTTTCTAAAATCTCAATGTAATGTAATGTAGGTGCTGAAAAAAAAAACAAAAAAACAAAAAAAAAAAACAGTTTAAGATGATCCATGATAATGGATCATTAATCTGCTCGACTTTAAGAAGAAAAAAGCTACATCAATGATGCATTATGGCCATTTGAGGGGAAAAAAAGTGTGATGGGGTAAAATTTAAAGAAGAAAAAAGAACAAATGAATTCTGACTATAAATTCACACAATTTTATGAACGAAAGATCTTGGATCACAACACAGATGTATACATGTGTAAGGCATAATATGTTGCTTCAAAGTGAAATATTTAAATGTTTTTTTTAGGTGGCTAAAAAATAAGACGGGCAATGTTATTTCTCTCCAAATACAGTATATCCTGTATATGGAGGTATATGAAGCATTTTTAATATGCATTTCAGGCATTTAACATTATATTAATGCATAAATTAACATACTGTATTGTATTCAACAAACTTATTCAGAAAGGCATTAAACAAATGTTGATTTATTCCAATTTTTAATGTTATCATAAGCCAGTTTAAGATGTTATATGATGTATCAAGAGTTGAATTAGACTGTAAAATGGGGGTGAGGGATTGTGTCCCGACTAAAAGCAAACCTATGTCCTCGGTAGTAGGTCACTGTTTTCTGCGGTATGGCTAACTAAAACAAGATACAGGATTCAAAAACAACGACGACGCCATCCATTGACCTTGCTTCAGCATCAGCCAGTGAACCAGTGGATGTTGCTTCAGATAGATGATTTCACAGCTGCCTAAGTGAGTTGGGACAAACGTATCTGCAGCTTGCTGTTTGTGTTCAGACAAAACAAAAAACTGCAGGAACCTTATAGCATGTTAAGGCATCCTGCAGACATAGACTGCTTACAAACTATAGCGGAGAAATAAGGATATGTGAGCATTAGGCCTGTAGAACATCAGAGAGGTGTTTTACATGACTATACAAATACTATAGTTCTTTTATATGAGAACTGGCATCTTTATAGATTTGATTTTAGATTAGCCTATAAGCTTGTTATTCATTATTTTAATTAAAAATTGAATAAAATCAACATATGACAAACCAAATTCATAAACATTCTAGAATGCACAAAGCTCAGTGAGTTAGAGGTCCGGCTCCGCAAAATAGACCATAGTACGGTTGACTTGGTAGCTCGTCAGGCTGAAGTAGCGGCGGACCGGCCAGGTGTAGCTGCTGGTAGCCGCCCCCCTGCAGCCCCCGAGCAGCCGGGCAGTCAGGGCGGCTGGGTGACGGTTCGGAGGAAGCGTAGTCCCAAAAGGCGCACGGAACACCACCATTCGCTTCACGTGTCTAACCGTTTTTCCCCACTCAGCGACACACCCGCTGAGAAACCGACCTTGGTGATTGGCGACTCTATTTTGAGGCATGTGAGGCCGACTCCAGCGACCATAGTTAGGTGCATCCCGGGGGCCAGAGCGGGCGACTTTGAAGCAAATTTGAAGCTGCTGGCAAAGGGTAATCGTAAATACAGTAAAGTTATCATCCATGTCGGCGCTAATGACACCCGGCTACGCCAGTCGGAGGTCACTAAAATCAATATTGTCTCGGTGTGTAACTACGCCAAAACCATGTCGGACTCCGTAGTTTTCTCTGGTCCCCTCCCCAATCTGACCGGTGATGACATGTTTAGCCGCATGTTGTCGCTCCGTCGCTGGTTGTCTCGGTGGTGTTCAGAAAACGACGTGGCCTTTATTGACAATTGGAAGACGTTTTGGGGAAAGCCTGGTCTGCTTAGAAGAGACGGCATTCATCCCACCCGGGATGGTGCAGCTCTTATCTCTAGAAATCTGGCTGATATTATTAGATCCTCCCCCTGACAATCCAGGGTCCAGGCCGGGGTGCAGAGCTGCAGTCTTACACGCTTCTCTGCTGCTTCTCGAGGACTATCGCCTGCCAATAAAAAGGTAGAAGTAAATGATGTAAATGATGTAATTGGAGATTCTAACGAGGTGCCAAGTAAAATAGATTTAGTATCGATTCCCCGTCCTCCAAATGTTCACCAAGCGCGACGTAATAGAGGCGTTAACCAAAATAACCTCGTAAAAATAAAAACAAATACGCATTTAGTGCGAACTAAAGACCAAACAATTAGATGCGGATTACTAAATATACGATCTTTAAGCTCCAAGTCTCTATTAGTAAACGATCTAATTACTGAGACCCGGAGTGACATTTTCTGCTTAACAGAAACGTGGCTCCAAGAGGAAGAGTTTGTTAGTTTAAATGAATCGACGCCGTCCGGTTACTTTAATTATCATATTCCTCGAATCACAGGTCGAGGTGGAGGAGTAGCGGCGATCTACGACTCGAGTCTTACAATAAAATCCAAACCTAAATGCGATTATAATACATTTGAAAGCCTCACGCTTAGCTTAAAACTGCCGAGCTGGAAATCAGAGAAGCCAGTCTTGTTGGTGGTAGTTTACCGGCCTCCTGCTGGAGCTTATCTGGAGTTTCTGTCTGAGTTCTCAGATTTCTTATCTAGTTTATTGATCAGTACAGATAAAGTCATCATAGTGGGCGACTTTAACATTCATATGGATGTTGACAACGACAGTCTTAAGTTGGCTTTTGATTCTCTTCTAGAATCGATGGGGATTTTACAAAAAGTTAACGAACCGACGCATTGTCTTAATCATACTCTTGATCTGGTCCTCGTCTACGGTGTAGAACTTGATAATCTGTTAGTGTCACATGTAAACTCCCTCCTATCCGACCACTATTTAATAACGTTTGAATTCAACATTGTCAATGTTACGCATAATAGGAGGAATTACTTTAGCAGGTGTCTATCCGATAAAGCTATCACTAAATTTAGGGAGGCCATTGCTCTTCATCTTCTTACAGTGGAACATAGTGAAGCAGTTGAGGGCTGTGACCTCGGTTCTACCTCTGCAGACGTTGATTTCCTTGTTGGTAGCACTGCAGATGTGTTGCACACAGCTTTAGATGTAGTTGCTCCTTTGAGAAAGAGGGTCTCTAACCATAGGAGCTTAACTTCCTGGTTTAACTCACATATTCGTATGTTAAAACAGAAAGTGCGTAAAATGGAAAGAAAGTGGTACTCTAGTAGGTCTGTAGATATTTATTATGCATGGAAAGATCTAATAGTGTATAAAAAAGCGCTTCACAAAGCTAGAACAGCCTATTATTCAGTGTTAATAGAGGATAATAAAAATAACCCACGTTTTCTGTTCAGCACTGTAGCCAGGCTGACAAAGAGCCACAACTCTGTTGAGCCGTGCATCCCTGCAGCTCTTGGAAGTGAAGACTTTATGAGCTTCTTTAGCAATAAAATTGTCAGAATTAGAGAGGAAATCGGCCAGGCCCTCCCGGCAGTGGCTGTGGGAATTTCTTCAACCTCGGCGACTCCCTTATGCTCTGACCTGACTCTAGACTGTTTTGTTCCTGTTGATCTCTCTGAGCTGACCTCAGTCATCAATGGATCTAAGTCATCCACGTGTCTGTTAGACCCAATCCCTACTCGACTACTCAAAAATGTTTTCTCTCTTATTGGACCGACAATACTGAAACAGATCAACTTGTCCCTAGTCTTAGGATATGTTCCACAGGCTTTTAAAGTCGCAGTAATCAAACCATTACTTAAAAAACCCTCTCTTGACCCAGACATTTTAGCTAACTATAGACCAATTTCCAACCTTCCATTTATCTCTAAAATTCTGGAAAGGGTAGTTGCAAGGCAGCTGTGTGAGCATTTGTATAAAAATGATCTATTTGAAATTTTTCCGTCAGGGTTCAGAATGCATCATAGCACAGAAAAAGCACTGGTTCGAGTCTCGAATTACCTTCTTATGGCCTCAGATAATGGGTTAGTGTCCATACTGGTTCTGCTGGACCTCAGCGCTGCTTTTGATACTATAGATCACAGCATTTTACTGCAGAGGCTAGAGTATGTTGTTGGGATTAAAGGGACAGCTCTAGATTGGTTTAAATCATATCTGTCTGATAGATTCCAGTTTGTTCATCTTCATTAGGTTTCTTCCGTACAGATGAGGGTCTGCTATGGTGTCCCGCAGGGTTCAGTGCTAGGGCCAATCCTGTTCAGTTTATACATGCAGCCCTTGGGAAGTATTATCCGGAACCATGGCATTAATTTTCATTGTTATGCTGATGATACGCAGCTGTATCTGTCTATGAAGCCAGATGAAACAGAACCATTAGACAAACTTCAGATGTGTATTAAGGACATCAAGGACTGGATGTCCAGAAATTTTTTGCTACTAAATTCTGATAAAACAGAAGTTTGTGGTCCCAAACAGCTTAGGAAGGGATTAGATGGTCTTGCGATGGCCTCCAGTAAAACTGTGCGAAACCTTGGCGTTATATTCGATCAGGATTTGTCATTTAAACAGCATATTAATCAGGTTTGTAAAACTGCGTTTTTCCACCTCCGTAATATCGCAAAGATTAGGAGCATCCTCTCGCAGAGTGATGCCGAAAAACTAATTCATGCGTTCGTATCTTCTAGACTAGATTACTGTAACGTGTTGTTGGCTGGATGTCCAAGTAATTCTCTGAACAGCCTCCAGCTGATCCAAAATGCAGAAGCGCGAGTGCTGACAGGAATCAACAAGAGAGACCACGTCTCTCCAGTTTTAGCTTCCCTCCATTGGCTCCCTGTAAAATTTAGAATCCAATTCAAAATTTTATTACTGGCATATAAAGTCCAAAATGGCCTAGCGCCGCGATATTTGCAAGACCTGATAGTACCGTACGTTCCTAATAGAGCTCTCCGTTCTCAGGGTGCAGGTTTACTCGTAGTTCCTAGAGTATCGAAATGTAGATTTGGAGGACGGGCTTTCTGTTATCAGGCACCATCACTCTGGAACCAACTTCCAGTTTGGGTTAAGGAGGCTGATACCACCTCCACCTTTAAAACTAAACTTAAAACATTTCTGTTTAATAAAGCATATAGTTAGTGTACATTTAGTGCCTTAATGTGTCAGGCCCAGTAGTCAAAGCTGCAGCTACAGGACCAGATTAGAGCAGCTCATTTTAAACAGCTTCGGTGTAGATATGCTGCTATAGGCCTCTTCTGCAAGGGGGCACCAACATGATCCACTGAGTGGTGCCTTTCACCTTCTCTGTTTCTCTTTGCCTTCTCTGTCTCTTCTTCACCTCAACCCTCATTTATTAACAATATCCCATAAACTTAATTGTGGTCCATTGTTCTTGTAGTTTGTTGTGCTTGTCTGGCCCTTCTTTTCCTCTTCTTTGCATGTCCTGCGGACCGAGGCCTCAGGAGCTGCTTGCTGACCTGCAGTACCACCTCTGACCATCCCATTGTCTGCCTTCACCTGTCTGTGTGGATGTCTGTTGGATACTTGCTGACATCCCGACCTGCAGTCCTCATCCCCTTGGATCACCGTCTATCCATATATCACCCATATACACAGAAGTCTAATTGGACTACCAAGGACAGTTACTAATGTATCCTGTCTTGTACCTTTGACGGTGTCTCTATGTCTCTATTCTTTCTTACTTCTTGCTCTACCCGGCTGGCCTTCGGCAGGAGGGTCCCCCCTCATGAGCCAGGTCCTGCTCAAGGTTTCTTCCCTCTTAAAGGGGAGTTTTTCCTTGCCACTGTTTGGCTTAAGGTTTTTCTTCCACTAGGGGAGTTTTTACCTGCCGCTGTTTATGTAATAATTGCTCGGGGGTCATGTTCTGGGTCTCTGGAAAGCGCCTAGAGACAACTTGTGTTGTAATAGACACTATATAAATAAAATTGAATTGAATTGAATTGAATTGATATGTTCCTATAAACCCGTCCACAGCCAGGCAGTGTGTTTAGTGTTGAATTTGTTAAGGGTTAATCTCGCATTCTTTCTAAGTCTCAAATGTGTTCATTAGTACTCCAGAGGTCATTATTATGTATTACATGTTTATTGTTTAAAAAAGTTCTTCCAGGGACGTTCTCCTCAGACCCCCCCCCAGCAATCCTGAGTTACACACCAGACTAAGCCCCGACTGTTGTGCCCCGATGTCTGGTAACGCCCCTGGAGATCACTATAGAGCTACACAGAAGATAGAAAGTTGAGAAACTCCAAAAGTGGTTAAAACTGTTGCCTTATGGCAAAAAGGTTCCTGGTTCCAATCCCAGCAGGGGCCTGTCTGTGTGAAGTTTGCATGTTCTCCCCGTGCTCAGAGTATTTGTGTCATACTGTATGTAAAAATAAAAACATGCATACGCCTGAAGGTTACATTGTATGAATGCAAAATATAACCTCCTAAATCTTACATAGTCTGATGAAAAAAGACAGAACACACACGCCAGATCCATTAGTGTAAGAATGTATTAGTTTAACCTGGCATCTTTTAAAGATATGCATGAATGTAGTCAGTTGATTAGATACTTATTGATGAGTGCATCATTTAAACATTTAGTAAGAACAATAAGAAGCATGACTGTCATGTCAAATAGATCCAAGCTGTACCTAAGCTTTTGTGACACTGCATAGTCCTAAAGCTCATAGCAAAGAGAGGAGACAGCCTGAGAGACAGCCGACGCAATCCTGATGCAGTGAAGTGAATGTATATGATTCTCCGTCATCCCTCTTAGAAATTTGCCTTCAAGAAACAGTCCCTCAACACTAATTCATCCCTTCAACGTGCATGCATAATTTCCTTGGCGAGAGCTGGTACTGAAGGCTATTTAGTCAATTGACTTACAAAATGCATCTACAATTAGCTGATTTATAATTGCTTCTGGTGCATTATTGATTCGCTGTCCTTTGGTATGCTTCCTTCATTCCAGCGAGGTTGCACTCAATCAAAAGTGAAATAATAATCATGACTGCGTACTCCAAGCCAAAAAAAACAGGCGTTATGAGGAAATGCTTCACATTAAAGCCCCGGCGGTGATATCAGATCAGACTGTGTTAAACAGGAAGATATGAATATTACCAGATATTTTTCATATTTCACACTCCACCACTCTTTAACAGTCTCGTGTTACTGATAATTTTTTATAGTGGTGTCATCATGAATATGGTAATGTTAATAAACTTCATCAAACACATAACTGAAAACTGTAGCAGCGTCTACAAAAGAATTAAACAGAAATACTTGTATTAGTCAGTCAAACAGCCTTTGCCATCTTTTCCTGAAGCCTCAAACTGCTTTTATTCTGTTAAATCATTGTCCAGGAGATCTGGTGTCTTAACCTAAACAATTGGTTTTGATGTATGAAGTCTCAAAGTTGAAGATGTTTGAACTGTGCCTGTCTACCACCATCCATTCCTGCTCAACACTGGACTGCCATGACACCAGTCAGGCTTCACATCTAACGAAATCAACAACAATAGAAAACAAACAATATACTTTTTGTATCCAAAGCAACAGAGCAGCTAACTGACTTTCCACCAAAAAGGCAACTTTTCATTTGTGTCAGCACATAATATTATAAACATGTTGTCTTTAAAGGTATTTTATTGGGATAAGGTTGCTTAAATACTATGAATATTTATTTATTGGAATCAAAGAGGATCTACAGCCTTATTTCAACTGATAAAGAAAGAATTTCTCCCTTACAGTATATAACTGTTTTTACAAGCTGAATTTTGGTTTAAATTTTGTATTTTGGTTTTATGATTTGCAGTCTATGATTTAATTAGATTTAATTCTTGTTTTATTTTGAAACTTTTTCCTGCCATCCTGGTCTCACACATTTCTGTTACTGACTGTTAGGTTTGTCGACACCTTTTTCAGTATTTCAACCAACTGGTTTTACTTGTGACTCTATTTATGCTCTAAATCACACCTGCAAACCTTCAACAGAATGGCTGAAAAAGAAAAGAGTCAGTTGCGATAGCCCAATAAAGCCAAGACTTCAAAATGACTCAGATGCTGCAGTAGCTGAGGAGAGCTGTGCAGAAACAGATACCCACAAACCTTGATGATCTGAAGCAACATTGCCAAGAAAAGGGGGCACGTTTCCTTCCTAGAAATGTGAGATTGATAACACCATGCAGAATACAGTTACATCAAATTATTGCTGTTAGAGGTGGTTCTGCGTTTTACCGAGAGGGCGCCTAAAATTTTAGACAATCCATCTAAGTCTAATTTTTTATTATATAATGATGAAGTGCCATATGTAATGTATTGTTGTTCATCCGAGGTTGCATTCATAATTTTAAGATCTTGTTTTGCCCAGATGATTTTATTTTTTCTTATCATGTCCTGAAAAGTAAACTTTCTATCTCACGTGACAGCATAAAGCTTTAAGACAGCCAGCAGTGTTTGATTATTTTTGTAATAATTCAAAACAAATTATCTTCCCCTTTAAAGACTATGAGCTTAAATGACTGGCTGAGGTGAAGAATGTCAGCGCAATGACCGAAATCCGCATTAGACACTGATGAAATAGCTGCAAATCAGCTGCCACTGATGGGCGTGAGATGGCCTGTCGGAGAGCAGCACTTCCATTATTACTGTCCATACTTTCATTTCAGTCTGCACATTTCTTATTGGGTTACTCTTCAAGCCACCGCCTGCTTTTTTTTCCCCTTTTTTTAAGCCTGAAAGAAAAGAGCAGTGAAGGCAATACCACCCACTGTGAAACCTACTGTGGGGCAAAGCATCTATTATTGAGAAAAGATTACAGTAATCCCTGATCAATTTCCTGATTTCTCTTAACCCAAACATGTAAGCCATAGATCATCTTTACAGCATTCAGACGCTGGATTGATCAGGGCCTGCAGCAGAAAGAGGCTGTTGGAAAGCAGCAGCTGAATACAAATGACTTTACAATGTTGAACATCATAATGCAGGGGGCTGGGACCTTGAACTGAAATGCAGAAGGTCTTGCGTAATTATGTAATCCTAATTAACAAAAAGGGGTCACTGGCACTTATTCTAGCAGAAAAGATATGACAGTGCATTAAAACCCTGGGCAGCTGGATGCTAAATCCTAACTAGGATAATGATTCAATGCATGGAGTGCATAAATCTCACATTTATTTCCCTGCAGGGAGTTTGATTGCTTGCCATAACATTTTAATGGCGTGAATTAGAATAACAATGAGCTGTTGGAGTGTAAAAGAACTATATGTTACAACAGCAACAATCAGTTTGCAGTCTTGTCACTTTTTTTTTCTTCAAATAGCAAAATTCCTTTCCTGACTCTTTATTAAATATAGGATCTGCAGAGAGGTTTGGCATGAAAGGCTGCTTTCAAATTAACCTCTGGCTGAGTGATACTTCACGATTCTTCACGAGTGGCCACGTGTCACATTTCTTTGGTCCATTCTGATATAAGAATGAGATGGGCCTTACACTGATCATATATTCTTCATAGAAGTTGAGTCTTTGACTGGACTGCTGTCAGAGAGTAAGCTACAAGATGGTACATTCCTACATGTCTGTAGGTACTTTCTTATATTCCATAAATGCCATGGGAAAAAAAGAGGTTGATTCTGTATGTCAATACTCTGACTTGATTCTAGGTGCCTCAGTGCTTAAAGCTCAAGGGTCTCAACTGAGCATACATTATTAAAAATGCAAAATCCGTAGGGCTAAGAATAGAACCAAATGATGAAAGATACTTCACATTTTCTACCAAAAGGTGACAGAAAATGAATGTGTAAAAAATCTGGATGAATTTCCAAATCCAGACCGGTGAACAGGTGATGGCTGACCACATTAACATTGAGGTGGTTTGCAAACTCCAGAAGAAAGCAGTGATGGCAGGTGTAGCAATCCCACACCGCTGTAACACCGAAAAAAGGAACACAGGAAGCTTAAAAAAGAGAGAGTTGAAAGAGGAAGAAGAAAACATGTACAAAAGTGAAGGCAACAGTCGTGCAAGTGCTAATTGGAGCACTTGGGGCTGAAAGTCTGCTGGAAATTGAACAAGTAGCTCCAACAGATTTTGGGAACAACAAAAAAGACCTCTGATGTTCATCTCTGAAATTTTAAAAGATTTCTTTTCCCTTTTAACCACAGGGCAAATTGCGTGTACGCAAAGCTTTTGGTAGCGTACGGTCTCGTAGTAGATTATGTCCTCTGTACTGTCAGACAGGTCAGTCTAAACATGTCGAATCTTAGTTTGTGAATGGGGGAATTAAACCAATTCACATGTTCTGCAGTGAAAGTTAGCCCCTGGGACTCTGACATTTATATCATTACTCTCTAAGTAAACAGAACATGTAGCTTATTCAGCTTTAGGTTTATGCTTGTTTCATACACTGATCCATTCCTGCTATCCAGGCCTGCAACACATTCCAAAATAAAGTTAGCACAATAAAGCTTTGACCACTTTGCAATGTTTTTCAAAAAGAACACAAAATAAAAAAACAATATACATATTATGGCATGAAGGATAAAAGATTTTTTTTTTAAACATGTGTGAAGGTGTTTAGTCATACAGGGGTTGTCATTGCATTGTAAGTGAATATTAAATAAGGTGCACCCATGCTTACAGGTGTGCATGTGAACAGTTCTGTAAGAAAATTTAAAAAAGCCAATGACTGTCGTTTTGAATCCTTTGTTGCCAACAATCATGGCTGTGTTGGTGTGATATGGCCCCGTACACACAATGTTTAAACTGACTAACACACACAGCGGTTGGCAGCACAATACAGTAAACTGAGCTCTTGCAGTTCAGAGTGATGAGGTTATAGCGTTGGAGCAGAAGCAACAACAAACAACAGAAGCCTCCCTACTTATTCTGCAACTCCAGCAACATACTGGTTCATGGATGACAAACTTCACTCATATATTTTCATTGAGATATTTTGGAAATAAATGCAAACTAAATTATAAAAGGTTCTAGCAGATTTAACAGGGATAGAAAGTATACTTGGTGTGAAATTATAAACTTCTCCTTTTAAAATGACCACTGAGGCTTTTGCTCTTGTGGATGCACACTGCTTCGAGAATATGACCAAACCAGGAGATTCAGCCTCCGGAGCTGATTATGTAAAGGACGATAATTCAAAAAATGAAGAAGATCGTGGGCAACCCTGAGCAACCTCGTCACAACGCAGTAATTCAGCAACAGATATAGAGATAACAGATATAAACCTCTCTGATAAATCTTTGAGGAGACTCACATCATGTCTACTGCAACAATTAGTTTCCCTTCAGGATTAATAAAGTATTTTTTAATTTGAATTTAAAATAATGCCCTCTTTAATGTCATAGAGAACTGCTGTTAAAAATAAAAAACAAACTCTAAAAAGAAACTTCCTCAGCATCCTGAAAACTGAGAATTTTCTGCATAAGGATATTATATTATTTGTACTTAGATATTTGTGCTCACAGTTCTGCATTTGGGGCCAGGACCCCCCAGATGTCGCTATGGAAAATGATGCTGCCTTGAAGTAAGTGTAACACTATCTCGTTATCGCAGATGTAATACTATGAAGGCTGTTTGTCTTACAAAATAGTAAATACACACATACACACACACATACACACACGTACATACACACGTACATACACGTGTACATACACATGTACATACACACGTACATACACACATACACACACGTACATACACACACACATATGTACACACACATACGTACATACACATGTACATACACACACACGTACATACACACATACACACACACATACGTACATACACACACACGTACATACACACACACACATACACACACACATACGTACACACACATACACACACACGTACATACACACATACATACACACACGTACATACACACACACATACGTACACACACATACACACACACGTACATACACACATACATACACACACGTACATACACACACATACGTACACACACATACGTACACACACATACGTACACACACATGTACATACACACGTACATACACACACATACGTAGACACGTACATACACACGTACATACAAACATACACACGTACATACACACACACATACACATACACACCTACTTACATACACACACATACACACACACGTACATACACACACACACACACACACACACACACACAAACACACACACACACACACACACACACACACACACACACACACACACACACATACATACATACATACATACTTGATTAAAACCCATGACAACTCTGAGGGAAGAGTGAACGCACTTGACATTGTTAAGTGTGGTAGCATGGCAATACCCATTTGCAGCATTGGCTAAACACAATGGTCAATTTTTATTTGCCATCAAATCGTTACATGTTAAACTGTATATCCTGCTGTTAATGTCTCTGCAGATATTTCGGCAGGGGAGCAAAGCTAACTTTGATTGAGATGCAGTGGTCGTGTTCCTGTTGGCCTGGCATGGCTGCACCCTGTACGGAGAAAGAGGGGCTTCAAAACCAGTCTCCAGAAACCACTGGGTCACCTGGCCAAATGCTGCGTACATTATTATATACAGTCTATAATCACGGTACATCGCTGTGGGGAACAATTACGACGGCCCCATACTGAGACCATCCAATTAAAACATTGGGATGACTTACATCAGTATGTCATGTACATCAGTTCTGGCGGATGGTTGGATTGTTTTATTCAGTCTATGCGTATGATGCACAGCGGGTTTTATCTTGGCATGGCGGTGTGCCACAATCATTTACATGTAGCAGAAACCCTGCATTTATACCCAGCACATTTAGGTTGCAGGCAGCTTCACACAAAAATGAGAGGCAACGTATAACTGCAGATGCTATTGTGCCCCACTGGATTTTTTAAGCCAGAGGCACCACTGGATATTTGATACTGTGAATAGATCTAAGAAGGTGGTTCATCATATTAACATTGTAGATAAGCCAGAAAGCACAGAAAAGCATAATAAGGCAATTTTAAAGAATTTGCTCATTTCTTGCAGGCTGCAGACTCTTTTTTTAAGCAACTGTAACTGTAATGAACCATATGAAATGTTGCATGTTTTTTACCTCACTCAGTGCCCCATCTCAGGGAAAGCAGTGTAATTTTATAAAAGTCTACCTATTTCAGAACATTCTCCACAATCCTCAGCCAGTACAGCTGAATGAGACGTGTTTATGCACGGTGGCAACCTGCTTAATGAGCGACTTCTTGTGTTGTGTCTCGCTCAAGGACGTGCGGTGCTTCAGGGGATCAAAGCATAATTTTACAATTACTAGACATTACTGGACAACCCACTCCATGACTTGACGTGTGTGTGTGTGAGTGTTTGTGTGTGTGTGTGTGTGTGTGCGTGCGTTTGAGTGAGTGTGTGTGTGTAAACAGTGAAAGTAAAGTTTGCGTTATCTTGGCCACTGAATCGTTCAGTATTAGGCTGATGAGCCCAACATCTGGCGTAAATGTTTAAAACAGTGATCATCTTTTTTCCTTGCTTCTTTCATCTATTCCTACTCAAGGAAATTTCCATGGAAAGCTGACTTGTACAAAATTTCTGAAGCTTTATCATATTAAAATAAGAACAATAAAAGAACAAAGAACCTACAGTTAAAGAAAGGTGCAGCACCAAGAGTTTCAAGAACTCTTCTCTAATATTATTTAGTTTGCTCTTGTCTTTGCTTGGACTGTGAAAAATTAAGACAAAGGAATTAAATAATTAATATGCTGTTTCTTTACTTAAAGAAATGCTGACTCAGGGGCTGATAGCTGTAGGAAGGCAGTAACCTCTGGACACTTAATACTATCACTTAACAAACTGTTTTGTATTAGTGAATGTAAAACTGGGTGGCCAATATCTGACAATGTTTCTATGTCAGTGATCAAAGGAATCATGATCATTAGGAAATGCAGTGTTGGAAGTGCACTGTTGCCTCACAGCAAGAAGGTTCCTGGTTCGATTCCTGGCCTGGTGGGTCTTTCTGTGTGGAGTTTGCATGTTCTCCCTGTGCTTGCGTGGGTTCCCTCCGGGTACTCCGGCTTCCTCTCACAGTCTAAAAACATGCAGGGTAGCCTACTATGCGTCGGGATAGGCTCCGACAGACCCCCGTGACCCAGAAACGGATTCAGCAGGTATAGGTGATGGGTAACTTAATACATATTTTCCCTGCACATTTTACTCACATGCACTCAGCTTGCAGACGTAAGTATTCCAAGACAGTCTACAGTGGGCCATGGGATCAATCATCTAACAGATATATTTTTTTTAAATTGCTGTTATTTCCACCTAAAGAATTTTTAAATAAGAGTCATCAAAGTCCCAAGACAGTGCAGAGGTTTGTCTGGTGGAGCTGGAGTAAAACTGTGACAAGGTAATATCTGAATACTCTTTGTAATCAGGGAATCTGTTTTCTTGCTCCTTGCTTGCCCTTTCACACAGGCCCACCTGCTGAGCACATCTAGGAGAAATGTGGGGTTCAGACACATACTGGGAGCCAGGGATTGATCCAGCAGTCTTCTGGTTCGAGGACAACTGACTCCAGCCACTGAGTCACGGCCAACGAGAAGACTGGAACTGGATTACTGTGAAAGATTTGTACTCAGAATGCAGCTGTGGTTCGAGAAGAGAGCTGCTGCTTCCCCAAAACACAAACACATTAATACTTTCATAAAGAAAACACATCTGCTAACATTAAAACATCTTAAACATACAGTATATTGTTCTTTAATTAAATACTTCTAAATCCTGTCCTGGAAGTTAGTTTTCACTAGCTTCCCCAGCATCCAGTTTTCTGGGACTTCTGTGTGCGTGTGTGTGTGTGTGTGTGTGTGTGTGTGTGTGTGTGTGTGTGCGTGCGTGTATAACACTGTTTTGGGAATGCAGCAGACTTCTAGGTTGCAACACATCGTAATCACCTTTGAACCAGCATAAAAATATTCTGCCTTGGAAGCTCACCAGTTGCACTTGCTGATGCAATGCAATTGCCCCCCAATACTAAAATAGTTAGCAACAGAAAAATAATTATCTTAAATTTATGGCAAGAAAAATGCTGTTGAGGACAAAACTATTGTAGCAGTATTTGCAGAAGGTTAAATCTGCTTTCACCCCTAGTACACCAAAAGTCTTCCTTTCTTCAACAGACAGTTCATGTTCACCTTATTAAACCTTCCAGCATGTTTTGCTTGTGACATTTTACAAGCAGGTTTTTTTCCTTCACTCTATTTTCACCCTTCGTCTTCCTTGTGCCGTGTGTTTCCGTCATTTGAACTTATTTTCAGAGTTAACAGAATACAGCTTTACCAGCATGTAGCCAGTTACAACCTAATTCTTTTTGGGATTTGTTTGCTTAAGTTAATCCCCATGAACAACAACTCACCTTATCTATAGGTAAAGTCTAGGATCTGACTCTTCACTTGGATTAGGTTGAGCATCTTATCACTCCTTCTTAAGCTCAACCTCCCTGCTCCTGCACCACCTTCTTCCTTGCTGTTCCTGAGGCAATAAAAGAGGTAAGTAACTGGAACTTCTATTGTCAGGAGGGGCTTGCTCATTTGCTGTCTCATCAGGTATCCTTACAGGAACCCCAAGCTGGATAGACAGTGTCATGCCAACCCACGTAGGCCGTATGTTGGTTGGGGTAAACCTCAGGTACAAACTTACAATTCTACTGAATTTCTCTTTGAAACAAATGCAACAAAAAGCACAGAACAATAGATAAAAACAGTGAGAAGGTATCTCTAAAACAAAAAACAAAATAAAAGAAAAAACAGTAATACAGTGAAGTACAAGTTGGCCAGCAGCATAATAAATGATAGTCTGACTCTTTTCCAACTCTAGCAGCCTGCTAACCACAGTGAGTTGCTTTCTGTTACCAGACTTTTGATGATTGATGGGAAAAAGGACATCGATAAGTTTCTGTTTTAGTCTCTTTGGATAGTTCTACAAATGGTAGAATAATTACAATAATTAATTCAATAATAAAAGCATTATTATTAATGACAATAATGAACATAAATTCCTTATTTCTATTCAAGGCCGTGAGGTAACCCTGAAAATATGATAATGAATTTACAAACTTCTCACATGTCTCATGTAGATCTGTAGTACGTAGAGCAGGACTGGGTCTGCATCTGCGTCACATTTCCTCCTGAAGTCCAGTGTAAGCTTTTAAGTCTTTGCAGTGTGTAGACGTTTCTCTGAACATCACACTGACAGTTGGCCAAGTCTCAACACGAGCTAAGCCTTTTCTCCAGCCTGCTGTTAGTAGACATTTCCTAGAGGAAGGTTTGCCATCAAATAAAGTACCCTATCTTCAAACAATTTTAGTTCCCTTATCTGACGCTTAAACAGTAAGTTCCCAAGACGCTGTCAAGGACAATCATCTACCTGTTGAAGACAGCCTCTTTCAATCTTGTCATTGTTGCCAATATCCAGCCTGGTCCTGAGTCATTAATGCAGCTCCATACTCTGAGTGCATCTTCTCTGTTGATACCATGCCAGAACATTAAGTTGACTCTTTTCATTGCCATGTGCAATGACACACTCTTCCATTTTACTTCTGGTTTCATTATATTCCCGTTGTCTTTCTATAAAGAAGTACAGAATGTGTTGCATGACCTTACACAAAGTGACAGATGACTCTGAGTGAACTTTTATGTGATTTAATCCTTCTCTACTTTTCAAAGAATCAAAATTACAATATGCAGATTGATGTTATAACATGTTGTATTGAAACTTTATATTTTTGTATATATGTCCAGCAAATGTTGAAAAATGGACAATAAAGATGATTTTGACTTTTGACTTTGCTCCTACAGAAGACTGATTGCATGTCAGTGAAGTACACACCATCCAGCATGTGTTGTTATAATCCTGAAGATACCATGTAAAATGAGGGAAAGCTAATGATACACCACTTATGAACTACAGCAGAAGTATTATTGCTAAGCAGATTTACAGGACATTGTTAGTTTTATTAAAAGAGAAGTTTCACAGGCTTGCATAGCAGAAAATAACGCATTTTTGCCCCATCTGTGACAGCTGAATATACTGTAAGCAAGACTCAAATACAAAAGGAAAGGAACTTGCATAATGGTCCTCCAAAAGCATTTACTGCCAAGTGCACTGGGTCTTCTTTCTTTGTGTGTGTGAGTTCCCTGGAGAGTTGAAGAGTTGTAAATAGGTAAATGTACACATATTTTGTAAAACGCAACCTCCTTAACACACATTACCGGTTCATGTTGTAATGGTATGTTGTGATTCAGACAGCACTGGGATTTTGACCCCAAGCGTTCTTTGCTCTTGGCTCAAGTGCAATGCAGGTAATGCTGGTGGCCCTACAGCCACCCCCTGCTATTGCTCTTGGCCAGCATAAGAATGGTACAGAATATTCCTTTATTTTAACTTTGTTTCAAGGAAAACTACAGCATTTGAGTTATTACATCTCTAGGAAGGTTTGGTGTAATTGTTATAATGTAAGTGTCTTTTCTAAGTGTATGCTGTACATTTCCCGGTTGTTGGGTGGGTTTCTGATCTGTAACCATCTGCTCACTTAATAATATGTTGTGTTCCTTCATGGTCCATAGCCCATAGCCATATTTTGATATTTAAGTATTTTTATGTTTTAGTCATTTAATATTTTGATATTGGGTAATTTTAGGTATATTGTTTCATGAATTGTTTTTTTTTTTTTTTTTTTTTTGGAGGAGACTATGGAACCACTTATTCTTTGGACGTTTATTCAGCATGAAAAACTGACCTCCTGCTCATGTGATTTGAATCTTAGCATTAACACCCCCAAAATTGTGTCCTGTGTTGCGTCAAATTTACAGGCTACATAAAAATTGCAATACTTTCATGCAAAGACACCACAAGTTGTCCTCTTAGGGTCTGTTCATACCTGTAGTTCAGTTTTCTGGCTCAGACCAAAGGAGAAGGTTGGTCATGGTTTGCTTAATGCTCCTGGTTCTCTCTAGTATTTACACTGGAATTATTGTATATCAAAAAAATGGATGGCTAGATAAAAGATAAGAGAAAATTGAACTGATTTAACAACTTCTCTGGTACACATTGTTGTTGAACTTCTAAAAGTAATGTTGTTTGTTGGACTGTATGAGCTTGTTGGAATCAAGTATGGTATTCTTCACAGAGTGGATGTAATGTAAAATCTTTGAAATGTATAAATGAGTCAAAAGAGCCCCATAAGTTGTTAAGTTTCTCTTCCAAATGATAAATATGCTGAAAGGAAAACTGGGCATTTGATGTCTGTGCTAAACTGTAGTAAAATTTACATAAAAAAAAAAAAAAACATTGTAGTGTGTAAAAAGTAAATACCTGATTACAGAGTATAATTCTATATAATACAATTGTATAATATAATTATAGAACTAGATTTAGCAGGAATAACTTGACGTAATACTTAGGCAAGGCAAGTCAAGTGTATGTGTATCGCACAATTCAACAATTCATCAAGGTCATTCAAAGTGCTTTACAGACACATTAAAACACGACATAGTAAAAATAAAAAGCATAATTTAAAGTTTAAACAGAAAAGAAAGAAAAAAAGAACAACAGATAAATCAGATAAAACAGTAGTTAAATATTATCAAGTCTTGAAAAATATATATATATATCTATAAAACTGTAACAGAGAAACAGTGCTATACAGATTTCAGTTTGAGGGTGTGTGAGGTCAACTGGAGGTGAAGGTGTCATGCATGGAACAGTGCTTGTTATACGGTGTGACATTAACAGGGTGAATGGAGCAGTGGTAACACTCCATTATGCTTTTAGGGTGAAACAACAACAATAAAAAAAGATGGAATAAATGTGTGTGTATGTATTATGTATGTGTATACTTTTGTATTACAGTATCATTACGGGTATGTCCTAACTGCACGTGTGACATCAGAAAGACCTTCACTCCAATTCTTGGGTTCAGCTGTCAGATGACCTAAAAATCAGTAAAAAGACAAACTTTGCTAAATTATACTAAAAATGGACACATAGGTCACCTTCAGGCTGACAAAAACAAGACAAACTGCCCCACACCTGCCCTACTGCCGACCCCTCACATAAATAACAAGCAACTAAGTTCCAGATAGATTTCCCCTTTGGGACATTATTCAGGATACCTCATGCATGCATACAAATAGTGGAAGATTTCTTTTTCTTTTTTACTCCTTCCAGTATGGTGTGAAGGTCAGTTCCTGTCCAGTAATGTCCTCCACTTCGTTATATAGAATGCAGGATACCGATAAAAGTAAAAGTGAAGAGGAATTACAAATCAGCTTTAATCTTCAATCAGCCTAGGATTACACTGTTTAACAAAATTACACTTTCTGTTATAATCTTTTGTAGGGAGGTCCTGGAAAGGCTCCTGAAAGGCTGACCTTTCCTCCTTGAAGACTGAAATCTGTGATCACTTCCTGTAGTCTAAATGTGAATGGTGGGGTTGCCCAACAATGAAAAATAATGAAAAAATAATGAAAAGACATTTATTACAAAGATACACACAACCTGTTAGGGACTTAATAGTCATATGAGTCAAGTCAAGTCAAATCACTGGCTGGTTTACTGTATCTGTGAACAAAACTTCATGTTTCTGGTAATTCTAAATTTAGAATTAAAGGTGCGAACAGCGTTGGTCGGGCCCTCGCATCTATGGGCACCGCCCCCCAGGTGCCACCACATTCACTGGTCAATATCAGTAATTATAAAGGGCCTTTGGTGACCGCATCAAAGTCACCCACTCATCATGAACATATTGAAACAAAAAAATCACAAAATTCTGAGGTACTGGTATAAATGACTAAACATATATGCACACCAGTGCGATAACAAGTCTCTTGACATGGATTTTCACCATTTTACACCTTTTTGTTTGATTAGGCGTACCTGATTTTGGCATGTCCCTCACGCTGCTCTACAACTTTGGTAAAGTGGTACAGTGGTTAAAGGACAAAACATTAAAATACTTTTTATATTTCCTCATTGTTCTTCAAACGTTCTTTAATAAAATTAGTAACTTTGATGATATATTTACAGGGTGAATGTGTATATATCATCGTGTTTATGATACATGTTCTGGGTCTCTAGAGACAACGTGTGTTGTAATAGATGCTGTATAAATAAAATTGATTTAAAATTGAATTGAAATATTAAAGGGTTTTTTTTTCTGCTGTCTACCACGTCATTTCCTGTACAGTTAAGTATATGGGCCCTTGAGACTTTTCTGTGCGGGTCGCCAATTTACATATGCCTACCAATTTTCATGCAAGTAGGACAGACTCACACCAGATGCTTGATTTTTAATATTTTTAACGTGGCGCTATTGAGCCATTTTTTTCATGCTCATTTGAGGCACCCTCAAAATATAAGATTTTTCGCCAGGTTGATGGATGTACAACATTTGGTGAGATTTGAAGTATGGCAAAGCTCCAATATGATTTTTTTTTTTTTTTAAACAAATCAGGAGCAAATTGTTTTCATTGAAAGTTTAATTGAATATATTTGCAGTCAGGTTTTATACAAAAAAGAAAGTAGAACTATTACACGAAAGGGACAAATTGTCATTGTGAAAATATTTGTTTTATAATTCTTAAGCTATGAAAATATGTGTTTTGTAATCCCTAAGCAATGAAAATGTATTTATTCTACTTTTACTTTGTCCAGGACTGGGTGGACATGTGTTGGGACTTCCTTGTACATTATCTGTTTATATTTCATATTTATAACAGACCAACCTCTATTTCTTAGAGGCTGTGGTGGGACAAATAGAATGAGCATAAAGCTAAATGAAAAATCTTTGATTTTTTTCCAAATCAGGAAGTGTCAAATGCACTTTACAGTGATATTGACCCTCCTACACTGTTCTTTAAAGTCACATCCACCTGTATTGCATTTAGTTGGTTCTACACCAACAGTACGACAACCACAATGCCATGACAAACCTGCCCTTCAGTGTACACATCCTGATTTGTGAAACATCTTTAACTTATTAGGAACCTCCTCAGAATATCTGATATTCCTCTAATCGTTCTGCTGGGGCCATAAGCACAACCAAATATTAATCTACTTTATTCCTTTCACCATATGGTGGTGTTATGAGTACGAGCTATAATGAGCATATAAATAAATGCAGAGCGGGAATCTGATCATACACAGAAATGCATGTCACAGATAAAGCAAAGAGAATTGCAATGGTGAATGGGTGGGCAACTCTGATCACACACAGAAAAAATAAATGAATAAATTATATTAATAATATGTGGAGCGATTTCAATAGGGTCGTCGCACCGTTGGTGTTCGAGCTCTAATAAACCACATAATTTCATAATCAGGATGTTAATGACCTTTTTGTTCGAGTCAATGCAGTAAAAGGTTGTGTGAACTAGCGAACTGGTTACCTGTCTAGGTCGTACCCCTGCCTTTCACCCAGAGAGAGCTGGGATAGGCTCCAGCTCCCTGAGACCTCAGAGATGGAAGCTTGCTGAGAACACTCTAATGTAACATTACATTTTAGTCATCTATCTGGAGTCCATGTGTGCTAATTAACAATTATACATGTTTTGAAATAAGATGCCAAGTAGTTTCTGTTGAACTACTGGTTTCATGAAAAGCTAAAAAATGTGCAACCTTAACAATTTAGTGAAGAGAAAGCAGAAGCTAAATCAAACTATAAGTTAATCAAATCACAAGATCAGCGGTGCGTCAAACACAGGAAAACAGCACAGTAACAATGAATAAGTCAATCCTGTTTATGGCTTATGCAATTGATTGTACTGACCAAGTCAAACATTTAGGAGAGCTAATTAAAATAATTGTCAAAGGAGCAGAGATTTTTGTATTGATGCAAAATATTTGAATAAGGACAATAGACTTTAAGTAAATGGGAAGACAAAATTCTCAGGTGATTAAGTAGTATAATTATTTCACAGTGGACTGCATGCAGTTCAGTTGCAAATGCAGAGGAGTTTAAGAGATTTATTCAATAGCTTCAAGAGCTTCACCAGAAATAATATGTCTTCAGGAAACCTGGTGTAAATCAGAATTAGATTTTCTTTTTAATAGGCATGCAATAATTCAACAAGGCTGAAGGGGGACAGTAGAGACAGGTGTGTAATTTCTGTAGTGCAAGGAACAAAAAACAGAGTTTTGGGAAAGGTAAATATATAGTTATAGAAATTTGGATATCAGAGGGAAATGTCAAAATTGTGAAATTTTATACTCTATGTAAGAGGCTAACAAAACAGTTAGTGGATGAACTCAGTGCACACTTGCACGTGAAAGAAAATGGGTGTGGATATGTTAATGCCCACAGCGCATTGTGGGGCGATCACAATGACATTAATGGAATGGTAATTAAGGAAATTATGGAGATAAGATATTTGGTGTGCCTGGGTGATGGAAGTGGAACAAGATTTAATATCAGATCTGGAACAAAGTTATTGATCTGACATTAGTGTTGAATACATCAGTTAGTGTTTGTGCATGAGAGGTAGCCAGATAAACAACCATAGGAAGTGCTCATTACCCTGTAACAATTAGATTGGGTCTAAATATGGATCATTTATGGGGGTGGGGTGGCAGTGTTTTGGCAGATTGGGAAAGGTTTAAGAGTGTTAGAGATCGAGAAAGGCAAAAAATTTGTTTTAATAATGGTGTTGACTTAAATACTTTTATTTCTCATACTAATCTAGTAGCTACAACACAGTTTGTTCAGAAGAGGTAGGGTAGAAGATGGTATTGTGGTGAACAAAGAAAATGTGAAAAAGTTATTAAAATGAGAAATAAAACATCTAAAATATTAAAACGGAATCACATTGCTCAGATTTTTATTGAAAATTAAAGGTTGCAATCAAATGTCAGGAGAACATTTGAAAAGACATTAATGAAAGGAATGATTGGAAAAGGAGACACAAATTGATATAATCTCTCAAATCAAAAATTAAATAATTGGGATAAAAAAAGGAATATTGGTATCCAGTCTGATGGTTAAAGAAGAGCAGAGACAGAGAAGACAAAGGGAGAGATGCTGGCAAAAGCCTCTGTAAAACTTACAAGTTCCAAAAATATAAGTGAAGACGGGAAAACAAGAAGGAAAATGACAGCAGAGGAGAATGCGGTGCTGATGTGGGATGTGGAAGATTTAGAAGGTCTCCTGAACATGCCGTTAAAAAAGACAGAAGTGGACAGACTGCAGGAATAAACCAAAATATCAGCAAGAAAACCCCAAATTTGGAATATAGTGGTTAAAAATTATAGTGATTCTGCAAAAAATCTGTTTTATTTAAACCATAAAAACTATAAAACTCTCGGAATCAAACTACAGGAAACCACACTTAGAGACTAATTGCGTTAACATCTAAAATTTGTCAAATCATGGAGAGAAATGATATGAAATGATACACAAAAGCTTATGTTTATCATACAGAATGTCAAAGATATTTACACAAACATGGAAATGGTTTTAAAAATAAAAGGCAGAGGTGCAATAAGATGCAACACATCCACTACCATGTTTGGAGCGTGAAAATAGAAAGTAAAATAAATAAATAGGGAAAGATGTCTTTTTTGATATTGAAAAAGCGTGTGACACAACATGGAAGGATGACATTATGTAAATTAAGCATCAACAGTCAGATGTATAGATGAGATAAATATCTTTTTACTGGGCAGACTTGTAGAAGTCAAAATAGGAAAAGACTATTGAGGAAAAAACAATTAAAACGGGATAGAGTTTTCACTGTTTGCAGACGATGGAGCAGTCTGGTAGAGGGATAGAAACCTGGATTACATTGTTAAGTAGAGTGGAAGGATGGTGCTTTAAATGTTGGTTGGTTACTCATAGATGATGTTCATTAAATGAAAGAAAATTATTAATGAAGTAAAAACAAAATTCTATAACCAAGACTTGGGGAGATAAACACATTTCAAGTTTGTAAGGGAACGTTTTGATGAAAGAATAAAATGGTGTGAATATATTCAGAGATAAATGTAAGAAGGGCTTTTATATAATGAGGTGTTTAGTTGGAAGTAAATGCAGAGTGTGTGGTATATGGATCAGAGCAGACACTGGTAAGGTTAGATAACATATTAAACTCGGAGATTTTACACAGGTGCATATTCAAACAGCAGCTTTACAGTTGGAGATGGGAAATGGGAGAAATGCCAGATGAAATGAAAAGATTACAGTTAACAGTTAATCATTAGACCAGTTTACTGGGTCACAATCCAGATCACCCAACCCGAGAAATGGCAAAAACAGGAACCATGACAGTTATTAATCTAAAAGTAAAGGATGATAGCAAAAACAATGAGATGAGGAGAGGATGGAAAGACGTTTTTATCAAATTCAAAGAAAAGGGAAGATAAAAGAAAGGGGGATGCCCACAATTAGATTTGGACATGCAGGACTGAATGATACACAGGGGAACTTAAATGTGGAAATGTGATCACTGTGGACAAGAGAAAACCCTGGAACATGTCGTGATTCACTGTCAGAAGTATGAGCTCCCAAGAAAAAAGGATAGTTGAACATCTTCTGAAAGTAAAGGTAAGATTTGACTTAATATCGTGTCAATGTACCGTAACTGTTCTTAGAGAAACCAAATTGGTTGAAAGTTGTTTGTTTTTTTATTTTTGTTTTTTTCCTCCATAAATCTGGGATTACACAGTTCCAGGGGCCTAAAGGCTGGTATGTTGATCCACCGTCTTGGACCTGGAATGGGAATAATTATGTTTGCCCTTTCCGGTTTCTTTCTACTAAACCAACTGATGCCAATGTGTGACACAGACGACACAGAGCCTGCTAGAGGATGGGGAGGTCAAGATGCAGCATCAACTGCTGGCAATATTGAATTCAAAGATGGGTCAGAATATTCACTCGTTCTGTATCTCATGAGATGGAGGGAGAAAATGGCACATATCGGTGTTGTGTTTGGAAAATGAATGTGGGTAGCCAGAGAGTTTTACTGCATCTACTTGTAAATGAAAAACACTATAACAGTTAAGGCCTGTTTATCATTTTACTGCATACTCAGTGTAGTTAATTTGATGTTGCCCGTGTTAGGAATTTAAGGAATAAATTATTCGTTTTTCACCACCTTCATTAAATATGGCACATTTCTTTGTCATAGTATGTCATTGCAAAGATGAGCACTAAGCGTAAATAGATGTGAAAACATTTTAGAAGAAAATAAAGCATCATGTTCAATGTGGAAATGGTAAACAAGGACATGTTAGTGTTGCTGTGCCATCTTCTGACGGCAATAAAAGGCATTCAGAACGGAGGCGGTCTTCCCCCAACAAGCTGAAATCCAGTCAAGCATGAGAACATTTTTTGTGTCTTTCTCCACTGTGATTCATCTGAATTCGTAGGCTAAATGTACTACAAATGTATATTTTTCTGCTGAGCTTTAATTTAAACGCAGCATCAAGCATGGCACTAAATAAGGTTAAATACTATATTAAAGTGAGATATGTGTCTGCTTGTGCTAAAAAATGTTATTGGGACTTGATAGGTTTAGAAACTACGCACCATCTTTTGACATGATGTCCACATATGTGTGTGCCAGAGGTCCATGCACAAAGCGGGTTATGTTAAAACTCCAGGAGTGTGTTGAAACTGCCATCTAACAAAGCAAGGTTACTGAACTCATACTCATACTTGGAGTCTGTTACCGCAGTAACTGACTTTGTGAAGTAAACCTGCTCAATAGCAGGTTTACTTGAACATACCCCAAGTTACTTTCTGTCTCCTCTCCTTCGTGAAGCTGCAACAAAACCAGCCATGACTTGTTCTGATGATACCCTAATGGTTATCTTAATGGTTATCTTAATGGTTATCTCAAGCCCACATATGTCCATACTTCACACCAACATATCTTGGATAATAATGTCATAGGCATTATTTCCAAATGACTATTTTCTTAATAACGATGTGGATGCTCAACACACTCTATTCTATTCCATTAGAAAGTGAATGATGCAGAACTGACAGAAAAGTGACCTGACTCATAACCCCCCCCCCCTTTTTTTTTTTTCCTCTCAGCTCACACATATATACATCCCAATTTGTTTTCCCCTTTTTCCAGTAACCACAAAGTAGTCAAGTAATATATATGATTTAAAAGTAGTTCTCACAGGAGCAACAAGTGGAGTTCACCTTTGTAAGATGAGGTGTTGTAAATGTCTTCCAATTCCCTTCAAGTGGCATGTTTTTGATGGTCTGATTGCCACTACATAACTATTTGTATCTTTATTTATTTTTTTTTTTTTGAGCATCTAAAACCAATCACAGAGACTCCTGATTGAAAGTCTTGGACAAAGGTAACTTGTTGGCAGTTATATCTTTACTTTCACATTTACAATCATTCTGTTTCACTTTTTTCTTAATATCACACTTACAATTCTGGTGTCGGTTATTTTTATTTCTGAATATGTAATTTTCTACTAAAGTGAGAAGATGAAAGAGCTCATCATCAATGAGATGATGGACAGAGCGATGGCTCTGAAAAGTATCTTCCACTCGTTTATTTGATTTTCTTTTTTCTACCTTAATACACTACTGTAGCATACTTACATATTTATAGGCATAATTAATACTTGTCTCGTTGGGGCACCACCTCCGTCATGGAGGAAAAATCTAGTAATATTTATAAATAATCAGTCTCTCGTGTAGATCAGTGATTTCTGACTTTTGGAGGGATTGACTCACAACAGAGACAGGCAACGGCAGACTAAAATATGCTCATGATATTTATTAAACACCGTGAGCAGAGATAAGGAACATTGATAATTACTGAATATGATCAAGAAAGGAGGTAGAAAAGACAGAATAATGGAAGGCTGCGAATGAATAACATATATTGACTTGTCTTTAAAATTTAGGAAAGAACAACATTTTTAAACATATCTAAAGTTTGTTAAATTATGGTGTACTAAATAGCTTCTTAATGTATGGCCTACTCGACTTTAAAAGACATCAACCCAACTGTTGTGACATGAGGGAACCCCTATGTTTACTGTCTCCTACCACTCAGCAGGACCGGTTTGGGTTGAAGACAAAGATGACTGGACAATAGCACTGGGTCAAGGAGCTGGAGTTGGCTTCAGTTTTTCTCGCGTTTGTGTTATGGAGCTGCCTAACAAAAATTAAAAATTTTAGAAAAAAAAAAACAAATGATGCAAAATTTGACAAATTTAGAAACTATCTAGAGAAGATTGTTCGGAGTGGAGAAAAAATAAGATGAACTTCTCTCTGAACAAATCATCACAGAAATAATCAAAACGTATTCTTCAAAGTATAAGAATTGGCAAAAGAAAGTTCAGCTAGTCAAAAAGGGAATGCGAGAGTAAGTGTCAAGAGTTGGCTAACAAAACGTAGGGTTTTCAGAGCGAGCCAAAATGATCAGAAAAGAAAAATGGAGAGCAACCCAAAAACATACAGAGCGAGCCCTCAGCAGGGCTGCAGAATCTTTTCAAGGGTGGTGGGTGCGCAGGATATTCCAGCCAATGAAAGATTCTCCCTGGATCTTTCACTTGCCTGATAGGGCCGTTTTTATCGCTCTTATAGGCACCCATATTATTGATGCTCTGAGTCATCTGAATGTGTGTGTGTGTATGTGTGTGTGTGTGTGTGTGTGTGTGTGGGTGTGTGTGTGTGTGTGTGTGTGTGTGTGTGTGTGAATGGGGTATATGGGAAATACTCTAAGCAATACAACAGAGCAATATCTGTTATATTACACATTATTGACATCTCTTTCTCTAACTGAATCTTTTAATACACATGCACACATGTAGACACATCTGTAAATCCTTTTAAAAGAAAAGAACTTGGTATTGATTTAAAGATAAATACTATAATCTCTTATTTTTTCTTTTTTTCAGTTTTATGTGGGTGCGGTTCCTTGTTCCTTGTAGTGAGAGATATTAACCAGAATAAAAGAAAATCTCAACAGATTTCAGGTTTTCCTGGCAGTTATTACCATTTGGTCTGGGAAATGTATATTAGGTCAGGACAGTGCTGGGTTTTCAGTTATCAATCTGTCTTCTGCAGTTCTCTGCCAAAAATTACCTTCCTTTTGTTAGCATTCCAGAGAGCTTAATTTTATTTAGTCTGAAAGCTCACTGCTCTTCCTCCTCAGCGAGGGTTGCTACACTACATTTGTGTGTACTGCTTCAGAATGGGTGGAACATTAAATTGAACACAGTGCATTGATCATCTTCCAGTTGTTGGGGTTGATCAGACTGTGTAACCTGCATTCTGTTATTCTCTGAAATCTTCAGAAGATCCCATTGAAGATGCCATTATTGGCACACTCCTGCATGAGAACTGCTTGAGGCTGCTTGTGATATTCTGGAAGCTAATTGTGGATAGATGTAAAAGGGTTATGCAACCTGATCTGGAGTATGACATTATTTTCCCTTTTTACAACCATAATTGGTCACAATACCCCGGAAATCTCCTCTATCTCAGGCAGCATTCTGTTCCCTAGCCAGAGAGGGCATTGCACCATTTTCCAACTGAGAACCATGGTCTCAGATTCAGAGGTGGTGATCTTCATCCCTGTTGTTTCACACTTGGCTGTGAACTGCTCCAAGCAAAGCTAAAGATTACGTCTTGATGAAGCCAAAATGTTCATATCTGCAAAAAGCAGAGATCGACTCATTTGGCTACCCAACCAGAGCCCTTCCATCCCCTGACTGCGCATAGAAATTCTGTCCATAAAGGTCATGAACAGACAAAGGGCAGCTCTGACAGGATCAAACTCTCAATTGGAACATATTAACTTACCAACTATGAGAACAAGACTCTCATTATGTTTGTACAGAGACTGGATATCCAGTAGCAATGGATCCTGTAACCTGTATTGTCGGAGCACCCACTCAGGAAAATGGTTGAATGCCTTCTTCAAGTCCACAAAACACGTGAACCGTTTGGGCAAATTCCCACACCCCCTCCAGGACCCTAGTGAGCGTATATAGATGGCCAAGTGTTCCATGTTTCGGTGCAGAACCCGTGAAGACACACTCTCAGGTCCCCCTTCTTAAAAAGATGGACCACCACCCCAGCCTGATGTCCATGTGATGTTGCAGGACGTGTCAACCAAGACAGGCCTACAACATCCAGAAACTTAGGGCAGATCTCATCCATCCCTGAAGCCCTGCCACCATGGGGGTTTTTAACCACCGCAGCTACCTCAGCTCCGGTAATGGGTGAGCCCATACCAGAGTCAACACACTCAATTAATAATCTTTTTTTTGTATAGCACTTTTAAGACAACCAGTGTTGACCAAAGTGTTTCACAGTTCAAATCATATCAAAACATGGACTACAAAAATAATCATAGAGACTTAGAATGATAAAAACATGCCAGTAAAAAAATCCAATGAAAAATAAATGAAAATATATATAAAACAATGCTATTATGAGCCAAATATTAATATGACTAGGTGGGTCTTTAGTTTGGATTTGAATTGAGGCAGGTCAATGACGGGCCGTAACTCAAGGGGCAGGGTGTTTCAGAGTTTAGGACCAGCTACTGCAAAAGAACAATCGCCTATCTTTTTCACCCTTGTCCATGGAACCTCTAACAGATGTTGGCCTACTAAACACAAAGTCCTGCTGGGTTGATGTAAATTTAAAACATTCAAGAGATATTCAATTCAGTTCATCCATCCATTATCTATACCCGCTTAATCCGTCTCTGGGTCACGGGGGTCTGTCAGAGCCTATCCCAACGCATAGTAGGCGAAAGGCAGGAGCCACCCTGGACAGGTCGCCAGTCCATCGCAGGGCCATATAGAAAGACAGACAAACATGCACACTCACATTCACACCTACGGGCAATTTAGTGTGATCAATTAACCTACCCTGCATGTTTTTGGACTGTGGGAGGAAGCCGGAGTACCCGGAGGAAACCCACGCAAGCACGGGGAGAACATGCAAACTTTACACAGAAAGACCCACCGGGCCGGGAACTGAACCAGGAACCTTCTTGCTGTGAGGCAACAATGCTGACCACTAAGCCACCATAGCGCCCAATTCAGTTCCATTCAATTTTATTTATGTATCGTCTATTACAACACAAGTTGTCTCTAGGCGCTTTCCAGAGACTCAGAACATGACCCCCGAGCAAGTATTGCATAAACAATGGCAGGTAAAAACCTTTAGACCGTTTTTTAAGATATGAGGGAGCAAGATCATTTATAGCACAAAAAAACAAATATAAGCAGCTTAAAATGAATTTTAAATTCAGCGAGGAGCCAGTGTAAGGAATACAGTAAGGAATACAGTACAGTAGTACTATATTCCTTTCACTATCTAATAACATCCCTAGTTGAGGTGAACGGCACCCCGCCTGCACTATACACCGTGTTGGTGAAGCACTGCTTTTCCCGCTTAAGCTGCCTGGCAGTTTGCCAGAATCTTCTTGGAGCCAGTTTAAATTATTTCTTGAGGGCCTCTCTGAAATCCTCACAGGCCCATGTCTTTGTTCAGCAATCGCGAGGCTGCAGCCCACTTGGCCTGCCAATACCTGTCAACTTCCCTCAAGGTCTGACAGGCTAACCAAGCCCTATAACACTTGCTCTTCAGCTTGTCGACAGGCACCAACGAACTTACAGCCACAGCTCCAGTTAGCCGCCTCAACAACGGAGCACAAAACAAGGTTCATTCAGACTCAATGGCCCCCACCACCCTCAAGATGTGGCTAAAGCTCTGCTGTTCTGAGGTGGGAGTTAAAGACCTTTCTGACAGGTTCTTCCACCAGACATTCCCAGTAAACCCTCGCTATACATGTTGGTATTCCAGGTTGTTTACCTTTCCTGTTGGTTGAGCTCTATAGTTAGGACAATTCTGATCCTGTGGTTTGAGGGGCTAGAAGACTAGCAATTTCTTCCAGAAACCATGGTTTTAAAATATTTATGTTAAAAAGTCCTACATTCTCTATTATTATATGGTGGAGAAACCAATTAAGAATTGAGAGAATAATTTTAATAAATTCAAAATTTTTAACCATTTATTTGTATTTTGTGTATAATCAGTTTTGAAATAATGTGAGTCTGTTCCACCGCTTTTTCCATTTATTTCCATAATTGTGTGCATGAATGGGTTATGTAACTTTGTGCTGCTGCTTCTTTTTGTCTCGATCTTTGTGTTCTGATCCAGCTCCTGCTCTTCTGCACAATAACATAAATGTTGAAGGGAAAACAGGAGCCATAAACCATGTTTAAAACATCGTTAGTGTAGGCCTTTTTTTTCTTTAATTTAACTTTATATTTTTATCAATCCTATGTTCAATTATGTTGTAAACTTCATACTTTCACTGTAAATGAACCAAAATTACCTTATTACTGCAAATTAACTTGCAGATCTGAGTTTCTGATGCTGTCAGACGCTTTCATTTACCAAAATAGATTTCTCATACAGTGTTCATACAAAATATTTAAAAAAGAAAATCAATGTCATCACTTATTTTTTCAATGTAAAAATTAATATAAAAATGCTTAAATGCAAAATAAAAAGATTGGTCTTATATTTCTGTTTTAGTCCTGCAGCTGGTATATATTTGAAATGTCTAGGTCACATGGTTATAAAGCTTTTTTTTAAACAAAAAAAAAGCTAAATCAATGAAAATTCTTTCCCATTTAAAAATGTAATTAAAATGTAAAAAAAAAAGAGACTTTAAATCTAAAACAATAAATGTGTTTTAAATGACTTCTTTAGTACAACAATTCAGCTTAGGTTTAGAGCTAGAACTAGTTCAGTTGGTATGGAGGCTACTGAAAAGAAAAATCTTTTAATTTTAGCAGGTGGTAGTTTATTAACATTCCCTAAATGAGACCATGGCAAATAGGTAGTAAATGTCTGTTGACAGTCCAACATAATGCATAAGTTCACCAATATAAGTTCACCATAATACGTACTGAAAGACATTTCTAACGATATATTAGAATGACCCCTGTATATCCATATATATATATATATATATATATATATATATATATATATATATATACATATATATATATATATTAGATAGATAGACATATGGATGTCTGTTGGATATTTGCTGACATCCCGACCTGCAGTCCTCATCCCCTTGGATCACCATCTATCCATATTACCCATCGCCTGTCTTGTACCTTTGACGGTGTCTCTATGTCTCTATTCTTTCTTATTTCTTGCTCTACCCGGCTGGCCTTCGGCAGGAGGGTCCCCCCTTATGAGCCAGGTCCTGCTCAAGGTTTCTTCCCACTTAAAGGGGAGTTTTTCCTGCCACTGTTTGGCTTAAGGTTTTTCTTCCACTAGGGAAGTTTTTACCTGCCGTTGTTTATGTAATAAATATAAAATAAATAAAAAAAATATTGTGGATATCTTATCATAATTATGTATCTGAAAGGTGATTAACTGTGAGTTGTTTTGTAAGTACTTTTGTAAGCTGTATGAAAGATTAAATTAGTTAGCAGAGGATGGTCGGTAATGTTGAACCCTTTACCTGTGGTTGCAGGTTTTATGGTTATAAGTTTATGTGAACAGGGTGTCCAGTTTAAAGACAATTACCATGTATAGTTATAATTAATTTGAATATATGAAATACTTTTTGGTTAAAGTAAAGAATCACTGTGTAAAGAGCCGGTGTGTGTACATAAAATATATATATATATATATATATATATATATATATATATATATATATATATATATACATACACACATATACATATACATATGCACATAAATATACACATACACATACATATACACGTATGTGTGTGTGTGTGGTGACTGGGACTGTGTGCATTTTATAGAGGACAGTGACAGAGAAGTTATGATGGTTCAGTAGAATAAATCTGTGTCTACATTTTTTTGTCACTTTCAGAAAACAGCTTAAGGCTTAATAGCGGCTTAAAATTGCAGTGAAAATGGCATAAAACATAAAGTAATAATAAAAATAATCCAAGTGCAGCACAGTGTATAAATATTAACAATAAAAATGAAAAAGAAATAGATTAAGTAATATACTGAGTATCTTTTTTTTTATTATATTGACATCACATTGTTTCATGTTGTTTCCCATGATTAGTTATTAACATAGAAAGGCCATATTGCAGTAACCATATCTCTTCTCTATTTTGAGCAGATTTCCTCAAGGTGATCCCGACCGTCTGGACCAGTGGCTGCTGAACATGACGAGACAGTCTGGACTCAAAGAACATTTATTCTTTATAACATAATGAGCGAGACATTGTTTTAGACATTAGGGTGTACATTAATGATACACAAATAATTATGAACCCACATCAATCTGTTTTGGTGTCAGTTGTATGCATCAACCTCATTAAATACTTTCAATTGTAAGTAATAGTTTTCTTATATTTTTTTTTAAGCATTTAAGTGTCCACTTACTTCGTTTGGGCAGTATAATTTTCATTATGTTATATATAGAATTAAAAATGTATTTAAGGTCTAATCAATTTAAGCAAAAATAAAGTCAATCAAAAGAGTTTTGGAAAAAAAACCGTTCCCTCCAAAAATGTTTGTTAGAAAAAGTGAACGTAACATTAATGGGAGAACCATGCATCGTTTCAAACTGTTAAACCATAAATTACTAATAACATCAGTGTCAAAAGTATTTTAACGATTTAACTTACCAGATGAAATATTATCAAGGGAACAAGCAGAGTAATGATTGGATTTATTCAGACAAGGATGAAGGAAAGCGAAAGAACAGAGCGGGAGGGAGCTGTCAGCTGAGATGTTTGGCTTCATTAAAGGCTAAAGACCAGCTGAGCTGCTAACACATGTGCTAACCGTTAGCTTTTTCTAACAGCGTTAGGTGGTTGTGCTACTTATGACCTCAGGCTCAGCTGTTCTACCGAATTTCCTTTTTTGGATCAGCTCGGAACTGGGCGGGATCTGCCTTTCTAAGATGGCGACCAACTGAACAAAGAATTTCTTTCTTCAGAAGCGAATGAGTCACATGTCCAAATGCTCATGTACAGTTGTACAGGTGGTACTCTATTGCACTTGGCAACTCTCAGCAGACATAAGAAGGGAAAAAGATTTCTCACTCTGTTGGAAAACATATGTAGTGACAATAGCAGCAGAACTCTTTTGTGCATATGCAATTCTCAGCAGAGATAAAAATGAAAGAAACAAGATGCCTCATCTTGTTGATATTTTATGTATTTTTATTTCTTGCCAACAATAGTAGACAATTACATTTGTTGACAACTATTTTAATTATTAATTTTTGGCAACGATGGATCTATGGCCAAGATGTCCTCATCAATTCTGAATGCCCTGCTAATATTGTAAATTCTGAACAGTGATGACTCAGAAGTCAAAGTGGAGTTGCAGTGAACGTTGTGGTCATTCATATATCATATGTTTCAACAGTTTCTTCCAAGAATGACGAGAATCTTAGATCTTTATGGAAAAGGCTGAAAACATAGTTTAGAGGGTCCTAAGTTTGAGAAGGCTGCTCTCCAAACTATTGGATTACCATCGCACATGCTACTATCAGAAAGAAAATTTCACCTTGTTGGGGGGGCAAAACATGGCAGAGCTACAATTTAATAATGGTGAGTTGAGAGAAGCTCTGCTCTAATTAGAAGATGATTGAGGACTCATTACTTTAAAGTGAAATGAGCTTCATTACCCTTTCTGGACAATCAAGGTAATGATATGGCAGTGTGGGGAAGCATAATTCAAATGTTTGGGTTCTGTAGCAGCACAGGTCTAATAAAACAATAGCCATGCATCACACTGATGTCTGTGAAGCGTTATTTCTATTATGTTACTCGTTGCCTTCGTCAGACACTAAAAACTACAAAATAAATCATATATTTCCTTTTAAGCACAAGTTATTGTCCACCAATTTGCAGAGTTTGAATTAAACTTAAAATTAAACAAAAAATGTGCTACAGTCCACATGAAGGATAATAGTAATGAAAGGTATTACTGTGTCTCTTAGACCGCATACAGAATAAGCCTTGCATCCGTATAACTTGTCCAACCCTAATGGCTTTGACCCATAATTACTTGGTCGTGCTGCTACTAAACTCTGGGCATGTGACCCATTACAATTTCCAGCTGCATGTTTTAAAGCAGCAATTCTGTCAACTTAAACAGACTTCTCATACTTATAAATAACCAAATCAGTATATTTTACAATGCAACTTAAGTACCCATCAACTTCAACAAAATATAGAAATAAAACCTATCACCCAGACAGTTACAGGTTCTAAAACTTGACTATCTGTTCTTCATCAGCAATGGGTGATAGACTTTTAACTTGCCTGTGTAAAGTAAAAGCTACCTTGAGTGACTGTCCCATCACATCAAGATGCTACTGTCCCACAGATCGTAAAGCAGTGACTCCAAACCTTCACCTAAGTGAAGGAAAACCTGCCTTGTCACTTGGACTCTTTGGAAAGACATGTACATTGGCAATGGAGGTGCGTTCAGTTTCTTTATTGGCAAGGACAGATGCAAGAATTACATTGCAGGAGAGTCAACAGTGGTCAAAGGATAAGAAAAACTTTGTTGCTGAGAATGCTTAAGTGGCAGACTTTTGTCTTGCTATTATGCAAATGTAGAAGTTTAACTCCATTCGAGTCTTAATGTCTTTCAGACAGGAGAAAAGAAGCTGTCTAGACTCCTTACAATCCACTCTTGAAGGGAGATTTGGAGGTCATCAGCAAAGGAGTGAAAGCATACATTATGTTTACGCAGAACGGAAAGTGGATTTGCAACTTGCTCTTCTTCCATCTTCACTCAGCACACCTACATGAGCATCTGAGACTGCTAACAGAATCAGTTATCCATGGTTCAGAATGTATTTTTGGATAAGTGTGAGAGAAATATTGTATTCACATAGTACTAGTTTGAATCACTTATTCTATTGATCAGTTTAAACATTGTCTGAACTGCCTGTCTTTTGTATGCTGACTGTGTAGCCTGTGTTAAATGTATGTCAAGGATAACAGACTTCCTGTTTTTCACACTCTTAGCATTTATGTTAAGAACAATAGCCATCCTGTTTTTCACACTCTTAGAATTTACACCTTGACAAGAGATCCATCTCCCTTTTCCTTAAGCCTGATGAGCAGTAAGGACGTTTTGTAGAGATATTTCCTGAGAGACAATCTGCTCTGCCATTTAGAGAGCTATACAGCTGTAACTCATGTGACGTTTCGTGGTTCAGATCATATAAAGACTTGTGTCCTCTACTCTACGGCAGAACTCTCCAAGTGAGACTTCTCTGCACGTCTGATCAACGTGTATCTTGTAAATAAACTTTTGTGTTAAACTTGACACTGTTTTGCTTTCTCATTTGGATTCCAGTAAATTTCCATCACAATGAGTTAACCTTAAAGCAGCAACGGAGTCAAGAATAGTCCTACAAGAGAAGGATGGTGCAAAGATGATGCACTGTGTCATTTTTAATGCTTTTGGCTAAGTCTGTCAGTCCTACCCTCCCTACCCAAACCCCCTGCTGCTACGAACTTAGACTGAACCTTACACCTGCACTCTATCTTAAACCTTTCTTTGCACTATTAGCACTTTATGGGTTGTCACTTTACGGGTATTATATTAAATTATTTTACACTGTGGGTTGAGAGGACTGTAATTTCAAATGCGTTGTATTCCATGCGTATATAGCACACTTGACAATAAAGCTGACTTGAACTTGAACTTGAACTTGAAAGAAACAGTTGTGTCAAAGGGTTGTGATGTCATGCATTATCTAAGAGGTGGGAAGTAGCGTCACTTTTGGCAATTCGAGTGTTACTTGATCAAGTGATGTATCTGGCTGCAAGGAGGAGGCAAACCGGAGTGGTGTTGAATTGAGAAACTACAGGGACATTGTAATAATAAAAGAGAAATATGGTGGAATTGAGAATGCTGGCCCTTCTAGCTGTTCACAGCCATCAACATCCTTTGCATGTTTAAAAACAGAGCCAGCGAGGGCTGCTCTTTCTTGCAAAGGTGGCTTCCCTCATTGAAAACAAGATCTGAAGCCTTAAAAAAACGAAAATCTTTTTTTTAAAGCGCAATGAGCTAAATGTGCAGAGTCCTACTTTTTAAGAGGATAAAATGAACTTGTATCTGGCAACTTCAAGGCAGAAATCCACTCTATGACCATCTGCTACAGAGTTCTGCAAAGTTCAGTAAACTACCTCATCTATCAGCCGACAGAAGACAGCAGAACTGCACTATGAGTGAAAATGATGGAAATAATTAAAATCATCAGTTTAGCCCTTTTAGCTCTAAGAGCAAGGAGTATTTCACTGGGTGCACGACTTAAGAAATCTTTTCACAAACTGCCTCAAAGGTCCATGCTTTCAAATTCCAGATGAAGTATGCCTAAAGGATGTCAGCAGCACTCACACATTTCATCAACATACAATATGAGAGAGCTCTTTTATGGTCACCAGTAAATTGAAAGGATGTGAGGGCTTTGACAGCATTTTGTCTTCCATGCTATGGAGGATATTGGGTACACCAACATGCTATATTAATTGCCCAAACAATTCACAGGAAAATTACAGGAACAACTGAGAAGTATATAAGCTACACAAGTGCCAGAACACCAACTTAAAGGCAAGGAAGGAAAGCACTAGTCCAATCCACATTGTGTGCTCGGACACCATTCTAAAAAATAAACATTGAGAAGCAGTGTCTGATGGTGGCACACCTTGTTAAATCTAATAGTCTTAACAGTCAGTTACTCCTGATTTGATTAATTCCTTGCCTGGAATACTCGTGCAATTTCAGTTAGAACCAGTTGTAGACATTCAATGTGAGAGGACAGAATGAGATTTGTCCGTAGTGGCAATTGGTGATCTTGCTCAAGTCTTTTCTTTGTCCCATACATCCATTATCTATTCCCGCTTAATCCGTCTCCGGGTCACGGGGGCCTATCCCGACGCATAGTAAGCGAAAGGCATTGGTACACCCTGCACAGGCCGCCATTCCATCGCAGGGTCACATAAAAGACAAACAACGAAGCACGCTCACATTCACACCTAGAATAATCAATCAACCTACCCTGCATGTTTTTGGACTGTGGGAGGAAGCCGGAGTACCCGGAGGGGACCCACGCAAGCACGGGGAGAACATGCAAACTCCACACAGAAAGAATCGAACCGGGAATCGAACCAGGAACCTTCTTGCTGTGAGACAACAGTGTTAAACACTAAGCCTCTTTTGATGCTGCCTCTTTTCTTTTTCCTCAAAGTCTTTTCTTTGTCCTCAGAGGAAAGCATGTTGCCTTTGTGAAAGATAAGATACACATGCTTCTTGGATACACATGCTAGTTGGGAAGAATAAACACAAGACAGAATAAACCCTAACTTGCAAAAAAGAGCAAAATGGCAGAAGAAAACTAGAAACAAGGAATGGCAACAAAGAGATTAAGACCAATACAAGAGCCTTGAGGTTACTTTGAGAGGGTCAGTGATCAGTGAAGAAGATCAACAAAATTATGTCTATCATCTTTAACTTGATAAGGGAACAGCTGAATGCTCGGGTCAAAATGACCCGAGCCACAGCACGGGCCCTCAGTTCCTCAAAGGGTTTGCTTATTTCTTAGCGCCTTGCAAGGGTTAAGAGAGACTACATAAAAATAACTTCAGCAACATGCATGCAGATAATGTACAGAAAATATGCCTATGCATTGCAGCCAATCTCTGTCTGGGATAAGTGTTTGGTGTGGAGTATGTGTGTGGGAAATGTCTGCACAGCTGAGGGCTTACGTTGTAATTGGCCATGCCATATGGATGACTCTTCTATATCCATGCATGTGCTCTAGCTTTATTTTCTTTTCTAATTTTGGTTATTTTCAGAGCCACATTGCGCAATACTACATGTACATTGCCATGAACTATGATGCCAAGGTGAGAATTGACATAGCCACTTTGAGTAAGCAGCAGATCTGCTGGAACTCACATCACTGGGAGATGCTTTTATTGACATTGTGGAGTAGCTGTCTGACATCTGAACAGATGGACATGTAAAATTGGACCCCTTATGATTAATTCCTCTGATGAAATAGAAGTTATGAAATGTGTACTGAAATATTTAAAAGTGATTTCACTTCTTGTCAGACGAGGCAACTGTAAGGAGAATTCACTTGAGTCTGGAAATATGGCATGGTTTCAAAACAGCTGCCACTCCAAGTTACAAAAATTTGTTCACTTTTTTTCCCCAGACCTTGAAGAAGTAATCAAACCACTGTTAAAAAAGAATAATTTGGACAGGTTGCTAATGCGAATTTACAGACAAGTCTCAAATCTTCTGTTCATCAGTAAGGTTATTGAAAAAGCCATGTTTCAACAGTTAAAGACATTCTTAACTCTGACCAACTGCTTTGGCGTCTTCCCCACCACACAGAGACTGCTCTTGTCAAGGTGTTCAATGACATCCACTACAGATTGTGGAAGAAGGTATTAGGTAGAAGGTATTATTAGACCTCAGCGCAGCCTTTGACACCGTTGACCATGGTATATTGCTAGAGTGATGGGGAACTGGGTCTGACTTTCCAGGACTTGAATGCTTTGAGTCTTACTTAAAGGACTAGGATTACTTTGTATTAATAGGTAAATTTACATTGGAATCAACAAAAACTACATGTGGAGTTCCCCAAGGTTCTGTCCTAGGACCCCTCTCCTTTAACATTTACAACATTCTGCTAGCTCAGATAATAATAAACAACAAGATAAGTTACCATAAATATGCAAATGACTCACAACTTTACATTACAATGTCACCAGGTGACAATGAGGGCATACTAGCATTGAGTGGATACATAGAACAAATCAATGAGTGGACGTGCCATTATTTTCTTCAGTTGAACAAAAACAAAACTGAAGTAGTTGTTTTTTGGACCAAAAGAAGTGTTTAAGAGTCAGCACACAGCTTCAGGCATTACAGCTACAAACCACTGATAAGGCCTGAAATCTGGGTGTAGTCATGGACTCAGAACTGAACCTTCAGACATATTTAAACAATTACAAAGTTGGCCTTCTATCACCTGAAGATAATTTCCAGGATCAAGGGACTAATGTCTCAGCAGGACCTTGAAAAACTCATCTGTGCATTTATTTTCAGTCAAATTGATTACTGCAAGAGTCTTCACAGGTCTGACTAAAAAGTCAATCAGACGACTACAGCTGATCCAGAATGCTGCTGCCCGAGTTCTCACTAGAACTAAGAAAGTGGACCACATCACTCCAGTTCTGAGGTCCTTACACTGGTTCTCTGTACCTCAGAGAATAGACTTTAAAATATTTATGTTAGGTAATACATCACTGAATATTTTAGAACCAAAATACTAAGAGACAGAGGACAATTGTTGTCATATCTAGTCCTCTCATGTCTTCTGGATCAGGTCTACTCTGTGTCCCTAGAATCAGAACGAAACATGGAGATTCACCATTGAGCTTTTATGTTCCACAGATCTGGAACAAACTTCAAGAAAACTGGAAGAATCCTGAAACCATAAGTTGCTTGAAATTTTTTTGTTTACAGTTGCCTTTGACTAAATTATTCAAAGCATTCTAAATTTAGATTTAAACAATGTCAATTTCAGCACTCAATTGCAATTCTACCTAAAGTCTAACTTTTCTTTATTTTGCCACTGCATTGTAGTCATATTTTTTTATCTCCTTTTCACTTTTCACATTTTCATTATGTAAATCACCTTGAATTGCTCTGTTGCTGAAATGTGCGATACAAATAAACTTGCCTTGCCTTGCCTTACACAAGTCATAAGTGTCACAAGTGTCATAAATAAAACCAACCCTATCATGATGGTGCATTGTGGCCATGACAACTCTGAGGGGAGTTAATTTTTTTGTACCACACCAGGAGAGCTTATAACAACAATCTGTTTGTATGAACCCAGTGTCAGGTAAACGCGATGGTCATTTTTTATTTCACTGACAAGTCAACACATTTAATGGTATATCCTGCTGTAAAGGTCTGATGGCAGCTCTGCTGATACTTCGGCGAGGTTTGGCGGAAGGAGCTGGGAGCAAACATGACATGCAGTGGGCGTGTTCCAGAGGGCTTGCTTAGCAACATGGGCTTCAAAACCAGTCTTCAGAAACCAATGCGTCACGTAACATGTTGGAAACATTCTGAGCCGATATGAAGCGTGTACATGATGTGATCAGGCAATTATGTCAGACGTTAGCAGAACCTATAAACGGGATTGTTAGGCAGGCGGATTAATGAGTCCACGGCATTTCCTAACGTGATGTCACCCATCAGCTTTCTGAAGAGTCCTTCTAAAGCCTGTCTTTACGTGCACAACACGGCGCTATGTTACAAATTGGCAGAAGGAAGCTGGAAGCTAACAGGAGCACGTCCACCTTCTGTCACTGGCAGTTAGCTATTGCAGCTTGTCTGACTTGGCTTATGTTATATGATATTTATTTATGTTACTTTACATTCATTTTGATCACATCTCTTCAAACATCACCATTTCACATAGTGCTACTGAAATGAGCACTGCCAGAGCTGAAATGAGGTCTAGCACAGCTCTGCTGGGAAATAATATGCAGCACAACAATAATAAAAAGAAAGCTATTAATATGCTATCTTTACTTAAATTGGGTGCATTTTTGTCTATTATCTAACTATTTAACCCCTTAGTGACTGATGTTGCCTGGTATTTGATACCTACCTTTCTGGATCTCTGCCCCACCCACAGAATTAAACAATATTGAAAATATAGATTTATACAATTAAATAAAGTTTATATAATAAATAAAAAAAGAAATAAAATTACACAATGCATTCATAGAAATGTAGAACAATATTAATTAGAAAACTGTTAAAGAAAAAGTAGGGTGTGTTTTGATTTTTTCAAAATGTAATGATTTTATTCATTAAGAGTGCTTTTATTGGTTAGCAATTAAAGTTTCTAATCTGTGTTATTTTTTTTTTTACTCCTCTGATGGCTCTTGGAGGGATTAGTCTCATCAATGAAAAAAACTTAAGCAGTATTATGAGAAAATATATATTTTTCATCTTCAACCAATACATCAAATTTCACTACTTAAATTCAGTGGGAAGGACATCATCATTCCCAATGCTTCTAATAGAGTTTGAAACTGACTGGAAAACATTTAATCCAGTCTTAATCCAGTAGCTCATTTTGTTTAATCAATATAGCGTGCATCTTAAGTTAATGTTAGGTTCTGTTACCTGTTGATGGATTTTTAGTAGCATTCAAGCTTCAAATCAACGTCTGTATGTCCTTGGACCATGCTGCAATTATTTGAATTAAACAACAGTTTGGTTAGAAGACAACCAGGACCCATTTTATCAAAAGGGTATTGGTACACTTGCTTGGCGTGCATCAGTATTCATGCTTCAAGTGATCCACTCTGAAACAGCTGCTTCATGCTGGACAAAAAACACTGGCTGTAGGTTTTTTTCTTTTTTTCATTTAAATGCATAGTTTGGGGGTGACGTTGGGTATTTGACTCCCTTTTTAAAAGTTGAGGGACATCTGTCATCAGTGCATGTAAAACTAAATGTGTCCAGGCATCATTCTGTGGATGAATAAAAAACTGAATCGTGGAACAAGTTAAAGTTCAGTTGAAGGTTTTGCTGAAGGTTTTCTCTTTGATAGGTTTCTTTGTATAATTCTGCCTGACCTCACTACATAAATTATTTTCTGATGATTACAACTTAAACAAAACAAACAAACAAAAAAAGATTCCAGCCAATCATTCTCCAGCCTTTTTATCAAGCTTTGCAGAAAAGCTTTTGAAATATGAATCCACATGCATGGAATGCTTTTGTAAATTTTAATCTAAAAGGAATATTTTTTTCTCTGCTTCCTCTCTTTAACACTTAAACACACTGATGCTCCATGCAAACATATTTGATGAAATACTGTACATCTGATGACGGTGTCATGAGATTCTAATTACATTTTTTACTTCTGACTTCTCTCAATGTTTTGCACAAACTTAAAAGCAAGGGAGTTGAAATCCCAGATGTCATCACACCATTTTAAAGCAGCAGCTGCTGCTGACTAACCCTGCCTTACATAACAGGCTGGCATAGTGGTTCCTACACACTCTGCTTCCCTGTCCACTTGGATTATATTTCTGTCTCTCAGTTCTGACCAGAATATGCTCAAGTTCCAACATGCAGCCCAACAATTCACATGCAAACATTTGACGCTGATGGAAGGAGCCACCTCTACTTCGTCGACCCTCCAGCGCCAGACCTGCACTGGAGGGCCAGTTGCTTTTTCAAAGTGACCCCAAACTATTCTTTTATTTTTATATAAAAAAACAGATGTCTGAAGTGCAGATGCAGAAACAAAAATAACAGCATGCAGTTGTTTTCTTTTACGCTGTAACGATTACCAACATCCCTAACAGACATGTATATGTATTTCTGCAAAAACTTGAGCAACTTGGTGTAAATCTTCAAGACAAATCTAGTAATTTGGTAAATAGCTTTGAATAGAAGATGTAGTTCTTCTCCTAATGAAACCTCTACCTGTTGAACCCATGCTTTGTTCAGACTGTGGATGCTGCTACAATGTCAATATTATAATCCATTATTTTTCTTTTAAACCTCATCTTAATTTTATATTTTTTATAGAGATGAGGTTAGACAAATCTAACAGCGCTGCCTCATTATTTTTCTATTTTATTCTTTTAAGTAAATCAAGTTTATGACTTTAAACTAGAGATCCCAAAAAAGGAGCTGAAGTTGCCATCTTATGTAACAATTTCTTTCATTTCAAAAAGTTATTTTATGGAACTGTGCATAGTTTGAAAGTGTGATTCTTTACTTAAATTATTCTGCTCATGCCATACCTTTAGGCAATGAAAAAAAAAGTGCAGTCTTTTGGATGAATTTGCTGAACTCTGAGCAGTAATCTGCCATGTTCATAAGTGTTTAGTTATTTGTTTTGACTTTCGCATCCTTGCTGATAATCTTGGGGATGAAGCACCTACTATGCTGCATTTGCAACCCACTGCTAAAGATGGGTTATGGGGGAAGTCATTCAGCTTTAAGTTCTCTGTTTGATTTTACTGTCAGATAATATGGTTCTAATCATTTAATTTAATAATTGTCAGTTTTGGTTTAATAACCCTCCCTATTAACCTTATCAATCTGGAATGTTTCAGTGTTGTAAATACAAGGGAAACAGTTACACAACTTTTGAGAGGCGGTCCTGAAATTATGGGTTGACAAAATACACAGCCACTCAGAAATAGTTACAAGTTGAAAAATTTAAATTATAAAATGACATATCCCTTAAAACCCCACTCAGTCTTTCCCTCCCACAGTGGTTAGTTAGTGAGCTTATCAAACGTTTCAACAAATTTGTTGTAGGTGAAGGTAAATGCAATTTCTATGAAGACATGTCCATGAAGAAAACACATTCATCAAATGAATCATGGATCATGTCCTGAAGTTGGATATGGGTTGAAAAGAAATATCTCTGCCTTCACTATATCTGCAAAGATCAATTTATAATCTAGAGCCAATAAAGGAGTTAAAGTCATTACAAACAAGGTTTGCAATAGCTTTACCTCTCCTTCCTCACAAACAAAATTGTGAATGTTGTGTAAGCAACTTAATGCATCAGTACAACCTTGAAAATAATATCACCTAAAAGCTTCATCTTGATACCTTTATAACTCCCCAATAAGCTTTTGCAAAAATGTTTTCAGTTGCTTAAATTCAGATCTCTTAAATGTTGTTGGTTCATCACTTCTGTTCCAGTTCACAAGTCATCTTAAGGCACTTTACACATAAAACAACGCAATTCAATGCAATCTACTTCAACCCAATTATACTCAAATTAATTCCAATTCATTGTAATTGAACTGTAATAAATTAAGCTCAATAGAGTCCAGAAATTAATACACTGAATCTTTACTTTGGTGCAGTCCTGAATCCTAGGCAAGAATTAAGTGTTAAAGTAATTATCTTTAATATAATGTCACATTAAGCAGGTTAGTTAAGGAAATCAGCAAATTGTGATGAACCTTCAATTTGATACAGGCTTTTGTCCTTGGCATATATACCACAGGAAATGGTGATGGAGAGAACGAAATCCTTTTGGTGACATTATACAATACACGATGATTTACAGTAACTTCTCAATATTTGCAATATGTCCCTGAACCTATGGTTTAACGCAATCGTGGAAAAGTGCTTGAATGATCGTACAGCGAAGTAAGGGAGCAAAAATTGTAGTTTAAACTGAAAAAAATATAAGTAACATCTGACAACAATGAGCAGTACCTGTTTAGCAATTATTTTCTGCAGTTGTCAGTTCTTGTGGGCAACCAGCATGCTGGCCCAGTGCATCTAATGGGTGCAGGTCCTGGGGCCCATCCTCATTTGGGTTCCTGAAGTTTAGAACTTTTTTTTAACTCCTCAAATTTCAAATTTACACAATGTGAAACCATTTACAATTGTGGTCATACATTTTTTAAAACATTAAAATGTTATTGCCCCACTTCAAATATGGAATTAGACTAAAAAAGTTGAGGAAAAAATGACATGCAAACTAATCAAGGAATGGAGGAAGCTACCAATAACAGTGACAGCAGGAGCTCCTCACAATTTCTTTACCACGTGCAGCCCAGTGTTGCTTAGGAAAAGTCATGTAGGTTGTATTATCCTAACTGATCACTGGAATGCTACCTTCCATAACAAACTAACTATCTGGTGTATTGTCATCTTTCAAGCAGGGAAAGGTTTCTCAGTGTTGTATCACTTATTTGCCTTCCACAGGTTATATATTTTTTTACTTTGCCTGCACACTTCTCAAAGAAAAATCAATTTAAATGTTATTTTTTGACTGGAAACAGACTGAACTTGTGTGTGACCTTGATAAAAGCACAGGGCATTTTAAGTGCACATTGATGCTTTTTGGTGATCATCTAGGAGCGGGACTGGGAACAAGGAGCTGGTACTGGGAGAGAAGTGGCACTGGCCAGAGGTCCTAGAATATGCCTGATTGACTGGATCACCACTCAGTGGTTACTTTCCTGGCATTCTGGAGGTTATTTCTCAGTTTGATCCTTTCTTCACTGAACACAAATAAATGTGGACAGAAGGGTAGAAGGAGGTCATGTAATGTTTCATGTAGGAGATGTGAGGGGTCTAGAAAAGAGGAGCGAGACGTAGGGAGAAAGCAACTGCTAAGAGACAAAAGGAGCATGCAAGACGAGCTGACAATGGGAAGATAAGAGTCAGACAGGAAACAGATAGTTACAGGTATGTTTGCATTTATTGGACGTATTTGTGTGATTTATAGAAGAATTTTAATTACAGAATTAGATTGGTGGAGCTGAGGCAGAATGTGCCTACACACAGATCCATGTTCCACTAGACAGTTAATGTCTTGATTTTGATGCTGCTCATTAAAGCATTTTTGTTCAAATTTGGTGTAATGCTATATGATGGAGGATGTCTATGTAAGTAGCCTGCTATTGCAGGTCCTGTAAGTGACAGGTGTTTTCACCAAATCATGGCCTCTAATTATAAATCTTTAATGTGTGCAAAGGGGGCCTCTGCATTTTTAATCTGGCCCTGCCAACATGCTACATAAAACCTTTTTTTGTTTTTAGGAGTGTATAGTTGCTAATGTGCTTTTAATTTCTTATCCACCAATGCTGTTTGTTGGATGTTGTATTCCCACTGTTTAATAGTGAGGAAAAAATCTAATTTGTAAATCAAAAAAAAGTGTGTGTCAGAGCTAAAACAGTATAAACTGTGTAAACAAATAAACTGTGCGCGAGGATCTATTGGATTTTAGCAGTGCTTGTCGGTGTGAAGATAAGAAGCTTTGGAAATATTTGGCTGTCAAAAGATTTTAATGAGTAATATTTACATTGTGAAATGCACTTGGTCTTTGAGATGCTTTTCTTTCAGATTGTAGCTAAGCTGGCATCTCTGCTGCCACCAATGTAGTGCAGGATGACTAAAGGTCAGGTGTTCAGCTTGCACCCCACTGGATAGTGGGATCCTAATGATGGACACTAGGATGATCAGTGACTAGGCAAGGTCTAGATGAACCACAGAACCACTAGCAAATGGACCAACTTCCTTAAATAGTTTCCTCAAAACTGTCAAAAAAAACAAAAAAAAAAACCCTTTCAGACAAAAAGTAATTGGTGGTTTGTTGAGATCCAAAATGAACACTTTTTCTTGTTTTTGTTTTTCTTGCCATTTTTTGTTTACCTGTACAATTTTATTTACTAAGGAAACGCAAGGGTTCAAAACACCAACCATCTAAAGAATTCGGATGGGGTTGGGAACAATAAAGGGAACACAGATGGAGAACGTCTCTCAAAGTGATCAACACACCAGGATTCTGAAAGACATGTACCATCTCACCTGCAAAAAAAAAATTTGGTTTTGGTTTTAAGAGATTATTTACCCAAGACAGGAAATAATGGATGAATGATACAGTAAGACGAGGGATGAGAAGGCTAGGGATATGATGATGGGATGAGGTGGAAGGATGGAGAAAGTATGTATGGACTGATAGTTGGATAAACGCACAGAAGTGTGCATGGGTGGATGGATGGATGATGAACAGATGGATGGATGAGGGAAAGGGAGGTTGGGATTGAAAGAATTTGACAAAGGGTGCACTAGATATTCAAAGGTCTGTCGGGTGATTAGGAGAGTATTAAAGGGAGGGCCTTGGTCCCAAGACTAATTTTATGTTCACTTCATGGTGTATTAACTTGGGCCGTGCATGTCTGGCATCCAGAACTCCCAAAGCTATGGAATAAGCAATTCTGCTGGATCTGTGATGCGCGTGACTGAGCCATATCTGTAAAGTGTATAGTTCTGACAGATGTCATTATCAGTTTCAAAATAGGGCAGATAGTTTTGGAAGGTCATGAGAAGAGGAAACATTAGATGTGACTGTACGAGTAACTGCAGAAGTGGATTTTAGTCAGAGGGAAAACTGATGGCTGATACAGGGCGCCTTTGACTTGGGTTGCTTTGTTTGAAAGACTTGCTGTAATAGAGGCAAGCACTGACTGAGTTAATGATGACCCATTAATTATTGCTTTGGCAGAAGGATACCCAGCGGGTAAAAGTAGATGAGAGGAGGCACCTAATGAAGGCTGAAAGCTGACATTAGTTGCTGAATGACAATGACTGAAGGAAAGAATGAGGTGGGTAAGGCTAAGCAGGCTGAAGTCCTTGTGTTCCCAGTGACAATGGAAGTGGTATTTACTCTGCCTGTCAAGGAAACTTAAATCACGTCCTTCTTATTGTACCAAGACTGAGCAATATGGTATGACTGTGTATGTTGAAACTTATTTTAAGGGGAGAGTGGTAAAAAGTGTGTAATGACTTTCTGTAAAAAACATAAAGACTTTCTTTAAAAATCACAATGATTTTTTTGTAAAAATAACCATGATTTTCTTTAAAAATATTTCATTTGTGTTCAATTTTTCTTTAATTTTACAGATATAATCTTTCTAGCAAAGAGAGCCGACTGAAGACTGTCCAAAGCTGTTCCAATAGCCTTTGAGGAAACTCTGCTGCTTCCTTAAAAATAGACTGACAGTTGTGTTCAGACCTAAAACATGGAATGATGGTGGCTGGATGAGCTCCTACTCTGTACGGCCTGGCAGCAAGAATGCTCATATTTTTTCAGTTATACTAGTATAGAGGTCGTCTTAATGGTTTCTGCCTTACAGCAGTCTTTCTTTTTGTTTAAGTTTTCAGAAGATGTTGTAGTGTTTTACTGGGATAACATTCCTACCACTTTCAATGTAATAAACAACAATGCCTATCCCAAAAACAAATCACCACTTAGATTTAAGAAACCAAAACAGTATGAGCTTTCAATCAGAAAAAAAAAATATTGCAGCATCATATCATGTCATGTCAAGTTGTGTCTACCCACTAGCTGGAATGTATCGGATTTCTAGGTGGAAAAAGGAATAAAGAAGAGGCGGTTGGTATTATAGACAATAGCTCTTTTATTAATTCTCACACTTCTTTGCCAGCACACAAACAATAACAGGAGAGGCCGGGAAACCCCTTCTCGTACACACAGGACCCGTCCCCCTGAGCAGTGAGCTTCCCTCCTTTATGGCCCCACCCAAATTGCTTTGATTGGGCAGGAACCATCAACAGAGGGACGCTCTCTACTGACAAACAGGTCTAACCCAATAAAGTGGTTCAGCAAACTAGGACAACTTAATACAATCCTCTATAATAACTCAAAACCCAAATAACACAAACCCAGATAATCCCCAGCGTGAAAAATGACAATAAATGAATAAGAATTAGCCACTAAACTTCACCTGCTACATCTCGTGGCTTGGCCCCTTTCATAGCTGGAATGATATAAAAACCCTGCTTCACTGCAGAGGGCTTCTGCAATAGGATGCAGCAGAGAGACAAACACCAAACAAGGAAGTTCACAGTAACTGAATGAACAAAACTGGTTTATGGACACATTACCACACATTACCAATGAAAAATGGAAAATGACAAGTGGCGGGTACCACACCATGGTGACCAAACTTCAAAACAGAATCACACCCCAAGACAGTGACCAGCACATACTACTAAAATATAAAGTCCAGAGGTTCATGAGAAAAGTGGACATGTTGACGGGTACCAACAGAAGTTTGGTGAGGCCATGGAGGAGGACTATCAGTGTATGTGGCCTACCACTTTGTGGCTGAGTTGCTGTTTTTCCCAAACACGTCCACGTTCTTTTAATACAAACCTCTTTAATCTGTTCTTCTAAACATTTTATGGCTCTGGAATAACTGCTTATCATAGTATTGGCTTCATATTTTGGCACATTGGTTTTTAAAGGCCATGCAGTACAAAAGGTTCATGTGGAAAAAAGCTGGCTAAGCCACTAGAACGAGGATTTAGGATCTTTAGCTTAAATAATGAAAAATCTGAATTTGAACTGAATTGGACTGAAGGTGCGGCTACAACAGTAGGTTAAAAAAAAAGTGTTCTCCTCTTTTAATTGAAACAAATTCCACAGATTTAAATTTTCTGTCTTAATTTATACTGCAATACTACAATATAGGTGAAATAGTAACTCTGTCCAACATCCAGACCACCACTTGGTGATGACACATAAGTGCAGTTCAAAAATGATTTTCCCTCTGAAATATTTTTTCAATGTCAAAAGTTTTTTAAAAATACCCTTTCACCTAAAAATTTTCATGAAGTGTCATAAACAGAGAGATGAGATGAGAGAATGTTTTGTTAATGATAGATACTCATACATTTTGATTTAAACATTTGAGCACTTGTGCTACCCAGTGCTAACAGGCCACAGGTGTGGTTGGGCGGTAGATGGGCACACCTCGAAGGTGGTTAGTGCATGTGTCAACCACAGCTGCTGCCAGGGGCTACAGCCCTGAATTTTATTTAGCTTAACTCCGAATCTAATTTTAAATACTGATATCAAAAAGATATCAATATCAATGAGAAACCTCAAAATCACATTAGTATGTGTCATCTAAGCTATTTATTCCTGTTCTTTGTAATGCACAAATAAACATGTAAACGAATACATCCAAGGACCATCTGCCAATAAAAACGCCTCCCTGGACCCTTTGTGGGAGCATGCATAGAAAAACTCCCATCGTTATGCTAAGAAGTGCATGTCTACTTCTGAAATGTGAATAAAAACCTAACAAAACATAGTTATTCATATTTTAAAGAGAATATGTTGTGCTGTTAATTTTACAAACTGGTTGTTTTCTGATGTTTTTTTCTGCAGCAACACTTGAAATCGTCACGTCAAGGTTCACAGTCAGTCAGCCTACTGCTTTAAATGTTTGCATTAAAGATTTGTTATGGAAAACATTGTCAGAAAAGAAATAAGAAAAAACAGCACGCAGAGGTTAATACTTTATGAGGCCTCCTTTTGCAGCATTTACAACTGCGAGCCACTTGGGATGTGTCTCTGCACATCTAGACACTGAGACTTTGGCCTAATCCTAAGGAAGCACCTGCCTACCATGATGCTGCCACAATGCTTCAGTGCTTGGATGGTGAATTAAAAGTAATATGAAATGCACTGTTTGAGCCACACACGTGTACCATGATGTCCAAAAAGCTCAGTTTTAGTGTGAACTGACCAGAAGGCCATCTACTGCATATTTGAGGGCTCTCCTAGATGCCTCTTGGTGAGCTGAAGCATGATTTATTTCATTTTTATTTGTTCCCCTGGCTACTCTTCCACATAGTTCAGCTTTATGGAGTTCATGGCTTAAAGTATTCCTCTTGACAGACTGCTCCCTGCAGCTTACCTTTGACCCAGTTGTTATCGCTCTGTATAGTGTCCGCCTCTCTAGTCAGATTTTTTTTTTTTTTGGTCAGTTGTGCCACATTTTTCCTATGTTTAATAAAATGAATGTTCCTACAGAGAATATTAAGTTCCCTATGTTTTAATAACGTACTAATACATGGTTTTCCCAAACCTTTTTTCCCCAGATATGTTGGACATATCAGGAAAGGTAGGCAGCCCAAAGCTTATTGGTGTTGCAAATGCTGCAGCCTTTCATAAGAAGTGCATGTGTACCAAGACCATGTGACACTTAGATTCTAAAAGTGGACTAAGATCAAATAATTATGACTTTTAGAAATGTAATTTATCGTACCACACGGTTCATGGCTTTAAAGAAGATGAACTTTCATAGTCTCACTGTGTTCACGCTACTAACCACGTTCATTCTGATATTTATATTTATACTCATAACTACAGGCGTCTTGCGTCATATGAATGCAAAAGCCTTCAGAATCAGTAGAATATGCACCAGATAACTGTCAGCATGTGTCAACAAAAATGTCACATTTGTGAGCCCATACTGAAGTGGAAGAGTAGACTGAGGCAGGATACCAGCAGTTCAAAAAAGGAAAGACTCCCAGTTGTTAACATTTAGCTCCAGAGGTTGGGAAAGACTTGCCCACCTACACATAAGAACATCAGGGAGGACAAGATGTTTGAGGAGGGTTGTGTTTTTACACAGGCATGCACAACTTGGTGGAAAAACAGGAAAAAAGTAAGTAGACTTTTAAACACAGTTGTAGAAATATAAAACTCTTCTCTGAAATTAAAAACACAGCGATGAAGATTGCGAGCCGTCTCTCTGACTAATAACTCTAAACTTTTAAAATGTATAGATTCTACTTCATCATCCATCCATTTTCTGTACAGCACTTGGTGGTGTAGCTCAAATTAGTCAATTATTTAATTATCTTTTGCATGTAAAAGTGTCAAAACACACATCTCAAGGTTCAATGCAGGAGTGACCCTGAGAGTTGCCAGTACAGCAGTGCAGAGCGCGGTGCTCTTTGTACAAAATAACATGCAGCTCTCCAAACAACACATTTGCAGCTGTGTCAGACAGTTAAACCCAAACTGGACAGACGCAATACTGGTCTGAACTGAGTGGACTCATAATGACCTCACAGAGGGACTGAAAAATTTAATCACGATTGCCTGCTTTTCTTTTTTCTGAAACTAAAAAAAATCTCTCCATGCAACACCAGTTGACATATATAGATCTGTAATGATGAGTGATGAAGAAATAATTAGTAATATCAATAATAAATTGAATAATTAAACAGTTTAGAAATGGAATATAACTTGCCAAACCACGGAGGAATAGTATGCTGGTATGTTTAGTGCTCACAAAATTCCCAACAGGATGCAAGCCAAGGAGAAAACCGAAAACAGAATACTTTACCTCTACGCCCACCAGAAGCCAAACGTCAAGCCCTAAAAGTCGAGGAGCCAGTAAAAAATTTAATGGTTCTAACTAAACTTACTATCTGGTAAAAACAGAACCACTAACTACAAAACAAAGCAAATATGGAGATAAAAACACATTACAGTTCTGTTACTGTTTCAGAACCAGAGTCAGTAGAATATAAAAGAGGTTGACATCAGGGCAGATGGTCATTAGGATGCAAGAATGAAACATCAGCAGAACCCACCATCATCTCATGAAAACAAGGCATCACACAGTAACACAATATAATCAGAGCAACTTCAGTAACACCTTAATACTCTGTAAGTAATACTCTTTGATTGACACAGAATCCCAGGAGCCAGAGTCAACATAAATGCAGTATGTATCTCTAAATATATGACAACAAACAAATGCCATCTTGACTTGTCAACATGTACTTCGATAGGACATTATAGTTCAGTTCCAGTTGACTGGAGGGGGTCTAAACCGTCCAGTGGTGACAACCCTGAGACACAAGTGTGATCAGAGGTCTAACAGCATGATTTTCTTCTTCTTCTTGCTATTGGAAGAATTTAATATTTACTCAAGGGACGTAGGTTCGAGCCTCTCTCTCTCTCTCTCTCTTTCTCTGTGTATATATATATATATATATATATATATATATATATATATATATATATATATATATATATATATATATATATATATATATATATGTATACGTATATACATATATATATGTATATACGTATATACATATATATATGTATATACGTATATACACAGAGAAAGAGATATATATATATATATATATATATATATATATATATATATATATATATATATATATATATACACAGAGAAAGAGAGAGAGAGAGAGAGAGAGAGAGAGAGAGAGAGAGAGAGAGAGAGAGAGAGAGAGAGAGAGAGAGAGAGAGAGAGGCTCGAACCTACGTCCCTTGAGTAAATATTAAATTCTTCAAATAGCAAGAAGAAGAAGAAAATCATGCTGTTAGACCTCTGATCACACTTGTGTCTCAGGGTTGTCACCACTGGACGGTTTAGACCCCCTCCATATATATACATATATACAGATTGAGGATGGGGGATTTAGGAGTGTGTCCAAGCAACAGCTGATACAGGTTAGACACTTGACTAATTCTTTTTTTTTTTTTATTTAGCCATGGAGGATTATTACAGGATTCTTGTGAGTAATTGGCAGCATGTCAGGGGTTTCTTCTTGTCCAATGACAGCATGGATAGGCTCCCTAACCAGGATGAAGCAGGTGTAGAAAATAGATTGATTTTTTTTTTTTTTTTTTTTTTTTTTTTTGTCAATGGCAATAGGGGCACTAGAAGGAGCTAAGTTAATTGTTTTTTTTTTTAAATCTGTCAATTTTAGTGACAGTGTAAGCGTATTAAAACTTGTGATTCATGTTTTCTGTCACGTTTTTAAACGAGTTCAGCTTTAACTGCCATGTCACAATTAGAATGTCAACTTGAGTAAACAGATAATTAAAATAAACACAGCATTTCGTTTTTGCTAATCTTGTGTTTTGGAACATTTTTGGGTTGAAACATTTGGGCAGAAAGGGATTAGACACTAGCTGAGGGTGGCACTGAAAAGTGACTCTAAAAGGATTTAGAATCGACTTTAATGCCATTGTACATAGTACAACAGAATTAGGTGCTCTTCTTATAACAGGGATATTAAAATGCTACATATTAAAATACAACATATATGAAATAATACTAGCAAAATATCACAGAAGTGTTTGTGCAAAGGAAACACATGCATTACAGTGACCAATAATTAAGTGGCTATAAATGATTTGTAGAAATTACTAGTACTGCAAAGAGCTATGGTTTTTATTTTTGTATTAATCTGCGGAGTTTCTCAAGTTTGTGTTGGTGTTTGTTGATGGAACAGCAGGCCCAGAGGAAGAAGCTTTTTGTGAGTCTACTTGTACGCGATTTGACTGATCTTTAACTACCAGAAGATAACGGGTCAAATAGGTGGTGGCCTGGGTGGGAGGGGTTCTGTTAGAAACCTCACTGACTATAGAAGACAAGATCACTAAAATCTAGTCTTGATGGAGCTTGTAAAACATGATGACAGCTTTCTTTTAAGATATAGCACATTTGTTCACAGTAATGTTTGCCTTTATTTCTTACACTTGACTTATTGCTTATTTTGAGTAACTGTATGTAAAAGGAGTTTAGTGCATCAATATGTAGTAGATGCTCTGTGATATTGTTCATTGTATACAATAGTGTGGGCAGCAATCTATGAAGACAACCTTGGAAATCTTGTTTCTGTATGTCTTATCACATAGCCCTCCTTCATCTCTGAGAAAAAAAAAACTAAAGAGTAATGTGTGAAGTGCTCTCTCCCCTATGAAGATGTGACATTAATGAATATTAAAGAGCTCATTGCAGAGACAGAGAAAGTCATACGGTGATATTTGAGTATGTCACCGCATTAATGCCCGTTGCCTGTTTCTAGCACAGTTCGTATCTGTATGACTCTCCTCCTTGCCCTGCCCCTTCATCATGATCACTTTTTGTGGTCTTTCAGTGGAATTGCAAAGTGAAGGCAAACAGAATGAGCCTGAAATGAAAGGCTCATTTCAGATACATTAAAGCACTCAGATAGGCTGCCATTAGCTGGTTAATCTGATTCTCACTGCCAACCTGCACATACGTGTTTATGCGGAACTGAATAGTTATCCCACTTCATCAGGTCAAGTTGTCTTGGGAATTTTATGTTTTGCTCATCTTTCACTGACTAGCAAGGACAACAACTTGCCGTGCCCCATTTTGAAAGCATGATCTTTGGAGCCTCGCATATTGAAAATGCAAATGCTGCTCTTAGAAGGAGGGAAAAGAATGAGCTGCTGGAATTAACTCATACACCAGAAAACCTCGGACCACCAGGAAAGCTGAGTAAACAAGTTCAAAACAATAAGCGTAAACTCTGCAAAACTGTATTTTTAACAGAGAATTGCATCAAGGCTTGTTGCCTGTCAGAAAGTAAGCGCATATGATGCTTGTGTAATTTGACTTCACCACCAGTGGGCCTTTTCCAACACACAAATGAGATCATACAGTGGATCATCAGGTTCAGATTTGAATGTGCTCCTTTTCAGACAAATGACAAGGTGGCTGGCACTTCTAGGTTATTTTTATTATCATTAACCCATGTTTCAGCATGCTACTGTATTGAAAACAGTTAATACAGCTGTTAGTTTTCAAGTTAGATTCAATGTTTCCCTAAGCCCTACTCCTCCTCCATCCAGTTCAACATTAGGCATACCCCACTATAGCTTGCACAAGCAATATTCTTTAAATCTGAACTCGGCTATTGCAACTGCATTCGTGATACAGCCTCTTGGCAATGAATCTTTTCTCAAAAGTTCATCACGTCAAGATAACACTGAAAGTCATTAACTCAGGACAGAGTAAGTACTGGTTTTAAGTGCTTTTAATTTATGTTCCTAAATGATCAGATGTCAGTCAGTTTGCAGCTGCAGCTTTGTCAGTGGACAGCAGAAGTCAGACACCAAGGTCTAAAGCAATCACCAGACAAGGATAAATTAACTTAAAAATAAAAAACAAAAAATGTCTTTGTCTACTGAGAAGTCTGCTAATAACTGCTCATAGATTAGGTTTGATGGGCAGTATGTGCATTGGTTATGATTAATGCTTAAACATTTTAGGTGTAGAAAGAACATACAATTAATCTTTTATTTGGGACTTCACTTCGGTTCCCAGTATCACAAGCATCAGACAGTGATATGCACTGGTTATACTGTTCTTGAGATTTATTTCAAAATGTAATAATGCTAATATTTACATATAGAGCAATGTTTTGTTCTAAATTACTGACCGGCAGGAACAACAGTATCTTGTAAGCAGTGCTGGTTATGGCTAAATGTTTTGGCAGTAATACAAATTTAGTTTTTTGCTAAGAGTTGATGTTTAAAATGTTGACTAATCATTTTCCAAACTTTGCTCTGGTATGCTGGTTAATCCAGTGTTGTGCCTAATCCAAACTAATGGAGATCCCTTCTTGCTGCATTAGTGCCCTGAATTGATCATCATTTGTAATGTTCTGCTTATCCAGCGGCATTTTGATGATTGACCTCTGGTCCTTGATAGGATTAGGGAGTTTCCAGGTCACAGGTCCAAAATTTCAATCCCATGATGTCTGAGCCACTTTGTTACGTTTATCTTATGACGTGGTACTCCATCATACTGGAATATAAATATAACTGAATATGAATCATGTCAACATGACTCATGTCCACATGCTTTGAGGACTTATTGGAGTTGACCAGCAGCTTCTTTGGTGCCCCTCCTGACACCAGGCCATAGTCCAAAAGTCTGTCTTTTTCATTTTCTTTTTTTTTGTTGATTCATTCCAGACGTGTCAAAACCATTGTATATAGCAAAACATTAACTAGTAAGAATCTATAAATAAACAAATATACATATATACACATATTTTAACATATAGATCTATCCATCTATCTATCTATCTATCTATCTATCTATCTATCTATCTATCTATCTATCTATCTATCTATCTATCTATCTATCTATCTATCTATCTATCTATCTATCTATCTATCTATCTATCTATCTATCTATCTATCTATCTATCTATCTATCTATCTATCTATCTATCTATCTATCTATCTATCTATCTATATACATGCACAGACATAGCAATACACATAACACGTATGTCCTGTTTAACATGTCTGAAAAGGATATATATACACACACACACACACACACACACACACACACACACACACACACACACACACACACACACACACACACACACACACACACACACAAGTATGCAAACACAAAATTTGTATCAGTGACAGAACCTTTGGCCCCTACTGTAGATACGTAACAAAAAAAAAACAAAAAACACTATCCATATCCATATCCAATTATAAAATTTGTGACAGCTAAAGGAGAAAACAGGAAAGTAGTTAAAAAAATACGCAACTAAATGTATGCATTATTCATATTTCAATTCTGAGAGAAGATATGGGTGAATAAATAAAACAGCTTTGTTAAAGTACTTCTGTTATGGGCATGCTTTTTGATTCATTTCTTTTTCAGAAGCTGCAGGATCTTGAGCAGTTTCGCTAACTAAGGAAATTAATAGTTTGGTGCAGTGTGAACCATGTAGAGTTAAAAAGCAAAACAACAGGACTTGGCAAAGGTAAGAGAAAACTAATTACCACTGTAGTAGATGCTGAACAAAAACTGAGAGAAACAATTCAAAGTGTGTGAAAGCAGCATTTTATTAGTAATGACTTTGACAACATTGCCTATTGCTACTAAGCAATTGATACTCCTTTTAATTGAATGCAAATTTTCACTTTAAATTATAAATACTACTATATATCCTTTTTTGGATAGATCATTAGTCAACCCACCCCTGTAGGGTATTAATTCAAGTTTTTTAGCATGTTTGAGTCAAAATATCGCAGGGATAGAATAAAAAAGTTCCCTTTTCTTTTAAACCTCTGTTTATAGCCGCAGCTTTTGGGTTTGAAACAAACACTTGACTCAATTCTATCAGTATCTGCCACAGGCATAGGCTATAAGAACTGAACAAACCTCAATGACGTCCCGTAGATTTTCTGAAGAGTGAAAGTCGCATGTTCTTTTTTCTACAGAAGGCCATGTTACAAAGGGGCAGAATGAGCAAACCTGGAAGTGTGCTCATCTCGCTTCAGTTTACACAAGTTCGACATTTTTGCTTGGCACTCATACTAACCTTTGATATTAGCTAATGTTTCCTTACATCCATTCTCCATTCTGTCAATCCAATTTAGCCACTGATAATGTCAGTGTTAAAAACGAGGACTGGTGGAATGATGGAACTCCTGCAGTCCCCTGAACAGCATTGCCAACTTACTGAATTTGCTGATATAGTTTTATTTTTTCTAGACTCCTCTGGAAACATTTTTTCAAACAAGTGACTGGCAACTTTATTTCATGTGTTACTGACAACTTTTTGGGGCTTTATCATGCAACTGGTATTGTTCCCACTCTTCTCAGTGAGCAGCTGGTGCTGCTGTGGACCCCTCTTTTGTATGAAAGCCCTCTCAGGAAGCCCAGTGGTCACATTGCAGCCAGCAGGCACAGCAAAAGATGTTCACCTCTCTGTGAAGCCCTCGCTGGCTAATACTATACTGGCCAAGAGCCATTGAAAAACAATTAATAGTTATTAAAAAAACTACTTTTTTTTTACACTTTTCATTATTAGTCTCACCCACAGCTTTTACAATTGCAGACAAATTGTAATTATGGAAATTAGATCATGTTTTCATTTAGCAACTTTTAGGACAGCCAACATCTACTTTCTTTAGTTGGGAATTGGCAACACTTTCTAGGCACACTCACAACCAGTTGCTGTGGTCTGTTAGTGCAGTTACAACCTAAGAAAGCATATTCTCTGTAAAATAAGAAGCGATATGAACTGTTAGGTATTTTGTCATAGCTCAGAAGTAAATGCAGTGCTAAGTGTTAAGTAGCAAAATGGCTGCTAGCCATTGGCTGCACTGGCCGCCAATCTACACTCCATGCCCCTCCCGCTCTACCATTTCAGCTTACGCCTGTAAGTGGAGGGGTCTCCAACGCATATCAGCGCAGCTGCACATTGATTTCAACAGTCTGTACCCATAATTCTAAATACATTTGTTGCCTTAAATAACTCTACCTGATGCAATACAAAAAAATCAACCCCATACAGTTGTCATTGACGTGAAATCTGGCCACGAAGACCAGGACCATTTTTGAACCAGGCTGTAAACATATTTAATTTTGCTGCAAAGTTGGACATTTTAACATGGTGGTCAATGGAGATGGCTTTACTTTTGGATCCACCAAAAGCTGTCATTTGTTCCGAAACTGTTGTTGAAGATACTTTTTTTTTTCACAAGCTGGAACAATTTCATGAGGCTTTAATGAACTGTTTGTGACATGCTGTTGTCCAAATAATACACAGATATATTACCGAAGCGCCCTTTTAAATCATATCTTTATAGCTCTCTTCATTGCAGCTCTTTTTAGTGGGATAGTGAGCCACTTGACTCCACTCAACTCCCCTCCTCTGTGGGATGAGCTTTATTTGAGACTGGTAGTACATCATTGCCCTCCTTTCATTCAACAGTCCCCGAAGCCTGGTACTACCATTATGACAAAGCATACTAAAGTTATCCTGAGAGGTCACACCCACACACAAACCCAGTACCACACATCATCCAGAATTTCTCACATACTGTATTTACATTTTCTTCGTCTGCAATTTGGCCACAAACACTGGTACTGATCTCTCTTTTCGGTGCAATTTCATGTCAAGACCTTCGTTGAACTGGCTAAGTTTGGTATATTACTTCAGAAACTTTGAAACAGGTAAGTGCAAGCTGGTTGGAAGAATACAACACTCAAGTCAATAACTCTCTTTCCTGAATAAGTACATTCAGATGTATTTTCATTACAAAAGTTACAATTTAGTCTCAGTACAGGAGCCAGAAGCCTCCTTTGTGACAGCAGTTGTAAGAGGAACAAAAAGGGTTCACATTTTGTTGAGTGGTTTAGATTTAGAGGGTAGTGTGACATTGTAGCCTCAAATCAGAAGAGAACTATCCAGCTTCTCATCTTTACCTCCATCTAATACCATGTGTTTGCTGTTTCCTAAAAGTGTCGAGCTGAAATTCCCCTGAGACGCAACCCCTTGAAGACGAGGTTGGAGTGGAGTGGGATGGGTCATGGGCCTTTAAAACTGGTTTCTGTAAGCAAATAAAATAAAAATAAGTTTAAAAAGGTGGGGAGTGTACTATAGTTATATTATTTTAACAAAAGCTCTGATGTCCAACATTTTTCTTCATATCACTGTATTGCCATGACACTTAGTGCATTTATCTCAGATTTCCAAATAATTGGTCTTGATTGGATGTACGTGTAAAGCCACTCATTTGTTCATTGATGCCCATACCCTCCAGTAAGTAATAACATTCTTATTTTTTTGTTTTTTTATAATTCCCAAAAGTATATATGCACTCTGTAATCAGTTCATCATTAGTTTAAATGTACATGCAGAGTTTTCAAGCAGACAGCAGATCAGTTCCTGGGATACACTGTCACTGAAAGCTGTAACTCTCTAAACTGGAGGTCTCATACATTTTGGCAGAACTGTGTGGAAGTACTCACAAAGACATCAACACAGTTGTTAAGATCTTGAAATATATCCTCAGACAAACTGGAGGTCAAAGCAGAAATATTACATAGGACAGCTTTACGGTCTAGTTGCTTCTGTTAAAATTTGTAGCAGGAGCATCAGTTCTAAGTAATAACTCTCCTGAAAAAGCCCACTTGAATTATTCCTAGAAACATTACTGATATAATAAAAAGACACAAGGGAAACTATGAATTACACTGATTTAATCTTTGTAAGTCCCTAGCATTAGTATTGTGGGAATGCTGGACTCAGGAGTAGTAAGAACTTAATCCGTTTGATTTTGTTTACAGAATGAAAAATCACAACTTTTAAAACGTATAATTACATTTAAGTCACAATAGTGTAAAGTTTTTACCATGGACTGGATATTTTAAGACAAAGAAAAGATAACCAAGTCCTGTCATTTTGTATTCTGCATTCAAAAAACACTGGATATGCCCTAAAAAGACAAGATAGTAATTACAAAAAAATAGATGCTGGGTCATCTTGGTGGTAAATGTACCCTACAGTGTTTCCTTACATACTGCCAATGCATGCTGTTTTAGTCAAATCATCACTTAATGTAATAATTCTTAATATAACCACATTCATAGAAAACACACCAGCTTAAATGTATCCAGCATAATTTTTCAACAGATTTAAGAAGTTAATTTGAGCCACGAGTGTTCACTCCATCCACTACATTATGATCTGTAGTTTTTTAATTAAATGGAGGTTTTGAATCATCTCTCTTTCCACTGTGGGGTAATGGCAACATGGCATATGGCATGTTATCCCCCCACCTTTTGGACACAATTCTGTACTCCTATTTCATTTCTGGTTTGAAAGACATAATCTTCTCAGCAGACGGCAGAAACTGTGAGGCGCTGGTGATTAGGAGCTGTTGTGTTGTTTTCCGGTTCTGTAAGCAGAGACATTGGGAAAGGTGGTGGCAGGAAGCTGGTCTGACTGAATGGGGTCATAACGAAGGGCTACAGGTATCCGCCCATGGCGAGTCAGCTGAATGATGTAGAACAGCCCTCAAGACTCTGGAAGGGAGGGGGCGAAAACTGACACAAAGCTCTCACTGCATGCCTGCAGCTCCAACTGACTGCAAATGAAAAACCTCATCAGTGTTGTTTGATTTGATCAAATTTACCAAATCAAATATGATTTTCACAGGCACTAGGGTTGTCATGTGTGAACTAAAAAGAATATTTTTCTTCTGCCTCAGCTCTGCAACTGTCTTTTATTCAGCATTCTGAAATACAGTCTCACACAAATGCAAATAAATGGTTTGCCAGTGTAAATATATCTCATGAGCTTCAAAACCCTCATTTGCACCAAAAGCACAGGCTGCAGGTACTTTAAGACTTTTGGGTTAAGTTTTTTTTTTTTTTTTACATCTTTGTGAATTATCAATACATTTTACATATTTGGTGCATAGGTGAGTTTGCTCAGGGTACCGCTGCTGTTTTGGCCAGGACTTCCTTCTGAAAGAGATTTTCCTGCTTATGTAAATGTTATTAAAAAAAAAGAATAATAAATAAAAGTAACAGTTTTTTAAATAGGAGGGATGACTGTCCGAGTTAAAATAGCTGTACACTTGATTTAGTGTACCCTTGAGGAGTTACTATTACCAACAACATCATACTCAACTTTTAAATATCTGGGGGCAGTCCAGAGAGGACTGTCAGCAGAAAGGTCCTTGGTTCTAATCCTACCCAGGCTTTTACATGTGGAGTTGATATGTTTTCCTGTACTTTAGTGGCTTTTCTCAGGGTATTCTAGATGCATCTTCATCCACAGTTCAAAAACATGCATGCTGGGTTAATTGGTGACTCAAAATGGAGCCTCTGAGCTCTCCTGCCCTGCTCATCAGGACTGCTCTGTTTGATTATTATCCTGTTTGAATATTATCCTGTAATGACAGTTTCATTAGCAGTTACTGCAGTATTTCATGCACTTGTGTGTTCATACTCTCCGCACAACTGTTGTCCATATGCAGTTTTATGTTATGATACACATATACATACTATATATTTTTATAAAAAAAAGATGACAGGTCAGTTCTCTTAGTCTAACTATTTATGATTTGGTGTGTTTCATATATACTGACAAAAAAGATTAAATTAAATAGTGATTACATTTGTTTAAAATAGATTATTATTATTATTATAGGATAATTAAAGGATTCAGGGTTAGCACTATTTCTCAACGTGTAGAATTACAACTTTTCAAAGGTTGATGTGAGTCTGAATTTATTATTATTGATATCATCATGCAAACAGGTTGTGCAGTTAAGTTCAAATGTAGAGCTTTAAATGGTTTTCACAAAAAAACAAACTAACTAGACTTTTTTGTACCACAGCACATAAACTAACATCTGAAAGCTTTTCATCTAGATGGCAGTGAGTGTCACAGGGTCTCACAGGGTATGAATGGACAGTGAATGCACTTTAGCTGAAGGAATGATGGTGGATGTCTTCAAGGAGATGGAAAAAACTCTCCAGTACTAGTGGTGTATATATATATATATATATATATATATATATATATATATATATATATATATATATATATATATATATATATCAAAAATGACAGTGTCAGTGTTAAAGAAAATGTCAAAAAATGCCAGATGTTCTTACTACACTGCCTGGGATATTACAAAACATTGCAGCTTTTTTGTGCTCACTCTTGCTGATATGCTGATTGCCAATCCTGGCAAGGCAATTGCATTGAATTGCACTACAAATGGCCTCTGTGTTTAATGGTAGTGGTAAAAAGACTGGTCTTTATACTTGGCAGATATGAAATCTTTGTATTTCACTGTTTTGAATAGAACCTGATGTAATCCTGAATATTAATGCCACATTGGTGTCGTCTGTGTATGTCCAAAATAAGTAGCTGCTGGTTACAGAGGATAACATGTCAGATGCACGTTCTTTATTCATGCTGTGTATCCACGGGTCCCTGTGGAGATATGTCATTTGTATTAGTACTAGTTGAATGTCATTGTTGCATACATAAACTTGTATAAATCTGCATTCTGGTGAATTAAATTAGATATGAAATCCTCTAATTTCCTCTGAGCTTAAAGAGCAGCTGAGGGTCATGCTGCACTTTCGCAGAGTTTCTGTCAGTGAAAGGTGAAACATATCCACCCAACCGTGGCTATGTTTGTCTCCACATTTTCGTTGACATAAAAGCGCTGCTTTGAAATAAAAGGTTGCAGGTGTCATTTGTTGTTGTGGCAATATCCTAAAATAGGGATATTATCTGCAAAGGAGAAAAAAAAATGAATATGTAGTATGTTAAACGCTAAAAATACCAAGACAATGAAATCAGAAGAAAACTGGAGAATATTTTGCTATAGAATCACACCAGCCATAACACATCAACATACCGTTCAACCCGTGAATCTTAGTTGTTGAATTTGGTTCTTCACACTTGTGCAATGTTGCTACTGTGTCTTGCACATTTGGGACGCTCTCGTGTTGACAAAATCTGCCCCCACACTGGCAGACGTATCGGGATAATTACAGTGTGTCATGTTTGTTTGAAGTTTACAGTTTAACTCTGCATTAAACGCATATGTGATGTAAGAAAACCTTGTGACCTCTACGGCTGTGCTGGAATCTGCAACTGAAGATTAACTTAATCTCAATTGCTGTGTGCTCAAAAAAGTAACATTAGTGATTAGATATCTCCTCCTGCATGTTGCTTAAACCTGATATGGATTAGACTAGCTAGAAGTCTGAGTAATTTATTTAATACAAGGAAAATGTATGCCACCCTAGACCCTCATTTATCCATATGCACTTTCATTTAGGTCCATAGAGGTTGCTGACGCGAGAGGCAAAACCAACTGAAAATACATATTTTACTTTTAACTCAATTTACCCCGTGGTATTTGCCATAACACTCAGAACTGTGATGTTTCCTGCAGCAAGACTCTAGGTGTCTCTCTTGTTGGTGTAGGGTGGGTGTAGGGTTCATTAGGAGCGATCTCTGGCCCCACAAAGACTACTGGTCCTAACAAAGTCAGTAATTATATCAGAAAATGTAACAATGAGGTAATCAAAACAAGAATACAAAAGCAATTCTTTGTTTTAGTATATTTTACACGTAAAAACACAGAGCCTTTAAAGTTGTATCCAATACCAGGTTCTCTGTCATTTTAAATAGACAATTTTGTACTGCTCACACTGTTCAGTCGGAACGAAGAGTAACCAGATGTGTCTTTCACATTTAAAAGGTGCCGTAGGCCAGTAATTACGCTCTGAAAGCTTGTTAGTAGAGGGGAGTACCATTGGTCCATTATGCACAAGTTAATGTTCAGGTTTTTGCTGCAAAACATCTAGATGACAGGGTATGTTGATCAAAAAGCTGTATATAGTGTGAAGCATCAATTGTTCCTTGACAAGTCTTGAATGATCTGGCAACTAATATATTGCTGAAGCAAACAACAGTGTGTCAGCTGCATTAGATGTCCTACAGCGTGTGTGTGATAGAGCTTATCCATCATCCTGCATCCCAGGTGTCTCTAGCCACCTGAGCTTCTGCATTTGTCTAACTCGCGATCACTCTACAGTTACTTGGTTACTACGCTGACAGAGCCGCTGGACCTGTTCCAGAAACCGCTACTTGAGGAAAGTACTGTTACATCATTGCACCGCAACTGCTGGCATCCCGTTTTTACATGAACAGCACTCAAAGAGCATTTAACCCCCTTGTTGACCATTATAATGTCTTTTCAACGACTAAACGAATCACATCAGGAAGGATCAGGAACAGTGATGAGGTGTTGGAACATTCTTTTTGTTCATGAGCTATTTTTCATTCACAGCTTCAATCTGCTTTCTCCCATTGACTCTTGTTTTAAACATAAATGTTGTTTCAGGCTGTGTTCCGGCTGTCGTCAAACATACTATTATTAAAAACAGATACTTTGAAAGTAGCCCTAACGGCTGATTTCTGAGTTACATTTTCTTTCTAAAGCTGGATGGATGAAATGGCATCAATGAAAAGTTCACGTTAGTTTTAGACGATTAGTATTATAAGTTTCTAATGACCTTTTTTTAGTTGTTGTCTAAACTCTGCTGTGTTAGTGTTTTTCAAGTTTGCCTTTGACACTGAATAAAAATATCCTTATATTTTGATGTGAATTGTGCATAGTAGGCATTAAAGATATTTATTATATTTTATACAGAGGTTTAAGTAATGTCTTCCTGTCCCCACAGAGGAATACTTCTCATGTGGAGCTTTACTTACATTTTCATAGAGGCTATATTTGGAGCCCCGTCTTTTTTGCTTTTCTTTACATATATATAGTGTTTTTATGACATAGGGCATGTAACTTTAATGGCTTCATCAATCATTTAAAACAAATGTATTCAGTCATTCATACATTGGTAATTTTTCTGTTAATGTTCCTCAAGCTTATTTCAGACATCCCTGTGGAGGTGGCCGAGTCACAGTTCATGCAGAATGTTTGCCAGGAACTATATTTGCAAGGAGTGCAAGTTTTCTCACTTCATGTCATAACTGGTCATATTAGCATGGCAAACATGTTGATCTCGCACACCAACTCACACGTAACACCCATTTCTTTGAAAGTAATGGAGTTGGTAAAAATTTAAGGTAAAGGGACTCTTAACAGAAGAGGCTCCATACCAGCGGCAAATAGTGGTATTTTGAGAAACTGCTTAAGATTAATAACATCAATCCATACCACCAGCCAGGTGCAGAAAGAAGGAAAGACCCAGAGGCACTACCACTTCTCACATGCCTTGACATAGTGAATTATCTGGTTTATGGTATCAGTGCCTACACAGTCCAAGAGTTAAAAGCTATAAGTATGCTGCTGCTGCTGGGGCAAGATTTACAAATCCACAAACTTGCAAACTGCGAGAGCTCAGTCATAGGCTACTTGCTAAGGTAAAGTTGCACTCCACTCCTTTTTATTAGTGTTTTTTTATTGTTATTATTTAATTTTTAATATTGGAAAAATGCATTTATTTCAGCCTACAGAGGCTTAGTCTGGTTAATGTTTTGAGTGATATAACCCCGATTTCACAGGTATGAGGGATTAAAATGTGTGGCTTATTTTAAGTGCAGGGTTAGTAAGCAAGCCGGTCCCTATCCAGATTCGAAGTACATCTAATGCCAGTTGTTGGGAACAAAACAGATACATTAGAACCTGTCTTTGGTGCAGTCCTGGCATGTCCAGGTTCCACGAAGAGGACCCCAGGATGTTCAAGAAATAAAACATTCCTGGTAAATAAGTATAACCATGACCACTTTTATAAATCAATACAAATAGATCTTGAAATGATCTGAGGGAAACAATGTACAAAAGTTTTAAAAATTGATGTGATAGAGCATGTACGTTTTATCTGGTTGTAGTCAGCATTTGTACAGCTGAGAATATGACAAACTACAATTTTCTTTTCTAACATGTAAAAAGACCACAAAGCAGAGATTTTAAATAATCTCAAAATAGAAATGGTTGGAATCAAAAGTTTTACAGGTGATAAAATGTACCTTTTGACATACATTAGAGGTGGGGTTCAAGACATTAAAGTTTTTTTTCTTTCTCTTTTAGTTCTTGATTTCTTGGGTTGTGTGCTTACGGTTGTATTTTGAGATTTTCTCTGATTCTTATGAATACCTCAGCTTTGTTCAGAATGAGCTTTAGGAAATGTTTTCCCTTCAACAGAAACAAATATATATAAAAGTTGATGCTCTGCCTCCTACTAATGTATCTGAGGGAAAGCATGTGATGATTAAAATGTTTCTAAACTTAAACAGAATCTTATAGAACACTACAGTATATACATATACTGATGCACAGAGACAGAGGATTCTCTCAGGAATGACTCAAACCACTTAAAAACTGTGGCAGAGAGGCAGCCAGTTCTTGGAGTCTGTCTCAGCGGATGGTCCGGCCTGTGTCAAATGCTGCACTTAAGTCATTCAAAACTAAAATAGAAAGTTTCCTCACATCCATAATGAGTGAGCTGTATTGAGTCAATCTTTACAAATGCTGTTCCTATATGCGATGGTTGCTTCAAAAGTCATACTGTTTTTTTAAGACATTTAATTGATCTTTTTTTAATTTTATTTATGAATATATATTAATTTATTACGTTATTATTTGGTAATGTAAATGTTTCATAAGTGTTTTCTGAAATTTTCTTCCAAATGGCAAACGTAATGTAACACAACAGAACTTAAAAATTTTACATAAAGTTTCTACATTTATTTTAGCCTTAGATCAACTCATAACAGAACAAATAGTACTTCCACCAATGCATGAGCCAGCCTGCGTCTCCTCCTTCTGGACTATGTAACGCAACCCGCCACATCCCGTCTAACTATTTATTCTTCACAGCAACTTAATGGCAGAAAGCAATGAAGGTTTTGTCAAAGAAGGTGATGAAAAGCCAAAGTAATAAGCAAGAGCCCAGACATAAGTTGTACCGGACCGGCCTACACTTGTGGACTAACTGGAAGAGACAAAGAGCTGCAGGATGGACAGACAGCTAACTTTGCTGTCACTGGATTAGTCAGTCCTGACATGGACGGGCGACCTGTCCAGGATTTACCCCTGCTGTTCGCCTGTAATGAGCTGGGATCGGCTCCAGCAGACCCCTGTGACCCTGCACAAAATTAAGCGGGTAGAGAAAATAGATGAATGGATTAGTAAGTCATGTTTTTATTTCATGCTTTCTATATCTTGTGCTTTGAAGTCTGGCTGATATTAGACTGGTACTGTAGTTTATTTGATATCTAGTTCCCAGTTTTATGTTTGTAAATGTCGTTTACATAAGATCATACTGCCGGTTTCAGTAGTTACCACGATCGTTGCTATTTTTATCAAAACTGCAGTGGTTTCATGTCTGACTCTTAAACTATGTCTGGGCGTCAGTTAGTTTGCAAAAAGTTCAAATAAAATTAAGATAGTGTTTTTTTTTTGTTTGTTTTAAATCATGTCTGAGTTAATTTGTATTCTCATCTGACACGTAGCCTCCATCTCCATCCTACTCTTGTTGCGTTCGAAGCCAGGTGACCCAGGTGAGCCAGGTGATACTGGCTCTGTGATTTTCTGAGGTAAAAGCTATTTTCTTATCTTTCTGTCACTTTTCTTTATTTGTGTTATGGTTGCAGCTGAACTGCCACTGATGGATGCTGAGGAAGAGCATCATGACTGCAATTGAAGCTGTCAATTATTTTACAACTAGCATGCAATTCCTGATAGGGAATCTTTCCTCTCCCTCTTTCTTTTTATGACTGATGCACCTTTCCAACTTCTATGACTCTGTGTCCATGTCCTGTGTCGACATGGACGAGCAGTAGATGCAGCTGTGAAGATGGACTGTTTTACTTTTCTTCAGCTATGGTAAGTCACAGATATTAGCTGCATTTCAAACAGAAATATGTTGAACGGTAATTTGAGTAAATAGTCCAGAAATACATGTGGTGATTAGATTTTCACATAAACAGAAAAAAAAGTTACTATTTCAGCAGCATATTATTTGTTGATAAAACTATGACATCTTGTTTTCAGGCTGGTACAGTGAGGAACCACTAAATCCTGCCTTAAAAAAGATATCGCCAGTCATTTCTGCTATTGCCTCTTCTGAGGAGCAGTTCAAGGTATGTTTGTTGTAACTGATGTCGTAATGAATGTTTTGATTTGTAGTAATTTGTTCTATTTGTTCAGCTGCAGTGACGTGCTCTTCTGCATAATTCTTCTACCAACACAGCTGGACAACTGATGAACCGCTGATTCTGAGGAAAAGCTGTAGATAAACCAAGGTAATTGTAATCTGGTTTATGGGATGTCTGACTAAACATGGGATGAATCTAGACATGTTTTGTTAAAAGCCAACTTTGGTTTTAACCTGAAATCTGATGTTTTGGCAGACCTGTCTGCTTGGCAAATCACAGTAATTACCTTAATGTAATTATATATATATGTATGTGTTTATTGAAAAAAAGTGTATACTTACATGCATATATATGACAGTATTTACTATCATATTGCTATACAGCACAACTTACATTTGACTGTTCTTGCCAAAATATAAGCAACATTCTCTCCTTCAGGTGCAGAAGACCCCACAGTTAAAGTGTCTACGCTTGAAAAGACCTGCAGCTAATCATTTGTTCCAGGAGGATGAAGATTAGAAAATGACTGTCCCAGAGGACCTGTGATGTATTGGGTTTATCAAGAATCATGAATGAGACCATAACACAATTTTGTAGAGACTCCCCATTTAAAGGCACACATGTACGTATTTAAAATTTAAATAGACCACTAAATTAAATAAGAACACTACATTTAAATAAAACACCAGTCTAAAATATTAACATATTTACATAAAGTACAGAAAGTGCAGCTAGTGCAAGTTCAGTCTGTGAAATGAGAAGGGCTGACGGGATGTGAGTGTTTGTCTACAGGGGTGCGATTGCTTTCACAGCTCTGGGGAAGAAACTGTTTGTGAGTTTTTTTGTGCTGGATTTAATGTTCCTGTACCGTTTTCCTGATGAACATGGTACAAATAGTCCATTGCTTTGGTGGGTAGGATTTGTGGCAATGCGCCTGGCTCTCTTCCGGACCCATGCATCAAAAACTGAGTCCAGGTCTAGTAAATGGCTTCCCACAATCTCCTGTGCTGGCCTCACCCCCTGGGCTAAGTCTCTCCTATCCTGTGCCATGCAGGTCCCAAACTACACCGTCATGCTGATACACAAGATACTTTTAATCATGGCTCTGCAGAAGTTAGCGACCAGCTGCGTAGAGAGTCCAGTTTGCTTTAACTTCCAGAGAAAGAAGAGCCATTACTGGGCCTTCTTCAACAGTTGTGAGGTGAGTCCAGGAGAGATCAGAGGAAATGTGGATGCCCAGGAAATTTATGCTGCCCACCTGCTCCACCGCCTCCCCATGTATGTGGAGAGGAGTGTGTTCAGTTTTCCTGGGCCTCCTGTAATCCATTATGGTTTGGAGGTTGTTCCTGGTACACCATTGTGTCAGAATCAGAACCTCTTCTCTGTAAAGGGTCTCATCATTATTGGATATGAGACCCACCACAGAGGTGTCATCCACAACTTTTACAACCGTGTTTGTGGGGTAGATAGCAGAACAGTCAGGGGTCAAGAGGGCAGGGCTGAGGACACAACCTTGTGGGGTGCCGGTGTTGACTATCAGCGGGGCAGATGTTGATTCCATTATCCTCACCATCTGGGGTCTGTTGGTGGCTAAACTGGGGCTGAACTGAAGTCCACAAATAGATAGCCCTGACTCCAGATGAGTTTAGGCTGTCTGAAGTGCTAACAATACAGCATTCTCTGTAGAAGGATTCTGCCTGTAGCCATACTGCAGGCTGTCCAGGCCAGCAGGGATGGTGTCCTTTAGCCCCTTAAAGCACATTGGGATAGGACAATAATCATTAAAGCAGATGGTAGTCGAATTTTTTGAGGGGGCAGGCAAAATAATGGAGGACATCAGGCAAGCAGGGGCCATGGAACCCTGCAGGGACAGGTTGATGATATCTAATACATCTGCCAGTTGGTCAGTACATGATTTCAGTGTTCGTCTTGTCACCTTGTCTGGGTCTGCAGCTTTGTTGATGTTGATCTTTCTCAAGGTGGTGGTCTCTTGGTGCAGCTGCAGGACGGAAGGCTGTTGCTGCATCTCTGGCTGAGGAAGATGTTCAGTTCTTCTGCTGTTTGGAGAGTCAAAGCATGCAAATAATCTGTTCAAGGTTTCAGGCAGATTAAGGTCATGACAGACCTGCTGGTTGTTGCCCTTGTAATCTGTGATAGTCCTGATACCTTTCCATGGTGGGTTGTTCTTCTCAATGGACTGCTTGTATGTCTGTTTTGCCAGCTAGATGCCCTTTTTCCATTCTTTCTGGGCCCTGCTGTAGGCCCGTCTGTCTCCTGATCTGTACACTGTATCTTGGCTGTTAGCAGGGTCCACACTGTGTTGTCCACCCATGGCTTCTGGTTAGGAAAAACTGTGATTGATCTTGTGGGGAAAACAGCATTAGTGCACAAGTGAACAAAGGAAAGCGTTCCTCCAGACCAGCATCCTCCCTGAACACTCAATCTGTGTGCTTAAAGCAGTCCTGTAAGGCTGAGGAAGCCTCGTCAGTCCAACCCTGAATGGTTCTGGTGGTGGGTTTGGTCCTGCAGATCAGGGATTTTTTTAGGTAGGGATCAGTTCCACAGAGCCTTGAATGCTTCGGGAATGTTACAATAAACCTGGTCCAGGTTATGGCTCCAACACAGTCACCAGCCATCTATGAATTTTTTGAGAAGTCATGTTTCATGGGAAGAGAGTGGTCCCCAAACTCAACAGTAACTGTGTACAAACTTGTAAATAGTAATGAGCCAATCAATTATTTTACTTTGTTTGTATATGAATATGTGCATATCAGATGTGGGTAATATGCTCTGTGTTTTAACCAAAACACATAGAACTCTATGTCTCACATCATGAACAAACATTACATAGATAATCCTGGACAAACACAGTATGTTATTTTACCTAAAAGCCCACGTTTCTTATGTCATGTATGCATGAAGGAGTAACAGCAGAAGCTAGTAAAGTGGCCCACCAGTCGTTAAGCATACGCATAGAATAAAATCATAAGAAATCCAAGTCAGGAGACTCTGAGACAGACGAGTTGGTACGAAAAAAGGGGGCTACTTCTGTTATTTGGAACTGGTTTGGTTTCAAATTATGTGGCACTAAGCAAACTGTGCCACCATGCTGTTATGGCCATAGGTGGAAACACCAGCAACTTGTTTCACCATTTAAAAATCACACATGAACTGAATACGAGCAAGCAACGAGGTTGAAAAGCAGAAGTAGCCCAGCAGACAGTGAAGCACATTGCAAGCTATCACAGCAGTCACTCCAGGCTTTATTTATTGCTGGATCACCTTATGGTAGAGTAGAGTGTTGAGTAGAGTGGCAACAATCCTAGGAGGGCGCTCTAGGCTGGGTGGGTAACGCATTGCGTCACTTCCTGTTTGTTGTTCGCGGTCTGTGTCTGTCTGCACGGCGTTACGGGCTCTGATTCTTCGAATGCTTATACTCTGATTTTAGTTTGTCTTGATAATAAAACACTACATCTTGTAAACTTCTCTTTGAATCGAGCACTTGTACCTTTTCTCTTATTTAACTTTCATTTCCACCAGTCACCGGTACATGTACCGTCTCCTGTCCTCTCAGCATGGCCTCCTCTCCCACCGTTTCTCCTTCTTACTGCTCAGTGTGTGAAATGTTTAGTTATTCCTCTGCCTCCTTTAGTGAAGACGGTAAGTGTATAAAATGTAGTTTGTTTGTAGCTTTGGAGGCGATGCTCAGTGAGTTAGAGGTCCGGTTCCGCCAAATACACCATAGTCCGGTTGACTTGGTAGCTCGTCAGGCTGAAGTAGCGGCGGACCGGCCAGGTGTAGCTGCTGGTAGCCGCCCCCCTGCAGCCCCCGAGCAGCCGGGCAGTCAGGGCGGCTGGGTGACGGTTCGGAGGAAGCGTAGTCCCAAAAGGCGCACGGAACACCACCATTCGCTTCACATGTCTAACCGTTTTTCCCCACTCAGCGACACACCCGCTGAGAAACCGACCTTGGTGATTGGCGACTCTATTTTGAGGCATGTGAGGCCGACTCCAGCGACCATAGTTAGGTGCATCCCGGGGGCCAGAGCGGGCGATGTCGAAGCAAATTTGAAGCTGCTGGCAAAGGGTAATCGTAAATACAGTAAAGTTATCATCCATGTCGGCGCTAATGACACCCGGCTACGCCAGTCGGAGGTCACTAAAATCAATATTGTCTCGGTGTGTAACTACGCCAAAACCATGTCGGACTCCGTAGTTTTCTCTGGTCCCCTCCCCAATCTGACCGGTGATGACATGTTTAGCCGCATGTTGTCGCTCCGTTGCTGGTTGTCTCGGTGGTGTTCAGAAAACGACGTGGCCTTTATTGACAATTGGAAGACGTTTTGGGGAAAGCCTGGTCTGCTTAGAAGAGACGGCATTCATCCCACCCGGGATGGTGCAGCTCTTATCTCTAGAAATCTGGCTGATATTATTAGATCCTCCCCCTGACAATCCAGGGTCCAGGCCGGGGTGCAGAGCTGCAGTCTTACACGCTTCTCTGCTGCTTCTCGAGGACTATCGCCTGCCAATAAAAAGGTAGAAGTAAATGATGTAATTGGAGATTCTAACGAGGTGCCAAGTAAAATAGATTTAGTATTGATTCCCCGTCCTCCAAATGTTCACCAAGCGCGACGTAATAGAGGCGTTAACCAAAATAACCTCGTAAAAATAAAAACAAATATGCATTTAGTGCGAACTAAAGACCAAACAATTAGATGCGGATTACTAAATATACGATCCTTAAGCTCCAAGTCTCTATTAGTAAACGATCTAATTACTGAGACCCGGAGTGACATTTTCTGCCTAACAGAAACGTGGCTCCAAGAGGAAGAGTTTGTTAGTTTAAATGAATCGACGCCGTCCAGTTACTTTAATTATCATATTCCTCGAATCACAGGTCGAGGTGGAGGAGTAGCGGCGATCTACGACTCCAGTCTTACAATAAAATCCAAACCTAAATGCGATTATAATACATTTGAAAGCCTCACGCTTAGCTTAAAACTGCCGAGCTGGAAATCAGAGAAGCCAGTCTTGTTGGTGGTAGTTTACCGGCCTCCTGCTGGAGCTTATCTGGAGTTTCTGTCTGAGTTCTCAGATTTCTTATCTAGTTTATTGATCAGTACAGATAAAGTCATCATAGTGGGCGACTTTAACATTCATATGGATGTTGACAACGACAGTCTTAAGTTGGCTTTTGATTCTCTTCTCGAGAATTCTCTTATTGGACCGACAATACTGAAACAGATCAACTTGTCCCTAGTCTTAAGATATGTACCACAGGCTTTTAAAGTCGCAGTAATCAAACCATTACTTAAAAAACCCTCTCTTGACCCAGACATTTTAGCTAACTATAGACCAATTTCCAACCGTCCATTTATCTCTAAAATTCTGGAAAGGGTAGTTGCAAGGCAGCTGTGTGAGCATTTGTATAGAAATGATCTATTTGAAATTTTTCAGTCAGGGTTCAGAATGCATCATAGCACAGAAACAGCACTGGTTCGAGTCTCGAATGACCTTCTTATGGCCTCAGATAATGGGTTAGTGTCCATACTGGTTCTGCTGGACCTCAGCGCTGCTTTTGATACTATAGATCACAGCATTTTACTGCAGAGGCTAGAGTATGTTGTTGGGATTAAAGGGACAGCTCTAGATTGGTTTAAATCATATCTGTCTGATAGATTCCAGTTTGTTCATGTTCATGAGGTTTCTTCCGTACAGGGTCTGCTATGGTGTCCCGCAGGGTTCAGTGCTAGGGCCAATCCTGTTCAGTTTATACATGCAGCCCTTGGGAAGTATTATCCGGAACCACGGCATTAATTTTCATTGTTATGCTGATGATACGCAGCTGTATCTGTCTATGAAGCCAGATGAAACAGAACCATTAGACAAACTTCAGATGTGTATTAAGGACATCAAGGACTGGATGTCCAGAAATTTTTTGCTACTAAATTCTGATAAAACAGAAGTTGTTGTTTGTGGTCCCAAACAGCTTAGGAAGGGATTAGATGGTCTTGCGATGGCCTCCAGTAAAACTGTGCGAAACCTTGGCGTTATATTCGATCAGGATTTGTCATTTAAACAGCATATTAATCAGGTTTGTAAAACTGCGTTTTTCCACCTCTGTAATATCGCAAAGAATAGGAGCATCCTCTCGCGAGTGATGCCGAAAAACTAATTCATGCGTTCGTATCTTCTAGACTAGATTACTGTAACCTGTTGTTGGCTGGATGTCCAAGTAATTCTCTTAACAGCCTCCAGCTGATCCAAAATGCAGCAGCGCGAGTGCTGACAGGAATCAACAAGAGAGACCACGTCTCTCCAGTTTTAGCTTTCCTCCATTGGCTCCCTGTAAAATTTAGAATCCAATTCAAAATTTTATTACTGGCATATAAAGTCCAAAATGGCATAGCGCCGCGATATTTGCAAGACCTGATAGTACCGTACGTTCCTAATAGAGCTCTCCGTTCTCAGGGTGCAGGTTTACTCGTAGTTCCTAGAGTATCGAAATGTAGATTTGGAGGACGGGCTTTCTGTTATCAGGCACCATCACTATGGAACCAACTTCCAGTTTGGGTTAAGGAGGCTGACACCACCTCCACCTTTAAAACTAAACTTAAAACATTTCTGTTTAATAAAGCATATAGTTAGACTACATTTAGTACCTTAATGTGTCAGGGCCAGTAGTCAAAGCTGCAGCTACAGGACCAGATTAGAGCAGCTCATTTTAAACATAGCTTCGGTGTAGATATGCTGTTATAGGCCTATGCTGCAGGGGGGCACCAACATGATCCACTGAGTGGTGCCTTTCACCTTCTCTGTTTCTCTTTGCCTTCTCTGTCTCTTCTTCACCTCAACCCTCATTTATTAACAATATCCCATAAACTTAATTGTGGTCCATTGTTCTGGTAGTTTTTTGTGCTTGTCTGGCCCTTCTTTTCCTCTTCTTTGCATGTCCTGCGGACATAGGCCTCAGGAGCTGCTTGCTGACCTGCAGTTCCACCTCTGACCATCCCAGTGTCTGTCTTCACCTGTCTGTATGGATGTCTGTTGGATACTTGCTGACATCCCGACCTGCAGTCCTCATCCCCTTGTATCACCGTCTATCCATATATCACCCATATTCACAAGAATCCTTGCTATTGATGAAGTCATCAATAGCAATTGGAATTTGTGCAGCATGTGCCTCCAGAGCGTATTTTTTCCTGATGAACACACATGTTCTCAAGTAGAGTTACCACAATGGCCACCAGAAGTCAAACATCAAGCCCCAAAAGTCGAGGAGCCAATGACAAGACTTCATGGTATGAAATACATTTTAAATGACTCATTATCAGCCTGGGGATTGGATGAAGGTCCTCTGTCAAAGGTCAAGTCAAAGTCACGTTTATTGTCAGTTTTACCACATGTGACATGCAGAGATGGATGCAGAGAATCCAAATTACGTTACTCTCAAACCCTCAGTGCTACACAATAAATAAATAAATGGTGTGCATGATGACGGACAGTGGCTCAAACATGGTTCCTGGATTACATATCAGCAAATGGATGGACCAGTCTGTCTTCTTTTGTTCTCAGGCTGCATAACGCTATTGGTGAGTTAATGAAATTAAGCCGTGTAGCATTTGTGCTGAAAGGAGTAAAAAAATGTCAATGCCATTATACAAATGCAAATGCTGATATGTTTAGTGCTTACAAAATGCCCACACGATGCGAGCCAAGGAAGGAAGCAAAAACAGAATACTTTACCTCTTCGGCCACCAGAAGCCAAACATCGAGCCCCAAAAGTTGAGGAGCCAATCAAAGACTTCATGCTACTAACTAAACTTACTATCTGGTAAAACCCCAAAAGGCGAAAAAAAAAACAACCCAGAACTACTAACTACAAAGACAAAGAAATTATGGAGATAAAAACACATTACAGTTCTGTTACTGTTTCAAAATCATCAGCAGAACCCACCATCATCTCATGAAAACAAGGAATCACACAGCAGCACAATATAATCAGAGCTCTTTCAGTAACACCTTAATACTTTTTAAATTATACTCTTTTACTGACAGAATCCCAGGAGCCAGAGTCAACATAATTATATGACAACCAACAAACACCACCTTGAGTTGTCAACATGCGGTTTTATAAGCCATTATAGTTCCAGGTCCAGTTGATTGGTAGGAATCGGATCCTTCCAGGGGTGAGAACTCTGGGAGTGTGATCACAGGTCTAACAGCATGATTTTAGTTCCTTCTTGCTATTTTTTCGCTTTTAACATGTATTCAGGGGATGTAGGTTCAGGCCTCTAAGAAGCACCTAGAGAGAATTTACATTGTAATAGGCAAGACACTATATAAATAAATTTAGGTTGTATTGAATCAAACTGGGGGCAGCACGGTGGCTAGGTGGTTAGCACTGTTGCCTCACAGCAAGAAGGTTCCCGGTTCGATTCCCGGCCCGGTGGGTCTTTCTGTGTGGAGTTTGCATGTTCTACCCGTGCTTGCGTGGGTTTCCTCCGGGTACTCCGGCTTCCTCCCACAGTCCAAAAACATGCAGAGTAGGTTAATTGATCACACTAAATTCTCCCTAGGTGTGAATGTGAGTGTGATTGGTTGTTTGTATGTGGCCCTGGATAGACTGGCGACCTGTCCAGGGTGTACCCCTGCCTTTCGCCTGATGTGCGTCGGGATGGGCTCCGACAGACCCCCGTGACCCGGAGACGGATAAAGCGGGTACAGATAATGGATGGATGGATGGATGAATCAAACTGTCCTAAATGTTTAAAAAGATCAAAATGTTCAAAACAAGCTCTTAAAGTAGCAAAATCCTTACGGACTTTTATATGAGACAAGAAAACCTCCAAAATCAGCAGAGTCCTACTATAACCCATGTTTGTGTTTGAGGGAGAAGGAGACTCTTGAACCAGAACCAGAACCAGAACCAGAACCTGACCACTGGCTGGACAGGCTCGTCCGACCCTCCATCAGTGGAAACCTGCTGAAGAATCTCAAAAGACCACCGGTTAGCGAAACAAATGATTCTTAATAAACTGAAGAAATCCTCACTGTCAGCCGTCACTATGAAGCTCAAAAAAGTTGTTGCACATTTCCTGCAGAACCTGAATCAATACTGTTATTGTAACACTTTGTCAGCTCTTTCTACAACTGGGAGCATCTTCTCTCAAGAAGATCCTCTCAAAAGTGATGCTACCATGGGTCGACCCAGAAGCATTTGCAGAACTGCAGAAATGCAGATTTAGGTGAATTATTATTATCAATTATTAGTGTTGGCAGCAAATTATCCACACTACTCAGTTCAACCGTCACCAAAAAAATCTGTGCGTTAAATTGTATTTAAAATGGCACAAAGTTCAAGTGTCTCCTTAACCTAAACTTTGGAGGCTCCACTTCCATGTACAACGTCATGTATATGGTATTTCACATCATCCTTATATTTGACATCCAAAACTAAATGTTTGAATGATGGCCTTCAAACATTTAGTTTATTTATGTCTATTCTAGGAGCCAAAACCTGTAAAACACCAATTTTCTATAAGTTCCAAATCATAATTTGAGTGACAGATTCATAATTTCTTGTACAGTTACTTTTATTTTGTTTAAAGCTCATAATGTCAGCCACATTTATTAATATTTTGAGGAATTAGAAAATCGTTAGATGTTCAGGTCAAAGTAGAAGAATCTAAAGTAAAGTCTTTTGGACGAGACTTTGCTCTCTTGAGTGTCTTGTCTGTACATAGACAGACCTTATTTTGTCAATAGATTTAAATAATTTGATACCTTGAGTTAGTCTGATTTTTGCTTAGTCCAGAACTATAATTCAGCCTACAATTTTTCCAGTATGTAAGTAATTACATCAGTATATGTTTATGCTAATGTAATCCAAATTATTTTAAAGTATTTGGATTAATCTCACTTTAATTTTCATAAAAATAGACAGTGCCTTTTCCACTACAACCTAAAACAGTGGTTTTCCATCAGTCATGAAGACTACAGTCCTCTAATCCGTGGTATTGCTCAGGGATTTGCCGGATCTTAACTCCACATTGCATTGCATTGACTGGTCCGTCAGGTGTTCTTATAGGACCCATAGGACCAGCACCACGGCCGTCTCCCTGCAACAGCACATTGTCAGTCCGGTGAATGCAAACACACATCACAGTTTCAGTCTCTGAAATTCAATTCCATCTGGCCTGTTTTTTATCATCCAGGTATTTCCAGCAAGTGTCAGACGTACTCCAATATGACAACACCAGAAATCTGTTCCGGTCTCTAGTGTTTCAAATAGTTTGAGTTTAACCACGACTCCAGATAACAAGTCAGAATCGCATCCACTCTTATGTCGGCGTGGATGTCAGTTGGCACCACCCCTACAAGGCAGAGCATCACCGCGGCAGATAAAAGACCTCTGGACATCTAGAATACCAATCAAAAAAAACATTAAATAAATAAATAAAATTAAATTAAATTAAGAAAAAATAAAATTAACTAAAAAAGAAAAGAGACTACAAGCTCTCCCTCTCAGATTGAGATGAGAACCTAACTCGTTTACCTTATTTTCAATTTATTTTATTATCATTTGTAAGAGAAAAATATTAAGTGATGTCACAATGTGCTCAGCCTTATGTTATTTTAATCAGTGATGTGCTGGGGGGCAGTTTATTGTTGAGTTGGAATCGAATTTGTGGTTGTTATATGTGTATGTATTTGGGCAGAAGCTGTTGGGGGAATGTCTGTTTTTTAACTGGTATTATTTTTAAATATGTAAAGCACTTTGTGTTACAACTTCATATGTAAAAAGTGCTTTAGAAAAAAAAAGGTTTGCTATTATTATTATTATAATCACATGGCCATTTACTTTTTTTCATCCCAACATGATTCACATAAAATAATTAATAAAGGCCAAACTATGACTTGAAGTTGTCAGATAAAACTCAAACTATCTTATTTTATTGTTATTTTTTTCTATCATCATCTTTTATGTTATTTTATTTTTATATATTGCTTCACAGATATAGCACAGAATAAGATAATTTTGCTTAATCTGAGTTTAACAAGTTAATTCGGCACAAAAATATCAATAATTAGTTAATGTTTATGTGAGAAATGTGATCTCTAACCCAACTCTATAAACTCAAAGCTAGTGTGTAAATCTAAACATTTCCCCCGGTTTCACAACAGCTGCTCAGACAGATAAACACCCACTAACTCATATAGAGACCGAGCATCAGAGAGGCAGCAGGGAAAAATAAGTCCTTTTGGTCTTTGTTCAATCAATTTTCATATCAATTCTGACACGGTCCATTTCAACCAGCTCCAACCATCACTTCAACCATCCTTTTAAACCATGTTTTGGTAAAAGGACGGGAATAGTCAGGCACTCCCAAGACGGGTGCAAATGTCAGCTCACGAAAATGCGTCAACTGCATCAGGACTTCAGGCTCATGCACTTGATTGACAGGCAGCTCAGCCAATGGCCTGCAACCATACTTTCCCCATGTTAAGCAAAGCAAACAGCAGTGTCACCAACTCAATTAAAAACAACATTCAAAGCCGAGATATTATTCCACGTCACCCTTAAGTTTGATGGGACACGGACTGGCTCATCAGTTTTATGCTTGCATGCACGCTCTCATGCTTCCGCAGCGCAACAGTCAGATCAACTCCAGATATTTTCCAGGTGTCATATGTAGACAAATACAACATTCTCCTGCACTGTTTCTGCTTAACAGATGTTCAGTGTGAAAAGCTTTTCCTTCCTAAAGCTTCCTGGTGTTGCTCTAAGTTCTCCTCAGTTCAATTTAAATAAACTCTAATAATCCCCTTTTTTCCATCTGTCTTTTTTTTTCATTTTTGATTTTTTTCTTTAATTTTTTTTCTTTTTTTAATTTATCTTTCTTGCCTCAACACTGCCCAGACCCACAGCCGGGCTTGTTGGCCAACTTAACTGTCCAGATCTCGTTCCAATTCAGCCCAAAACACTGTTGCCATCATATTATGTGTTATTAAACTTATTTCATACGCGCATAATTTTTTCCTCTACATCATTCCAAACTTGCAGACTCAGACTCCTGTGAGGAGGAAAAATATACTCTTTTATCCACACTCACATACAAGTCTCGCAGAAGTTACCATATTTATCACATGTTGCTTCATACAAAAAGACATCTTGAGGCACCACAGAACTCTCAGCACTTCTTTTCCTCATCCCTCCAGCCACCGTGTCCACACAACAGGGCCACTGTTAGAATAGAAGACAGCCATTGCTGTCAGCCCAAATTTGTGTCAGGCACAACCTTAAAAAATCCCACTCGCTGGGATCAGCAGCTCACCATAAGCCACCCTTCCACCAGTTCTGTAATTGATGGGTGACTGATCGCGTCAGTCCTACTGTACATGTGCGAATTTCCCAACAATCAGTCTAACTAATCAATTAACCCCCAGTCCCACTGGGTTGCAGCAGAAAGCAGGGGCCAAACAAATTGCAGTAAGAAAAAAACTAGAAAACATTCATCAAATCAAGTCTTAGATGCTCAAACTCACAAGCAACAAAAAAAATGACACAGCTCTGTCACTGGACACAAAAGCACCAAAACACAGTAAAAACACCAGAAACACATGCTAAAAGTCATGTCGACAAGGGCAAACAAGAAACACATCCATTTAACAAAACACTTATCAAACTTCAGTCACCCAGCCATTTACCAGTGCAAATCCAATTAAAAAATAAAATTATGAAAAAAAAAAAAAAACAGTTACTCAGGAAAGGTCACTAAGGTTCATCTAACATTGACTTTGGGCATTAAGTCTCCCACGGATGTCCGCAGTGCAGTGGAGTAAAATGCACAGATGATGTTCTGCATGGTTGCCAAAACTGTCATGGAATAAAGTATCTACTACCTAAACCTAATAAAAACACTTTACTAAGACAAAAATAATATAATGGCACTTTAGAATAAATACATAGCAATTTGGCTCAACTTAGTGAATGATTTAATTATCTTACGCAGGCAAAAGAGTCAAAATGTAAATCGCAAGGTTTAATGCAGGAATGACACAGAGTCTCCAGTGCAACAGTTTTACAGAGCAGAGCCTGGTGCTCTGCAGACAACATGTTTGCAGCTGTGTCAGACAGCTAAAATCAAACTTTACAGACCAATAATGGTCTGAACTGAGTGGCGTCATAATGACCTCACAGAGGTTGACGTCATTCATATAACATATCATAAATGTATAGTCTTAACAGTGTTGAAAGAATTTGCAAAGGAACATTTTAAAAATTCAGCATTTTTTTTTTTTTATAATCGCACAGCCGCACTATTTAGTTAATAGTGTTGCCAATTTATTTACTTTTTTTTTCTGTTCCAAGTAGAATAATACTTTCATTTTTTTGAGTGTCCAAAATGATTACTGCATTGTAATTGGAAGAGCTGTGTGCGAGAAAGTGCTCAGCTCATTTCCGTAGAGCTGGAAGAAGCAAAGCGCCCCTGCCAGAGCAAAGACACAGCTGAACTTGCCTGTCCACAAGCTACTCACAGAATCCCCCACAAGGTGGGGGTCCCGTGTCAAGATGATGGAAAGGGTGCTGGAGCAAGAAAAAGCTATCACACAAGTCCTGCAGCTGATCCAAAAACACGACAACTTCCACCCACATGGCAAGACATCCTGGTGTTGGAAGCAGTCACCGAAGCACTGAAACCACTGCAGGATTTCACCGATGCTTTGTCAGGGGAGGAATATGTCAGCGTCTCGTATGTGAAGCCCGTCTGCCATTAAGTCAGAAGAGGTTAAAACTGGACTGTGTAAGGTCATCAAAAAGAGAGTACTGGACTACTTGAATGAAAAATACAGTGACCCTGCAACCGATGAGCTGTTGATGAACTGGGCCACAGTTCTAGACCCTAGATGCAAGACCACACACACAAAAAGTGAGACGTTGGAGGAAGTGGAAAAAAAAGAGCAGCAGCTCCTTCTTCCTCTTCAACATAGGAGAAAATGTAAGAGTCGAGCAGACCTTCACAACCAAAGTATGCCAAGAGCAGCTTGAACACGTCTTTCAAAACGAGTAGTAGCACAAGTGCATCAGTGCAGGACGTAGTCAGAGATAGACAAATACATGATGATGGTCACATCTGGCTGGGAGTCAGATCCACTGAAGTGGTGGTGTTTTCACTCTGTGTGTGTTAGCCTTGTGGCTAAAAAGTACTTCTGTATACCATCTGAGGGTGCTTTCAGCACTGGTGGTGATGTGGTCACATGTTCCAGGGCCACACTGAAACCAGAGACTGTTGACAGACTCAAACTCCTGCCAGAGAATCTAACGTTCTAGTTTCCTTTTTGGAGCTGCACTTAATTGTTGTGCACCTTATTTGAATGCACTTCCACATATTTTTGTTGTTTGTTCCTGGATCTGTGCATTTTAAAATATTTTTTCAGCCTTCATACTTCACATCCACACAAGTGGAAAGTGTTTTTTGAGAGTTTTGGACTCTATTGGAATGCTATTGAGCTGGTTATCTTTCTGCAAGCTGTATTTGCTCTCCAACAAGGAGACAGAAGAAAGTTTAAATGTGTGTTAAATGTTACATTGCATTTTCTGTGCAACATCTTCTGAGTGTAAATTCATAATAAGTTGTTAAATCTCAAGTGACGTTGATCTCAGACAAACACTTTCACGATGAATGTGAAGAAGTTTTTTGCTCAAACTGTATTGTTTTTTTTGTCAGTTTCACATTTCTCAGCAGTGCTGTTCATTCAACTCAAAACGAACAGCATGACTGGTAGGACTGGCTAAATATGTCTGCTGTAATTTATTAATCAGCTTACACTATGGGGCAGATATCTCCTGTGAACTGCAAGTAGGCCAATCATTTCCACTTCATTTACAGACCGTAGACAACACTTTACAAACTCTTTATTGGTTATTAAACTCATCGGTTTCTTCTGTCTTTTAATAATGAATTAGGTCATATCGCCCACCCCTACTACATATGCAGACAAAAAATGAAAAAAACTACAGATAATAGTTGCAAGTACTACAGTTGCATAATTTATATTTACATAAATGGAACATTTAAGGTGGTGCAACCTGAAACCAGTCTATTGATTTGTTGGGTCAGAAAACATTTTCCTTATTTCCCAAACACAGCAGTAGTTTAAGAAACAGCATGACTACATTTTTCCTGAACCCTGTCAGCTATGCTGCCGCAGAGTAAATTGTCCACATGTCTCTGTGATGTCCGGTGTTGGAGGAACCACGTCGACATCAGAACCTCAACCATCAGGCCGCGTAGCATCTTCTGGACCTGCAGCGGTTAATCCCTCTCAGCAACTGCAGTTTTGACGAAAAAATTAATAACTAAGCCTATGGACCACATTATTTGCAGCTAAAAGAAAGCATTGTTATGAGGCAGTATTTACAAAAAAAAAACTGCATTTCAGCAGATCTCTTGCAGCTTCTGTAGCTTCCTTTAGTCCTCAGTCAGTGTCTGACTCCTGTCCTTTCACCTCCCTGCTGTGGTTGCACCTCCTCTCCCCCTGCATCCACCTCGTCCACTCCCCTGACCCCCGTAATCTGATTAATGAAATAAAACCATAGTAAAGAGCAAATCTTTAAAATAAAAAATTCATATAGCATGGTAATATACTAGTTAAACCATACACGTATAAGATTAAACTTCATATTTTTCTTACTTTATTACCATTAATCTTTACAGTGAACTGTCTGAAGGTTCATATAAAAATAAATCTATAAATGGAGGGTACAATCCTGCTAATTTTGTGTGTAATACTGTAATATGTGGTTCACAACGGAGATAAATGAATCTCTGTGTAAACGTCATTTTCAGACTGTGTAAATATTGTAATGTAACGTCATAAGCTGGTTAGTGTTTGAAAACTTGGTTCAAATAAGACGTGTCCACACTTTTCTCTTTAGTAGGCTCGGCTGCTCAAAAGCTTTTCCCACAGGTCTCTCTGTAAGACAGAATAAACAGTTTAGTTCAGAACGCTGCTACCTGAGTCCTCACTAAGACAAAGAAAGAAGGCGACATAACGACGTTTTACACTGGCTTCCTGTCTGTCACAGAATAGATCTTAAAATCCTGCTGTTTAAAAAATCTCAGATACATCTTTGATCTCCTAGACCATTATGAACCAACTAGAACCTTCATCAGGGTCATGGTATTCCTGTACCCAGATTTAGAACCAAACACGATAAAACCACATTTGACTTTTATGTTTCTCTGCTGTGGAGCCAACTCCCAGAATCCATCAGTGCTGTTGAAACTGAGCTGTTTACAACTTGCTTTAAATCGAGGTTGAAAACCGTTTTATTTACTGCTGCATTTCAGTAATCTCCCACAATGCTTTTATTTTTTGCATTTCATCTGTTTTATTCTTTTTTAACTTATATCTTGCTTTCTTCAATTTTTTAGTCTGCTTTTTAAACTCTTATATTAATATCTTACCATAGAAGTTAGTAACTTTGAAAAAACTAAATAACTTAACATCTGCTGTTCAATAATGAACATTTCCATAATCCACATTTTTTTTGTTACACTGAAGTTTAGCCTAGAGGCTAAAAACACAAGCAGATGCTTGCAAACTTTTAGTTTTTGTTTTTTCTCTGTTAGCTTCGTGTGGAGGTTACAAAAATATTGCTCTACCTTGTCAGTCTACATAGTCTCTTCTTCTGAAGTTTACTTGCTTTGTATTATTTCCAGGTAGAACTAGTCTCCAGTAGGGAAACAATTTCACACCAACTGCTGCGTCACCTGCTTGGATAAATTCATTATGTGTTTGCAACAGTGCAGTACTGCCACAAAGCCGAAGAGGGCTTCAAAAAACCAAAACTGCTAAAATTCTGCAGTGCTGCGTTAAAAGCTGTAAAATACACATCTGATTCACGTAATTTACAGTTGTTCATAAATCATATTTAAAACAACTGTAAAATGCTTCACTACACAGGTGAAATTATATAAAGCAACACTTTTATGCACACTTGGAGGCTAGGTCTTTTGAAAGACGGCGGGCAAAGCTGGCATCATATTAACTGCTTATCACTTAGCGCCGCCTTGACTTGACTTCTGAGCTGTGAAGATAATATGGTGTATTGTGCTGTGTGTGGTTTGCTTGTTCTCCACAGGATTCCATCAAGAAGGGCATCTGGGGTAAAACACCTTGCCAAATCTGTGTGTGGACCACAAAGCTCGGCTGTGGTGCACACACAGCACTTTGTCAAAGCAAATAGACAAAACGTGCTGCAAAGAAATCAGTTCTAGGTTAGCAGGCAGGTCTAACCAGAGGACGCCAGCTAGACCGTCTTTAGCTCATCAGGTTCCACCTGTTGCAGAAGTTGGGCCTAAGGCCAGTGACTTTTTAATTTAGTAATACAGTATTGGTCCTTAAAGGAAAACGATATGTTGTAGTAACTGTTTTTCATTTTATGAAGAATCTTTCCTTGCACAGCTCTAGAGGCTCCACAACATTCCCCAGAGCAGAAACAGCCTTCCTTATCAGTTTGTTCCCTTTTTTTAAGTTACTAGCACTGATGCAGCTTCCCCAACAGATGACTGCAGATGAGATTGCACTCTCCACAACAGACATACGATATGCAGCATCTTCCTGCAAACACTGAAGGACCAAAACTTCCCCAAGAAATAAAATCTGCTCTGCCCCTACTTGTAAGCAGCATCACTGTAGTATCTCCACTCCAGTCTCCTGTCTAGGTGAATGTTGTGGAAAAACTTACTAACACCTCTGTAAATAATGTTTTAACCACTAAGTGACTATCTGGACTAGGACTGAGTTAATTAGACTATCATGAATAAAGACGTGAGAGAAGATTCAAAGTTTAGTAGATTTAATTTCAGCAGTTGAATGCAAGGGCAGTCAAAACATACAGCAGGCGTCTTGCAGGAATTATCAAGAGTCTCAGTTTTCACAGTAATTTGAACACACTGCACGATTATCATAACTAATCATTGTGTGTTTGTGCATCAGCATAGCAGGGAAATCAAGGACCAAATACAAATCTTGCACAAACCGTACAATACGAAGGCCACAGAATGTCTGAAAGACAAAATATGATTCTTGACTATATGAGAAGTTACAGAATATGTCAGAGGCAAGATGACCACTGGTCAGGTCACAGATTAATTTTTTCCATCACAGTGAACACCAAGGTATTTGTATACTTCCACCACCTCCACTTCTTCTCCTATGATGGAAATAGTGTTTGCTCCTTTTAAAATCCCCAACCATCTCCTTTGTCTTGTTTGCATTCTCTGTATTCTGTCTTCTGTCCATAACTGATACACCCCACAACTGCAGAGTCATCTCAGTATTTCTGAAGATGATATGCCACGTGACTGGAAGTCTGAGGTGTACAGTATGAAGAGAAATGATTAGAGTGAAGTCCCCTGTGGTGCTCCTGTGCTGCAAACCACCTGGTCAGACATGCAACTATTCAGTCTCAGAAACTGTGTTCTGTTTGTCAGGTAGTAATTCGGGTGATTGTGGAGGCATTCACCTGTGTTTTCTGGAGTTACATAGAAAAACAATTTGAACTGAGTTAAAAATCAATGAACACGAGCCTCACAGTGTTGCCTGCTATGTCTGGATGACAGTGGGTTTGTTGAAGTAGGTGTTTGATGGTGTCTTTTGCTTTGAATTCTTTCAGGACCCTTCCACGTTGACTAACTGTACCACTAAAAAAAACAAAACCACATCACAAATGAGCTGCCATAGCTGAACGAAAAATAATAGCAAAGGGTCGCTTGGAGCTGCAATCACTCAGCTTATGAATCACGTGTCTACGCCATAAGCCCTAAATGCTCTAAATGTGCTGGCCCCAGCCCATCTAGAGGAGTTTTTCATGCAGCTAGATTTCTGAAGTTGACCAACAAGATGATTTGGATGTTTCTAGCTCCAGACAAACAAGCAAATCTTATTAGTGCATTAAAGTTAACATGAAAATACAGTAAGTGTGTAAGTACACTTACTCTTTCTTTGGTAATGTTTGGCTAGTACAAAGTGAAAACCTACTGTATGACTACAGCTCTCAGTAAAAAAAAATGTGTATGTATGAATTTTACAGAAGAAAAATTGAGGATTATTTCCTTGTTCATCAAGCATTTGCTTGAACACCTTGAGAATGGATGGGTGCTCTGGATTGGAGCTGCTAAAATGATAAATGAAAGAGGAAACAGAACGGAGGATTCACCTTTGAACATTTTTTGACAAGCAGCTTCAAATTTCGGACCTATAATGTAGTAGGCCACAGCAATAAAAAGTACAGGAAGACAGTAAAAGGAGTTTTGAAGTGGCCAGGTAACTGGTTTATCTGGTCTTTATCCTGTTTTATTAATACATGTAAATCAAATCTTAAAAAAGAAAAATATACAGTCTAAAAAACATCTTCAAGGTGTGTATTAGTTCATAGCATGTTAATACTTTCTAAGATAAACCTAAATGCAATTATAATGCGTTTGAAAGCCTCACCCTTAGTCTAAAACTTACAAGCTGGACATCAGAGAAGCCAGTTGTGTTAGTGGTAGTGTATCGGCCCTATGTTGGTGCTTATCTAGAGTTTCTGTCTGATTTTCACATTTCCTAACTGGTTTATTGCTCATTACAGAAAGAGTCATCATTGTGGGGGACTTTGACATTCATAAGGATATTGACAGTGATAGCCTTAAGTTAGCTTTTAATTCTCTTTTAGAATTGGATCTTTTCCTTGCCTTTAGTATAGAACCAGATCATCTGTTAGTGTCGCCTGTAAACTCACTCCTATCCTACCACTGTTTTATAATATTTGAATTTAACACTGTCAATGTTAAAGTGCACAATAAAAGGTATTATTTAAGAAGATGTAATTGTCATATTTAAGAAGAACTAATAATGCTACTGCTAAATTTGGGGAGGCCATCGCATCTCAACTTCTTCAAGTAGAGCATAGTGAAACATTGAGGGCTCTGACCTAAATTCTCGATGGACTGGCGACCTGTCCAGGGTGTACCCCTGCCTTTCGCCTTCTATGCGTCGGGATGCTCCGACAGACCCCCGTGACCCAGAAACGGATTAAGCGGGTATAGATAATGGATTGTTGGATGGACCTAAATTCTACTTTGCAGATATTGATTTCCTTGACAGTAACACTGCAGATTTGCTGCACTGAGCTTTAGACTCAGTTACACTTTTCAGAAAGAGGGTCTGTAACCATAGGAGCTCCACTCTCTGGTATAATTTACATATCCGCATGCTGAAACAAAAAGAGCATAAAATGAAAAAGAAGTAGTACTCTTGTGAGTCTGTAGATTCTTATCTTGCATGGAAGGATAGTCCAATATTATGCTTTAAAAAAGCCCTTTGCCAAGCTAGAACTGCGTATTATTTGTTGGAATAATTCACATTTTCTGTTCAGCACTGTAGCCAGGCTGACAAATAGTCAACTCTGTTGAGCTGTGCATTCCTGCAGCTTTCAGTAGTAAAGAATTTATGAGAGCATCTTTAGCAGTAAAATCATCAGAATTAGAGAATAAATCAACCAGGCCCACCCGGCTGCACCTGTGGGCATTTCTTCAGCTTCAGCAACTTCCTTAGGTTTTGACCTGACTTTAGACTGTTTTGTTCCTGAGCTGATCTCAGTTGTCAATAGAGCTGAATCATCCCAGATTCAGTGTTAGTCCCTATCCCAACTCGACTACTCAAAAATGTTTTCATTCTTATTGCTACAACAATATTGGACAGATCAACTTATTCCTAAACCTAGGGTATGTCCCACATGTTTTTTAAGTTGCAGTAATTAAGCATTTATTTAAAAAAACATCTCTTGACCAAGATGCCATAGCATAGTCTTCATGCTAATTGTACTGGACCTCAGTGCTACTTTTTATACTGTAGATAACAGCATTTTACTACACAGGTTAGCACATTTTGTTGGGATTAAAGGGACAGTTGGTTTTAATCATATCACTCTGACAGATTCTATTTTGTCGATGTACACAAGGTTTCTTTAGTACAGTTGAGGGCCTCCTATGGTGTTCTGCAGGGTTCAGTGCTAGGGCCAATCTTGTTCAGTTTATACATGCAGCACATGGGAAGTATCCAGAACCCAGCATCAATTTTCATTGCTATGCATTGCTATGCATGGCAGCATGCTATGCTGCTATGCTATGATATGCACAGCTCTATTTGTCTATGAAGCCAGATGAAACAGAACCATTAGCCAAACTTCAGGCATATCTTAAGGACATTAAGACCTGGATGTCTATTAACCATTTCCTACTAAATTTCAATAAAACAGAGATTATTGGTTGTGGTCCCAGACACCTGAGAGAGGGATTAGATGGTAGCCTCCAGTACAATTGTGCAAAAACTTGGTGTTATGTTTGATCAGGATTTATCCTTTAAACAGCATATTAATCAGGTTTGTAAGAAAGTGTTTTTCCACATCCGTAAATTCGCAAAAAGATTAGGAGCATCCTCTCCCAGAGTGATAGAGAAAAACTAATTCACGCATTTGTATCTTCTAGACTAAACTACTGTAATGTATTATTAGCAGGGTGTAAGCAGGGGCAAGTAATTCTCTGAACAGCCTCCAGCTGATCCAAAATGCAACAGTGCTGACAGAAATTAACAAGATCTCTTTCGTTTTTTTCAGCTCAACCCACAGTTATTAATTGGAAGTATCTCATAAGCATAATTGTGGTCAATTGTTCTTGTAGTTTGTTGTGCTGGTCTGCACCCTGTTTTTCTAATCCGTACATGTTTGCAGAGCTGCATACTGCCTTGCAGACCCACTGTCAGACCATCCCAGTGTTTGCTTCCATCTGTCTGTATAGATGTCTCTGTAGGACATCTATACATCTATACTGCTGACATCCTGACCTGCAGTCCCACCCTCTGACCACCTCAGTGTCTGCTGTCTACACCTGTTTATATAGTTGTCTCTGTAGATCAACAACTAACCATGCATCAGTCATTTATACATAAAAAAGTCTGCTGCTAATGGATAGTTGTACTTATGTATCTTGTCTTTTGCACCTTTGACGGTGTGTCTGGGTCTCTCCTCTCTCTGATCTTCATCCTCTCTTTTTGATCTCCCTTTTCCTTTTCTACCTAGCTGGCCTTCGGCAGGAGGGTCCCCCCTTATGACCAAGGTCCTGCTTAGGGTTTCTACCTTCCTAAAGGGGAGTTTTTCTTGCCACTGTTTGGCTTTAAGGTTTTCTCCCACTAGGGGAGTTTTTACTTGCTGTTGTTTATGTTATAATTAAATGGGGTCATGTTCTGGGTCTCTGGAAAGCGCCTAGGGACAACTTGTATTGTAATAAACGCTATATAAATAAAATTAAAATTAAAATTTTAAAAAAGTTTGCATCTTACCTTGCAATGGAGTGAAATTGACAGTGTAGCAATCTTACTAGTTTGTGGTTCAAGTCCTTGTCTTTAACATATTTTAAGTGGTAAAAATGTTATAAGTACAGTTCATTTACTATTTAATGCTAAAACTATAGTTGGATTCTAAAATCTTAACAAAAATATTTGTCCAAAATAATGCTAAAACTCAGGGAACTGATGATGATAATTTAAACAACTGAATAACAAAGGTAGGAAAAGCAGTAAATTGTTTTTAAAGATTTATGCACAGCTTTTAATATATCCAGATATCAGATTGAACCAACATGCAGATGAAAGTGAACTAAACACAGCGATATAAACGTTGTCTTTTCGAGGCAGATAAAGACATGGATCTTGTTTATACCATGCTAACATACAGCACAAAACACAGACGTTAGTCATTTCTAAATCTCTTGATGTGAACTAAGACTAATACTTAATGTAATCAGCAGTTACACTTTGTTGTATTTGCTTGCTTTGCCAATTACATCTTAACCATGGTTTGATAATGTTCTCTGAAAAGCTATTTGGTGCTTAAAATAACAACATACTGGAAATACCTTTTAAAACAGACTCCAAGATAATAATACAACAACTCTGGCAAAATGCTTGTGACAAACTACCATTAGTACGTTTAAAATCTGCAGGGAAAGAGAGAAAAAAAGTACCTTCAGCAAATACTTGACTTGAGCTTGTTGGGAACAGGGATCAATACCTTGATGTTGCTACTGTATCAGCTCATCCCACAAATCCAATTCAATTATCTGCAGCTGAGAAGAACAGATCTATTCAAGGCTTTGAGGAATGTAAAGAGGTGCTTTACTTTAAAAAAAAAAGAAGAAGAAAAGAAAGCTAAAACAGGTGAGAAAGGGAATTCACTCTCTGTTCCTTGAGAATTGATTTTAAGATATATCTGCAGCACCCACATCTGAGTTTCAATTAGTGAGCTTGCATGCTGAGGGGATTGTAGTGATCTTTCCGTAACAGCACCAATTTCTATTGGAGTATTGAACATAGTCACCATTGTTACGGGTCAGCTGAAGAGTTTTTTGTTGTTGTTGTTGTTTTTTTTACTGAAAGAAACAAACTTTCCTATATTTCCAAATGATCTGTGCAAAACAATATCCGTAGGCCCTTAGTTGTGTTTCTAACAGTTTCAAATGAAAGTATCCTGGCAATGATGACTGAATGAATAAACTGATTTAGAATGTGGCATTTAAAATGAGAAAATAAACCAGTTCTGGTCTTTCAATTGAATGGTTTCAGATCTGAAGAAATGGATGCCGTTAAGAAAAGATTTTAGGGGGTCTACATTGTTTTTAGCTGTGTGTTTTCGAACATTATCCTGTTGGAGAAACCATGACCAACATTTCACTACAGAATACCTCGATAGATTTGAGATTTGATTGTACACTGTACCGGATGCTGCAAAGGAGCGCCAGAGCATCCTAGAGCCTCTTCAATGTTCACAAAGCTACAGCGTCATTTTCTAGGAATGCTTTAGGACGGGGTTTCATTGGTATATTTTCTGAATCGATTCGATTCCGATCTACAAGATAACAATTTGATTTGTGTCACAATTTATTTTATTTAGATGTATTTTGGCTTCAAAAGAAGTTTTGTTTAGTTACGTTAAATATACCAGTGGAGCATAAACCTTTTTGACAGCAAATTCTCCAAACTAGTTATGTATTTGATCCACCATACGGGTATATTGGTTATTTAACATCAGATATAAATACTAGTCATAAATATGTTGTAACTGTATCAAACCTAAATACCTAAACATGTTGAATGATTTATTTCAAATTCTGCAATAACATAGTTAGTAACCCTGCTCTGAAAAGGCCAACAACAATAACGAACAAAAAAATGGTTGCCTCTGCAAGGCAAAGTTCACATCACAGTCCCGACACCTCCAGATGTGTCTCTCCTGCTGTTGCCCCAACTGTTCAACACCAGAGGGCAAAGACAGTGTGGGTGTTAAAACACTGATATCCCCCATGAGTACGATGGCCATGACGGTCACGCAATGCAAATCAGTGACGATTGGCTGGAACGCAGTGTCAGAGCGGTGTCGAGATGTAAGCCCAATGCAGCCCAAAGGACAGATGGCACATATGTCCAGGCCCAAAATAAGCTACAGCGCTGAAAAAAAAAACAAACCTCAAAAACCCCAAACCCATGGATTCTGATAATTAAAAGAGACTTCACTGAAAACCAAGCCCAAAGTCGTTTATAATATGCGGACTTAGGCCAACAATGCGTCACTTTTGCATCTGTGAATAAAGAGTTGCTGCGACTTGTCAAAAAAGCTCAAGTTTGTCTCAGCTGTCCAAAGAGCATTTTCCCAGAAGCTTTGTGACTTGTTAATTCCAGTCAGGCATTTCTTTTTATTTGCTTTCAACAGTTAAGTCCTGCTCAGCTGTCCACTTTGGCTCAAACAGTTGTGGATGGTATGATCTGACACTGATGGACCTTGACCTTTGGGTTCACCTTGAATCTCTTTAGAAGTTGTTATGGACTCTTAGGTTACCATTCCTATTATCTGTCTCTTCTGTTTATCATCAGTTTTCCTCTTGTGTTTACCTTTACATGCTCGTCTAGGAATTTTGTTTCTGATCTCCTCAACAACTCTCCCTTTTGCTTTCTCTGGCCCATGTTCAGTGTGGAAAATAGTCTGATACCAAATGGCTTTTTACCCTTTAAATAGTCGGGCTTACTGACTGAAGACACCTGCAATGATAATTACAGGACACACTTTAGTTTATTATGTCATTATGGTTAAATTATGTTTAATCTTTCCTTTAGGTGAATGCTCTATTGAGCCATAATTCAAAAGCAATGTCTGATTTTCATTAGCCTTTTTTTATGCATTCATGCTTTTGTCAGATTTAAGTAATTTCAGTGACCATTGTGGGATTTTTTTTCCTGAATTGATGGGTACTAACACATTTATCCATCCATGTATAATAGCCATATCAGCCTAATCCAAAAATATTGGGGTTCTGCTTTACAATACAATATTTGAAGTTATTTAAATCACACTATATAGCTAATATAAAACCTACATGCACTTATGTGTTAGAAGTTTATTTTTCATGTATCAGTTGGTTTTTCTACTGATATGGAGATCTTGTCTGCAGCAGTGTTTTTATGCGAAACCACAACCAGCAAAATGACCTGAAACCATACTAGCCTGGCTTTGACACAATGATAATTTGCTGATAGTAGATTTATAAAATATACTGTCGTACTACTGTAATTCTGCTTCCTGATAAGTTACAGTTATGTTTACAGTTTGTTTCGTTATAAATAGCTTCCGCAATAGGGACTTATTCCACCCTTTTTAACATGCTGGTGACATCCCCGTCGTTAGACCTGCTCTACAGAACCAAAGTTAATGGTAATTAAGAAAACACGGCCCTGGATTGCTCAGTTGGTTGAGCAGGCGCACCATATACAGAGGCTATTGCCCTCATGCAGGCGGCACAGGCTCAAATCCTGGCCTGTCACTCTATACTGCATGTCTTCCCCATCTCCCTCTACCCAAGTTTCCTGTCCAACCACTTTAAAAATAAAGGCCACTAGAGCCACAAAAATATCTAAAAAAAGAACTGCTAGGTCTGGTGTGTTATGGTTTGATAATGATGAACTCAAAAAAACAAACAGTTTTCCAGAGCTCTTATTTCCTTTGACTTGGGACGATACGTTTTACAGAATTTTAAGAAATTTTCTTCTACTTACTCTTTCACTTGAAGAATCTGAATGTGAGCGTGCAAACTGACTTGCGTGGATTTCTCTCTTCAAGGGGGGAAATAAACTTTACCGGTTCTTTCAATATCAACATTTACTGTAGTAAAAAAACAACTACAACTCAGAGCTTAGAGAATTCACCTCCTTCTTGTGGTTTGACCCTTGTGAAGGCTGTGTTCAGTGTAAAGTAATAACACGTCAGGTTATTACCAAATAGCTAATTAATTAGCTTTGGCAGTTGGTGTAACTATATTTTTGGAATTAACAATGTACACACAGCACATGATTTCCTCAGATTAATAAAACAACTACAGCTCACTAATATTAATAAATCACTGGCAGGTGACCCACGCATGGCATCATGGATGACAGCACCACAATTCCTTGTTCCAGTGAGGCCTGTTATAGTAGCCACTACAAAATACTGCCTTTAGTGTCATTACAGAATTTTTGTTTGCTATTATATGCGTACCATATTTCTCAAATGTTTATTTTTGTTCAATAACATCCTATTAAATCAAGGAAAGAATTTAACATTCTTCTCCTCAAATATAAAGCCAAAGATCCATCTCATTTGAATTTTTTTTAGGTGGAGTTTAAAGAAATAATGTGTTGATACCATTTAGAGTCTTACTAATACTGAGAAAACCGCAAACCTGGACAATGCAGGTGATTTGGTTAGTGTCTTACCTCCACTGGACAGCAGTGATGCGTATTTCATTTATAAAATCAGGGATATATGTCCATGTAACATTGTATGTATTGCAGCACTGCTTCCTGATTCATGAAAGACACTGCGCACAGGAACGTAACGCAACTCTGCTTCAAGAAAACAAAATAATTATTTCAAAACCTCATGGCTCCGTATCACCCCAACGAAGAAATTCACTGTCAGACTGCAGGCTTACCTGTAGTTTTGTTTAGTTTCCAAAAACAGAACGGTAGCCTTCAGTTTATAGGATCTTCTCATGCGGAAATGGTTCACAACTTGTGTTAAGGGATGACGACACTCTCTGTAACTTTTAGACTGGCTTAAAACTTTTTGTTTTGATAAAGTTTATAGCCAGGGCTGCCTCAGGTGCCCTTAACCATCTCTGCTGTAGGCCTAGACTGCTGGGGACCTCCCATGATGAAATGGATTCTTTTCTCAACCTCTTATTTTCTCATGTATATATTGTTTTTGTTGCCAATATCTTCGGGTATCATAACAGGTATTTCTGGCAAAAAGTTTTTTTTTATTTTTTTTTTTTATGTCCATCCTGTCGTCTCCCACACCAGTTGATTAATCCAGTCTTTCAGGTTCTGCTGGAGGTCTCCATCTGTCTCATTTTCCATATCCACCTATTCCAATTCAGGGTCAAGGGGATCTTCTGGATCTCATCCCAGCTCGATTTGGGCAAAAGGCAGGGATACACCTTTGAAAGGTCACCAGTCCATCGCAGAGCCACATATAGATGATCAACCACACACACACACACACACACACTTCTATGGGTAATTTAAAATCACCAATTACTGACATGTGTTTTTTGGAGTGTGGAAGGAGAAAACCCCATACGAGCACAGGACAAACGTGCAAATGGCACACAGAAATACACTTGTTGGGAAGCAACAGTGCCAACCAATAAACCACTCTGCGGATGCTCAGGAAAGCGATGAGCATGCCTTTCTTATCAGTGTAGCAGATCATTGGTCTCTTGGAAGAGTTCCTGATGGCATCTGTTTTCTCAGGGAGGACTTGAGGGAGGGGGAGGAAGGATCTAGATGTCTATGTTTTGTTGATGGTTTGTTTTAAATATTAACAAATGTGACATAATTTGGAAATCCTATTTCGAACCTTTGACATGTCAGATTCCTCTTGCAAATATTGACATTTTGGAATTTTCCTCAATGAATGCTGAAAGATGTTGGTTTTACATTATTTCTAAATCTTGACTGGTCTGGAGCTAGCCATTGCTCTTGGACTTGTTGAGCTGGATTGTGACATTTAAGTCACAGAATATCAGTCAGGACTCATGTTCACCATATACTAACACGTTCACTGTAGGCTACTAGTGCCTTCAGTGAATGGATCACTGAACGTGCAGAGTACACTCGCAGAGAAAGGATCTGAGATTACCTCGGCCTGCCAATTTTTTTTTTTTTTTATATTGCACATTGCTCGCTGTGTTGGTTACTCACTTTGCATTGCACCAATTATGTTCATTTGCAGATGCAGTTTCTGTTCGCTGGCTACCTGGTTTGCAACTTAGTATAACTAGTCTTTCACAGGTGAACCGTGAAATGATTGTCCCAATTCAATCAGTGATTAAGTTCAGTTCACTCACCCAGAACATTTGTTCACGACCAAGACATCATCTGAGGTTAGGGCATTGAACTGAAATGAATGTTCAGGGCCATCTGTTTACTTAGGTAGACTGCTTCTCATAATTTGGGATTGTGTGATCATAATTAAAATGAATTTGAGTTAAATGAACTTGTGCTGAACTCTATAAAATGCCCTGAGATGCCTTGGTATGTAACGGCATGATACGACTAAACTGAGCTGAAGTAAATTGATCGCAAGCAGAAGGACTCAAGCTGAAATGGGGGATATTTTTACGCTGAAAGCTACACAGTTTTAAATTGGAACAGACTATGTTTGTATGCAAGCAGAGACAATTTGATTGGGAGGACAGATATTTGTGGGAGAACAGTACAACATCTGACCACAACAGCAAGGATGTGTGTTATCAGTTTGAAGCGGTTGATTAAAGATGATAAACATAATATTCACCCCCATAAACTCCTTCCTGAAGGTGTGATGCCAAATTTCTTCTCAGGAAGGTTCAATTATGTGTTGATTTGTTCTGGGTTGTGCTTTGTTAAATGTCCACTAATCACCACGGAAACTGGGTAATGCTGCGGTGCACTGTATATGCTGTCACTTCTGAGGCAAAATGTGTTTGGGGAACTTCAGTTTAACTGCTGATCTGGTTATCTAATTTTGAGTACATTTGAATGTGAATAGAATAAATAATAAAGACATTGATAACCGATGATAACAATACAATAATTTGATTGCAACAATTGTAATTTTGTTGCAATATAATTGAACTAAATTGTATCATATTTTATAAGCTTTGTATCGAGCTTTCTCTGCAAAGGGCCCTGAGATTATCCTGAAGTGGCACTATAAAATGAACTGAACTGAATTATTTCAAGATCTGTTGCCCAGAGGTTGGAGACCCAACTCTAAAGCACTCAGAGAGCACATATCTCCAGGGCAGTGTGGCCAGTGTGGAGCACATGATAAACAGTGAGCCAGGGTTTCATGAATTAGTGTTTTCCTTTAAAATGTTACTATAAAAATAAATTTCAAGCTAATGTGTGCCACTGACATCTAGATAGGTTCTTAGTTCATAATTGGAGAAGACACACAAAGAAATAGCTTAAAAATGGGTTTTAAATTTTTATGTATCTTCTTAATTTAGGTAAATTAGTGGTTTGTCAAATGCTAATATTATGATGCAGCTGAGGCAAATAAAAGGGAGGCAGCATTAAACCAAACTGGTTAGGGAGAAACCAGTTAATCCCCTTTTTTTCTGTTGCGTGATGAAAACACAAATGTACAACAACAAAAGCACAAACTGTAGGAGAAAGTGTAAGACTTGTGGGCGTTAACAAAACAGTTAAACATGCCAAAGGACAAACAAAAAAAAAAAATCTCTCTCTATATATATATATATATATATATATGTAAATATATATATATATATATATATATATATATATATATATATATATATATATATATATATATATATATATATAAAACCAGTTAAATTAGATTTAATCTAAAATGCAAATTGAAAATAAAGGCTGTGTTTTCTTGCCAAAACTAAATGGATGTGAACCGCCCTGTTAATGGTGATTCTGTTATAATGACATTATGTGACAGCAGAGTACTTGAGCACTCAAATCCAGGACTCTGACTTCAGTACAACTTATGTCCAAATTTAAAGAACATGTGATTTGATATTTTTTTGGTTTTAATTTACATTATGTAATATGCCATAATGATCTTGCAAAAAGCTAATATCTACATTATTTTAACAAAGCTTGAACATGGTATCAGTTTTTGCCAAACGTGTCAGGTTCAGGAACAATCTAATGGTTCTGGTTATTTCTTCTGCAGCGGTAAAAAGTGTACTGGTGAATGTTCTATTTATATATATTAAAATAGATCCATCGAGGAGTTGATGGAGACAACTTCATAAAACTGGACTTGGATAAGGCTGCGGGGGTATAAGATTGTGCCACTAGAGGAATGACTAAAGTCGGCCTTATTCCAGGCCATGGACACCATGTCCTCATTACACTAAATACTAACATACAAAATCCACACAACCACTGAACCAAAATCTTAGATGTCTCTACTAACCTTTTAGCCACATGAATGTACGCTATACAGTCCGTTTAACCAGAACCATGACAAAATAAGGCAAATAAGTGTCATTGAGGTAAACTGCTCACAGCTTTTTAACAAGGCCCATAGTCACAGACTGGCTGCAGTTTCATAGCAGCGGGTACAGATGTTACCGCTGCTGGGGCAGCACTCCGGTGAGATATGCTGGGTGGTGGAACAAGCGTCAGTGCCAAGAACCAGTCTGCACAGGCTTGTACAAAAAAAAAAAAAGACAAAAAAAGAAGGAACAGTAACGTTGGCAGAAATTCATTTTCATGTTAAAAAAAGCAAAAACAATTAAATAAGAAGAAACTGAAACAAAGTATTAAGAAAAGAAAACCCCATCTGATAAACGGTTTTCCTTTTTTGTTAATTTTTTTTTCTGCAACTAGAAAGTTACCTCAACACTTGTTCACATCTTTTTCACTCTATATTTTTTACATGCAAAAAATGACATGTGGCTCTAGTGCATCTGTAATTAAATCACTCTTTCATTTAACATGGAAAACACCCACAGAGAAAGAGTGCAGAAGCAAAGTCCATCTTATATGGTTTCAAAATGACCAACCACGTACCTTAAGACACTGCAATCAACAACTTACAGATAAAGGTTCTTTCTGTGTCAGAGGAAAGAATACGGGGAGTCCATAAAATCTATCTGGAAAAAAAACAATAAATAAAACGACAGGTCAACTTGCAGGATTAAAGACATAATTAGGGCCATTGAAGCATGAAAGTCACAAGTCTTGCTGGCAAGGACGAGACCGATCAAAGTTTATATTTTATTTTTCTATCAATGCCATACAAACGGTTATATTTCTACAGAAATCTCTTTAGTATCCAACTTCAGAAATTTCGTTATCCCCGTTTTTTTTATATATCATGGCAAATTTGGGAGGGCTCATCCAATTTGAGAATAAAGTTCTGCAAGTTATGAATTTTCCCAGACAATAAATTGTCACCCTGAGTGCTCTATAATATCACAGCTTCTGTGTATCCCAGAATAGTTTCAGTTTTGTTATGTTCTCACTCTAAAACCATAACAATCATGATAAACATGGAAAACATAATGTACGTTTCAGTCATTTAAAGGAAGCCTGCACTTTTGAGACCAGCTGACACAAGAGTAGCCTATGTCCCAGCATACCTGTGCTCTTGATGACATCACAGCTCATCTAACACGTATTACACTGTACAGTAATGTCTACAGTTAAATTGGTTATAAAAATTAACACCTTAACGCAGGGCTCTTCTATTCTGCTCCACAAGGTCTGCAGTCGTGCATGTTCAAATGAATGGTTCATCATCAGCTTCATCAAGGTCTGCACGAGTCTGTTAATGACACAGTCACTTGTATCTGCTTAAACATTAACGCAACCGAGAATGGCCCATATGTTGCTCTCGCTTAAATTTTTATAAACAATACAAAAGCTCTGTAGAATTAAAAATCTAAAAAAAGGTTGAAGGAAATTAAAAAATAAACTATCTTTATAAGTTTACAACAAATATAAATTTATAATAAATATAGTATTGCACCAAAACATCTGAAACCTACATTCTGTCAAACAAAAATAAAGTTTATATCTAATTCTATCCCTTCTTCTATTACTTTTGCTTGTTGGTGGGAAATGAATTCTGGGATACTTGCCATCATATATATATATATATATATATATATATATATATATATATATATACACACACATATATATATAAAATAAATATAATTTGCCAGACGTCTATGCACAGCTGAGATGCACAATTTGTTTCTGTCTGTTTAATCGGCTTTAATAGCTCAGAATTGTGACATATTCTAAGTGATACATGTCATTAAAAAGCACCAGCTGGGTCATTCACACATGATGTCATTCTGGTTTAATGTAGTGCAGTGCAGCATCATGTCAGCCATTAATGCTGCTCGTTTGTGCTCCTTGGAGCGTTGTCGCTGCTGCTTTTCCTACCTCTGATATTCCATGGATGATGATGGAGGGGCAGTCCAACAGTCATGACATCAAATATGAATGACTGCATTTCTGCAATGGTTGTTATCTTTGTGAATGAAACGGTCTTGACTGAGATGTTAATGAATACATGTGGCAGGTCTCGAAGTGTGGTTAAGCACTGTAAGATTTTATGTTTCATTACTTTTTCACTGACGTGTTTTCTTCTAAACGATTATAATTTCTATCAGCAGGCAGTAAGTGCAGCATCCTGAAACTTTGAAAGATTGATGTTAAAGGTCACAATCTGGTTTGCCGTGTTCTGTGTTAGTGCACTCTGAAGATTTCACATAAATGTGCCACTTCCTTCACTCCAAACCACAACGTCCAAAAGAGGAAATCCCTCACAAGGATTCAGTTTGCTATAACAAATTTAATTTGCTTGCAATATTATTGCTACATAAATTGAATTCTCTGAAGTCTGGGATGCTGTAAAGGTGGGTAATTTCATGAGATGGTTACCAGGAACTAAAATGACTTAGACTTTTGATGTTTCGTCAATGATCATGAATCCTAATAAAGAAAAACATCTTAACTGCAACAGGGTGAATCTATAGTTCTGGTTAGGTGGTGTCTGCATAGGACTTAAGGAAACTCCTGACAGTAAACATTCTCCTACAGGTCACATAGGCTTCCTTTTAGTACACGTACGGGTTCAATTTGAGCATGTAACATCATTAGACAAGTGCCTCTAGTAATCTGGCTTTTCGATTGGAATGCAGCATCTGAACAAATAATGCCAAACATCTCAAAGTTTAACAGAGTTTAAGATTGATGACTGCGGTTTTGCTAGTTCTCCTGCAGCCAACAGACAGACACAGGTAGGTAATCCATCATAAAGTGTATTCCTTTTTTCTCCCCACAAACTTGCTTTATTGTTGTGAGTTTTTCTAGTTAAGAGCAGGAAACTTCTTTAGTGAAACAACTGAGGACACTAGTTCAAGCACAGGAAATGCAGCTAGACTGCAGAAGTTGCTCGGGGGGTCATGTTCTGGGTCTCTGGAAACAGCCAGACACAACTTGTGTTGTAATAGATGCTCTATAAATACAATTCAAGTCAATTGAAAACTGTTCTCTGCTAGTGTTTCTTATAATTGTGATAACAATTAATATAATACTTGTCACACTACTTAAATTCCCATCAAATAGGTTAAGTAATGCAAATGTCGTTTTTTTTTTTGATTCTGACAAAAAATGTAAGGAGCTTGTTATTATTGTGCTACTTTGATTAGCTTAAATATCTTGTGGAAACAGCAGAAATGCTATATTTGATTTAACTGGAATGTTTGAGTGTTGTGATTTTTCACTGCGTTTTTTTCCTACGTAAACAAATTTCACACATCCATATTTTCAAATGTGCGACTCCTGCTGCTGTTCCTCTTGTCATTATTGTTTCATTACATTTGTTGCGACATTAAACATTGCAGTGGGGTCTTTTTGAGCACAGGGGTAATTTTATGAGTTTCTGAACCAATCAGTTGAGAAAATAATCAGAAAATTAATACCATTAATAGTAAGTTGCAGCCTAACATGTTGAGCTACATTTATTACATGGATGCAAAGTGTAACAGATTGAATGTAATATAGTAAACGTCACAGGGGACAACTGCCACTAAAGAACATGTAGATGTGTTTAAACAGTGTTATTTTGCTCCAGTAAATCTAAAGAATAGTTCTTCCACCACTGAAAAAAGAAGACTTAAAATCAAGAGACTGATCTGACTGACTTGTGCTGCACAGAACGTAAACCGCTTTCGTGTTGTTCTGGACTAAAGATTTTATGTACAGTTAATAACATGTGGACTTAACTAATGAAAAAAACAAAATCCTGTGAGATATAGTACAAGAAAGTGATGATTCAAAGAACCTGCTGATCCTGTTGATGATGTTTACCTTCACTGAAACTGTGGACATTGTTGAAATCTACCGTTTACTACTCTTATCCCTCTCATTTCAATGTGCAGAATGCACTTTTAAAGCCAAGGTTAATGGAGAAAGGGGGTCTTGTGGTGATATATTAACACCTCTGTATCATATGTTTAAACCACTCGGTGACTATCTGGACTGAAACTGAGTTCATTAGATTATCATGAATAAAGATGTGAGAGATGATCAAAGTTTAGTAGATTTAATACTGCAGTTGAATGCAAGTGGGTCAAAACATACATCAGGCATCTCGATGCAGGAGTGACACGGAGAGTCATCAGTACAGCAGTTTTACAGAACAGAGCTCAGTGCTCTTTGGATAAAATAACCTGCAGTTTCTAACATGTTTGCAGCTGTCAGACAGCTAAACCCAAACTGCACAGACACAATACCGGTCAATACTGGACTGAACTGAGAAGACTCATAACGACCTCACAGTGACTGGGAATTTCCATCACATGGGCTTCCTGTGTGGAGTTTGCATGTTCTCATTGAGCTTATGTGGGTTTTCTCTTTGTGCTTGGGTCTCCTCCCACAATCCAAAAAACATGTTTGCTACGTGGTGATTCTAAATTAATCATAGGAGCGAGTGTGAGTGCATATGTTTGTTTGTCTATTTGTGGCCCTGCGACGGTCTGACAGCCTGTCCAGGGCAAAACGGTTCCTTTCAGATTCCTTTCAACCATAGAGGTTGGCTTCAGCTGTCTGGAACTGGATAACATGAGTGGTCTGACAGTCAACGTCAGTGTAATAAATAATATTGTTACTTTACGTATTATTCCATGCCAAAAATAGTTTGTTATATTGCTTATTATATTCTTTTCTGTTGCATTTCTAATTACTAATTGGACACATTCACATCAAAATTTAGAACTGCATATGAAAGTGCAGCTGATGTCTAATTCATATGTTCTTTAATCTGAGAAATTCTGTAATTATTGCAACCTCTTTTTTTTTATTCCTACTGCCACAAATCAGTAAAAGTTACTGGAAGTATCCAAGGTACATCTGAACTGAAACAGGAGAAAAAAGTATTCATTCGTCAGGGCATCTGTAATGTCTGAAAACATTTCATCCTCATTGTAGTATCTCCTTCCTAATGGCTAGAATCACCAAGCTGGTACATTTTAAATGCCTTTACAAAGTTTGACTGTCAGTCATTACCAGTGGCCATCACTTGGTTAAAAGATCCATTTATGGACCGGTTTGACATCTGTACAAACAGCAACATAACTTTACTTCTGATGTGCTTACATGTCAGACCAACTTTCTTGTGGCGCAAATGTTACCTAAGCAAAGTCTAATGGTCACCTGTTCAGGATTTGACAGTTACAGAGACATTGTCTAGAAAAAGTATTGACGCCTATGTATTTTATAATAACATTCCTGTCATCATTGAAAACGCTACATGACACTTCATACTTTCTGCACTTTTATACATATATGCCAGTTACTTTGACTGAATAAAAATGATGAGCATATTTTCAGCTGGTGAATGTGAACACGTCCATCATCCAAGCCAATGTTTCCCTGCTGCTTTGTGCTCCAGCATGTCATGACTTGTTTTACAAACTATACAAAACTCAATAAAAGTAACATTGCAATGAGCTATTTCACTTTGCAGTAACAGCAGTATTATTAATAGATGTGTTAATAACCAGTAACAAAATGAGTTAATGGAAAACAAGTAACTAGTGTAATTACTTGTAGTAATGCATTACTAGTAATGTAAACATCAGTCAACATTACATCAACACATAAAGAGATGTTTTTGCTTATGAGGCATGCTGGAGGGATCATATGTCTCAGCTGTAAATCTGCTGGCAAAGAGTAATTGTAAATTCAATAAAGGTTTTATTCATTTTTCCCGTCTCCTGTCTATGCCAGTCGGACGTCACTAAAATGAATATTGCGCCTGTGCGTAACTACACCAAAACCATGTTGGACTTCGTAGTTTTCTCTGGTCCCCTTCCCACTCTGACCAGTGATGGTATATTTAGGCACATGTCATCACTCTGTTGCTGGTTCCCTCTGTGGTGTTCAGAAAACGGCGTGGCCTTTATTGACAGTTGCAGATGTTTTGGGGAAAGCCTGGTCTGCTTAGAAGAGACGGCATTCATCCCACCTGGGATGGTGCAGCTCTTATTTCTAGAAATCTGGCTGATATTATTAGACCCTCCCCCTGACAATCCAGGGTCCAGGCCAGGATGCAGAGCTGCAGTCTTACACGCTTCTCTGCTGCTTCTCAAAGACTACCGCCTGCCAATAAAAATATAGGAATAAATTATGTAATTGGCGATTCCAACGAGGTGCCAAGAGAAATAGAATTGGTGTTGATTCCCCGCCATCCAAAAGTTCACCAAGTGCAACGTGATAGAAGCCTTTATCAGAATTACCTTGTAATATTAAAAACCAATATGCGTTTATTGCCAATTAAAGATGGAAAAGTTTGATGCAGACTACTAAATATACAATCTTTAAGCTCCAAGTCTCTATTAGTAAACAATCTAATTACCCAGACCTGGAGTGATATTTTCTGTTTATCAGAAACTTGGCTACAGGAGGAGGATATTAGTTTAAATGAATCAACGCCGCCTGGTTACTTTAATTATCATGTTCCCTGAAGCACGGGTCGGGCTTTCTGTTTGGAGTTTGCATGTTCTCCGCGTTCTTGCGTGGGTTCCCTCCGGGTACTCCAGCTTCCTCCCACAGTCCAAAAACATGCATACTAAGTTGATTGATAAACCTAAATTGCCTATAGGCATGAATGTGAGCGTGCATGGTTGTTCGTCTTTGTATGTGGCCCTGTGATGGACTGGCGACCTGTCCAGGGTGGACCCTGCCTCTCGCCTGTAATGAGTCGGGATAGGCTCCGACAGACCCCCGTGAGACTGCAAAGGATAAAGCAGGTACAGAAAATGGATGGATGGATAGTTTACTGGCCTCCTGTTGGTGCTTATCTTGAGTTTCTATCTGAGTTTTCAGATTTCCTGTCTAGTTCATTGATCAATACAGACAAACTCATCATTAGTGGGTGACTTTAACATGGATATGGATGTTGACAGCAATAGTCTTAAGTTAGCTTTTAATTCTCTTCTCGAATCGATGGGCATTTCACAAAAACAGAATCCAAAACAGGAATCAACTAGAGAGCGCACGTCACTCCTGTGTTAGCTTCCCTCCATTGGCTCCCCGGAAAACTCATATAAAGTCTGCAAGACCTGATAGTGCCTTATGTTCCTAATAGAGCTCTCTGTTCTCAGAGTGCAGGTTTACTCGTAGTTCCTAGAGGATCCAAATGGAGATTTGGAGGACGGGTCTTCGGTTATCAGGAACCATCACTATGGAACCAACTTCCAGTTTGGGTTAAGGAGGATGACACCACCTCCACCTTTAAACTGAAAACATTTCTGTTTAATAAAGCATATAATTAGTACCTTAATCTGTTAGGATCAGTAGTCACAGCTGCAGCTGCAGGACCAGACTGGAGCAGCTGGTCTTCAAAAGCTTCATCCTAGATCTGCGGCTGTAGACCTGCTGCAGGGGGGACACCAACATGATCCACTGACTCGTGCCCCTCACCTCCTCTGTTTCTCCTTCCCTTCTTCAGCTCAGTCCTCAATTATTAATCAGAAGTATCTCATAAGTATAATTGTGCTCAATTGTTCTGGTAGTTTGTTGTGCTGGTCTGCCCCCTCTTTTTCTCTTCTGTACATGTTTGGAGTCCAGAGCCTCAGAAGTGTTTACCTCCACCTGACTGTATAGATGTTTCTGTTGGATACCTACTGACATCCTGACCTGCAGTCCCACCTCTGACCACCTCAGTGTCTGCTGTCTACACCTGTTTATATAATCGTCTCTGTAGATCACCAACTAACCATGTATCAGTCATATATACACAGAACTCTCAGTTCTGCTGCTGATGGATATTTGTACTTATGTATCTTGTCTTTTGCACCTATGACGGTGTGTTTATGACTCTCTTCTCTCCCCCTTATGATCCAGGTCCTGCTCAAGGCTTTTTCGATCCTAAAGGAGAGTTTTTCTTGCCACTGTTTGGCTTAAGTTTTTTCTCCAACTAGAGGAGTTTTTACTTGCTGTTGTTTATGTAACATTTGCTTGAAGGTCATGTTCTGAGTCTCTGGAATGCCTCTAGAGACAACTTATATTGTAATAGATGCTATATAAATGAAATTTAATTGAAGCGAACTATTCCTCTGGAAGAGCTGGATGAGCTTATCGGGGAGAAAGATGCTTCGTTCAAGATGCTGGACAGTAGACTTAATATATATATAGATATAAGTAGCACTTCAAAACCTGGGAAAGAATGAAGTTGACCAATCACAAAAACACCTCAGTGAGATGTGAAATCTGCTGCGCAATGAGGCAGAAGAAACTCTGTTCTTCAAATCATTTTATTTTTCTGTGTAATCTGTACAGTTAACTAACTTAGTATTTTGAATTTTGAAATGATGAAAAAGTCTCTAGTTTTGATGTGGGCGTTCAAATAATGCAGTCTAAAAAGTTGCACAACAAAAATTTAAATGTATGTCTAAACTCAGTTATTTCATAATTGAGAAAAAAAATCCACATACATGTGAACTGAATCTGATGCCAGAAAAAACAAAACCTTTGACAACTTTACTTTTTTTTTTTACAAAATAAACACTCACTTGCCACTTTATTAGGTACACCTGAAATACCAAATAAAAGTACCAGAAAAATAAAATCACAAATATGTAAAATGACATTTACAGAACCTCAATGACAGCTGAAGGCTTATAAGCTTATAATCCACTGTTTTGTTGAAGGTGCATATTTATTTCTTTTTCTTTTTGTATTTATTTTGGATGTGTTGCTACACCTGGAACTAATCTGCTGTAGCATCGTCTCTTACGGCATCACAATCAGTCCTCCTCAGCTAAATGTGACCTGAGGGCTCTCACCTAATGTTTGCCTTTTTACAGAAGACGGCACAGTCAGATCAAGTTTGTTGACCTCAGTACAAATCATTTATTTCAGAAACATAGCATGAGCTTTGTTTTACTGTCACGCTGGAACAGTAGGTCACTGAAGAGGCTGGGTTTCACTTTGTCCGGGTGTTTATCTGAACCCTGATGTCAAATTTACTACTCCACGGTGACAGTATGGACATCTATAAACACTGTGCTTGCTTATACCTTATCAAAATATAACACTGTGGCACACAATATAACAAGAATAAAAATACACACATACACATAATAAGACCATTAAAGTATTTAAATAGAACTCATATTAGAACTCATATTAGGCAAGCCCTGAACTAGAGCTCTCTGTGACCCTGAATAGGCAAAAGCAGGTGTATATAATGAATGGCTCAATAGATGAATCAGAGCAGCAGTTCTGTTTTTTTTTTCTTTATTCTTCCTATCACCTGCATCTACAAGAGTACTGCAGGCTCTTAGCCACAGCCAAGCACGTGTGGACACGCATGTACACACAAAATAATCAGACATTTTGCTGCTATTAAAGTCAAACAGACATATTGGCTTGCACACCTCTGTCAGGAATCAGATGTGCATGTTAGAACAACCTTCTGCCAGGTGTTGTAGAGTATTAAAAGCAAATGCTGGACGCAGAAGTGATCAGTAATCTATTTTAATGCACAAAATGTTGCCTATGTGATGATAACAATAATAATAACTATTATTATTATTATTATAAACATGTAATATCATGGTGTGCACTACATTGAACATGGACAAAGAAAGCATAGAATAGAGTTGTCTGAGGAGATTGAAAAGAACATTAGAGACAAGCATGTTGAATGTACAGGTTAGAAGACCATCTCATACAGCTTAATGTTCCTGGGAGAACAGATGGAAATTTCATGCAGATGTTTAGAGACCACCTGGCTGTAGCCAGCCTCCCTGGATGTGGACACGAGGAAAATTGGTGACAAATTGAAGAAATGGAGGATAACCCAGCACAAACTTTTAAAGACATTCAAGGTGAACTCCAAGATCCAAGGTACAGCCATGTCAGATAGCACCATCCTTTTGTGTTTGTGCCACAGTGGACACAGAGTGCTCCACTGTTGAAACCCAGTCATTGAAAAGCCCAACCGGAATTTGTCAAAATGCGCATTTACAAGCCACAAAGCTTTTGTAAGAAAGTTTTCTGGACAGATTACACAAAACTGGAGCTTTTTGGCAAGTCACATCAACTCTTTTCACAGTTGCAAAAGATGCATTTCAAGAAAATTACACTGTAGCTGCTGTGACATTGAAGAGGCTCAGTTATGATCTGGGTCTGCTTAAGATGGTACCAAATCATGTTGGAATCATGTTGGAATGCTCTAGGCCGCCAGAAAAACCTGATATTCCTGCTTGTGGTCAGGAAGAAATCTTAAATAATCGTGATCTGTGATCAGTTAAATTCTTGGTAAAATCAGATAATAAATAATAATAATAAAACCTGTGTAATATAACAATAGTAAAGCTCACAGTTAGGTTTAATTGTGAAAGAAAGAGCATTTCCACATGCACAATGTGAAGAAAACTCCAGGGATTGTGATCAAACAGCTGTGCGGCCTGAAAAAAAAAACACTTATCAGTGAGGCTAATTGGAGGAAAAAAAGAGGCTTCAATTTGCTCGGAACATAAAGATTGGACTCTGGAGCAATGGTAGAAGGTCATGTGGTCTGCTGAGTTCCAGAATGATTGGCACATCAGGGTAAAAAGAGAGGCAGCTGAAGATCATGCCTTTAGCCTACAAGGCACAAGCCTGTGGGAGCAGTGCTGTGATCTGGGGTTGCTGCAGTTGGTCAAGTCTAAGTTCAGCAACGTTATGAGCTCAGAGAATGAGTTAAACTGACTACCTGAAGATACCGAAAGACCAGTTTATTCCATCAATGGATTTTTTTTCTTCACTGATGGCTCGGTCATTTTCCAAGATGACAATGTCAGGAATCATTAGGCTCAATTTGTTAAAGAGTGGTTTAGGGAGATGTCATGATCACGCATAGATTAACCACCACAAAGTCCAGACCTTAACCCATATAAAATCGTTGGGATGTGCTAGAGAAGACTTTGCACAGCCGTCTGACACTAAGATTATAAGTGCATCTTGGCAAAAAAGCAGTGCAACTCTGGATGGAAATAGATGTTGTGACACTGCAGAAGCTTATCAGAACAATGCCACAGAGCCACGATGAATGGTGCTGTAATCAATGCTAAAGGCAGTCCAATGAAATATTAGTGTGTTGTTTTTTTGTTTTTTTTTACAGGCAGTGTGTGTGTGTGCATGTGTGTATCAATATGAGGCCCACTTTTACCATCTAGCATTGAGCATGTTGCTGACGCATTACACCGTTGAATTGAAGGCCAGGCAGGTACACAGGAAAGTTATCTGTTTTATCTGCTATGTGGGTGCATTATCTGAAATTGTGTTTGGCCAGTCTGGGTGCCACAACATATCCTCTGCGATCCAAAACGTTTATTTCCTTAAAATCGAAACAGCATGAAGTTGAAAGCAGTCATAATCAGAGCCAAGTTATTCCATATCCCTAAGCTTGGAAGCTGTGGAGGTCTGACTCTAATTACTTGATGAGCGCACATCAGCATTGCCAAAAAAGGCTTCATTTCTTGCTGAACCACAGTCATATGTTGAAAATTGGTGTGCAAATTCTTGCCAAGTAGGTGAAACTCACGTCACTGGACCATTTTGCTGTTGTAAAATTGCTGTGTGTCGCTTTTTGATATTTTTTTTTTAAGGTCTGTGCTACAGTTTGTACATGAATGTCATCTTTGCACCAAATGATACTTAATTCAGTACTCTGTATCTCCTTGTTGTGTCACTGTAGAAAGTGAATTTATCAGTGATGGATGGAATTTTAAAACACCTTTTTGAAATCAATCAGCTGTTGGCATGGTTGCACTGTAGACTGTGATACTTCAGTAATTGGTTTATTTTTCTCTCCTTGCAGTTACATATCATGCCTGTGTACTTTCATGTAAAACATCTGTGTTTATAAAAAGGAGAGAGTCACCAAGTATTGGGACAATACCAGCCACATTACTATATTATCTGTGTTCAATAAATAAGAAAACAAACACAAATCCATGTTTTATGATGATCAGACGTTGGCTGAAACCTCCAGAGTCTGCAGAGTGTTTCAGTGACCCATTGCTGCGAGATGCATCTGTGGGCCTGATGGCAATCGGTCGTCAGGCCTGGCCTACTAGAGTTCTGCTTTGTTGAACAAGCCCCCACACATGCATGCACGCACATACACACAGTAGGCATACTGTAGAGGTGATCAATCATAGCAAAAGGCTGACAATTGTGCAGACAAGACCAACATGTAACTCTGCCCTGTGTCTACTGCTTACAGATGCTGCACCGGGCTTGTGTGGAAGGTGTGTGTGTGTGTGTGTGTGTGTGTGTGTGTGTGTGTGTGTGTGTGTGTGTGTGTGTGTGTGTGTGTGTGTGTCTGTGTGTACACAAGTGTGCATGTCAGTGCATTTGTGTGCTGAGGAGATTGAAGGATTAGCATATGTTGCAGTGGCACAAAGATATAAATATTTCTCTCTATGTAGACTGGCAGAAGCAATCTGCCTCCTGCCATTCACAGCCTAGTTCTGATTCATCATAACTAAAACACATACACTCGCTCTCTTACACACACACAATGTTACAGGGATTAAAGGAAAGGTGTAACGGGGTAATTTAAACTCAAACTTAGAAGCCGACAGGCAGATGATAGGCAGACTTCTTAAAGATAAAGCAGCAAGTGAAGCGGACACATTTTTTTTTCTTTCTTGAGGAGAAAATAATAGATCAAGGACATATTCCAATTAGACAAGCTCTGAAGTGAAAATAAAAACATAAATATGCATCAAGAAGATGTACAATGACATTCTCAATTTTTGAAAAATGACTAAATCTGTGGATAATCATAACAAATGAAACAAGGACAGCATAAAAAATACACACAGCAGCTAATATCAATGTAACTTCCTTCCTATCCTTTTCTAGCTGTCTGTATTTTCCCAGACCTGAAGAAGCCTCAGACTGCAGACCCTCTGTTGATCAGTCAGTGTTGTGTTAAGAACATGAAGTGTTGTCCATTGTGTTTTGAAACTCATGCAGTATTCTTGTTTTGCTCAGTCAGCTTCAGAGACTCCAGAACAGTCAGCCGTCTTTTTCAGTTTGTTCAAGTCACAGTTTCTGATGCTGCAACGCCAACAGACCTGCACTCACCATTACAGTGATGAGCAGCATCTTACTGAGAACCCCAAGGACACCAGCTGAGTCTTCTCTGTCTCTTTGTGTAAAGAGCCTCAGTAGACTCATTGTTCCACCTCTAGTCCGGTCTAAAGACCTTAGTATCTGTACTGCATCACAACCTACACTTCCTTTCCCATGATGGGAATAGTGTTTAGCTCATTCCTCGTCCTCCAAAAATCTAGAGTAATTCTGTTTGTCTCAACACTTAGAGTTCAAGATGTGATGGCATTGTTCTCGCAACATGCAACAAAGTAGTCCACCGTTACTCTATACTCAGAGAATGTCATACCCCACAACTCCTGAGTCATCTAAGTATTTCTGACCACCCGCTCAACCCTTCCGTCTCAAAAACTATTGTTTGTTTATCATATAGTAAAAAGCCCGTATGAATGTGGAGGCATCCTTCTGTGTTTCTTGGAGTGTCTCACATAGCAGTGTAGTTTAAGTAATGCTACAGAGCAACTAAAGACTATGATCTTCACACCTGATTACTACCTGGTTTGTTAGAGTAAGTGAGGCCTTACTGAAGCAGATAGACAATGACAATAAATCCAACCCCAAAGCAGAAAGTGAATTACAGTAGGTCCAAAGAGTGCGTGCTTTCTTAGTTGGATCCATAACAGTTTCTTTAGGACTTTCATGATATGGGATGTTTAGGCAACAGGCCTGTTGTCATTGAGGGAAGATTGATGAGATTTTGCCTTCCACAGAACTGGAACCTAGTCCCCATCTCAGGTTAAGATTAAAGAGGTGCTGTAGAACCCCTGATAGCTGGTCCACACTCAATATAAGAACTCTAAAATTGATAGAAAATAGAAAAATAAAAAAAGACTCACACTAACGAGGGCCTGGTAGCATGCTCACAACGAAAATTGGCCAGATATAGATAAAATGATATAAGATAACATTATATAAGATTCCCTCTTCTTCCTCAGGCATGCATTTATTATATGTACAGAATGTAGCATCATATTGTCTTATTGAAAAATTCATAGCTGTCTCAGGTGGTCTTTAAGGCAGCATATGTCTCTCTAAAATGACATTGTACTTTTCTGCAATAATGCTACCACCATAAAAGTATACCTTAACTTTACCATGGGGACAAATATATGCCATATAATCAGAGACAGTGACTTTTTGGGTTTGTTTCTAGTAATTTCCTGGATGGTCCCTTTTTTTTGTGTTTGTCTCTGTTCACAGCACACAGTGTTCATTTCTTTGTGATCTGGACAATGATTCACCTTACCATATACACATGACGTCGGTCCACCCTTTGCAGCTATAACAGCTTAAACACTTCTGGGAAGGCTATCCACAAGGTTTAGGAGTGTGTTTATGGGAATTTTTGACCATTCCTCCAGAAGCGCATTTGTGAGATCACACACTGATGTTGGACAAGAAGGCCTGGCTCTCAGTCTCCACTCTAATTCATCCCAAATGTGTTTTACTGGTTTGAGGTCAAGACTCTGTGCAGGCCAGTTGAGTTCATCCATGTCTTTATGGACCTTGCTTTGTGTACTGGTGTACAGTCATGTTGGAAGAGCTGGCCAGCTCTCCGCTGCTCCAGAGTCCAGTGGCAGCGTGCTTTACACTACTGCATCTGACGCTTTGCACTTGGTGATGTTTGGCTTAGATGCAGCTGCTCGGCCATGAAAACGCATTCCATTAAGCTCTCTGTGCACACTGTTCTTGAACTAATCTGAAGGCCACATGAAGTTTGGAGGTCTGTAGCGATTGACTCTGCGAAAGTTGGCAACCCTTTTGCACTACGCGCCTCAGCATCCGCTGACCCCGCTCCGTCAGTTTGTGTGGCCTACCACTTCGTGGCTGAGTTGCTGTCGTTCCCAAACACTTCCATGTTTTTATCATACAGCTCACAGTTGACAGTGGAATATTTAGTAGCGAGGAAATGTCATGACTGGATTTGTTGCACAGGTGGAATCCTATCAGTTCAATTCACTGCGCTCCTGAGAGTGACCCATTCTTTCACAAATAGTTGTAAAAACAGTCTGCATATCTTGTGATGTTAATTTAATGCTTTATTTGAATGCCTCATATTTAAAATCTGGAATACTGCAAATATGCACATGCATGTATAAGTCCAAGAGATATTTATGATCATCATGATTATCATGAGAATCCCTATATCGTTCATGTGTAAAAAAAAAACATTCTGTATTTATACTGTCTTTCAGTCCAGTCGTTTCTAGCCATTTTTAGGTCTCGTTCATATCCGCCACTTTCACTCTTTCAGTGGTATATCCCATGCATTATATTTTTCTCCCATTACAGTTCCTCCAACTCCTTCTTTTCCAGTTTCCCCTGCCTGAGACATTCACTAAATGCTTTATTTCCTGGGATAATTTTTTGATGTATTTGTAGAGCTTGCATGTGAATAGTGGCCCTGATGCTCACTAGTCTACAGCCTCCATCTTTGTGCTTGGCCTATAGCCTGTGGACATTGGATTTGTGTTTAAACATCTGTGGTCTATATGTCCTCCTTTAGCCGGCTCATTATCCCAGCAGGGTATCTGATCACTGGCAAGACTTAGCTATTATTTGCACGGATCTTGTTCTTGCCATTGAGCTGCCATTGAGAGACAATGTTCATACCACCTGGGATGCTGCAGGTCTTATTTCTAGAAATGTGGCTGACATAAATTAGTGTACCGGCCTCCTGCTAATGCTCCAGTAGGTATTTATTGTGCATAGAAAGATAGTCTAATAGTATATTTAAAAAAGCTTTTCACAACTAGAATAGCTTATTATTCATCATTGATAGAGGATAATAAAAATAACCCACATTTTCTGTTCAGCACTGTAGCCAGGCTGACAAATTTTACAACTCTGTTGAGCTGTGCATTCCTGCAGCTCTCAGTAGTAAAGACTGTATGACCATCTTTAGCAGAAAAAACAACAGAGTTAAAGAAGAAATCAACCAGGCCCACACAGCAGCAGCTGTGGACATTTCTACAGCTTTAGCAACTTCCTTAGATTTTGACCTGACTGTATACTGTTTTGTTCCTGTAGACCTCCCTGAGCTGACCTCAGTTGTCAGTAGAGCTAAATCATCCCAGTGTCTGTTAGACCCCATCCCAACTCGACTACTCCTATTGGTACGACAACATTGGACCAGATCAACTTATCCCTAAACCTAAGATATGTCCCACATATTTTTAAAGTTGCAGTAATTAAACATTTATTTAAAAAAACATCTCTTGACGAAGCTGTTTTAGTGAATTATAGACAAATTTCCAACTTTCCATTTATATCTAAAACTCTGGAAAAGGTAGTTGCAAGCCAGTTATGTGACCATTTATATACCAATGATCTATTTGAAGTTTTGCTGTAAGGGTTCAGAATACTTCATGGCACAGAAACAACACTGGTTAGCGTCACTAATGCAATTATAGCCTCAGATAATGGGTTAGTCTCCATGCTAATTGTACTGGACCTCAGTGCTGCTTTTCATACTGTAGATAACAGCATTTTACTACACAGGTTAGCACATGTTGTTGGGATTAAAGGGAAAGTTGATTTAAATCATATCGCTCTGACAGATTCCATTTTGTCCATGTTCATGAGGTTTCTTCAGTAAGTGGGTCTGCTATGGTGTCCCTCAGGGTTTAGTGCTAAGGCCAATTTTGTTCAGTTTATACATGCTGCCCATGAGAAGTATCCAGAACCCATCATCAACTTTCATTGCTATGCTGATGAAACGCAGCAATATTTGTCTATAGAGCCAGATGAAACAGAACCATTAGCAACACTTGTCTTGGATGTCTTGAGGACATTAAGACCTGGATGTCTATTAACCGTTTCCGTATAAATTCCGATAAAACCGACTTTTTTTTTTTTGGCCCCAAACATCATAGAAAGGGATCAGATGGTGTTGTAATGGCCTCCAGTACAACTGTGCAAAATCTTGTGAGTTATCTTGAGTGTTATTTTTGATCAGGATTTTTCATTTAGAACAGTATATAATTCAGGTTTGTAAGAAAGCATTTCCAGTCAGCACGAGTGCTGACAGGAATCAAAAAGAGAGACCACGTCTCTCCAGTGTTAGCTTCCCTTCACTGGTTCTGTTTAAAATTCAGAATCAAATTCAAAATTTTATTACTTGCATATAGAGTCCAAAATGTCCTAGCACTGCGATATTTGCAAGAACTGATAGTGCCATATGTTCCTGATAGAGCTCTCTGTTTTCAGAGTGCAGGTTTACTCGTAGTTTCTAGAGTATCCAAATGTAGATTTGAAGGTTGGCTTTCTGTTATCAGGCACCATTATTCTGGAACTAACTTTCAATTTTGTGTTAAGTAGGCTGACATCACCTCCACCTTTAAAACCAAACTTAAAACATTTTGGTTTAGTAAAGCATGTTTTTAGTTTAAGTTTATGCAAAGTTTAGTTTAAGTTTATGCAAACTTTATTGTGTTAGGGCCAGTAGTCACAGCTGCAGCTACAGAACAAGAATAGAGCAGCTCGTCATAGCTTCAATCTAGATATGCTGCTATAGACCTACGCTGCAGTAGGACACCAACATGACCCACTGAGTGGTGCCCATCACCTCCTTTTTTTCTCTTTTCCTTCATGTATTAATAAGAAGTTTCTCATAAGCATAATTGTGCTACATTGTTCTTGTAGTTTGTTGTGGTGGTCTGCCCCCTTTTTCTCTGCTGACATCCTGACCTGCAGTCCCACCCTCTGACCACCTCAGTGTCTGCTGTCTACACCTGTTTATATAGTCGTCTCTGTAGATCACCAATTAACCATGTTTCAGTCATATATACATGGAAGTCTTAGTTCTGCTGCTGACAGATAGTTGTATCTATGTATTATAGGGTGTGTCTCTCCTATATCTGTTTTTCATTCTCTCTTTCGGATCTCCCTTTTCCTGCTCTACCCAGCTGACCTTGATTTGAATCGAATTGAATTGACTTCCCATGCCTTACTCCTTAGTAGACTGTTGCGGCTTTCCTTGTGGCCTCGTCATGATTGCCTGTGGTATTCCAAGGTACTTCTCAAAGTACCATCCTCAAAATCTGCTATTATTCCCTCTGGGAGTGCACCCTCTGTAAGGACTCTTTATAGCCAAAAATAATAACCATTTATAAAAATAAGTATAGTAATGATCCATCCATCCATTATCTATACCCGCTGTATCCGTTTCCGGGTCACGGGGGTCTGTCGGAGCCTATCCCGACGCATATCAGGCGAAAGGCAGGGGTACACCCTGGACAGGTCGCCAGTCTATCCAGGTATAGTAATGATTTCAATAGTAATTCTGACAATACCAGTGGTAGTTGTTATCATCATTGGTTACTGCCACCAACATCCTCATCACATCAGACTATCCCAGATCCCTTTCAGGTGCATTAGCACTGGCTGTAACCCACCAACCTAGAAGCCCCCAACTCTCCAGTGCTGCTTACAACCACTTACAACCAGAGGCCTGGGCAGGACCCTGGGGACAATGGGGGCGGTAAGGCTACCCCACTCCCAGGCCCCCCCCCCCAACCCCATCACACCCTCTATCTACAGCAACGCCAAGGGCTATGAACCCAGCAAACTCCCACCCCACACAGCTGAGCAGTAGTGGCAGCAGCACGACTTCCACTGCCCATCAACCGCCAATCAGACAAAGGGAGAAGAAGATGACAAAGAAGGAAAGAGAAAGGAAAAATAAACTAGTGACACAACTAACCCCAGAATGGCCAAGACGTCCTTCACCCCAGGCCCACCACCTGCACATACCCCAACAGCAAACATGTAGAGGGATAGGCGACACCCACAGGCAGCACATGGTCAGCTGAATGGCACCCCCCAACATGACAAGGATTCACCCAGCTGTTTTATTTATTTTTCTCTCTGCCATGTTAATTTACTTATTTTTATGTCTTTATGCATGTGAGCAGATCAAAAAGAAAGTTGGGCATACAAGGTGGAGAATCCTGGCATGCCAGCTTTTGACTGGCATGCCCCAGTTTTGGAGGGGAGGGTGGAGGAGGGTGGGAGGTCAGGGCAGAAAGCCTGACCCTGACAATGTCCTTACAGGACCTTAGTGGTTTTCCAGAAGTACTTCAGTTTAGTTGAGAATTTTGTGAAACCTCAAGAAGTCACATCTGACTTCTTCACAGAGAACATTGGAGAATGCAAATGGTGCCCAAATACTTGCCTTCACTATAAATTAGGAATTACTACAGTTACTGCCTAATTTCTTTAAAGTCCATATTGACCGCTGACTTTAAAAGTCAATGTAGTATTTGAATACAGGATTTAGTCCAATTAAAGCCCTATGTTTAAGAATTTGATTTTGATTTGCACTTAATTGGTTTTGGATTTGTAAATCAGAAAGGAGTCCTCTGAGTTTTATCCTTTTTGTTTTATTTTTTTTAATGCCTGTCGGATAGTCCGAGGGGCATTTTAAAAAAGGGGATTGTTTTTAAAAAAATTTTTGTGCAGAGATGAAAAGTTCCCTGTAATGTGTTACATCTGTAAAAGAAGCATGCACAAGTTGATGGGACCAACGTCAAAGTTCAGTCAGTTTCTTCCAAAAATTCAGCCAGAAAAGTCCTACATACATCATATTTAGGAGTAAACTAAAGGTGCTAAAAATCCAGGAGAAAGTGCCCAGGGGGGACCGTCTGCTTTGCTTCCAATAATTCCTAATGTAGTGGTAAAAGTGTCCTGTTTTTAAAATGACCATTGAGGACAAGACAGAGACAACTTCCAACTTCAGTCCTCAACTGGAAAGAATTCCCCCAGAGTTTTTGTATATTAATATTGTGTTCTCCTTTTGTGTTTCTGAGTCCATCTTCATAATTAAGTCCATTCACAGAGTCTGTTGCTACCTGAGGGTACAACAATCATCATTCAGTGCTAGTTCCTCTTGCTTACAGTGACATCTTCTCCATCTTCAGAGTTTAAATAATTTATCCATTAATATTACGTATGAAGAAATTGATTGAACTTGAGAACCATATTTTTTTCACTTTTTAAACTATTTGTTCATGTCATATGTTAAGGAGGTCTCAATCCTCCCCCAGGCACAGAAGTGCAGAAGTCCATCTGTGCTGCAACAGCTATTGTGCGTCACAGCCAATCCTTCCACTGAGAGTCGTCCCACCAGAGGTGTCGCAGGATGCTTTAATAGTGTTCCAGAAATGACCCTCCATCCTGCTCTGCTAAAGACACACATCAATTTCAGCTGCAGCTGAGCTGCACCAATGTACACATAGCAGATTAAGATGGCAATACGTCAGACAAAAGAATAACATTGAGAATCTGGTGGATATTTATCATAAAAACACCAAGAACGGCTCTGAATCATACATTGATTTAACATCGATATATAACTCACCTGCAGAGGAAGGATAAGGTAAAAAAGTCAGAGGTTCTCAAGTGACACTTTGATCATGGTTGAGTAGAAGGTCTTTCAAGAACTTGAAAAGTATGTTTTAAATGCAGTGATTCCTGCATAGTCTCAGAAATCAACCGAACAGGCAGCGCTCAGAAAGGCTTTGAAATGCTCCAGTGGTACCTGAGGTAATGTTGAAAATGAAGCAAAAGCACAGCACAGCCAGAGCATGGTGCTTCTGAGTCCCATGTGACCTGTTGTTGTTTTTCACCTGTTTTCTTCTGTTTTTTTTACTCTCTTTGTCTTTTGTTTTCCTTTTCCCTCTTCTTCAGTGTTCCAGCTTGTTGTTCTACTTGTACATAGTAATAAACTCTAGAGTAGCTCTATGTTTCAAACATGTATTGAGTGTTTGCAATTGTCCGCAAGCTGCTCTGCTTCACATGGATAGCTGAGGCCAACATCAGAGATGATACACTAACAAGGAAAATTGGTAATTTGCCAACATTAGGACCTCACATCAGCATATAAACAATATATATCTGCTTCAAATTTACTTTCTTATGCTATGACAATGGATAATGGAGGGGTGGGGTTGGAGGTGGGTCGAGCTCAAAGAATATTGTGTCTGAGATTTGAATTAGTATTTTAAACAGACATGAGGTCACACGGTCAGGTTTGCAGTCATTGAACATAAGGAAAAAAAATGTATTGAGTAATGTCCCTCTTTTTTTTACAAAAATAGTCACAGATGAAGTCACTTGAAGGACAGAAGGAGAAGCTGGAGACTTTAGAGCCTCAGGTGGTGGTCTTCAAAACCAAGAGAATACGACAGGAATGACAGTTATTCTCTCGAGAATACGACAGGAATGACAGTTATTCTCTCTACAGGTCTCATTTGGAGCCAGAGGTTTAAGTTAATTATGCCACAAGCATCTAATGCAGGAGCAAGAGCCATGGGGGGAAACAGTGCCAAGAGCACAGCAGTGAGAAGAGATGGATAATTAAATATAAGTGAAGAATCTAATAAGTTTGATTTACTTTTTAAATAGTCTTTTTGACAAATGAAACAATCATGACACTGACGATGGATCACAGAAATTATCATCGAGGTGAAAACAAGCAGCCAAGAAGTCCGTTTTTTTTCTTTCTGTCGCTCCTATCTTAGAACCTGCAGTGCTAAATTAGCATTTGTTACTGATCCTACATATTGTTCAGAAATACATAATTGCTTTTTCCTTCTTCTAAGAAAATCTAGTCAAGGTACCGAGATGCATCAAGTAAAGTCTGAGGAAAACCTCCCACCTCCACCTTGGAGATGCACAGCAAATACAGAAGTCTACAATCAGACTGGCTGCATGGATAGAAAAAAAAAGACAACATTTTCAACAGCAAATGCAGGGAGAGGTTATTATCCCTCAGTGCATTGCTGCCTCTTGTGCTGGCATTTGATGGGGTGCACTCACACTGGTAATCTGTCCAGTGCTCAAGCATGATTGACCCCTGGTCAGGGTCAAGACTGTTCCATCAGGGATGCATGACTGCTCTGTTCTGTGCTCAAGCATGGCACGATTCCTGGTCTCTGGGACAGATGGAAGGGGTGTGCTCAGACACGGTGCAGGTGCACATGTAAATGAACGAGGGCACATATGCACAGTATGTGTAACATGTACATCTGTCAGTCCTTGCAACAATCATATGACAACGGAACAGCGTAATCCAGCAATTAAAAAATGGATCGGAAAACAAAGAATTAAAATAAACCCTGGAGTCGTCCACTGCAGGTGTGTTCTGTCGTATGTAATGATAAAAAAGGATGTATACCCAGTTTTTATCTTATTTCATCCTCTGTCGTAAACTGACACTCTATAACGCTGAGGCCTGCTGATTGTTTCAGAAGGTGGCCTGACCTTCCACAACTGCATGTTTTTTTTTGCTACATCAGACTAGTTGTCAGCCCGTGTGAGGAAAACGACTCTCAGCTCTGTCTTATCTCTCTGCCTCCTCTGACTTGTCTCTAAAAACCTTGCTCTCTTTCTCACTGTATGTTTTTCACTCCAGGAAGAAGAATTCTACCAATTTCATACTGGATGAAACGAACTATACCAACTATGAAAATGAACTGTTTAAATGGACCAAAGCTGCACATCCTTCCACCTGTCTCACCAAACAGGAAGTTTTCGTTACGTAATATCCTCCACTCTCTAGATCACCTAACAACATCAAGATACCTTTAATTATTATTTTTTTTTAATAATAAAAGTGAAAAGCCTTTGCATTTTAAAACAGTTATCAATAACCCCTCTTGGCATTACCTCTCTCTTGTCTCCTTAAGCCTAGCTCCATTTCTTCCTATATAATCACTATGGATCAGTCACTACTTTCTTATGAGGGCTTGTTAAAACCATCTTTGATGGTAACGATGGTGCTACTTACAACCACAACTTCCTGGATGCACCTGATCCCATCTGATCCCAGAAGCTAACCAGAGTTGGGCCTGACTACTACCTGGGATAGGGCAGCTCATGAGTTAGAGCAGTCAGTTGCCAAGGCTGGTGGTTCAATTCCTGGCCTCCTTGAGCAAGACACTGAACCCCACTTTGTCTCCAGTGCACTCATTCGTCTGTGATTGTATATCCACGAAAGAAAAAAGAGCTGCATAGACTCATTAGATGGTACTGTATAGATTAAATCCAGTCCTTGAGGTCTGCTGTCCTGCATGTTTTATAGGTTTCCAGCTTTAACACACCTGATTTAAATGAATGGGTCATAACCACACTGGTCCAGATCCTGGTGACAAGCTGATGGTGACGGATTCATTCGAATCAGGCCTTTTAGAGCCAGGAAACATGCAGGAGAGCGGGCCTTGAGGACTTGAGCACCTGTGCAGAAAACTAATAATGTGCTGTATAAATGTCTGTGAATAGGTGAATTTAACTTGTGTAAAAGTGCTTTGAGTGATCAAAAAGCATGGAAAAGCACTCAAGCACATAATTGCAGCTGTTGTATTTTTTAACCATTTCCTAGAAAATTTTCTTGAGCTGGAAAAATGACTAGAAGTCATTTTACTTCTCTCTTCTACTTAAACTGACCCAGGTGGTTAAGAAATACATAATCACACACAAAATCTAAGACATGAACTACTTGTCATACATGGAGCTGAGATTATTACTTTAGGTTTAGGCTCCCAGTGGAGTGAACATGTTACTTTTGAAGTCAATAGGTAAACATCAAGAAACTAACTCTCTAAATCTTTATGTTTGCATCATAGATTAAGTCTTTATTTCCATATTTATGAACAAAATATCTGACTGATAGCTTACGTAATGTTTACCGATGCAGCATAAAAAAGGATAAGGTTACACTTTGACTATTTAGGGCACCAGCTTCATTCATTTAAATATTATGTTCCAGAATTAATGTTATTGTCTACAAAGGCAAACATATCAGAATAAAATCATATATGCTCAATTCAGTCAGGATCCCAGCATGCTGGACAGATGTTTGCAATTTTAACAGTTAAAATGGATAAAGAAAGATAAAATATCATGTTTCATGTCTGTGTGAAAAGATAAAATAACAGTCAAGTTACAACTGTAAACATTATGTTTCTACATTGAGAAAACATTTTGTCCTTAAAACTGCAAACGCTGCACAACAACGAGACAAGACCTGATGTGTGCGTGCGTGGGTGCGTGCGTGCGTGCGTGCGTGCGTGCGTGCGATTGAGCAGAGGAGGGTGGCCCAAACTTTAAAACTTTCTAGCCTACTTTTCTGCTGTGACCTCAAATCAGAAAGAGCTGAGACAACATGCTATGAGCTGGTTTTATGTTAGTCTGCACCAGTTTCATGCAAAGGAGATGAATAACAAAATAACATTTCTTCAAACAGGTGATGTCAACACTGTATTTTGTTTGATATGAAGACAAAAGGCATGAAAGGCTGAGACTTTGAGTCTTTGATCAGCAAAGACTCAGACAGCATTTCATAGATTCTGTATACAGAATCTCTGGTTTCAGGATCTGCAATTTGTCAAAGAATGTGTGAGAAAATCATTACAGTGGTTAAAAACAATTTACAAAACGAAAGATTGGAAGGGATTTGCATTGCTTACTGAATCTAATATATAATAAAATTGCCTGAGGAATTTGCAGGAAACTCCGCACAAGGACAAGCCATGACTGTGACACTGCATCAATAGCCCTCCTTCATCAGTAATTTTATATAAAAACATTGTTATAATTACTGCAGAAAACCTTTGCTATAAACTTTAGATGAAACAATAATTTCTTTTTTTTTCTTTGCATCCCATGCTGTCATGACATTTTTGTGGTATGTGGTTTTAATTGTTTCTGTTGAAATCATGTCACTTTATTGTCTCCTGCTGCACACACAGCATGGACCAAACCAGCGCTTCATCTGATTATCTGAAGGTGAAAGTACTGGATGACAAAGTCACCATAGCTGCTTTTACCTTTATGTTGTGTTAAAAACGCCGTGGATGGATATGTTTTGATTACCTTAAGACTGATGGTTGACTGATGATGCCAGTTTCAATCCTGTCACATCCAGGGTTCACTGAACGAGTCACAAAACAATGTAATACAAAGTGAAACTGGTAAAGCAGAGAAACGATGCTTTATTCCCCTGTTATGTTTACAGTTACTTTCTAATGTTCAGGACAAACCTCCAAACCTAAGACGCCTTTGCTTAAATCCTCAGCTGGCTTTACCTTTATGTCAGCACAAAGCGCATTCATCATTTACATTTCATCAGACCGTAAGAGACAGATATCTGAAGGGCGGGTGTCTTAGATCCATCCATCCATTATCTATACCCGCTTTATCTGTTTCCAGGTCACGGGGGTCTGTCGGAGCCTATCCCGACGCATATCAGGCGAAAGGCAGGGGTACACCCTGGACAGGTCGCCAGTCTATCCAGGGCCACATACAAACAACCAATCACACTCACATTCACACCTAGGGAGAATTTAGAAAGATCAATGAACCTACACTGCATGTTTTTGGACTGTGGGAGGAAGCCGGAGTACCCGGAGAAAACCCACGCAAGCACGGGGAGAACATGCAAGCTCCACACAGAAAGACCCACCGGGCCGGGAATCGAACCGGGAACCTTCTTGCTGTGAGGCAACAGTGCTAACCACCAAGCCACCGTGCTGCCCTGGTGTCTTAGATATATGAAAAAATTAATTAATTGCTGATGTGTCGCAAAACATATTTAGACTTTACAAAATCTCACTCTAACTTAAATGCCAGGTTTGAAGCATGTTCTCTCTGTTAACTGTGAAATGAGGAAAGCTGCCTGCGCTCAAGTTGTAATAAAAATAATGATAAAGCAAACCATCTTCAAGTCTTGCACTACGGTTCAAACAGTGGTTTTAGCACAATATCAAAATTAATTACACCATGGCTAGGTGATATATGCCAAATGGGTCTTTCCGAGGGAGAACATTAACTTATCAAAATTATTTAATAATTCTTTTCATGTTTTTTTTTTAGTATGAACATGACTTCATTTACCATTGGTAAAAGGGCACATTGTGGGAGAAAAAAAAAACAAAAACAAAAAAAACAACTTTTTCTGCTCATGAAGTCATTGATTTGGGGCTCTGAAGTGTCTTAAAGCTCAAAAGCACTGGCATAGCACCACTCTGTTTATTTCTTTTGGGCTAAAGCCAGTCATATTTATAGTCATTTGTCTACTTTTCAAAGTGTTTTAACCATCTTCCTGTGTACACCATTTGTTCTTAGGGTCAGAAATGGTCCACTGCCACTAAACCACTAAATTAAAGCAACTGTAACATTCACTTAAACTGTATTTTGCATGAAAAACATGTTATCCATCAGACACTTCATGAATGTTCACAATGTAGAAAGACTGAAATTAGTCAGTGGATAACACTGTTATTTGTTTTTACAACACACCTGAGTATCACAATACTATAATGGTGCAACATGTTTACTTGTGTGCATGTGGTGTGTCTGTGCGTGTGAGTGTCAGCATGTGTCAATTGCAGAACCATACAAAAAATTTAAATATAGGCACAAAGTTTCACATTGAAAAAATTTGTTTCATTTGTTTAAGTGAAAGAGAGAGAATGAACATGTTTTTTGGTTGTTGTTTTATGTTTTTTTTACTTTCAGTCATAGAACGTGACCAACATAAAACTGAATAAAACAGACATGACTTCTCGTACTTGAACCATTGTGTGTGTAGAAGGTTTATGCTGTCACCATCACACTCACGGTGGTGGCAGATGTATGGCACTCCTGCGGTGCTTTGTGGATCCACAGAGTGCAGGTCAAACATTAAAACCAATCTTCTTTTGGTGAATTGTCAAAGTGATTCACACAAACAAAGTCATTTTCCTTATCATCTGAGGAATTTGTGTCCAGTGGCTCGATGGGCTTCAGTTTTTGTTCTTTTCTTTTTTGGTATTTTATTCGTCAGACTAGGGTGTTGTGGTTTGTGCGAGTCATTTTGTCTTGTTTGTTGCTCACAACTTTCTTTGGCATGTTTATTTTCCATTTCACTTTCTTAGGTCAGGTTAAGTATGCTATAATTCAAGAAAACATGTAAGCACAACCACAGATTTGTTTTGGGTAGGTTGTGTTTGACGAAACTAATCCAGAGAGTTACAACCACAAACTAGTCTACCTTTCACCTAACCATCAACACATTAGCCCTAACAATTTCCATGAAATATACTTTAACCCTATAATGATGTATCTTATTAGATACATGAATTTCCCCTATAAAAACAAAAAAAAAGAAAAAGCGTACACAAAAAAAATATAAAGAAAGAAATACATAAAAATACCCAATGCATGCATAAGAAGAAAAAATATTATTAAGAAATTGTTGAAGAAAGAATTGGAGGTGTTTCAATATATAATAAGCGCTTAAAAAAAAATTATGATACAAAACAGCCCCCAACCACCCATTCCACCTGCTCGTCTTCTGGTCTCCTCGAATTCCTATTTTTCTGATAAAAGACACAAGTGCTCAAAAAAAATCAACTTTGCCACTTTTATAGTTGATACAGATAGACAAAAGTTAGCGCTGATAGAAAGATTTAATTATCATCCAGAGTGTCTTTGACTGGTGTGCAAACCAGTGGGATGTCTCACTTTGTTTCATTTACAGTTCATCAAATGATGCTGTGACTGACAGTAATAAAAGTGGCCCCTTAAATCTTAAAGAATTAAAATTGAGCAGTTGCTTCTATCTATCTTGACTCAGTAGTGGGCCGTAGATATCTTAACAAGTTCTTTCTCTGTAATATGAAATACTTTAAAACCATACTTGAAACTGTGGAAACACTGTGATCATACATACAAGATATCAGCCATGCAGAGGCCTTTCCCCAGAACATTAGATAAAAAAGGACAGCTTGGAGGGTGGTCTACAGTTACTTTAAGATAGACTGATTTTCCTTAGTAATTTAGTAAGATGTAAAACTGCATGTTTAGAAAAACTGGACCTGTGTGGAAAAAAATCCAGAAGGCCCAGAATTATTAACCTTTTTTGAGATAACAGACTATTGATTATAGAGGAAGTCACAAGGGTATAGCATGGACAATGGAGGAAGAATTAGAGTTGAAGACCAGCCTTTGTTTGTTTTTCCTGGATAAGGTCGCCTCCTATTAAATGGTGTTGGGGACATTTGATCCCCTTCCACCACAGATCTCGATGTCATGCATCAGATCATAGGATCTTGCATTGTCTTGCCAACGATTAACTGAGGGTTCTAGTGAAGAAATCGGTCACCAGAGCCCTAACTGGTTGGTTCCTGTGTCCTCTGTATACAGTGATACTGATATCAGTGATGGAAGCCACATAAAGCCAGAGCTGCTCACCAAAAAACAAGGAAAACTTGCAGCTTTATCACAAAAATATGTAAAGAAACATTTGTAAATCTCATGTGGAAATGATTTATTCAGGATGTCATAATATTTATACACAGAACACTTGTCCACCAAAGTGTGGAAAAGTTTCTCTTTTCCAATTAACAGCTTTTGCTCTCTGCTGACATTTAATGTCATAGATTAGTCTTGGTAATGTATAAATAAGAGGATAAAATACTGATTATGAAAACAATTGTGGTATTTTTCAGTCAAATGAAACTGCACTACCATGTCATATTCATTAGGAATTTCTGGATATTTGTCCTTGTTTTTTGTTTGTTCGTAAAGACTTCCAATCGTTTTTTTACAGGAATAAGCTTCAAACGTAACATGTCATGCTTTATTATTTCTGTTGCTCTTCACTTTCTTGGGTTCCTTTCTGAGAAGCCTGTTTAGTGTTTTGTTGTTTCACTCCAGGATTTCTCTGTGTATGCTCTGTCCTTGTCCTCCCTGCCTCCCTTCATTTTTCATTTCCCTTTGATTATTGCTATCTAACCTTTTTTACACAACATGGAAGCTCCTGTCAGGCATCATACCAACAAAGATAAGTAGGCACATGGCTCCACAAATGAGCACAGCCTAGATGGGAACTGAAAGTATTGCCAGAAGAGCCAAGCACCAAATTCTCATTGACAGAACACTCTCCAAAGACTCTAAGATAAGGCAAACGATCTCTGCAGTGCTTGGATCCACTATAAGAAAATCTATGACTTAATGCTGCACAAGTGGATCTTGCAGGGGAGAAACTTTGCTTTGATAGGTGATAGGCAAAACGCAGTGTCAGGATCCTCTGGCAGAGAGAAAAAAGTAAAAATCTAAGTGACTTATATTCCCACATTCTATATACATTAGGATTATAGTGATACAGAATCCAGAAAATAAACCTCATCATACGTATGTATTCTACGAGAAAGTATAGTTCTAAAATTTGTGTGAGAAAACCTGTCTTACTTCCTGTATTTTAAATGGAAAGACTACCACTGACCCTTTTATTTCTATTCAAAATCACAGGGGTCTGCAGGAGTCTATTCCAGCTGTCTTTGGGTTAAAGGCAGCGGTTCACCTGGACAGGTCACCAGTCCATCATAGGTGACTTGAAAATAGTTCAGAAAATTACATTTTTCAAATTTATCTTCTGTGTGTAATTAAAGTCAAAATAATGGGATATTATGTTTCACTTGTTTTTTCCCCTTTATATGACTTTGTACTTGAAAGGGTTGATGTTTCGAGAAGAATTTCATATGCTTTTTTTTTTAATAATAGAAAACACATAAACCAAAAAAATAAAAACATCAAGGCACAAAATGGCTTTGATATCAGAGGTAGAGATATTTATTACAACTTTTATAGAAAAAAAAAACATTTCACTTCTCTCCATTTTGCCTTCAATCCCATGTTTCTAGGTATCTAAACTTCCTTGATCCACCTTGTTATGCTGTCTTTTCTTTTCAGTTTTTCTCTGACATTAAAGAAGACAAAAAGGCATCAGTGCAGTTGAGGAAGTTGGGGCTATAAACAATGTTTAAAAACATTTTTGTTTAATTCAACTTTATATTTTTTAACAATACTATGTTCACTCTTACATGCATGACTTTCTTTGTCAAGAAGTTAAATCACCTAACTTCTGCACATCATCTACCTGCAGACGTGAGCTGCTACTGCTCCTGACTCACCTTCTGTGTTTTGATGTAGCTCCACTTCATCTAATATAAAAGAGGTTGAGTGATAATCATTTTGTACTGTTTGTGTCTCACATTAAACCAAAGTCAGTGTGTTCTTGTTAGAAATGGCATATGTGAAATTTTGCAATTTAAGATGTAGAGGATGTCATGTTACACAAATTGCACATCAATATTAAGCTAAAAGTCAGACACTTTCTAACAAAAGAGTCAAAAGAGTATGTCAGCTCTGCCTACTTTAGCCTGACATCATCAGGTGTAGACAGAAAATATAATGATCACAAACTGCTGAATAAGCCAACTTTGTCATCCAAGACAAAAAACTCAATTGCTGCTGTTATTGGCATTTTATTTCGTTTTCAAAATCCCACGACCGTGAAAAGCAGATCACTGACAGCAGCTTCCTTTTACTGATGAAGTTGAATGAACCAAGATGCGAACAGGATTTTAAAAACTGTAGGGGACATGTCCTTCCTGTTCCCAATGAAACTTACACACATGGGATACAGAAATGCTGGGAGCTGTACAACATTAACAAGGCACTGAGAGACTTCATCAAGAACAGTGGGACTGTGAAAGATAACCTTAGAGGCTAACTCTAAGCAAACAGCATGTTTGCCATCATATGCCGTATAGGAAATGTTTTGTCCTCACTGCTGTTCTGCATAGACCTAAATCCTCACAGCCAGACCATCGCAAAGAATGGATCTGAATACTGGTTCTGAAGTGGAGCAATCATCAGCCACCTCTAAATTGATGACATTAATCATGCAAAGAACAAGCGATATATTAAATCCACTTCACCAGGATATACACTGCAGTGAAATCAAAGAAATCTCAGAATCCATTAAGGATTTCACCCCAAGTCCAGTACCACAAGACTCAAAGAGGGATTGTGGGGGCTGAGCATTTGTCAGAGCCATCATCTGATAAAAGATCCCCAAATACATGACAAGATCGCTAAAATGGTGAACTTCTAAGTGAATGTCTCAGTCAGCAGCTATCCAGTGAGTAGGAAGAGGAGATGGATGAGGCACCATTGCAGATAGAGAAGCCCTTGAAAGGCATGTACCAGCAGCAGGTTAAAAAAGTATCTCTCATTAAAATGTCCTACCAGAAGAAAAGGAAAATAAAAACATATGGAAGGTGAAGAGTGGTGCCAGTGGTAGTTGGAGCACGTGAACTGTGATCCACATTGAGACAGTGACTTAACCAAATCTCAGGAGCAACATCAGAGATCCAGAAGATTACAGTCCTGGGAACAGCAGAAAATAACACAAAAATATATCAAGCTCCCAAGCCTCTGGTAGAGATCCAAACTTGAGGAATGCAACTGCCCACGGAGAATGGGTAAGGTTGACATTAATAACATTAGAAACAGAAGTTGGCCAGTTATTGGCCATCGGCTATAGGCCAGAATTGGTATCTACCACAGAAAAACTCACAAAAGTTATAACCCATTGATGTAGATTCCGGTCTACAATTGTCCTCTCCATGCTATACATAATATTGCCAAAAGTATTCGCTCACTCATCCAAATAATCGGAATCAGGTGTTCCAATCACTTCCATGGTCACAGGTGTATAAAATCAAGCACCTAGGCATGCAGACTGTTTTTACCACTATTTGTGAAAAAATGAGACACTCTCAGGAGCTCAGTGAATTCCAACGTGGAATCATGATTGGATGCCACCTGTGCAACACTTCCAGTCGTGGAATTTCCTAGCTCCTAAATATTTTACAGTCAACTGTCAGCTGCATTATAAGAACATGGAAGAGCGGGGTCAGTGGATGCTGAGGCGCTCAGTGACAAGAGGTTTCCAACTTTTTGCAGTCAATCGCTACAGACCTCCAAACTTCATGTAACCTTGGAATTAGCTGATCTATGGCTTGGCATCCAAGCCATAGATCACCAAGTGCAATGCAAAGCGCTGGATGCAGTGGTGTAAAGCACGCCGCCAATGGACTCTAGAGAGTGGAGACACGTTCTCTGGAGTGACTAATCGTACTTCTCCATCTGGCAATCTGATGGATGAGTCTGGGTTTGGAGGTTGCCAGGACAATGGTACTTGTCTGACTGCATTGTGCCAATTGTAAAGTTTGATGAAGGGGGGATTATGGTGTGGGGTTGTTTATCAGGAGCTGGGCTTGGCCCCTTAGTTCCAGTGAAAGGAACTCTGAATGCTTCAGCATACCAAGACATTTTGGACAATTCCATGCTCCCAACTTTGTGAGGAAAGTGTGGAGCTGGCCCCTTCCTCTCCCAATATGACTGTGCACCAGTGCACAAAGCAGGTCCATAAAGACATTGATGACAGAGTCTGGTGTGAATGAACTTGACTAGCCTGGACAGAGTCCTGACCTCAACCCAACAGAACACCTTTGGGATGAATTAGAGTGGAGACTGAGAGCCAGACCTTCTTGTCCAACATCAGTGTGTGACCTCACAAATGTGCTTTTGGAAGAATGGTCAAAAATTCCCATAAACACACTCCTAAACCTTGATGACAGCCTTCCCAGAAGAGTTGAAGCTGTTATAGCTGCAGGGTGGACTGACGCTGTATTGAACTCAATGGATTAGGAATGGGATGTCACTTAAGTTCATATGCGAGTCAAGGCAGGTGAGCAAATACATTTGGCCATATAGTGTATATAGCATATTAATGATGGCAGTTGGACCCTGCTAGAAACAAATTTTTCCATTCCCAACAACAAACCAGCCAGATTGGTTGTCCTGCTGGACATAAATCAACTTTAGTAGCAGCACCTTTCCATCTGGATTGCATGAGATAGATGTGTCGAGTCTTTGAAAAAGATAAAGGGATGAGTGGCCCTGGGGATGTTGTCTTGGAGATACCATGACCTGGTCACCTTGTGTAGCCCTAACAAGTGAGGAGTTCTTTTCAAAATTTCTCAAATCTTTCCTTCTTCAAACTTATAAAAAAAAGCCTACTCCCCTACAATTGTTTATAATAAATAATATTAAGGATTCATGGGATACTGGAACTGGAAGCATCAGTAGTTTTTATTCCAAATATTTTGTCCAGTCTAGTACACACAAATCCATATCAACTCAGCTGATAAACAACATGTGACAGCTGTCAGATGACACTTCTCAAGAAGAGTGCAGCCGACGGTCATAACATATAAAGGTTAAAGAAAAAATCATCCTTTAATAATGAGTCCAATAAAAAGAAAATAAAAAATAAGTACATATTAAGTCACAATTCATATCAAACTTGTATTGCTGTTTAGTGGAAGCCACTGAGAGAGTTTTCTACTGAACACTGATGGCACTGACGTAGCGTGTGTGTGGTCCCAGATACGATCAGACATTTATATAAGCTCCCCGGAAGCAACTAATTTTTATTCCAAACGCATGAGAGAGATAATACGAATTGCTCAATTTATATTGCCTGATGGTGGTGCACTGTGCAGGTAGACATCCCATCGAAACATGTTTGTCTAGCATCTACAAACATAAACACAAACACACACACAACAACCAGTGGTAGTTTTGCTTCAGTGACTCTGACATATGGCAGTATTATAGATGTGCTTTCAAAAGCTAAGCTCTGTGTGGCTATTGATTTTTTTGTCTCCTTTGGGTCCACTTGCCCTAATCTCTCATCCTCTCCTCCCCCTATTCTGCTATCTCACTTTCTGTGACTGTGCTCTTCTGGACCAAGATCTCTGATGTGGTTCCTGGGATCTGCTGGAGCCACTCTCCCAGCTTGGAGGACACAGCTCCAAGTACTCCAGCTATTATCAACACTTCTTCTCCCTTCATCTTCCAGATTGTCTCATTCTCCTCCTACAACCCCTGGTACTTCTACAGTTTCTCGTGTTACTTTGTTTTGATATTGCTTTCACTTGGGATTATTACGTCAATCCCCATTGCTCTCTGCTGGAGTTTATCGACCACCACTGTGTTGGTTAGCCATCACCAGTTTATCGGTCTGGAATCACCAGTCTATCGGTCTGGATCAAAAAGTCTAACAGTTCCAAACCCATATTCAGGGCAGATGTTTCTGTACACTACCACCTGGTTGTGCCGTTCCATGTATACTTTGTGCAAAGATGCCCCCAAAACAATCTAGCACATAATAGCAGAACGCAGGATTCTGGGAGGCAGTCTGCAGTTGGGGTCTTGTCTGGTGTTACAGAAACATTTGACATACACATATATATATATATATATATATATATATATATATATATATATATATATATATATATATATATATATATATATATATATATATATACACACACCAGAGAAGCTAATGCATGCATTGAGAGACAGGAACTAGTGTCATTACATCAACCCAGCCAGAAAAGGAAAGATTCCTTTTGTTGCAGACACATTCAGTTAGAAAGAAAGAATATCTTTATTTAAGCTCATCAGTTATTGAGATTAGATTTATAACCAAGACATCTGAATGTTTTGTTTTGTGACTTATTAGTTGGTCAATATCTGTCAACATTCTTTATTTTTTCCATAAGATAAATGATACTTGTTAATTAGTTTTCATTCAAGTTTCTTGAAATGTGAATAGACATTCCTTTACATAGAGGGACCATCTTCTTTTTTGTGAATTCTTTATGTTACTCATAATGGTCTTGTTAGTAAAATCCTGATAAGATAGCTATACCACAGAAGTGTATGTGTGTGTGTGTGTGTGTGTGTGGGGGGGGGGGGGGGGGGGGGTCAACCCCCTTTAGAGAAGTATTCTGATTGGCGTTGCGTTTTTGTTGCGTTCCAGATCAGGGGTTTTGGTAGAGTCTTCCAGAGAGTAAGCAGTTGAGATGATGAGATGGTTTTGTTATGTTTACAGATGCTGTTTCCTCTGAGGACTGACACTCAGAACACATGGAAGTCAGAGAACAAAGAAGCATCCTCATTTTAGGGGATTGGCCCTAGCTGAAGACATTTTTTGCCTGGAAGCTTTGGCCAATCTGGTTATGATATTTCGAAGTATTTCTTTCTCAGCTCACCATTATTAATACACATTATTAATTTTTGTAATGTCAAGTTGCATTTCTTTACTCTGGAAACTAGCTCCGATCCAGGAAGTACTTTTGGATAATCTTGCGGACAGCTAGATTGACATTATAGTTTTATTTGCATTTTTACCTAACAATATTTTTCATCCGCTGCTTGAACAACCCAAGGACTGCACAAAGCCTCTCAAGAAGGCGTAAAGATTCCCTCTGAAGTCTCCTGAAGATAAACACCCATGAGTCCTGGTATTTGAGCCTTCTGTCTTTTGCCTCCCTGCAACAAGCTTCTGCCTCAGTGAGACGCCGTTCCTGGTACTTGGAATTAATTTCCATCTGCAGAGTCCATCAGCAGAGCACCTCAGCTCAACTGGACTTCAGCACTGCCATAATTATATGATGTGCAGATGACTTGGGTTGATGTCACAAATCAGCTGATAGAATATTTTAGTTTAATTTAGCTCATTTTCATCAATTGACCAATTCTCAAATTTCTGTTCAAGATTGTTTCAGATGCTCTACCCCGACACTCTGAGCTAAACAGTTTTATTCTTTGCATAACAGATTTTGAGGTGTTCATCTCTTTACTGCATCTTTAAATTTTTTATGTATTTTTTGTGTTTGTTTATTTGGTTTCCTCCTAGTCATTCCACTTATGTTTATCACTATTGGATAATCATGTAGATAATAAATTAATGGATATACATTTATTTGCACATTTCAATATTATTACTGTTCAAAACTACGTCAGTTTTTCATATGTGTTTTTCCATCATGGTATGTCCTGTACAACTTTAAATGATTAGTAATTAAATGTTATTATTAATTAAATCTTTTTCCTTTATGGGGTGGTGCCACTAATGAGACAATTATTATATAAATATATTTATAGCCTGGTTCAAAAAACTGTTTTGATCTCAGTTGTTTTATGTCACACCCATGACAACTCTGAGAACAATTAATTTTTATACACCACACCAGAAGAATTTATATATAGTGTTACATTTATTTCTAATATGATTGATTGATAGTTGGCTCAACCAATGGCCATTATCACTTCCTCATCTGTAATTGTCGTACTACCATACTTAGCGAAGCAACCAGTGTTGGCTAAATGCTACTGTCATTTTTGATTTCACAGTCAAGTCAACATGTTAAACAATATATTCTGCTGTAAATGTCTGACAGCAGCTCTGTGGATAATCGGCGCGGGTCTGCTGAAGAAGCTGGTAGCCAAAGCTAACTTTGATTGACACAGTGTTCCCATCAGCTTCCCGAGCAACATGGCTGCGTCCCCTATACAGATGAAGAGGCTTCAAAACTGCTCTTCAGAAACCAAAGGGTCATATGAGTTATACTTTGTCCATTGTTTTTTACAGTCTTTCGTTGTGTCCCCTTAACAAGAACAGAAAAACTAACACCACTAGCCACACAGGCAAGAAACAGCTCCGCAAAGAGGTCCACTAAAACAGCCACATACAACGATTTATGCAAACAACCACCCAAACACTTAAAAAAACACACACAAACAAATCATATTGTATTTCAATCTTCAGTTAGTTTAATTTTTACTTTGCACTTGCTATTCTGTGTAAAATAAAGTTGGCTTCATGAAAAAAAATTACTTTTTTCCGTTTTTCTAACATAAATCTATACAAGTCAGGTTTGACCCATAACACCACAGATGTCACATTATAACACTATAATGTTAAGTAAAAAATAAATAAATAAATAAACACAATACACTTTTTTTTTGTAGATGTGCTCTAATATTAGTCTCATGTATAATGTATTTAACCATTGTCTTCACTATAGGAAATATATGAGTGAATTTATGCAGTTTTTAATATTGAAAACAAGTGGTATTTTGTAAAATTAATAAAATTTATAGGGCCAAAAAAAAAAAAACAACTAATAAATAAAACTAACATTCAAAACAGTGTTCACATGGATATAAATAGATACTAAGGTAGCTATAAGGTGACAAACAGCATTTTAGGAAGATTGTTTTTTGAGTATTTCACATTGAATAAAATCACTACCAACACAGATGTGGGCAGCTTTCCAACACGTTATAAAGCTTAATCACTTTATTATCATTATCAGAGACATATAATCCCTCCAGCATGTCCTGGGTCTTCTTTTGGGTCTCCTCCCAGTGGAACATGCCCGGAAGATACTACCAGGGAGGCAACCAGGAGGGATTCTTGCCATATGCCCAAGCCACTGTTAGGGTAACAATTTCTAACTTTTCAAGCCACCTATTTTCTTTCATTCATTATTTGGTTATTGTTCAATAGATCTTATTTTTATGTTAAATGTTGTCTTTGATAATTGTTTTTTTTTTTTTTCATTGCCTTTTATTTTGTTTTTTTCCCCCACTGTCCTGTGTCTTACTATTACTGTGTATTGAATTTTGGGCTTATGTTACATTGGCTTATTTTAAAAATGTCATTTAAGTTTTCTTAGCCAACCATTTAGTCATTTTGTTTTGGAACAAAATGAACATGTAACAGACAAAAGGAAAAAAGATTAGGTTGGGGGTTGGGGCTTGTACTTTTTTCTCTTTCAGCAAATGCCGGTGCTGGACTAGACCAAGGAGATGTGACGTGGTGGGACCGGATTGGACAAAGGGACACATGTCTAGGACATGTCAATCTGAGGGGCAGCAGAGCCTAAACCAGTCCCTCTCCACCAATAGAAGCACAGCTTACCTTAGTATAAATGTTGATGTATTAGGAAGGATTGGTGTCTCTCAACTGAGGGCTGCTCGTTGGAGAACAGTTAGCTCATGAATAATCTTTGGAATATATGGTTTTGTTGAATTTTGATCAGATCAAGTTCCCTTTTTCCATTATTCGAACACACTGTCAGACATTCTTTAAAACGTAATCCTGACATAGCCTTATTTGGCTTTTCTCGATGCAGAGAAGCAGCGGCTCTACTCTGAGCCCTTCCCAGATGACCAATCTTCTCATCCTATTTCCACTCGTACACTTGTATCCGCGATATTCTTCTTTCGGTCACTACCAACAGCTCATGACCATATGTGAGGGTAGAAATGTAGACTGACTTTATAAATCGAGAGTTTCACCTTTCAGCTCAGTTCCTTCTTCACCACGACAGATCATTGCAGAGCTGAAATTTCTGTCCATGAATGTAATGAACAGAATAAGTGACAAAGGGCAGTGATGGTGGAGTCTAACCTCCCCTTGAAACGAGTCTAACTTACAGCTGACAATGCAGACCAAGCTCTGGCACCAGATGTAGACGGACTGGACAGCCATTATAAGGGTTTCTGGCACCCCATACTACTAGAGAATGCCTCACAGGAGTTCCCAGAAGACATGGTTAAATGCCTTCACCAGGTACACAAAGCACAGGTGCACTAGTTGGGCAAACTCCCATGCCCCCCCAATAAAGGGTCAGTTCCTTCCAATCACACTCTTCTAGGTCTCACTGTCATTGCCCATGTAACTACTGAAGTTCCCTAGCATAACAAGGGAGCCCCCAGCAGAGGCACACTCCTGCACCCTACCCAAAGACTCAAAGAAGAGTGGATATTCTGAACTGCTGTTTGCTGCTTAAGCACAAGAAACAGTCAGGACCCATCACCCCACCCAAAGGAGAAGGGAAGCTAGCCTCTCGTTCTCTGGTGTGAAACCCAATGTACAGGCACTGAGCTGTGGGGCAATAAGTATGCCCACCCCTGTGTGGTTCCTCTCACCTTTGGCAACTCCAGGAGCTTGGTTCTGGAGCCTGAGCCATGACTCGAGGTGGTTCTGACTATATATCTTGCTGGAACTTCTCAACCTTGTGCACCAGCTCAGATTCCTTCCAGGCTCATTCTAGAGAGCTAACATTCCATGTCCCTAGAACCAGCTTCCGCAGCTGAGGATTGGATTGCCAGGGTACCTGCCTTCAGACACTACCAAGCTCACACTCAACCAAACCCCAATGGCTCCTCCCACAGTTACTTACTAATGTCCAGTGGTCTCCTTTAAATGCCATACAAGTAGTCTGCCAGCTACTTGCAACAATAGTTCCCCTAGAACAGGGTCCTGAACCTGATCCTCAAGGGCCAGTGTGCTGCATGTTTTAGATCTTTCCTTATTTTAACACATCTGATTCACATTAATGGATCATCATCAGCTTGTCATTAAGAGCTGCAAAAGTATTTTAATGACACATTCATTTGAATCAGGATGTGCTAAGGCAAGGACACATCTAAAACATGCAGGACAGCAGCCCTTGAGGACCAGGATAGCCCACCCCTGCCCGAGAAGGTAGCTTCTATGGCAAGTCTGAGGGATGTCTTCAAAACCCTGGTCCTCAGTTAAGCTGATAGGTCTTGAGTCTATGGCAATCTATTTGGCAATGGCATTGGTTAAGTCTTCGGCTGTTGTTTTGTTGACAGGTTTGGCCAAACTGCACTCAAACAGTATTGTTTGCCACGTGCTGTTGGTTGACTCATTGCTAGCATCTTTGTTGATAGCAGCCAGAAGATGGTACTTTAAACTTAGGGGGAATTCCCAAAAGGGGGAATTCTGGATTGGACTGATGCCACTGTAACCACAACTCTCCTGTGAGATGGTGCGTTCAACATGGCAGCCTCTTACTGCTAGAAAACAACAAACATTTTCAGACACTCAGCTCACTAGATGCCAGAGCAGCAGTCATTAAAGTTTTACACAAAGGGTTTCAGTAACTTTGCCACAGTCTGAAATACAGCTAACAACAAACAGATGACAACAAATCTCTGCAACTTTCAGTTAACAACCTAACCACCCAGCACTCCCCGATTAACAATCACTAAGTCTTTGTTACTGCTGAAAACAAAATTATGAAGATACAATTCTGGATTTACAATTTTGCAGTATGAGTGACATCATGACCTTTCATCGTGCCCATCATTTGGGAACTCACAGAGCCAATGTCACCTGATCTAAACCCATTGTCATGACATTTGAACATCCTAAAGAGAAGCAACTGGTTCCACTAAACAAAACAAGAATTCATATGAAGTTGTTCATATGAACAAAACAAGGAAAACAAAAGGAACTGACTTTGGACTCAACGACCAGTTTCCACAGGAGATCATCCACAGACAAAAACAACTTTTCTCCATCTGCAAACAGATGACAGAGATGTAAGAGAGCTGTTATATCAGTAGATAAGTTATACAGTGATAGACAACTGTTTAAAAATAAGAAAATAACCTCTTGGCTTTCTTGACTTCTCCTTAACAATGATAGGCATATTAGTTTCACTTAAAAAAAAACAACTAATTTCTAACACCTCCTCTGTATATATTAATGCATCTTTGTCTCTCCTATTAATAACAGTCATCATATGTTTGGATGATCATTTGTTTTCCCCCTGTGTTTTATGTTGACACTGTATTTTTTGGCTTCCATTGTTCTGTGTTGCTCTACACACTTGGTCATAGACACACATACATATTCACTCAGGTAAGGTTAACTTACACACATACCCACAAATACTTATACTTAGCCTTTTGTAACAATTATCTCAACATATCATCTCTGAATGCTGGAACCTGGAACATTCATGGAATTAGCCCATAGAAAAAGAAAAAGAACGTTCTTAGTCACCTTATCAGTTTACAACAGGGATCCCCAGTTCCAGTCTTTGATCCTGAAGGATCAGTGATAGTCCAGTAACAATTAACAATATTTACGGTCCTAACACAGATGATTTATTGTTCTTTTGCATTTTTCTTTCAGTCATTTCAGATATTTCCAACTGTCCAGTAATAATAGGAGGTTCCAGTAATATGAGCAATAAATGTAATTGGCAATCCACAGATACAATAAAACAGCTCATTCATTATTTTGGTCCGATTGTTGGCATTTGCAACATCTAGAAACAACCAGAGAGTATACTTTTCTTTTTTTTATCAGTCCAATGCACTCATTCAAGTATTGATCTATTTATGACTTGATTCTGTCAGAGATCTCTGACTTAAAAATTCATTATATTATAATTAGTAACCATGCTCCAGTCACTTTCATGTGGAATCAAACAGGTTTACATAATCCTATGTTCAGATGGTGCTTTAATACATCTCTTCTTAAAGGCTCTGGCTTTAACAATTGTTTTGAAAAAGAGTGTCGATCCTTCCTAGAAATGAATAATTCCCCAGAGTCATCATCCACTCTGCAATGGGAAACAAATAAAGCAGTACTAGAAGGTAACATCTTATCATACTGTGTTCATGAAGAAAAAAAGAGGAGGAAGTAGAACAAAAGATTAAAAAACGGGAAACAAAGTAAGTACAATCATTCCTATCATTAAGAACTTGGCGGGGAAGATTACCAACTCACTACAAAAAAAATTGATAAAATATTCAGAGAATTCTATGCTAAATTATATTCATCTGAGAATGACCCAGAACAGGAAGCCATCAACTAATTTTTGATAACATTGAGCTTTCTCAACTTAACAAAGAACAAATTGATAAATTGGATGTACCGTCAACAGAAAATTAACTTTCTGCTGCCCTCGTTTGCATGCCAAATAACAAATCTCCAGGACCTGATGCCCTCCCTGCGGGATTTTACAAATATTTTGAAATGTCTTGGCTCCACTATTCATCAGACTAATATAGTATTGTAATAACTGAAAAAAAACAAAACTCAAGATTTCCAACGCATATGAACACAACACTTTTCTCACTTCTCTCCAAGCCCGACAGAGATCCAACACTTCCATCAAATTATCATCCAATCTCTCATATTAATGTTGACTTAAAAATCATTAGCAAAGCTCTGGCTCACAGGATTGAAAAAGTCACCCAATACATAATCAATACAGGACAATCTAATTTTATTAAAGGAAGACAAGCCTCCTGTAACACATGCAAGCTGTTTGATATAATTCCTTTTTCATCTCCACAACAGGAAGATACTATCATAGCCACTATAGATATAGAAAAAGATTTTGACCAAGTCAATTAGAATTGTCTTTTCACTACATTGCAAAAATTCAGCTTTGGGGAATCATTTTGTAATTGGATCAAGACCCTATAAAATACACCTTCAGCCACAGCTACCAACAACAGAATTGCATCACAAAGCTTCACATTGCATGGAGGAGGCAAGGCTGTCCACGCTCCTATTCTTTATTCATTATTTTTATTGAACCCTTAGCAACTACTGTCTGTAAGAACCTCCACATGAATCCAGACATCTCAAACACACCATATGATCAGCTTATAGCTGATGATATGTTACTCTTTTATACAAAACCCTCAATCATCCTTACAAGAAGCAGTAAATCTCATTAATGTGTACTCTAAAATCACTGATTAATCAATAAATTGGAATAAGTAATTCTTCCATTACACAAATCTAAATAGAATGAGGCAGCCCACACATCAGCCATCTCTCATTGCACAAATCACATCACCTGTTTAGACATTAAAGTTTCCTCCAGGCTGTCAGAGCTGATTGGACTCAAGTTTACCCCAATATTAAAAACAAAAGATGATGATCTTCCACACTGGGTAAATTTGCCTCTGTCTATCATAGGCCGAATAGCAATTATTAAAATGGCAATTCTCACTAAAATAAACTATTAAATCTCAATGATTGCAAGTCAGTCTTCCTGCAACTGGCTAAATTGTTTAAATTATATTATAACCCAATTCTGTTGGAAGAATAAAAACACACAGGATTAGGACCCCATCCACACAAAGACAAGCTCAGGCCTACACACAAATGTATTTCATAAAACCAGCGTATCATGCATTTGAAGCTGGCATTTTGGGGGTCTGTAAAGGATCATTTTGAAACCAGGTTCTAGAGTGGAAAGATTTAAAGACGATGATTACATGGCTTGTTACTGCCTATCTGCGTCTTTTCTGAGGCGTTTGCGTCATACACATCACTCAAACTTCTCTGTTTCGCTGTTTTCGCTTGTTTCCGTCATAGAATCACAGCACCACTATCAGGCCTGGCATGTATTTTACAGTGTTTTTAGGCCTATTGAGTACATCCATGTGGGTGTGCACATTTACTGAAACATCTCTGTCTTTACAAAAAAACGTCTTTGAAATTAGAAGCGTTTTGTCTTCGTGTGGATATAGTCTAAACTAGCTACTTTACAAAACCTAAATCACAGGGAGGCTTAGAAGCTCCAAATTTCTACCATAAAGGACTGAGAGATTTGTTCTTTTTCTCGAGGTATCAAGAATAAAGTTAGTTTTGGCCACGACATTTTATACTTAAAACTCAAGTGCAATTTCTGGACGTCCTCATTGGCCCCTCCCACTGCAGCACCTATGTGCAGTTTATATACAGGATTGAAAATCAGTCATATGAATGAGACAGTCTCATGAATGTGACAGTCATTTAAATGCTAAAAACACAAGTGTGGAACAATCACGTGTTTATATTTAATGAAGAGTATGAACAAGTTGTTTGTAGTGATTGACTGTGCAGAAAGTTGGTGACCTCTTCACATTTTGCGCCTCAGCATCCGCTGACCCTGCCGCTTGAGTTTACGTGGCCTACCACTTCGTGGCTGAGTTGCTATTGTTCCCAAACACTTCCATGTTCTTAAAGTTCAGGTCACAGTTGGCTGTGGAATATTTAAGAGGCAGGAGATTTCACGACTGGATTTTTTTTGCACAGGTGGCATCCTATCACAGTTCCACGCTAGAGTTTACTGATCTCCTGAGAGCGACCCATTTTTTCACAAATAGTTGTAAAAACACCCTGCATGCTGAGGTGCTTGATTTTATACACCTATGGCCATGGAAGTGATTGGAACACCTGATTCTGATTATTTCGATGGGTGAGCGAATACTTTTAACAATATATAAACTAGTTCCTCACCCTCCGTGGGTGGTGTCCCTTCTAAGCTTGGGTCCTCTACCAGAGGCCAGGGAGCTTGAGGGTTCTGCGCAGTATCTTTGCTGTTCCTAACACTGCACTTTTTTGGACTGAGATGTCTGAGGTTGTTCCGGGGATCTGCTGCAGCCACTCTTCCAGTTTGGGGGTTACTGCCCCGAGTGCTCCGATCACCATGGGCATTACTGTCACCTTCACCTTCCAGGCCTTCTCCAGCTCCTCTCTAAGCCCTTGGTATTTCTCAAGTTTCTCGTGTTCCTTTCGCCTGATGTTACCATCACTTGGTATTGCCACATCCACCACCACGGCTTTTCTCTGCCTTTTGTCTACCACCACAATGTCTGGTTGGTTTGCCATCACCATCCTGTCTGTCTGTATCTGGAAGTCCCACAGGAGCTTAGCTCTGTCATTTTCCACCACCTTGGGAGGTGTTTCCCATTTTGACCTTGGGGTTTCCAGCACATACTCCACACAGATGTTTCTGTAGAGTATGCCCCCTACTTGGTTATGGCGTTCCATGTATGCTTTCCCTGCCAGCATCTTACACCCTGCAGTTATGTGCTGGATTGTTTCCGGTGCTTCTTTGCACAACCTACACCTTGGGTCTTGTCTGGTGTGGTATATCTGGGCCTCTATTGCTCTGGTGTTCAGAGCCTGCTCCTGTGCAGCCAGGATGAGTGCCTCTGTGCTGTCCTGTAGGCCAGCTCTCTCTAGCCATTGGTAGGACTTCTTGAGACCAGCGACTTCAGTTATGGTTCGATGGTACATCCCGTGTAGGGGCTTGTCCTGCCATGATGCTTCCTCCTCCAGCACCTCTTCACCTTGCCATTGTCTGAGGCATTCACTGAGTACGTCATCCGTTTGGGCCTTGTCCTTGATGTACTCATGGAGCTTGGCAGTTTCGTCCCGGATAGTGGCTTTCACACTCACTAGTCCTCGGCCTCCTTCCTTCCGGCTTGCATACAGTCTCAGTGTGCTGGATTTGGGGTGGAACCCACCATGCATGGTGAGGAGCTTCCTTGTCTTAACATCTGTGGTCTGTATCTCTTCCTTTGGCCACCTTATTATTCCTGCAGGGTATCTGATCACTGGCAGGGCGTAGCTGTTTATTGCCCGGGACTTGTTCTTGCCATTCAGCTGGCTTCTTAGGACCTGCCTTACTTGCTGGAGGTATTTGGCTGTTGCCATTTTCCTTGTAGCCCCTTCGAGGTTACCATTTGCCCGTGGTATTCCAAGGTACTTGTAACTGTCCTCAATGTCTGCTATTGTTCCTTCTGGGACTGAGACCCCTTCTGTGTGGACTACCTTGCCTCTTTTTGTCGCCATCCTCCTACATTTCTCAAGCCCGAATGACATCCCAATGTTGTTGCTGTAGATCCTGGTGGTGTGGATCAGGGAGTCTATGTCCCGCTTGCTCTTAGCGTACAGCTTGATGTCATCCATGTAGAGGAGGTGACTGATCGTAGCTCCATTCCTGAGGCGGTATCCATAGCCAGTCTTGTGGATTATTTGGCTTAGGGGGTTCAGACCTATGCAGAACAGTAGTGGGGACAGCGCATCTCCTTGGTATATGCCACATCTGATGGACACTTGTGCAAGTGGCTTGCCATTTGCCTCGAGAGTGGTTTTCCACAGGTTCATCGAGTTTGCAATGAAGGCCCTTAGAGTGCTGTTGATGTTGTACATCTCCAGGCACTCAGTGATCCATGTGTGTGGCATCAAGTCGTAGGCTTTCTTGTAATCAATCCAGGCAGTGCACAGGTTGGTATTTCGGGACTTTCAGTCTTGGCCGACTGTTCTGTCAACCAGGAGTTGGTGTTTGGCTCCTCTGGTATCTCTGCCTATGCCCTTCTGTGCTTTGCCCATGTATTGCTCCATGTGCCTGCTTATCTTAGACGCAATGATGCCTGACAGGAACTTCCATGTTGTGGAAAGGCAGGTTATTGGTCGGTAGTTAGATGGGGCTCCACCCTTTGTGGGATCCTTCAGGATCAGGATCGTTCGCCCTTCGGTTAGCCATTCTGGGTGAGTTCCATCTCTTAGCAGCTGGTTCATTTGTGCTGCTAGGCGCTCATGGAGTGCTGTGAGTTTCTTTAGCCAGTAGGCCTGGATCATGTCTGGGCCCGGTGCTGTCCAGTTTTTCATACCTCTTCATAGACTCTTTCTTGGATGTCTGCCACTGTGATGGTGACTGGTTTCTGCTCAGGGAGGTTGCTGTGCTCCTCTTTTAGGGAGACTAGCCATTGAGCACTGCTGTTATGTGCTGCATCCTTTTTCTATATGGTCTTCCAGTACCTCTCAGTTTCCAGCCTTGGTGGGTCTGCTCTGCTGTTATTACCCTGCCATTGAGCATACACTTTCGCAGGTTGAGTTGCGAACAGCCTGTTTATTCGGCTGGCTTCATTGTCTCTAGTGTATCTCTTTAGGTGGCTAGCCAAGGCTTGGAGCCTTTGTTTGGCAGTTTCGAGTGCTTCAGGTATGGGTATCTGGTTGTACCTCTTGGGTACTGGTCTTTTCATTGCACCTTTCTGTGCCCGCATTCTCTGCATGTAACCCCTCTGACTAGGATTACTTGAGTAGTAGCATTCCAACAGAGCCTTGTTCTCGCATCTCACCCATTTCCGCCCTGTTCCAGTAGCCCACTTCTCATCAAGGTGCTCTGGTTCCCCAGCACCTGACGCAGACCTTGTTTGGCCGGGCGACGTCTGAGCCGGCATGTCATCTGTGACATTGTCTCTCATCATGGTATGAGGTAGGCGGTAGTAGCGTGTATATATATGTATATGTATATATATATATATATATATATATATATATATATATATATATATATATATATATATATATATATATATATATATATATATATTTATTTATTTATTTATATACAAACAATTGTTTAAAAAAAGAAAAAGGAATGACAGTATGTCAATATGTGCACACAACTATCTTTTTTAAATTTTGCCGTTTAGTACACCAGATGTTTTGTCATCCGCCTTTGTACTAGCATGCTATTGGTTAGTATTGGTTTTATTTATGCTCTGTTGCTTTAGTAAAGCTCTTGTTTTGTGCTTATAAGTATTTGCTTATTCTGTTTTGAAAGCTTGCTTCTTTGTGTGATGTGTGATTCACTTTCTTTTGGTTGTTTTTCATTTTCAGTTCTTTTTTGACTGCCTGCTTCTTGTCAGTTTGAGTGTACATATAATCTAGTCTTTTTTCCCCCCTTTGGTCAGTCTGTCTGTTTACTCTGTGTTGCCTTTGTTTATGTAAAAGGCTTTTTTGGATACACTGCATTAGTTTACACTTTGGATCTTAGATAATTCATTGCATTTTTTAGATAAGGCCCTGTTACTTTCCCTGGGTAAAGAACTTGTGTGTAACACGCAATGAATAGTGTAAATATAAGGGATGTTATTGCTTCCGCAGTGCCTGAAGCTGGTGCTGAGAGGAGGGAAGAGGAGTCAGGAGGTGCTATCAGGTGGTGCTGTCTGTTTGGTTGACCTTGCTGGTTTCACCAACATCAGAAGACCTGTTTGATGGTGTGCAACAGATGGAGCAAGTGCCAGATTCACGCTACCCTGAATAGGAAAGAGATTTACAAAGTAGCACCCCTCCAAATCACACGGCCCAATTCAAAATATGATCAGTCCAGTCTTCCTTGCTACTCCTGCCATTCTGGTCGTTGACCGCATAGAACCTTTTGTTGAGGCTCTCTGTATAGGTAAATGACTTGAGTTTTGTTTCTTTCAGTGCTGCGGTCTGTTATTTTAGTAGTCAGCTGCATATTACTGTTTCCATAATATGCCCATGCATGTACCTGACACTGTCAGTTAATGTAAAAAGGGCAGACTCTAAATTGGGGTAATAAACACAGGGTATCCGGCATAATAAAGGGGCTGTTAATGGTTTTGCACTTAAGCACCTTAAGCATGGTTCTTTTTTTCTCTCTCTTTTATCCTTTATAAAAGTGTGGATGATGTGGTGATTATGATGATGGACGGTGTCACTTTACAGCAAGCTTAGTTATTCAAACTTTGACTGGGTCTTTCTGTGTGCGTTTCTGTGTCCTCTGCCTGCTAGAATTTTCATAGGATGAGCACACCAACCTTCTCCAAAGTAAAAACATCTGTATGTTTAGTTGATTGATGACAGTCTGCAAGTGTGAGCATGCATGGTTGTTGCATTTTTTCAGCACACCAACAGGATGAAGTGGTTTGAAATAATTAGATTAAGTTTCTAAGCAAGGAAGCTGTAAATATATTGTTCTGTTATTACATGTGTAGGGAAACCCATCCCTGCACCAGAGCCACAGTCTGCTATGCGAGAGCTTTATTTGAAGCAAGACCCCACTGAACTACAACTGGAACTCTCATCCCAGTAGTGTCTTCACTGCCTGACAGGGGCCTGTCTGTGTGAAGGCGGGTTGCTTGGGCGCCCCCAATCTGCCCAGAGATCACAGGGGTGCTTATGTTGTGGGGTGGAGAGGTCTATGGGGCTGGTGAGGAGGTGAGTGGTGTGTGGCCTTGCTAGCAGATGTTGCTGTCAGGGGTCTTGGTGCTTATGTTGTGGGGTGGAGAGGTCTATGGGGCTGGTGAGGAGGTGAGTGGTGTGTGGCCTTGCTAGCAGGTGTTGCTGTCAGGGGTCTTGATGTTGGTGTCGTGTCTTGTGCCTGGCAAACAGGTCAGGGGACCTCCCGGTTCTGTCATTGTTGAGTGGTGGATGGGGGGTGACTGGGGACATTTGGACTTTTTATGCAAGAAATAAAATTTTGAATTGGATCCTGAGTTTTCCGGGGAGCCAATGGAGGGAAGCTAAAACTGGAGAGACGTGGTCTCTCTTGTTGATTCCTGTCAACACTGGCGCTGTTGCATTTTGCATCAGCTGGAGGCTGTGCAGAGAATTACTTGGACATCCTGCTAATAATATATAACAGTAATCTAGTCTAGAAGATACAAACGCGTGAATTAGTTTTTCAGCATCACTCTGGGAGAGGATGCTCCTAATCTTTGCAATATTACGAGGGTGGAAAAACGCTGTCTTATAAACCTGATTAATATGCTGTTTAAATGACAAATCCTGATTGAAAATAACATGAACACTTGTACTGGAGGCCATCGCAACACCATCTAATCCCTTCCTAAGGTGATTGGGACCACAAAAAACCTGTGTTTTATTGGAATTATATATATATATATATATATATATATATATATATATATGTATATATGTTTTTGATGTTTGTGTGTGTGTATGTGTGTGTGTGTGTGTTTATATGTATACATATAAACATATAAAATATAGAGTCATACTAGTGTTAACATTGTTATGCTCCATACAATGCTTTTGGCATGTCTGGAATAAATCTATAATATGAAAATTAAATGAAAATGCAAGATCAGACCCAGAGCCTGAACCAGAATATGCAAGCATCCCATATGTTCAGTCTGCAGATGCCTACCCGTTCCTAATTCTAGAAACAGAGAATACCTTGCACAATTCTATTTATGCTTCCTCAGAACCAGCCACAGACTCTTTTGATGTCCAATCAGCCTTGACAGCTTACCTTTCTTACCTGATGGATCCCACCCTGGCTTTTCTGCTTTCTGACCGACTCCTGAAAGCATTCCTGGTTCACCAGTTTTACCTGCAATTTTGATGACACCCCTGGAGAGGTTGCACTCTTGCCCTCTGTGGTCTTGCTGGTGGTTTGATCGCCTTATTAGAAGATCTTGCCTTCCTTCTGTTTTTATTATTTTTTCTTTAACAAGTCAGCCTAGCCTTGGACCCTCCAGACCCCCCAGAACATTTTTTACTAGTCATTCTGAAGATGTGTTTTTTTTTTTTTTTTAGTCTGTTCCATTATTAATTCATCTTAACTTTACACCTTCCTGGTCTAAGACATTATTTAAGTTTTTTTTTTTTTAATTTATTCATTTTTGATAATGGTGCAATAGACTAACAGCTTACTTTAATTTATTCTACTTCATGTAAAATTCTTTATGTCAATGGTTAAAAAAATACACAAATTTTATAGTTAAGCCAGTGTGAGTAAGATGTCAAATTCCAGAAAGGAGTTATCTTACCATAACATTTCCACTACTACAGCTTATAATTGTTTGCTATGTTCTCAAATGCCATCTTTGGTTTTCAATTACATTCCTATTGTTCTTGAAATCAGGCAGTTCTGTGTTTATTCTGTTGGAAGCTCTTGGTGCCAATACACTTGGTCTTAGTCCTTTAGCTGAGGTTTGAAATTGAAGTGACAGACATTTTCCCTTAAAATGGAATACTAATGTGCATATTTTTTGATTGTGTCACTATCATTGTGAAACACTGAATATAATTTATTTTTTACAAGCACAATGTGTCTGTCAAAACAGATCAGAAAACTCAACCATTACACATGGATATTATTTTTCACCTCACAATATATGGAAAGCAGTATTGCAAGAAAATTGTGATATGGAGGGAAAAGAAAAAGAAGAGGGACTGGGGTATTAAGAGTTGTTAAACCCAGTATAGGAGAAATCAATAGGAGCACTGAGGTTGGCTTTTCAAAGTGCAGGATAAAATGTCAGAGGTTGGACTCACTGGACCAAAATTACCATGAACAGTGTGTGGTGTCTTTTTAGGTGCCAGGAAGACAAAAATATTTATATTGTTGCTTTATCTATATGGTGTTCTTAATCAGATGATGAGTAGGCTCACAGCAACAGTGTCAGTTCAGCTGTGTTTCAATTTTAGAGCTTCAAGATTTGTGCTTTATGACACACAGGAGTGGTTATTTGGTGAAACGTTGTGTGTTTCTGTTCATATGTCTGTGTTTAATTGGCATGTCGCTAAGAATCTTAGAAAAATCAACAATATGGAAGAACATGAAAAAAAGGTGAAAAATGTATTTGTGCCCTTTTGCGCAGCAGAGACTTCAATTGACTAACATGTAAGACCAGAGCAACGACATCATCATCGTAGAACCCATGACAGGTGAAAAAAAAACACTTTACATTTCTGTATCTTCAAATAGTTCATAATTACAGTTTTTAAGAGTAGATATTGAGCCTTTAACGCAAGTTTGCCAACTTTAGCCACCATTTTGAAGTGGTTATACTTAAAAAACAATATATATATATATATATATATATATATATATACCATTGTGACCGGAATGTTGATAACAATACTACCCACACCACAGTGCCAAAAAAATATAGCCTCCCCCACCTCATAAACAATAGTTCTAATAAACTACAAACTAAATTCAATAACATAACGCCATAACATTCCCCGTCCCCAATACTCCTGCTTATGTTGTCTCAGTACAAGTGTCTTAATGATGGCGGGTTCATTGATCATTAATATTTACTAGACTCACACATGTTTAACCCTGTGATGCACAACATGTGTCAAAAAGACCCAAATTCATTTTTTTGTTATTTTATGTATAGTTCACTTACTTTAACATTTACAATTCCATATATGCAGTAAATGTCTTTTATGTAGCACACATCATTTTTATTTTTCCTCTTACTGTATGAACAACCACATATTTTGTATTTCTGCATCATTGTATGCAAGTATTGTTTTTCCATTGTTACAATGTTACTTTAGAAAATAATTTCATTATTATTATTTCTATTCTTCTTATTAAAACATTACAATGGAAACCTTCTTCACGAGTGTCCCTCTGGCTGAGAAGCTCCTTGAGAATAATTTGAATATTGTTGGGACACGCCAGACATACCACCAATCATGAAGCCCTCATAATCACAGGATATTTATAGCTCCAAATTTGGATTCAAAGGCAACATGGTGAGCTATGTGAAGAAGAAGGGAAAGACTGTTGTCCTCCTGGGCATTATGCATGATGACAAAACAGTGGATGACAGCAGAAGAAGAAACCAGAGAGGATCTAGCACTACAACAAAACAAAAGGAGGTGTGGACACAATGGATCAGATGGTTAGAAACAACTCCTGTAAGTAGAGAACTAGGAGGTGGCCCGTGGTTCTCTGGTACAATATGCTGGATGTGCTTCCCTCAATGCATACACCATCTTCACCACGCAACCCCGTGATTATAACGGTGGTGTGAACAACACACGTCGGTTATTCATCAAAGAACTGGGCAAAGAGCTTGTCATGCCACATGTGAACAGGCACGTGGAATTCACATCCAAACTCCAAAAGCATGTAATTGAGACAAGAGGAAGATGTTGGTTAAAAAAACAAGACAACTCTTCCAGCCACAAGAGGACATCTGTCAGGAGAGCCAAAGGAAGAGGAAGAGCTGTGCAATCTGCCCAGTTTTTAAAGACAGAAAAGTCAGCAGCTAGTGTTCTCCGTGCACACAGGCCTGGTGCACGGAGCAAACACAAAATGGAGATGGCAATTGTGTTCTAGTGATGTGTTCAGTTGTCTCTCATTTTGATTGGTCATATTTCACCAATGTGCAGTTCAGTTCAATAGCTGCATTTTCTGTTATTTTCTCTTTGTGTGACAAAATGACAAATAAACATATTACAAGTATGAAATACTAAACTGTTTGGTCCAAATCACTGCTCAAGAAATAAGTTGAAACAAATTATCATTGTATTCACTTGTTTAAATTTAAATCACACTTGAACGGGCTATTTTTTTACCCGTGTGTGTGATGTAGTCTGATAAAAACTATTTTTGCTTAACTAATATGAAAGGAAAATGGAAATGATGATCTGTGGTAGTCAAAAACAGGATATTTAAATAGAAATTGGAATATTAAATCATAAAATACATTTATTTCAAAAGATAGACGAAAGAAAAGCCAGCATGAAATCAGCCGAGAACTGAATGCGGGTCATTTTTGACCCAAGTTGTGCATTAGAGGGAGTGTGCATATGTTGTGCATCAGAGGGTTAACAACCAGCATACAGTGTGTTGCTACCTAAAAGGGGCATTTGTCCACCTCATCTCACCCGAGACCTATATTTGTAATAAACTGTAGATTCACACACAGCCTGGCAGAAAAATTAAAATATCGCACAAATACCTTTCTTAAGCAACCTGCACACTACACAGGAGCACCTGACAAAACAAACCATAACCTGAGGAGGATTAAACTTAGTACAAGGTAGGCCAGCCAGGTTCACCATCAGTCCCTACTAAGCATCTACATTTCAGGTTGAGGCTCACATGGAACTAAGATTAAATGCAGTTCCTTGACTGGCCACTTGAGGCTGCTTACAAAAGCCAGTCAATCTTAATTATTGAGTCCCATGTTAAAATGTCCAAATTTAGAACAGAAATAAACATATTTACAGCCTAGTTCAAAAAAACATCTTGGTCTAAATTGTTTGATTTCACACCCATGACAACTCTGAGGGAGGTGAATTATTTAGTACCACGAGAGGAGAATTTATTTAAAGCATTACATTTTTTTCTAATATGAGTAATTAACAGTCTGCTCAGCCAATGGCAAGCTACTATCACTTCCTCATCTGTAGTCATTATCCTACTTAATGAAGCAACCAGCCGTTTGTGGGAACTCAGGGTTGGCTCAACGCAGCAGTAATTTTTGGTTTCATTGTGGAGTCAACATGCTAAATGGGATACTCTGCTGTAAATGTTTGCTGGCAGCTCTGCAGATATTTTGGTGGGGAGTTGATTGACATATGATGGGCGTGTTTCCATCGCCTATTAGAGCAACGTGGCTGCTCACAGTACAAAGAAAAATGGGTTTCAAAAGCACCCTTCAGAAAACAATGGGTCACATGACTTAATGCTTCGCCCATTGCTTTTTACAGCCAATGGCGCCTACCAAACAATAATTTTATTTAAAAAAATACAGTGAGAGAATATAATGTTGCTTGAAAAAGTTCACTCTTGAAGCCCCACAAACAAAACAGAAAACAAAAAAATAACAAAAATGATACTAAATCTAAAAAAAAACACAATTCTGCAATATTTTTGGATTAAAAAAAATATCCAATTCAAATTGTCTTTCTTGGTCTTATCTCTGGCTTATTTTGTTCAGTATTAACTTTGGTTAGCTTTAATTAAAAAAAAAAAAAAGAAAAAAGAAGCTTCCAACTTTTGAATGTGTTTTTATCGTTGTGAATTAAAGTAAGTTATGCTTCCCTGAGTTTTTTTTTTTAACACAATTATTTTTGTTTCATTATTATTATTTACCATACACACCTTTACTTTTTTCAGTGTCCTTTACTTGGTGTCTTGTAACACTGAATCTTCCTTTCCATTTTTCCTTAGTGGTTACCTGCCATATTTAATCTATCCTTGGACCTGGTTTAAATATCTACCTTATCCCTGCTAACGTTTCTTGGGTCCTAAAGATTGTACCACTATTTTTAGATCCTTTTTGCTTGCTTCTTGTAAAATTGCTTTGCTTTGTGTAACTATTACTGTCTGACATCAGCTTTTTAAACCAGTATGCATCTTGTGGGTCAGATATGAGGGGGGGTGGTGGTTTGAAACAGGTTTAACATATCCAGGGTAGCTTTAAATTCTTTGGTTTACTTACCCTGAACAATCAAGGTTGGGTGAAGCAGTCTTAAAACTATGACAGTCAACTAAGTAGATCAACCCAGAACTGTCTGTTCTAGTAAAATGCATGCTTGTGACAGATGGTCAATCACAATCATGGATCTGGAACTGCATGTAGATCTTATCAAAAGAACGGCCTTTAATTCTAAACTAATATGAACATTCTAATATTTATAACCAATTACAGGATGAAAGCAACACAGGGGTTGCAGTCGAAGCAGGAAGGAGAGCTGAATAAAAAGGCTGATTATATGAATGTCTTTGTGAATTCTAAATTAGATGGGTCAGATCCTCAAACATGACTAGATTTGATGATTTAACGTTTTTTTATTAAATTTTATTTAATTGATATTCCTTGGTGTAGTAAATTCCAAATTCATGTGAGCACGTTTAAAATTTATTCTGTCAGAAGTAATGTTGGTGGTTTTAATTTTCTTTGTACCAATGAAGAAAATATATAAAAAAAATGATTCATACATACAGTGAATAGGATGATTGTCTACTTCTGTCTGTGTAGTTCTTCTGCTGACATTTCTCATAAAGATGGTTCTTAGTGAATGCCATAAAATTCAGTTCTCTAATTTCTAAACTTAAAAACAAATGGATACAAAAAGAGATTATTTAATAGTCCACACACTCATACCTTTTTGTATTTCATTCATATTCCAAGGGAACAGATAGGTGTGAATGTAGTATTTTTACATGTATTGATCTCATCTGGAATCTAATGTGCTTCAGGTTAAGAAATTAAATAGCTCTGTAACACTGAAAACCCTGTGCAGGTAAGCTACCACTAATGGTTCAGGCAAAGAAGTCACTATCACATCTACTCACTAAGGTTTGATTAACTACAGGTGCAACTTGAATGTACGGCTTTCCATTTCTCTCCTGATTCATTTTGTAAGATTTGTACTGTTACCCTTTTTGAATATAATTAGATGCCTATGGATACGTTACTTTACATTGCATTTACCAGACGCTTCTATGCAAAGCAACAAACAACAAATTAAAACAATCAGTAACAGTAAATTATAAAGTAAATGCAGTTAGGTCAGCATTCAAATAAGTGCAGCTAAAACAATATTTAAGTGCAGTTTAAGAAGTTAGAGAGAGCGCAGTTTCTGACAGAAAATGTTGTTGGAAGAGGAAAGTTTTCAAGAGCTTCTTGAACATACAGAAGGATGACTTGTGGCCAATGGTAACTTCTTCCACCATAAGGGCAGAAGTCTAACTGTCCCAACTGAGATCACCTTGTGTAAAGTGAGGGCAATGGCCAATTGGTGTTCTTGTGATGAGCGCAGCGCTTGTGGTCAACTGTAGTCAACTGAAGGCAGCAGATAGATCAAGAAGGATAAGCACATACATTTGACCTGCTTCTTTTGAAGCTTCTGTTACAAACAGTAGAATTCACAAAACAATGGAGAAAGCATTACGTCATGTGACATATTGGTTTCTTTAGTGCGATTCTGAAGCCCGTTTTTCTTCTCATGGAGCACAGTCATGTTACTTAGAAAGCTGACAGAAACACGCCCATCATATGTCAAAGTTAGCTTCCCTTCCAGCTCCTTCAGCTGAAGCCTGATGAAATCTATACTGTTTAATGTTAACTTGACGGCAAATTAAAAAAATGACAGTCAAGACAGCATATAAATGTTTGTGGCATGATACAAAAAATTCAAAATTCTAAAACAAGGTGTTTGGTGTTATACCAAACTTCCACATCTTCAACGTAAGTTGTTACACACGCAAATAAGTTATATCTATTAATTCAATTCAGTTCAATTCAACTTATTTATATGGCACCAGAATATGACAAATGTCATTTTAAAGCACTTCAAGGATACAGGTCACTCATTCCAAATAGCCCAATTAATACAAAGCCAATAAAAACAATATCAATAATTACTGCCTCGCTAGGAAACCAACAGATTGCATTAAAACCATTTTTTGATACACACCCTCATGATAAGCAAGCACCATGCCGGCAACTATGGAAATGAAAAACTTCCCTTTAACAGGAAGAAACTTCTGGCAAAACCAGACTCAGGAAGGGCACCCATCTGCCTCGACTGGTTGGTGGTTGAGAGGACATGAAAGAGGAGAGAACAGCAACAACAACAGATCAGCAACACTTGCTGTGGAAGAATGAACGCAGGTTAATAACAATAATGTCACTAGAAGAGTTGGAGTAGAAGAGAACAGGGTGAGGAAAGGTGCATAATGGGGTCCCCAAGCAGTCTAGGTCTATAACCGCATAACTAAGGGATCTCGTTGGTCACCTGAGCCCTGTGGGATGTCCACTGTGGGATGGGAGGAGTTAAGCAGACAGGAACACTGGGTGTTCCCAATCACTCCTTAAGGTCTGAGCACAGGAGAAAACCAGATGTTACCAGGTGTCTGCTCTCATGGTTAGAAATCGATGCATACCTATGTTGTGCATTACATGGAACTGTTACAAAATTATTGTTTACCATTTGAACAATACCCATTTATAGGAGGTAATTTGGAGACCATTGTACAATTTTTTTAATCTTCTTTTTTAAACACCCATCACTCGTAATAGGTTAGTTAAGTCGTCGATTCTAAGGGGGTATCTTCCACTGGGAAAGGGAATGCCAAAACATTTCACACCATCATTTAGTTCAGTTCATTTTCACAGTACACCTTTAAAAGCAGGCCAATCTAGCTGACCACGAAAAAAAAAAGCACGAGGAAGGAAACCAGGCGTATTGATTGGCCAGGACTGAAAACAGAAATCCATCACCTTCAAAAGACAGTTTAGTTTTCTGTTAGATTTCACATCTCATGACAACTCTGGGGTGAGTATTTATTTTTGTACCACGTCAGGTGAATTTAGACAAAGCTTTAAACATTTTATGGCCTACATCACGATAACGTAACACAACTAGCAAGAAGCAAAAAAGAGAAAGCCTGAATGTAAATATGAATATTCACCACTGTTCATGGTTTTTTTTTAGTTATTTTTACTGTTGTAATTCTGTCGGTAACATTTATTGGTAATTTCATCCAACGTTTTAGGTTATGATTTATACAAAAATTTTAGGCGGTCATCTAATAGTAATGTTGGGTACCAAAATGGTAGAAATATCACTAAAAGTTCCAAATTAAAATTCTATTGCATACCAGCCCTGTCATTAAAAAATTATTGTTATGTGTACAACATAAGATGTGGTGGTTATTGTGCCAACCTAACCAGAAATCAGATCAGTAATAAAGGGAATTATTAAATCATTCTTCCACTGAGTGATGGCTTACGGGTCTGCTTGTCTGGATACGGGTTGGCTTGTTGGATTTGCTGAAGAATTTGGAAGCCAGCAACTACTAACTTTCAGTGACATAGGTGGTTTTGTTCCAGTTGGCTTCCTGTATGGATGAAAACAGGCTTCAAAACTGCTCTTCAGAAAACTTAAGGGTAACCTCATGGATGGGCTGTCAAAATATTTCTACAGCCTATGATTCAAACCTAAGAGATCTTTCACAAGAAGGCAAGGCAGCAAGCTACTTCACTTTACATGACTTCCTCTCTTTGCTTCTGGATAGTCTGTTTGCATTTCCACTGTAACAGTACCACACCAGGATTCACTTGCAAGTGATCCAAGACCCATGTTTTTAGGCGGATCAGAGCTACTTTACCTAAAAAAGCAGACTATCTGAGGAAGCAAACTCTGGTGTGTTTAAAGCCAAACAATAAGGATAAGGCAAGGATGGAAAATGAACACATTAGTGAAAGTCTGGGATTCACCAGCCAGCAAACGATATGAAGCACAAAACATTCATTGAAAAATGCAGCCACTTCATGTTTAATGCTCACATATAAAAGCACTATACACACAAAGTGGTGGACATATAATTTCCTACGTCAAAAATAATACATCATTAAAAAGTGTGAAGTGAGAAAGAGTGTACTTTAAGCTCTCCTCGGCACACATGTAAGATGCATTTATACGGTGAAGTGGAAAGTCGTGTGTGTTTGTTTCCGAAATTTACCAAGGCTAAAAACTTCACTGAGCTTGCTGCTTAATTTTCATTAGTTTTGATAATTTATGGGATCTACGAATAACTGCAGCCATGCGTGAAAGTCGTCCATCGGTCTGCTATAACGTTGTTCGAAGACCTCACTGATTCAATTTGTAATGACAGATAATTCTGATCCTAGGACAGGATGATAGTTGGCTCACTGTTTTGTTTTTTTTTTATTTTTGTTTGTTTTTTTGTTTATTTCAACCCATCAAAATAATCTTTTGCAGTTCCCTAAAGGAAAACATCCTGTTGTGGCACATTGTATTGTCAAAATTAGAAAAGAAAAGAAAACAAAAACACACTACTCTTATAAAAACTGTATTCTTGAACAGTTTGATGACAGGTCAGTCATAGACTCAGGGCCATTTGTGAGTGACCTAATGGCTGGTTTGTGATAATGACATGCTCTGTTGTACAAAACGTTAAATAAAAACCACTGCCCATAAAATTGGAATCATTTTGTTTTCAAAAGCATTCATGAGAAGACTTAATCCAACTTTTTGGGATACAGTATGTGTGTGTGTGTGTGTGTGTGTGTGTGTGTCTGTGTGTGAGAGAGAGAGAGAGAGAGAGAGAGACAGAGAGACAGAGAGAGAATGTAAGAAGTATACAAGCAATAATTCAGATAATGGTCTTTTTTGATGGATTTAATTTATAAGTTTGGATAGATTCAAACAATATTAGCGGAATATAATATGGGTGTGAATTATTCATTAGATAATGCCCTGTAACATGTACTAGTAAAATATTTTACAGTCATATGTAAAATCCACATATTTGTACATATATTTACAAATACACATATTTTATCCTGTGTATTTTGTATAAAAACATGATTACAATAACCATCTGATTGCATGTGGTCTTAGGAAAATACAACCTCAGACAAAAAAAACACTTTTTTTTTATTGTTCAGTTGTTTATGTTACAAAAATACGGCAAGACAAAAACAAACAAACAAACAAAAACAACACGCAGACAATATGAAGACATTCTTATTGCTTCCACTATATTTAAGAAGACTAGTTGCAACCAGTGTTGCTAATCTCTTGATGAGAGGATCAACAGGAGGTGTTAAGGTCTCTATAAAAGGCAAGGCAAGGCAAGGCAAGGCAAGGCAAGGCAAGGCAAGGCAAGGCAAGGCAAGGCAAGGCAAGGCAAGGCAAGTTTACTTATATAGCACAATTCAACATAATGATTCAAAGTGGTTAACAGAGACATTAAAACATCACATTAATAAAAAAGCATAATTTATTAAATAAACAAAAGAAAGAAAAAAAATGAACAATAGATAAAATCAGTGGTTAAAATGTAACCATGTTTTGAAACTTAAGCTTAAAAGTATTAGTGTAAATTTGGAGCTTTATTCAAATGCAGCTGAGAACAGGTGAGTCTTCAACCTGGATTTGAATAAACTGAGTGTTTCAGCTGATCTGAGGCTTTCTGGGAGTTTGTTCCAGACATGTGGTGCAGAGAAGCTGAAGGAAGCTTCTCCATGTCTGGTTCTGACTCTGGGAACTGATAAAAAGATGATCTGGGGGGTCTGGAAGGTTCATACTGGGTCAGGAGGTCACCTAGACCATTCAGAGGTTTATAGACCGGCATCAGAACTTTAAAGTCTGTCCTCTGACAGACAGACAGCCAGTGTAAAGACCTCAGAGCTGCACTGATGTGGTCCACGTTTTTGGTGTCAGTGAGGACTGGAGCAGCAGAGTTCTGAATGAGCTGCAGTTGTCTAACTGATTTTTTTTAGGTAGACCTGTAAAGATGCTGTTACAATAATCAAGTCTACTAAAGATGAATGCATGGTCTAGTTTTTCCAGGTCCTGCTGAGACCTCAGGTCTTTTATCCTTGATATATTCTTGAGGTGATGGTAGGCTGACTTTCTTATTGCCTTAATGTGTTTTTTTTCAAATTTAGGTCTGAGTCCATCACTGCACCCAGCTTTCTGGCCTGGATGTTGGTTTTTAGGTGTGTAGATTGAAGCTCTATGGTGACGTGTGATCGTTTCTCATTGGCTCCAAAGACAATGACCTCAGTTTTGTTTTTGTTTATCCGGGGAAAACACATCCAGTCATTAATCTCCTCAATGCATTTACCAAGAACCTGTGTAGTAATTTTTACAGTTTGCTGGTCCAGTGTGTTCAGGTGTGTGTTCACAGTGTCAAGAGAGGAAGACATAAGCCTAGTCTTAGAAAAACAAAGGTTGCTAAATGTCTGTCTGAAAAGTCTTATGAAACTATTTCACACCAGTACAGAAGTAAATCTGTATCAAAATACCTGGAATGAAAATAAATCAAGGATCTTGAATGGCCTAGTAAAAGTCTAGATTTCAACCCAACTGAAATGTTATTGTGCAACTTCAAGAGAACTGCGCATAAATGAAAACCCCATACATTTCCATGAACTGAGGCAATGTTTGTAAGAAGAATGGGCCAAAACTATGAAAGTTACTGATAAAGTCATACAGGAAATGACAATTTCATGTTTCACCATATGATGATGGCTTGTTTGTTTCACAAGCTTGGACAACAGTTTTTAATTAACCAGTACTATTTATTTGTAGATGTCCCTACAGAAATTAACACAGCTATGAGTTCTTTAATATTAAAACCTGGCAAAGATCCTACTCTTCTAGCAAGTTATCGTCCATTATCTCTGATTAATGTAGACACAGAAATTATCAGTAAGGCGCTACGAATGGAAAAAAAATAACTCCACTTGTTATCCACTCAGATCAAACTGGCTTCATTAAAGGCAGACACTCTGTTAATAAACTGTGCAGACTATTCAATTTATTTCATCACAAACAAACACTCCAACAGCAATATTTTTATTGGACACTGAAAACCCATTTGATAAAGTTAATTGGGAAGATCTATTTTGAGCACCTAAAAAAATTATGTTTGGTGAATCATTTATTCATTAGATAAGAATTCTTTACACATCACCAATGGCAACAGTCACCAAACTTGGATTAATATCACAGTCCTTCACTATACACAGGGGTACAAGGCAAGGATGTCCACTTTCCCCATCTTTATTTGCCATCTTTATAGAACCTCTTGCAGCAGCCATGCGGAAAAATAGTAACATTGTAGGAATCACGACTGAAGATACGATCCGTAAGATCCGCTTATATGCTGATGATATCCTCCTGGACTTACAAGCTCCATCAACGTTGCTTCTCCAAACCATCAACCGTATTAAATCCTTCTCCAATATCTCAGATTACACTATTAACTGGTCTTAGTCACCATACTACCACCAAACACTTGAAATGCAAATTTACAACTTATATAATACAAAGTAATTCACAGAGTTCACTTCACTGGGAAAAAAATGTTTTCAAGTGAAATTTACAGACGAAAAAACATGTACACAGTACCCACAAAATCTAACATACACCTACTTGCCTTCTATATGGGACTACACACCAGTCAAAACTTTCTGGTGCAGCATGACAGACATTCTCTCTCAACTTCTGGATTGCCACATCCCACTGTCACCCTCAATCCGTCTTCTGGGAGACTTCTCTACAATAACACTGGATAACAGCACCGACACAATCCTTTTTATTACCCCTATTATTACCAAGAAAACAATCCTCATGAACTGATAAACCAAAAAGTCTATTACTAATCACTTCTGGAAAAACATATTAATCAATTTTATATCAATGAAAAAGCTATCTTCCACAATTAAAAACCAAACTTCCAATTTTGACCAAACCTGGAAAACATTTTCTGAATCCTTTAATTCATGATGCATATGCCACCCCTTAAATGATCTGAAATAATAGAATTGAATTCTGTCATTTCCACCAAAAATAAGTAAATAATAATACTAATAATAATGCTGTACAAACTTTTAACTCCACTCCTGTTGTCCTTGAGTACAATTAGCACGTCTTTCTTTAGTCTGATAATCTGCTGATCCACATCCATGTAGCTTGGGGGAGGGAAAGGAACTTTTTATAGCTGCTGTGTCATTATTGGTATCATACTGCTATATTTTACCTTGCTTTACATTTAGAGGTTTTCATTTAAATTGTTTGTCCGCCCTGCTCTCCTTGTGTGTATGTTTTAATGTCTTGTAATTTTCCAACACATGTTACACACAATAGATGTAGAGAGGCTTGATGACTACAGTTACTAGGGTGTTTCCATCGACACCAGGCTGAATTGGAAGACTAACTGACTTCAATGTGTGCAGCAAGATACCAAAAATGTTTTACCAGTGTTCAGCCCTCTGTGGTCTACTAATGAAGCAACATTTCACCCAATGACAAAAACAGATTAAACAAACTGATTGGGAAGGCTAGCTCATTCACTGGCTGCAAACAGGAGGCATTTAAACTTGAGCCAGTGCAAAGAATACTGAATAAACTGGATAGACAATAGAGCGCCTTCTCCAAAAGACTCATCGTTGTTTTAGGGTCCGCTATAGGAAATATTTTCTACCTCATGCCATAAGCTTGTACAACACATCATCTCTTAATGACAGATAAAACTCAATACTTTAAGATACTACATAACACATGACCTACACTCTAGTATGTACATTCAAGGTTTTCCTTATATCTAATTTTTCAAAATCTTTACTTATTCTTTATTTATATATATTTATGTATTTTTGTGTGTATATTTCATAGTAGGTTTAATAGTTTAATCTACTATTATTTAATTATAATATATCCTCTGCAATTTTAATTCTGCACACTTCACAGTCTGTATGTTCATTATCACTAAATGTTGTACAATTGACACAGAGATTTTAGTTTATTTCATATTTTATAATGTATGATCTTAGTATGTTGTGCCTCAACCTTGTTATTGTAACAATTACAGTTCTCAATTTGGGATGAATAAAATTCACCTATCCATCTATCATAAATAAAAATGAAATCTTAAACCAACAGTTTAATGTTATATGTTCTGTGGAAAAGATTTCTGAAATGCTCTCAGACATTGTCCTCGACACGAGTGTCGGGAGGGGGTGAGTGTTTCATGAAATGCTGCACACTGAGTAGTCACAGAGAACAGATTATTCATGTTCCTGGTGAACCCTCGAATTGATGATGATGGCAGAGCTGCTGGGCCAGCCACACTCAACATGAAGAATCTATTAGGAAGAATCTATTATTTGAAAATCTTACAGGTATGATTGAGTTGATCCTTTTTTTTTTTCTTTCTAGAGCCCTAAACAAAAAACTAAAAAAAAGGTTTTATAGCAGCCAAGAAAGAGACAAAGGCTTTAGGAAGCTTTCAGTATTTTATTGTAACAAATTTTTAAATAAAACTGACATTTTAAAACCCATCAAAACAAAGATAAAAATTTTGAATGCATTCAGTTAAACCATGGAGCAGTTGTTATTAAACATATGACTGCAGTGTCATATAGGCGCCACATTTTATAGAGTGAGTACATCAACAAACTTAATCATGTTAAAAAGAAAATGTCCCTCTTTTATTTCAAAGGTTTTAACATATCAGGTGACAATAAAAAATTTTGGGACCTTACCAGGTAATTCATTTCAATACAACCTCACATGAACAAAAACACCAATTACACTATGTCACTATTTCACAACAGCTAAGCCAAAATGCGCAACCTGTGTGTGAAAAACACTGTTTCATGGGAAATAGGAAGGTAATTAAGAAGGCAAGTGGCACCCTGGTGCTGCTCATCAAATGCACTTGATTATTTGATCATCATGAGTATGGCCACCTAACAAATATCAAACCATCTCACCAGTTTGGTGTCTGAAAACCAAATGCACTCAATGATTCAGTAGGAGCTGTGATTTCAAAAAATTAAAGAACAGTTCTTAGTAGTGAAGATTAATAACAAATGAAGCACATGCCATCCTCAGGTTATTACCAGTCTCTTTGAACAATTTTTCCTCTATCATTTTGATTTGGCCAAAATTAGTCAATGCATTAACAGAAAAACAAAAAAAAAATAAGTTTTAATAAATTTTAACAAAAAGCAAAATGTGTCATTACTGTAAAATTGTTTATCACACTTATAGATATTCTAGCATTTCTAATTTTGAAACATAAATACTAACTGAAAGCCGATTAGAAGAATAATTAAGATAGGGAAGTTTCAAAACATTTTTTTTTTTTTAATCCACACTGGTCAATGTGTGCCTCTTTATTTATTTATTTTGTCATTTAAATGCCTTTAGTTTCTCATGTTCATGCCATATTGAATGGTATTCCTCTTTAATGACTTAGTTTGGACAAAAGGGTCTGTTGAATGACCAAATGATTGTGTGTGTGTGTGTGTGTCTTAGATCTGAAAATAAATGTATACGTAGCAACCGGAGGGAGGATGGGGTGACAATGGTGAGTGAAAGTACTGCTAGAAGTGTGGTGTTTGGAGTAAATTGCTGTTTTGTTGATGTTGTTCTTACATGATTTAAATCTTGTTCTGTTATGAGTTATGGTGGACAGTTAGATTTTCTGTTTTTTCATATTTAGAATGTTTTTTGGATTTCATCTTTCATATGTCACCATGGCTGAAGGTTGTGTTTGGAATAAGGCTGTTCAGTTACTGTTTGGGTCTAAAAGCTCATTCAATTCGATAAAAGTTTATTGTCTGCTGTCACAGAGTGTTTTGAAATACAGGATTTGTTAAAAAAAAAAGCTGAATCTCTGTCTTATGAGCACTCTTCCCCACTTCAGTATCTCCCATATTTAGGTATGTATCTGTGTGGTTGTTTTTTGGGGTTTTTCTAAGACGTGCATCATATTTGTCCAAATATGACATGGTTAAAATTATTCCTTGTTTTGTTCTGTTTAAACAAACCTAGCTAGGGTTTTCTCACTGAGAATGTGACTCTGCCTGGAGTCAGACTCAGGTTTAGAGATCAGTCGGATGCATGAATTCCTACGCTACACAGTTCTAAGGAACACATTCACATATTCCCTACATCAAACTACTGCTTATTAAAGAAGGCCTTTTTTGAGTCAGAGGTTACTCACACTTTTTTTGCAATATAAAAAATTTTTCTAAAGAGAGGTGTTTATAAAAACCTAATGACCTCTTTATGACTTTCAGTCACAAGCTTACCCACGCGCTCTCCTAAGTCAATTACTGGCCACTATTAACAGCTGCGTACACAACTCATTTTGTTCTTCATGTTAGTCAGTTTGTTCTTGAAGGACACATCAGCTCTCTTACTCAGGTTCAACTAAAAGGATATTTCCAGCAGGGTTGCCAGATGTCGTAGGAGAAACAAGCAACCAGCTCTATGGAAACGAGCCTAAAACTAGCCTAAAACTAGTGACCTCTGCTCATAGACACACACACACACACACACACACACACACACACACACACACACACACACACACACACATATATATATATATATATATATATATATATATATATATATATATATATATATAAAAGAAAGCAGGTCAAAGTTAATCAACCCCAGAAAGGTTGACACATTTTCTTTTGGTCTGGTGCATTTTGACATCTTTATTATTGGAGGTAGAGCCAATCAATTCACCTAGATGATCCATAGCACCGATTGATGTGTGATAGGTAATGAAAGTTGCAATGAAAGGGGAGTGTTTCACTTAATTGTGAAACTTATTGTCTTTGCGAAAGAATTGGGAGGGGTTCATACAGGCAGGCAAGTAAGCCCAAATAAGCAACTAGTCTATGAAAAACAAGCCCGATAAAACGCAACCGGCGACTGATGATATTTATAAGCAACTTTACCAAAACAACAAGCCTAAATTCCTTTATAACAAGCAAACCTGGCAACTCTGGTTTACAGTCAAGTCTCTGACATTTGCAGTTTGAGATTTCTACCTCTTCAGTTCAATAGAAATTTTTTAATCCACAAAGGGGAATTATTTAATTTCATGCAAAAAAGTTTACATTACATCTATTTCCAATTAAAGCACTTCTTCCAATTAAAAAAACTAATTCATATGGTTATTTATGTATAATTGCATGTATATGACAGTGAAAAAAATGTCAGTGGGCGCTGCTGTTGTTGATGTTGGCAATAATGCTATGTTCTACACACTTACACATAGTATACACATTGTATGTGTGTGTGTGTGTGTGTGTGCATGTGTGTGTGTGTGTGCGCACGCACGTGCGTGCGCACGTGCGCGCGTGTTCAGTTGTTACCAATGGAAATCAACAATAGTAACAATATTATATGTATTCCCTTCTCCCTGGTGTTTTTATATGCTTATAATAAAACTGGTATAATGAAGAGGTTTCCAGCTGGTAATTGTGAATTAATTCATTAAATTAGTTCAAATGTTACTATACTATTACCTTACCACTAAAACTATCAAAATGCCATAAACAAATTCTTTACCATTGGAAGATGATGTTCAGCCAAAATTTCACTTACTTTTTTATTACGATTCCACATTGTAGAGTAACAGGACCATTACAGGTAACTAGACACAGCTACATTTCCTTTGAAGGTGCAGGGTTGAATAAATGAGAGCTGAACTTTGATGAAAAAACAACTGTAGAGTCGAAGAGAGAACAAAGAGTTGAGAAATTTTGCCAAAACTCTTGCAGAATGTTCAAACTTAGCAGAATTAGTGTTGCTCTAGTGTTGATTAGAATCCAGTTCAGAGTCAGAGAGTCAGAGTCAAGTTTATTGTCAATTCTACCACATGTGAGATACATACAGAGAATCGAAATTGCGTTACCCTCAAACCCTCGGTGCTACACAATAAATACATTTTAAACACAAAGTGCAGGTTAAAAAGAGACAAGAAACAAGTTGTGACATGACAACAACAGTTTTTCGGTTTGTTTAAAGTGACATGGTGCAAAGTAAGCGGTCCAGTTCTGCCAAAATACAGATACTGTGATCAGAGTGAGTGAGGGGGGGGGGCAAGGCGGGAAACGGTGGAAGAGAAGGGAGAGTGTTAAGTGTCCTGACAGCCTGGTGGACGAAGCTGTCCTTCAGTCGGCTGGTTCTGGCTCGGAGGGTCCGCAGCCTCCTGCCTGACGGCAGCAGACTGAAGAGGCTGTGTGACGGGTGGGTGGGGTCTCTCACAATGCTGAGGGCTTTGCGAGTCAGACGGCTGCTGTAAATGTCCTGAAGTGAGGGGAGAGAGACACCAACGATCTTCTCAGCTGCTCTCACGACGCGTTGGAGAGACTTGCGGCAGGTTGCGGTGCAGGATCCGTACCACACGGTGATGCAGCTGGTCAGGATGCTCTCGATGGTGCCTCTGTAGAAGGTGTACCTGATGGGGGCCGGGGCTCTGGCTCTTCGCAGTTTGCGGAGGAAGTAGAGGCGCTGCTGTGCCTTCTTGGCGAGTGATGCGGTGTTAACAGTCCAGGAGAGGTCCTCTGAGATGTGGACACCCAGGAACTTGGTGCTGCTCACCCTCTCCACAGCAGCACCGTTGATGGTCAGAGGAGCATGCTGGGTGTGTTGTCTCCTGAAGTCAACAACAATCTCCTTGGTCTTCTCCACGTTCAGGGAGAGATTGTTGTCGCTGCACCACTCAGCCAGGCGGCTCACTTCGCTCCTGTAGTTTGACTCATCGTTGTTGTTGATGAGACCCACCACAGTCGTGTCGTCCGCAAACTTTACGAAGAGGTTGGAGCTGTGAATCGGTGTGCAGTCGTGGGTCAGCAGGGTGAAGAGGAGGGGGCTCAGCACACATCCCTGGGGGGGCCCCTGTGCTCAGTGTGATGGTGCTGGATGTGTTGCTGCCGACCCGTACTGCCTGTGGTCTCCCAGTCAGGAAGTCCAACAGCCAGTTGCACAGCGAGGTGCTGATCCCCAGCTGGTCCAGTTTGTGAACGAGCTGCTGGGGGATGATGGTGTTGAATGCTGAACTGAAGTCGATGAAAAGCATTCTTACATAAGCGTTTCTGGTGTCCATATGTGTGAGGGCTGTGTGGAGGGCAGTGGAGATGGCGTCGTCAGTGGACCGGTTGGAGCGATATGTGAACTGGTAGGGGTCCAGAGAGGGGGGGAGAGCAGCCTTGATGTGATGCATGACTAGCCGTTCAAAGCACTTCATGATGATGGGAGTCAGTGCAACTGGACGGTAGTCGTTGGAGCAGGAGGGAGATGACCGTTTTGGGACCGGACGGATGTTGGTGGCTTTGAAGCACGTGGGAACCACCGCCTGACTCAGTGACATGTTAAAGATGTCTGTGAAGACATCCGTGAGTTCTCCTGCACAGTCTCTCAGTACACGACCAGGTATGTTGTCAGGACCCGGAGCTTTGCGGGCGTTGATCCTGCTGAGGGATCTCCTCACAATGTCCGGTGACAGCGTCAGCACCTGGTCGCCGGGAGGGGGTGGTGCTTTCTGTGCGGCGATGGTGTTGTGTGCCTCGAAGCGGGCGAAGAAGGTGTTCAGCTCATTCAGCAGGGATGTGCTGCTCTCACAGGTCTGCGGTGGGGGCTTGTAGTCCGTAATGGTCTGAATCCCTCGCCACAGCCTCCGTGTGTCCCTGCTGTTGCTGAAACGGCGGGCTATCCTCCTGGAGTGCCGTCTCTTAGCCTCCCTGATGCCATGGGACAGGTTGGTCGTAGCTGTCTTTAGACCCACTTTGTCTCCAGCTCTGAAGGCAGCGTTCCGAGCCCTCAGGAATCTGTGGACTTTCTTTGTCATCCACAGCTTCTGGTTGGCTCTGACTTTGATGGTTCTGGAGTCTGTTACATCATCGATGCACTTGGCGATGTAGGCGGTAACAGACTCTGTGTACTCCTGGAGGTCTACGGTGTTGTTGGTGGTGGCAGCATCTCTGAACATGCTCCAGTCTGTGGTGTTGAAGCAGTCTCGAAGTGCCTCTGTGGACCCCTCTGGCCACACCCGGACCTGCTTCCAGACTGGTCTGACAACTTTAACCAGTGGCCTGTATGCTGGCAGTAGCATGACAGTGATGTGGTCTGAGGCACCGAGGTGGGGGAGGGGGTGGGCTTTGTAGGCTGTCTTGTTGTTGGTGTAGACTTGGTCCAGAATGTTGTCTCCTCGCGTGGGGAACTTGATGTGGTGGTGAAGATTTGAAAAGATGGTCCTTGGGTCTGCGTGGTTGAAGTCCCCCGCCAGGATGAGGAAGGCCTCAGGGTGGGCTGTCTGCTGCTCGCTGATCCGCTGGTACAGCTCGGTCAGCGCCTCTCTCCTGGTGTTGGTGGAGGGGCTGGGGGGGATGTAAACAGCAGTGAGTAGTATGACCGAGTATTCGCGCGGTAGATAGAAAGGACCACATTTAATAATCATAAACTCCGCCAGGGGTGAGCAGTGTTTGCAGACCACCACAGCATCTCTACACCAAGCATCACGGAGGAAAACACAAAGGCCGCCGCCGCGGCCCTTACCTGCCTCGGTGTGTGCTCGGTCCGCCCGGTAGCAGGTCAGCTGGTCGAGCTGGATGGCGTGGTCCGGTATGCTGTCGTTGAGCCATGTTTCCGTGAACACAAAAACACAGCTCTCTCTCACGGTCCTCTCGGCGGAGCAGAGTAATCGGATGTGGTCCAGTTTGTTGTCCAGCGAACGAACGTTGGCCAACACGATGGAGGGAACCGTCGGTTTGTTCGGGTTCTCCGCCAGTCTCGTCCGGATACCGGCTCGCTTGCCCCTCTTCTGCTTCCTGTAGCGCCTCTTGTGGCGCTTCCATTGCGGCGGAGGTCGAGGCGCGGGGGTCGGCGGAAGTGGTGGTTCCCGGAGCAGACCGCGTTCCCGAAGTTGGCCGGCGAGTTCAGAGTTCAGCTCGACAGTGTAGCTGTTTCCAACATCGAGCAGAAACCCCCGGTTGTACTTTGGTTTGGTATGCATATGACTTGTAAAAACACAACTTTGGTGACAAAAACACGAACGAAAAAACACGAAACGTCGCACCGTCGGGAGAGAGAGAAGCCGCAGCGTGAGGCACGCGCCGCCATCCCGGAACCGGAAATCCGGTTCAAAATTTTATTATTTGCGTATAAAGTTCAAAATAGCCTAGTGACGCAATATTTGCAACAGTACCTTACATTCCAAACAGAGTTAGAAGATCCAAATGTAGATTTGGAGGATGCGCTTTCTGTTATCAGGAACCATCTCTATGGAACCAACTTCCAGTTTGGGTTAAGGAGCCTGACACCACCTCCACCTTTAAAACCAAACTTAAAATGTTTCTGTTTAATAAAGCATATAGTTAGTACTTTAATGTGTTAGGGCCAGTAGTCACAGCTGCAGCTGCAGGACCAGACTAGAGCAGCTGGTCTTAAATACAGCTTCATCCTAGATCTGCTGCTGTATCATGTTTGTCTGTATTTGTGTTTGTCTCTCAGTGTTTATGGATCAACAGCTGTTTTATATACAAAGAGTAATTGAGAGAAATGCTGAGATGCTGAATGAGAGCCAAACTAGTGAAGACACATTTGAAGTCAACTGATAGTTAGAGAAATTGCTGAAATCAGGTAATAAAATGTGTAGAAAATGTTTAAATGTAGTTCAGATATTTGAAACTCTTCAAATTATAGAGGAAGAGAAAGACCAGTTGATGATGCCCTGAAAAGAGGAATATTAGCTAAAGAGAAGAAGATGGGATGAAGACTAAATGAGTGCAGACATGTCACCCCTGACAAGGATATAGATATGGATATGGACAGATGGACATATATCAAGGTAGACAGACTGTCATATAGACAGAGACATGCAGACATGGAGGGAGAGACAGGAGCCTGCTAGTTGGTCTCCTGAAGTACATTTATTGCATCAGATAATATAATGAAACAGTATGTGAGGACCTGCTGTCAATCACAGGACGTACACTACCAGCTAATCTTATTATAGAACAGAGAAGGGAGGGTAGAAAGGGTGTGTTCCAGTTGCTCCCGGCAACCAGGGAGCAGCGGTATTGAAGCTCATATCACTCTCTGTTCCCCCCTATGTCAGCTGACTGAACCATTTTAAGCGTGTCCCATCCATCCATTATCTATACCCGCTTTATCCGTTTCCGGGTCACGGGGGTCTGTCGGAGCCTATCCCGACGCATATCAGGCGAAAGGCAGGGGTACACCCTGGACAGGTCGCCAGTCTATCCAGGGCCACAGAGAAGACAAACAACCAATCACACTCACATTCACACCTAGGGAGAATTTAGAAAGATCAATTAACCTACACTGCATGTTTTTGGACTGTGGGAGGAAGCCGGAGTACCCGGAGGGAACCCACGCAAGCACGGGGAGAACATGCAAACTCCACACAGAAAGACCCACCGGGCTGGGAATTGAACCAGGAACCTTCTTGCTGTGAGGCAACAGTGCTAACCACTAAGCCACCGTGCTGCCTTTAAGCGTGTCATATTTTTTAAAATTATAAGCCATGTCAGCAAAATTCTTTCACTAATACCAACATATGTCCATCCTTAAAGCAGTGATGTAATAACAGCAGGTTATTATTTGGAATTTAGAGCGAGTTAGAGAGAATAAAGTTAATCTGTGCAGGTCATCTGCCGTCCTCTCTCATTCTAAAATACAGGCAAAAAAAAATCATAATTCTCTAAGCTCTGGGCTTTGACAGAGAAGTAAAAGTCACATTGTCACAAAAGTCATTGTGTTACAGCTGACAAAAATAGTTACGTTTTGATATATAATTTATGGGGGGAGAGTCGAGGGTGTGTGTCCATACCAATGTCAGGTGACCTGTCTACGCTTATTCACTTTATCTTCCTGTCTTAAGCATGTTTTCTTCTTTTCTGCTGATTTTAGTCTGAGGCCAACTTGTCTACCGATTATCTTCTGGTCTTCAACTGATATTGTTCTCTTCAGCTGATCTTCGTCTCTTGAGGTCAGCTTCTTCATTTTATGTCATCTACGTGCCTTCATCCCATCTTCTTCTCTTCAACTCTTTTCAATGCCTCCTACCATCGTCAACTCTCTTTCAATGTCTGAGCTAATTTCTTTATCATTTTCTTCACATTTTCAGCAATTTCACATTGCACATTTCACATTTTCCGATTTCAGCAATTATTTTAATTTTCAGTAGAGTTCAGCTGTTTCTTTGGCAGTTTAGCTCTCCTTTAGCTTTTATTTAGTACAAAAATGAAACCTTTTCAAGTTCACTTTGTGCAATCATATCAGCTACTTGAAAATCAGCTTACAATCGGCAATTGTAAGATTTCCCACATTTTACCTAAACTTGTTGGATGTTTAAATTTGGTCTTGGGGGCCAAATTGTTTCACTGCTAATTTTTCTTCCTAATTTTGCCGGCTTGACTCTGAAGTCGCTGCCCTGATGGTCTAACATATGACATACGCATGTATACATGTATGCCCTCCTAGAACACATTAAGATTACACTGATAAACCTGAAATGTGGCTGAAATGGTCCCACAAGAGTCCATGAGACCACTGGTGGAATAACTTTGTGCTGATTGGAAAATAAAAGACAGTTGAAGCTGAAACAGCCACATCGGTCACAATCACTGTAACAGAGCATTAGAATAAATTAATTGTGGTGCATCACCCTTATGAACAAACCACCTCCACAAATGTAAGCATATATTCCATCACATTCCATATTACTTTAAACCTTTACATGAACAACAGTCCTTTATGCTGCTAAAATGATGTGGCTTCAGTACTATTATTTTAGTGCTCCCTCATGAGTTGATGTCTCCTTGATCTCTGATATCGAGTTGTGAATTTTACAGCTCAAACAGACAGGAAACAGACAGGAAACAGAAGACAACATAATACAACTCAAACAAAATGAGGCATAGAAAAAGAAACATGTTATGTAAGACATAAGATACGCAATACAATTTTCCTTTTCTTTTTTAATGAAGTCTTTTTTGATCACCTAGGTTTCTGAGTTCTCTTATCTGTGAAATTGCCACTGTGAAGTGGAATTTGTGGTCTTCCAGTTGAGCTGAAGTGTCTTAGATCAGAGAATTCATTCTCATTACAAAGACTTATGAAATAAATGACAGATTTTTTCTTTGTATTTTCATTGTTTATTATTCCTTTCCACAAAACAAAGACAAGAAAAAAAATCTATTTTCATGCATCATATTTTATATATTTAGTATCTCTAGCAATTCACTGACCACAACAATATGTATTTATTTCAATCATGTTGGTGGTGCATATGTCTCCGAAATTCATTTTAAACATTATACATTTTAGGTCTTAGGGGTCATAAATTGTAGAGGCACACACAGGTCTTTAAAATTGAACATTTTCTAGCGTGTACCCAGACTTAGTAAAAAGGTTACCCAGTTGTGGTTCTAGCATGACAAACCCACGTAACATCACACAACTCTTCAAAGAAGAACAATTTCATTGATGCCCGTTTCAGTCTGTCTAAATATTTTCAGTCTCTCCCTTGTGCTCTCACACTATTATCCATGTTTGAAGACAGGAGCAAGGGGGAATGCCATAATGAGAGACAAATGAAGCAAATGAAAAGTCATCAAATACAAATGAAAAGCGCCCACTGAAAATTAAATGGTTGTCAAGATTTTTATACATCAAAGACAATGTCCATACGAACTGTTGTTCTAACGCTGCACTATAACATAATCCAGTATAAGTAAAACTAAAATGGGAAGCTAAATATAACCCTGTCGACTACATGCATACATGTATAAACATTCCTGTGGGACTCCTTCAGTTTTTATACACTCCATTGAGATTATGATCTACATTTGGATGATTCGTTTTCATGTTCTCGTAGAAGCTTAGAAATAAAAGACCCCACAATATATGTTTGTGTCTTGTTTCTCTGATTTCACCAGCGTACACATGAATAGCTGAATGGCTGCCGAGTGCTGAGTATGTAGGACACCAATATTATCTTAAAGCTTCATGTCTTGGCTGATATGTATGTCTTGTGACAAATGATCCAATTAACAGAAGAAATGGGCTACCTGTGCTCTGACGCTACTGTCCATGTCTTAGGACAGGATCATTAACGGTCCATAGCAGTCATGTGTATAATATATATGTCAGCCCACAACCTATATTCATCATTTCTGGTTTCCTTTCTTTTATTTTAATTTGTCCCTCCTGGTAACTCTAGCAAAACAAATGCTTCACTCTTAAAATACAACACCAAAATGTTCAGTTATTGTATAATAAAAGACCAGTACACAAAAGTATGAATACACCCACGTCAATACTACTACTACTACTACTACTACTACTAGTACTACTATTACTACATGATACTACTACTAATAATAATAATCATTGTTATTATTATTATTATTATCATCGCTATCCAATAATATTATTTTTATTATTTTTGCCCCCTAATAATCTATTTTCAAGTTAATTTATCCTGAAAGTTCTGCAATTAATACGTTCAATTACATTTTTTTTCTAGATCATGCAGGTTCCTCTCTGTTTTTTTACAGCGCCTCTTCGAATGGTTTCCTCGACCCCCAATTTCACATTGCTGGATCACTTGCCAGGTCTTTTATAAAGCTGGACATTTTGGACATCTGATCTATAAAAGTTAGGTGCAATAACAACTGTTGCAAGACAGTTGTGTTAAGTAAAGAGATATAGACATATAATTATTTGTTAGTAGCATGGGCAAGTGCATAATTTTAACTTTGATTAACAAACTACTTTTTCTTTCTTTACAACATCATAACTGTTGTTAAAAGATGTATATGTGGTAAATGTGCAACAGTGCTGAGGTAGAGAAGGTTTTGGTGTAAAAAGACAGGTACAGCAAACCACAACAACTTGTTCAGAAAAATCAATGAATTAATATCCTGTATCTGTAAAATAATCTCTTAATATTAATGAATGTGTTCTTTGTTAGTCTATGTTTTTGTGAATCAAAATACAAATGTAAATGGTAAAAATTAATTTATAAAAACAGTATCAAAATTTAGTCCATGATAAAACCACAAATAAGACACAAAAAAAGAGTATAAAACACAGATTAGATTAGATATCACAGTGCAGTTACATGCATAACTTAAAACAAAGCACAATTATATACTAGTAGTCGGTTTATCAAAAATTAGAAGAAAAAAAACAAAAAAACGGGTAAATACCATTTTCAGTCAAACTTTAATAGGGACTATGGTTTGGGTTTGTTTAATTTCCGCAGGAAGTCTAATCCATCTTTGTGCAGAATAGTGCCTGAATGCATTTTCAACCGGTTTGGTTTTAACTGGAGGTTCTACTAGCTGATTGCCACCTAAAGATTTCAGAGCCTTACCTGGTTAATATTTCACGGAGTGATGTGACATGTATTTTGGCCCATTGATTTATTCATAAACTAAAAATCTCACTTTTGTCTTTTCTCTAGTAACTGGTAGCTACTGTAGACATTTTAGAAGAGGAATAATGTGTTCTGTTTTTCTGGTGCTTGTGAGAACTCTGCTTTAACAGCTTTAAGAGTGAGCTGAAATTGTCTAATAGTCTTTCAGGGACACAAGACAGAAGAGCATGACAGTATTCTGGTTAAATCTGCTGGAGATAACGACATGGATAAGCTTCCCTAAAGCTCTGGACATCAGATCTCTGTCTCATGATATTTGTCTGAGGCGATAAAAAGCTTTAGTTATTGTCCTGATGTAGCTGCTGAAATTCAGGCCTGAGTCTTTTAAAACTCTAACTTTTGTTTTTGTCTTTATACCTGTGGAATTAAGTTGTGCAGCAACTTTTATTCTTTCCTTTTTATTGTCAGACGGAATTATTTCTGCCTTGTCTTGATTTAAATGGAAGGAGTTTGACTGCATCCAGCTATTCCCTTCAAGACGAGCTCCAAGGACTGACAGAGGAAGTCCAATAGAACGTGGTAATTTAGTGAAAGAGCCAAGTACATTTGCGTGTCGTCTGTGGTAGGCAGTGTTGTTGTCATGTATGACTTTGACCTAGAGAAAGAATGTAATGTTGAATAACAGCAGTTCAAGAACTGAACCCTGAGGGACTCCACAGCTCAGCTTTATGTTCAACCATGGAAACAACAAAGCTCCTGTCTTTGAACCAACTGAGAACTTATGACACCCACACAGTTTTCCAGTCTGTCAAGAAAGATTTTATGGTCCACAGTATCAAAGGCTAAACTAAGATCAGGCAGCACCAAAAATGCTGTTTTACATGAATCAGTGTTCAGATAAACATCATTTAAGACTTATCAGGGCTGTCTCAGTGTTATGTTTCCTAAAGATAGACTGATAGACTTAAGACACGGTTTGAGATTGGTCAGTAATTTAATATTAAATTAATATTTAATATTAAATGATACATTCTTCTTTTCTTCAAAATGTGTTTGACAACTGCAGTTTTGAGAACTCTGGAGTAAAAGATTTGAGTGATGCATTGTCACGTTTAATCATATCTGCTGCTTGCTAGACAATGTTTTTACCTTTCCAGATGCAATAATGACAGTAATAGGAGTTGTTTTACATCAAAAATGATCATGAATTATGTCGACAGACTCACATCTCGGGCTCACTGACGACTTCCGTAAACTAAATGAGCAGTCTGTTCATTTATATACCCTTTCCTCTCTGAAACTGACTCAGTTGGGGTGACTGGAGAAAATGAAATTTTAGAGAAAACACAAAAAATGGTCAGAAATGCCAGTGTCCTTGACCACAGTGTTAGAAATGTCAACAGCCTTGTAAATGATCAGATCAAGTATGTGCCTCATTTTGTGTTGCCTCTTTCACATGTTGCAACAGGACAAAAGTTTTAAACAGACCACAAAACTCACTTGCAGTTTTTTCTGTGTGATAAATGTCAAAGTTAAAATATTTAGCTATGACAACATATGTGAAGTTTTCAACAGAGCTTGCATAGAACCTTTGAGGCCTGTAGAAAAATAAAAAGGTTATTTGAAAAGCTTTTTAACTCAAAGTACAGATATTCAAATGAATCAAAATCACGGCATTAACTGTTAACCGCTCACACTAAAATTACTCTTTAATAATAGCAGCAACAACACCACCTGTCCTGTTTGTTGAAAGCATTATTTGATTTAATGAAGCATTATTTGAATTAATGCTCGGAGGGGACCACTCAGTGAGAATTGATGCACTGTTTCTATTATCTAACCAAGTTTTGGTTAAAAGCATGAAATCAAGATTATGCTCAGTAATAAAATCATTATTTAAGAGATCGTACAATTAGCAAAAGTATCTTTGTAAAGTTAGTGGAGTGGCTTGATCAGAATGCTTGTTTCAAGGATCTTTACCAAATTATTTCTACTGGAATACTGAACAGAGTGAGCCGCTCTAATTCTAAGACCTGTTCCCACAGGCGGCAGCGCCACACGGGGTCTTGGTTTGACCTGGACGTATTCAGGAGTGCCATCGTCCTTGTGACTTGGTCGCAACACTCTCCCTCTACTGGAAATCTCCTGGACCCAAGAGATGACTTTCTTGTTAGGATCCTGTCTCCTGTCAGTCAGCCTGTTACAGCATCTCATTACTAGTTACAAACTAATTAGGTGCTATCTGATTTTCATACTGAGACTTGGGCAAATATGTATTTCAGAAGTACAAATTACATTTAGCATATTCTTGTTTTTTCATTTTTTTTAACTAAAGTCTGGATTTTTATCCACTACTTGATCTGAAAAAAGTATATCATTATGCTTTATTGTAGTTTTTCAAGACAGTATGTTAGGTTTCCAGACCTTTCTGCAAAGTGAAGGGAGCTGAATAAAAATCCTCAGAGAAAAGTCTGTCTTTTTTTTTTCTTCTTCTTTCGCCAGAGGTTGTATATATTTGTACTGTGTATATACAGCATTTTTTGCTGAGCAATCGGACACTGATGAGCACACTGGGGAGACTACGGGGGTTCAGTGTGTTGCCCAAGGACACTAAAGCACATGAATGAGCTGGGGATCAGACCATCAGCTTTCCAGTAGCAGGATAACTATTCCATTATGGCAGCGATGGCCACCTGGGACTGGAGCTGCTGGGCTGCGGCTGAAACTCTTATTAAATGCTTTAATAAAGAAAAAAAATGATGTTACTTGCTCTCTAATAAGCAGATCAGGCAAACTACCTATGGAAATTATATGCACCCAATTATTTATATCTCATTTGAATTTATATAACAAAAATAAATAATTAAATAAATACATACATTACATCTCATAGCTCCTAAATCTTGAAGCCTTTACCATTTTTTTTCATAAACCATCTGCTTTTGTTGTTCTTTTCCTTCAGTAATCGGCACATTTAAGCTATTTCTTTGCTTGATCAATGCCTTTGTATGTGGCCCTGCTGCTGCATCTCTGCATGACTGCTGCAGTCAACGGCTGAGCTATTTCTACACGTGATACTAGAGATGCTGCGTATATTGAGTATCTTCTGTCTCCTCACTCACAATAACGCTGAATTAATTGAAGATGTCTTGGAGAAAATAAAGCTCATTCATCCTCTCAAATTCTTCATTTCACCTCGCAAGAGCCAAGATACATGTGAGGGAAGTGAAGAGCCGTATTAGCCAAACAGAAAACACTTCTGTTATTTTTGTCTGCATCCCTGTGGTGCAGCCTGACATCAGTGAACCTCATCAGCTTCTCCAGTCAACATTTACAAGTACAATTAGCCTTCAATTCTTGCCGGAGCACCCCCCCCCAAAAAAAAAAAAAAAACCCTCGACTGTTACATTGCTTCTGTGACAGAAGCCCAGAAAGGGAAACTTTGGCTCTGGATCAGTCTGTCTGTTATCTCCTGACCACTAAAGTGAAATTTTGTGGGTGCTTTGTACATGCTCAATTGAGCGTGATAATCTGTGTCCAACATGACAAGTAAAGTCATGTGCCCATGATGACCTGAGAATTAATGTATCTACACTTCAGCTAATGACTTTTTTTCTGGTATTCATTAAAAGGTGCTATCACTTAAATTATGTCCCAACACCTTGAAGTGCCTGGTGAAGAGGTTCTGAATATTTTGTGAATTTCTGTGACACTAGGCTAACCAGTTATTATTTTCACTTTTTTCCACTTTTTTTATTTTTGCATTGTAGTTAGCACTATTATTTCACCGGAAGTACGGAAGTAGGTTGGTGGTTACAAACGTGTCTGAAGCTTTTCTGTAAGGAGTTGAGATACTCTTCCCATGCGGTTTTCCAGGTACGGTCGGGTATTTTCCAAATACTGGCTATATTTCCGGGTTGTTCTGCCTGCTTTCATCATCCACAACTATGTATGTTAGAGTTAACTGGAGATTCAAAATTACATTATATCCAATTTATATATATATATATATATATATATATATATATATATATATATAAAATATCCCATTATATACCAATTATATGTTTTTTTACATGAAATATAAATATATAAGATTAAAAAAATGACAGATTTTTTTTCTTTTTTTTAAAATCATATCATTGTTTTAATTAAATCCGTTTTAAAATGATCAAATCACTTGACAAGTTACCACTCCTTTTTTTTAACTAGTTGTTTTTGCCTCTATTTTTCTGATGCAACTTTTTTAACTTCTACCTCTCATATGTGCCCGCATGGTTGTTTATCACATTTATATATTTTTTTAATGGAAAGGTCAATGGAGATAAGATACATTTCCAATAAAAACTGAAAACAATCAATTCAAGCCCTGGTGGTTTGGGATTTTGAGACCCTTCTCCTGCTGAACCACCTGCTGCTGGTCAGTCCGGCTTCTCGTCTGTATCCCTGCATGTCTCATTCAACAGCATTCAGATTTAGTTCTCAGTAAATAAATGCATCCCTACCTGCTGCGGCTTGTTTCTGCTTCTTATGGGCAGTTTAAAAATGATGTTAAACTATTTGATATCACTTCTACTTTTGCTTGTGTGCGTGCTGTTAGCTGCTCTGCTACTAAAAGAACAAACGTCATATGGGACAAAGTTGTAGTTGAGTTAAACCAAGAGTTAAAATAAGTAATGCACAGTGCAGATAATGTCTGTTTTTACATATATGCGTAGCTTTTTTAAATTTATTTATTTATTTATTGTTGGTTATTTTGTGACATCTAGTGTTTATAAGACAAGTCTCATCTGTGGATGTTTGCTATTTAGAATCAAAAAGAAAGCAATCGAATACAATGATGCTGGCTACTTGAGACAGGCTCAGAGTTCTCTCCACTGATGTGTGTGTGTGTGTGTGTGTGTGTGTGTGTGTGTGTGTGTGTGTGTGTGTGTGTGTGTGTGTGTGTGTGATCACTACTCAGGTTGACCGTTCCTGGCACTTCCTCAAAAGTACATCAAGGGAAATCATCAGAGTACAGTCGGCACTCAAGTAAACATGGACAAACAAGTGTGGCAACTGAGAGATGGGTCCTTTGGGAATCAGTTGAATAAGAGTTTGAGATGAGAGTTGAGATGAGATGATTTCCTTGTGAGAGAGCATTTGAAGTAAAGCTCAAAGAAGCAAGGCTCAGCTGAGTATCAGAACAATGTTCCTTAAGAAAAAGATGTTGTAGTCGGCACCATAAGTTTGTCATTGGGTTTTATCCTGTAGTGGGAGTTTCTCAAAACAAAAAGACTATTTTCCTCTGTAGCACTCACATTTTGATGGGTTTTCTTAGTATCTGGTAAGTGATAGTTGTCATGAAAGTGTTAGGCTGATCTGTCTGTATTAGTCTCTGACAGACAGCAAGCCCACCGCTCACAGCTCTTCTACATCTGCAGACTCTGCTTCCCGTCTGTGCAGTCGGAGCTCGGTCCACCAACACTGTCTTTTAACGTCAATGACAATGGTTTCTTGGCAACAAATTAGAGGTTTTCCATGGCACATCAGTAAAAGACACAGAAGAGAAAGCACTTTACTTCTTATAGAAAGAAAGTGCCTAATTATTGTTGCAATGCGTCAGAGTAGATTTAACACTATATGAAAGAGATAAAATGCCCCAACATTTAAATACATCTCAGCTCTAAGTATTACTTTAATATTCCTGCACATAATAGCTTGCTGGTGACCATCAACAACAAAGTAAAACCAAATATGAAAAAAAATAGTTTTTCTTCTTTGTTGGGTCCTGAACCAGAACCAATGACCACTGCCTGTTTTAATAAAATTGTCATAAAGAAATTGAATAAAACATAAACCCATCTTTCACAGGAGACATTTTGGTAGTTTTCTCATCTGGAGCTTTCAGGTGGGCAGAAGCAATATATTTAGAGAAGCATTGTTGGTGCACATCAGTTTGGACAGACAAATACTTTATTGTGCATCTAAAAGTGACAAAAAATTGCCTTTTGACAGGGCTAAAACATACATTCGCCTCATTACACACTTCAAATATATTCAAAACAACCACTAATATATTTAAACACTAAATCACAAGTATTAAAAACAGAACTGAATGTTTAAAACAAGTGATAAAAACCAAGTGTTTCTCGCAGGTTATTTCTGATTGCGCGACAGAACAATAAAAAAAATGCTTGTTTGGAAGAGTTGCAGAGAGAAAGAGTTGCTCAGAAGCTTCTGTGTATAACGAAGAATTCTCGATTGAAATGTCCGGCTATCTGTCTGACAGCTAACCTAAAGCCACACATCTAATAATAGGTAAAGGTTCTTCCTCAGATGTCAGAGACGGTCAAATAGAAAACATCAAAGTGGTTCTACAAGCTGTAGAGTCGCTGGATTTTAACATATTGGTGGCGAGTTTTTTCCTTCAGTAAATAATAGGATGGTTTACTATGCCATGTATGACTCTGAGTTTGTATTGACCTCTTTGTACAATTTTGTAAGGAACAGATGATTTATTACAACCTGATAAGTAAATCCTTAAAATGGAAATTCTGTATGTACTTTGTTTTTCATTTGATAGTACACTGTGGAATATACAGACTAAACTTGGTGGCTGAGCCATCTCGAAAATTGTTTCCTCTCAATGGAAATGGAGAATTATTTCAGCTAGTCAAGGAAGTTCAAGGCATAGTTAAAACATACTGCATATTAAAAAAGCTTAATCCCTACTAATTTGGACAATAAACCAAAAGGCCATTTAACTTTTGCACTAACAAATATGAATCTGGGCTGCACAGTTCAAACATGCTTGCCTTAGTGACAGGAAGAGCAGTAACATGCAGCAGTCAACTTACATTACAGTTTTTACATAGCAATGGAGATGTCATTCACTGTATTATAAATCAATTGAACCTACAATTTCACACACTATTTACTGACTTAATGGAAAGGCAGAGACTATAAGGGGCTATAAGTAGTCCCTTAAAGTCTATATAAGTATTTATAGGGTATTCATGTTTTACACCTCAAAAAAACAAAAATAATAACAATGAAAAAAAAAAAGAAAAGCAGGCCACTTTTATTTTGAAAAGGCATTGCAATATTATTCATAGATACAGAAATACCAAGAAATGGTTGGGCTTTTTTCTTCATCTAGGTCTTTTGTACACCCAAACTATGAATATGAAAAATGACCTTGGCTTCATTGTACCATTGAATTATCTGTGACAAATGTAATCAACCTCAACGTGCACACACACACACACACACACACACACACACACACACACACACACACACACACACACACACACACAGACTCATCAGAAGCACAATGTGTCCCCATCTCCTTCAGCCACTACATGCAGAGAGGCTGGTTGATAAATTTAAAGGAAAATAATAATGAAAATGTGCAACATCAAGACTTATATTTCTCTATAAATCGTCTCTTAACCAGTGCTTGTTTCCTAAGTAGAGTTGGAAGCACATACATGCTTTCAAGCTAGGAAAGAAAAATACAAAAACAATGGTAAAGTAGCATTTTGTAAGAAGCTTTCAGACATGGAACACGAGGAAGCTTTCCATTTATAATTAAACTGCTATGTTACTATGGGAACCATGAGAGCAGAATAGGGTTTTATAGCTTACTTTTTTCCAACCAACCAAAAAGTCCATTCTAAACTGTTGATATTCCATAAATAAATAATGTAATATAGATAAGAAAGTAAGTTAGAATATCAGAGAATAGCTCGGTCTTTCTTTTTCTAAACCGGCTTTAATCAAAGTCAGGGTCACAAGAGCTGATACTTTTTTTCTTGTTCAGCTATTCTGGACAGGAAAAGAGATTTGCTACTGTGCTTACATGACACAATTTCAGCCAAGTTCTAGCTATCAAAGACCTTCACATTTACTATTTAATAGGTGTGTAGTCGGGGTACAAAGGTAGGACTGAATCAGGATGAATGGATGTGTAATTTCCCTGGGGTGTCAGTTAGAACACCAAAAGAGTCACGGGAAGCCCCTCAAAGTTAGTATTAATGTTTAAGGTTGCACAGCACAGCAAAGCACAATAGGTGCAAACGGTAGAATATTTTGTAGGTAATCATAGAATATTCATGTCTGTTGTGGTCTGACAGCAGAATAGACAAGAAATAATACTTCCACAGTGTCATAGTATTAGGTTTTGATTTTGATTATATCCTGGTTTATTGTGAAAGTCTGTGTTAAGTTTGAGTTTGACTTCCCTGCCTTCAGTGTGTCTTGACTGTTTGCACCTGTGTCTCATCAGCCTCAGTGAGTGTATGTATTGTTTTGTCTTTCCCTTTCTCCCCGCTGTTCCTTACTCTTTGTCTTGCTGACTGTTTCCTCCCAGTTTGTGCAGTTCATGTAGTGGCAGTATTTTGAGTTTATTTTATATATTACAATATATTATTTTATATATTACAATAATACAGTCTCTTTTTGTTAAGTTGAAGGACATTTGTTGGAACGCCTCATCCCTCGTACTCTTGCATTTGGGTTTGCCAACCTGAACCTGTGGCAGAATGGAGAATGCAGTCATTGACCCAGCAGAGATAAAACTACATCAAAACGCATGCTACTCTACACTGGAAAGGCTAAACTCTTCTATATGTGGTTGCACCAACTCGGGCAAGTGGACTTGGGTTTAAGGGCTCATGGTAAGGACTCAAGACAGCCAGCACCTAGGCCCCTGCTTGAAATTTGCGTCCTGCTCCAGTTTCTGAGCCTGCTCCATTTCCGTTTTCCCCATGTGCCAGCTCCAGACGGAACCAGGATCCTTCACACTGAGAAGCAACAGCTTCAATCGCTCACCCACCAGCCTCCTAAAATGCTGGTTGCTTCACGTTGCAGTTGAGAAGTGTATTTTTGTCATATTTTACATAAACTAGGAAATTTGAAAATCAAATGTGTTCCTTTGTGCTCCGGCGCTTGCACCTCGCCGTGCAGTTTACAAGTTTTCCGCCAGTCGCAGCTCCTTACAATCAGAGCCAAGGTGCACTCACAGCTCCCGCCCAACACACAAACTGAAAAAAGAAATTGAAACCTTGAAATGAACCTCGGTTCTAATTCAACGTGGTGACGCAGTTTTCATCGCAGTTGTTTCTAAAAATCAGTCTTATTGTCTTTTAATCATCATGGAAGAAATGCAGTCAAAACATTGTCAAACTGAATTTAAGTGAAGACACAAACTTTGATCAACTTTTCTCTGTTCCAGGAGACTGTATCTCTGCAGAAAGGAATGTGGCGTTCCGGCGTTTAATGTGATTTTTCATGGCAACTCGGTGCTAGCTCTTAGAGAGTTCCAGCAATTGTCATACATTTAGCCTCCTCTTTTTTCTGGTGATTGTCAGGTTCGCACTGAAACACCTGGATCTTGTTTGTAAAATGCCAGAGAAGTTGGAAAGATGCATCAATGATAAAATGAAAGAGGGAGAAACGAGATTCCTCATCAGGACTTGCATACTAGTCCTAAAATAATTGACAGCTTTAATTGCAGTCATGAAGCTCTAACTCGGTATCACTCAGCTGCAGTTCAGCTGCAGCCACAGCGTGAGTCAATTTCACTTGGCTTGTAACACACCGAGAGGATGGCGATGAAAATGAAAGAATCCGACATTTCAGTACCAGCTGTATGAAACAACCTATTCAGCTATACAATACTACTGACTAACTAAGAGATTATTAAAAACAAAAACACTACTGTAATAATATCTGAACTTATTGCAAACGAACTGACAAACAGATTCAGAGTCAGAGATGAAATCACTGCAGTTCGTGACAGCAACGAGCATGCTAACTACTGAAACCAGCAGGATTATCTCATCTAATTACATTTACAACCATACAACTGGGAACTAGTGATCAAATTAGCTACAATAACACAGTCTAATATCTAGTGGACTCAAAAGCACGAGATATAGAAAGTAAGAAATATGAACATGTCTTACAAATTCAGTAGGAGCTAAGTTAGCTGTCCTGCAGCGCTTTCGTGTCCAGTTTGTCGAACAACTGTAAGCAGGTCCAGTACTGACTCGTGTTTGGGCTATTGCTCTATTACTTTGTCATCTCATCATCTCCTTTGAGAAAACCTTCATTGCTTTCTGCCAGTTGTTTTGAAGAATTACAAGTTAGAGTGATTTATGCCACAAACCAGGTACAAAGCGGTACGCTTTGATTGACAGCTGGGAAGTGGCAGGACGGTTTCTGAGAGTTACGTTGTCTTATTCATGGGTATCAGTCACGTGATTTTTATGATGTGGGCACCATCTTTAGGACCGTCACATAGGCTGTCCTAAAGCTGTCAGAGGGCATGATGTTACACCCTAAAATAGCGCCACTGACGAAAAGCACCAGTATTACATGAAAATTGATATATTAGGATTTGAACCATGTTTGCTTTCAACTGAAGCGCTGACTCCACTAAAGTTTAGTAAAACACTGCCAAATTTGACATTTGCAGATATTTACTTTTACCTCATCCACGATCCTTCTCCATACACTGGGTGAAGTCCACAAAGCATTCAAAAGCACCATAGCCTACCACTATTTACCCTCCTGGATGGGTTAATGATCCCAGAATGTATATTCTTGACGCAAAGACGTTCTTGATCACAAGAAGAGTAAAAAGCAGTCTGTCAACAACCAATATTAATGTTAGGTAATAGTAAAGCCATATTTACATTAGCAACATTAGTGTGTTGGCTTTGGGCAAAGTTTTCTATTGAACAGTGTATTTCGAATAAGGGTAATTCTTTTAAATCTCTGAGCTCTTCTTGTGAGACTTCTCTTCAAAACAATGAAACAGAAAACCTCAGGTTAAAGGAGATGAAAAAAAACATCTTTAGTCTTTGTCAAATTATTACTGCTGATGAAAAATATGATCAAATGATGAAGGCAGCAGATGATTGTTTAAATTATTATTCAGAAGTAAAGCCCTTATGTAATGTAGTAAAAAAAAAAAAAGCAAAAACAAAATAAAAGCGCATTCCTTGTGACTGCTTGATGTTGTTTTTGCACTATTCTGTGTAGCTTTGGAACGCACAACAGCGAGATGCTTTTTAAACAGATTGGACATTTTTTACTTATGTTAATTGCACTCAGGTCTCCCTGGATCACTGGGAGCCATGCCTGCAACATCCCCGGCATTGTTTACACCCACGACCAGCTGATGGTCCTGAGGTTTCTGAGTTTCTTGGCTGAAGAGAGACCCACTGGACCTAAGGAGCTACTGAAGAGACGGCGAGGCTGCACAGCAAGACTCAAACAGAGGATGAAATAGAGAAAGTTTAAAACCTATATCCCTGCAGTCACTGCAAACATGGGCTCACTCGCCAAAAAGTAAACAAACTGGAAGCGCTTGTCAAGACACGGAGGGAGTACAGTGAGTCCATTATCATGTGTTTCACGGAGACGTGGCTGCACGAGCCGATACAAGACTCTAACACCACCATTACCGGCTTCCAGACGGTTTGAACCGATTGACACCACCGGCAAGAAGAAAACAGGAGGCCTCGCCATGCTTGTGGACAACAGGTGCTGTCACCCCCGGCAAAGAGCAGGTCTGCAGCCTGGACCTCAAGCTGGTTGCCGTCGGACTTCGTCCGTATTATTGGCTGATGTTTACTAGCCTTATCACCGTCACTACATGACATTCATCAATCTGGAAACGCAGAAGCATCATGTGACCACATCCACACTGTGACTGTCGGATTACAAAGAAAACGCCCTGGAGCATCACAGGTGACTTTAACCATGCTTTGTTTGTTACATGGACCACCTGTCAAAATAAGACTTTGAAGCTGCTGTACACAAATGTTAAGAATGCGTACAGCTCCACTACCTTGGCACCACTGGGCAGGTCAGATCACAACCTAGTCCTGCTCTTATCACTATACAAGCCTGTGGTTCAGCAGCACCCAGTCACAGTGAGGACAGTGAGGGAATGGTCTCCTGAGAGCATGGAAACACTGGCTGGAGCGCTGGAGGCCACTGACTGGGATGCTGTGTATGAGCCACATGGTGAAGACATTGATGGCCTGACTACCTGTGTCTCTGAGTATACAAGGTTCTGTATTAACAACGCAATCCCCACTAAAGTGGTCCGCCGCTACCCAAACAAACCGTGGGTAACCAGCGACTTGAAGGCCATTCTTAATGAGAAGAAGAGGATTTTTACATCAGGGGATTGAGCAGAACTCAAGCGGAAAAAAAGGGAGCTCAAACGCAACATTAGGGTGAGCAGGGACAACTACTGGAGAAAAGTGGAGAACAACAACACCAGGGATGTCTGGAGTGGGATGAAATGGATCACTGGCTTCCACATGTTTTTCAATAGGTTCAACTCCAATCCCCCACCCCTGGCAGAACCTCTTGTGCAATCATTTACCATCTGCAGAGAATCTCTGACATGGTCACTGGGGTGTGCGGAGGGAGGCTGAGTACAGGGGTCTGTTTGACCGCTTTGTGTGGTGGTGTGGGAATAGCCAACTGCAGCTAAATGTGATGAAGACACTGGTGGTGGACTTTAGGAGGAACAAGCCCCCGCCCCCTCGTGTCAGGATCAATGGGACAGATGTTGATCTAGTGGACTAATACAAGTACCTGGGTGTAACACTAGACATTAAACTGGACTGTTCCACCAACACAAAGGCCATCTACAAAAAGGGCCTGAGCCGGCTTTACTTTTTAAGGAGGCTCAGGTCCTTTTACATCTGCAACAAAATGCTACAGATGTTTTACCACTCTGTTCTGGCGAGCACCATCTTTGCTGCAGTGTCCTGGGGTGCAGGCATCAAGGCAAAGGATGCCAATAGACTCAACAAACTGATCAAAAAGGCAGTCTGTTGATGGCTCAAAACTTGGAGAAGAGGATGCTGGCAAAATTGCTTGCTAAATCTAAAAAAACTAAATCTACGTTTTTGCACTGTACAATTACATGAACAATATTTAATGTTTGTATTAAGTGATATGTGTTATTACTAATCATATTGATATATTATATTAATACATTATCTATCTATCTATCTATCTATCTATCTATCTATCTATCTATCTATCTATCTATCTATCTATCTATCTATCTATCTATCTATCTATCTATCTATCTATCTATCTATCTATCTATCTATCTATCTATCTATCTATCTATCTATCTATCTATCTATCTATCTATCTATCTATCTATCTATCTGTCTGTCTGTCTGTGTGTCTAATCCATATGATGGCTTTAGATCAGGGCTCTCGAAATCCAGTCCTCGAGGGTGGCTGTCCTGCACGTTTTAGATGCCACCCTGCTGCAGCACACCGTGACACAAGTAGCTGTGTCATCAACAGACTTGTACAGACCTTGATGACAAGCTAATCAGGACCCTTAATTAGAATCAGGACCATTAATTAGAATCAGGCGTGTTGGTGCACGGACACATCACGCACTGGTGGAAGTGCCCTTTGTCCTATTATGAGTTGATCTACCGCTAAAATAATTTTAGAAACATTATGTTTTTAAGTTCTGTTGCGTTACTTTAAGTACAGGCATTTATATAGAAAACAGTGCCACCTAGAGGTCACATGCATAAATGTCTTCATGAACATGAGGCACTTTGTAACGCTTTGTAAGGCCTTGTCCAATGAGTCAAACCAACATCGCATCCATGTTCTAACAAGGTATAACACTGAAAACATGTAAACAGTTTACGTTTTTATGTGATAACAGCAAAAATTATAAATTAAAAGACAATAAAATGGAAGTAAGACAGTATATAATGACTTAACAAAGCTGACTACAAACCTGACATTCATCACACTAAGAAGATTAATGTACAAAAACGAAATAGAATAACTTTCTTCAATAACACAAAGTAGAAACTTTTTTGTCTCTCAATGTGCTCCTACAAGTGTAACATGGCTAAATGTACCCACTTCTAATAATATTTTTGGCAGCGCTACCTAGACATTAACATTGAAGCTTGGGATTCAAGTAAAACAGGTTTGGTGCTTTTATATATCAGGGTTTTGAGCTGAGTTAACGAGACCACAAGTAAAGTTTAAAATGTATTCAAAAGGATTCCCACATCCATAAGTCCAGTCGAGTTCTCCTGATTAAACTGCAGGCAAGATGTCTTCTGTCAGTCCTTTGTCCACTGGTCCCATTTCCTTTATCGGAGGGGCTCCTTAGTGGACCAGAACAGGCAGTGAGTAAACACTATTACATTTGTCTGGTTATACAGAGAGTTGCTGGTAATAAAGCTCTGTCATTACATTACAGTCAACTCTACGCCTTTTATTTACTTAACACAGCACACACTCATGTCACTTAACGAGCAATTTGTAAGTATGCCAATAACAAACCCAAGTTTGTTAACAAACCCATGTATTACCTGAACAAAGACTTGTTTAAGGCTTTAAATGTTATTAGAGCATCGACATAAAATCTTAGCCAGCTAGGACTGGCTGTCTTGACTAGCTGGAGAAAAAATAAATGACTAAAAACAGATACAACAAAAAGCTAAAAATTCTGATAAACTAATAAAAATAAATAAAGCAGTGTTGGCAATTGTCAACATGCATATAAAGAGGAACAGTGCTTATCTGACAAGAGGGGCACATCGTGATGCCACTCCTCTGCCACTGCTGGTCGGCTTCATAGACTGTAAAAAACAATAGAAGAAGCATTCAGTCACATGACACATTGGTTTCTGAAGAGTGGTTTTGAAGCCCATTTTTCTTCTCGGAGCACAACCATGTTGCTCGAGAAGCTGACTCAAACATGTCCACCATGTCAAAGTTAGCGTTGACTGCCAGCTCCATCAGCAGATCCCCACCAAAATATCTGTAGAGCAGACGTTTACAGCAGAATATAGTTTGGCAAGGTCTCTGTGCAAAATCAAAAACGAATGTTGCTTTTAGTCGAGGCTGGGTTAATACAAATGGCTGATTGTTTCGCTAAGCGCGATGGCGTAGAACAAAATAATTCACCACCCTCATGGGTGTGAAAACAAATAATTGAGACCAAAAGTTTTTTTTGATTCAGGTGGTAAAAATGTTTATTTCTGCTATAAAGTTGGACATCTTAATGTGGGAATCAATAGAGATTGACTAGCTTTTGGGGCCACCCTTCAGTGGCCAATCGAGGAATTGAAATGAGTCTTCCTTCCGCATGAGACTCAACCCAGAAGTTAAATGGTTTGCGCTTGGTCGGCTTTCCTTCACTTTGCCGGCTGGACTCCTCCTCTGGATTCCTCCTCTGGATTCACCTGATGACACACCTTCTCTCTGGGACTGCTGCCTCACACTAATCTGGCAATAGATTTTTCTTTAGGTGAACGGGCTCTGTCTTCACCCAGAGTGGAGTTCCAGAGCTAAGCAGAAACTACGCTCCCAATTGGCATCCTAGGCTCATCTGGATGGTGCTGCTGTCTCCGAGATTCTTCCCACATTGTTTGTCTTTTTCCTATTGTCTGACCCACTCTGTCTATTTTGCTTCTTCAGGTGTGTGTTTATTTCCCGTGATGTTTGCACCAGCTACATCGAGTTCTCCTGATATGACAGCAGCAATCAGTCAGATGGTTTCAGGGCTGTCAACCACTAAACAAATATTCAAACCGGCCCCTTTCAACATAGTGCTCTGGCATTCTAGAGGTAGATCTGATGTAATTCTCTACCCTGAACTGGTAGATGTGTTTATGGTCAACTAAGTGACTGAAATGTGCTCATGTTCTGTAACTTGAAAATAACCCAACATCATGATTCCTCCTCTGCTGTGCTTAACAGTGGGCGTGAGGTTTTTCTGATATATTTTGTGGTTATTGAAAGACATGCAGCTGAGCTCCACTTTAGTCTCAGTTGTGGTGTGTTCAGATGCAGTTTTGTGAATGTCAATCATGCTTCCATTTTATTTTTGCATAATAAAAAGCCTTTTTCCTAGCAATCTTTCCTTTTTTGGCAAAGAGGACTAAGATCATTGTGTGGGATGTGAAAGATTAAGAAAGAGGGTGACAAGATCAAGACAGTGATGTGTGCAGTTTGTTGTCTGTGTGATGTGTTGTAGTATGTGTGAATGAGTGAATTACATGTTGTGTTAGAATAAAAGTAGACACTGGACAAAACTAGACATTTACAAACAGAAAAGGACTGAGAAAAGGGTGAGGAGGAAAAAAACCCAGTCTTTTTTATCTGTTTTTGTTTTTATGTCCCCTTATGTTCATTTTTATGTTAGTTTATGGGTGTCTTGGGTGCATTAAGTACCAGAAAGTGGAACATGCACGGTGGAAGTTCCCCATATGCCCCGGTCTTCCAAAGAACTTATATGTATATTTATATTTATTTATCTTTTCCTTTCAATTTAAGTTTTTATGTAAGTATGTATGTGTCCTAGGTGCATTACAAATAAGGTGGGGCATGCAGGGTGGGTAATCCCCACATGTCCCAGCCCTCTGTATAACTACAATATATGTTTTGTTCATTATATTTACATTTTTTTTTGTCAATTTCTTTTCTTATATTAGTGTTGTGTGTGAGTGCATCAAAAAGAATGTGGGGCGTGCAGGGGTGACCATCCCAGCAGGCCCAACTGTCATGTTTGTGTGCAAATACAAGAAGGGAGTGCAGAAGGGAGGTATGTCAGGGTTAGAGGGCACATCTGCATAGCAAGTCCAGGGTGGCCATGGGGAGCCAGACTTCAGCACCTGCCCTCACCACCAGGAACCACCTGCAACAAGGACACCAGGGCCACAAGCGGGCAGACACATACCCTCAGCCACATGCCAGGAACCAGGGCCAGGCCCCAGGGAAGCCACCTGGCAGGGCCATACAGGACCACCACCAACCAGGAGACCGAGACGGTAGAGAAATCCCAACTCCTGCCTCAGCGCTGCCCCCCCGCCCTCACACCACTGCCCCATGCACGGCGACAGACACGGATAACAACATCATCTGTACATCATCTGTCTTACATGCCTTTTCTTTTTTATTTGAGAGTAATTTTTATCAATGTTATAAATTGTTTGAACATGGTTTAATAAAATCGGTGTCAGCAGTGAAATGGTACTTCCCACATGATTTAATCTTTTTGGCTTCATATTTGTTGAATAAATAACCTGGTGAATAAAAACCTGTATCTTTTTGTTTCAAATTTTCTAAGTACTTAGACTGACTGCTACCAGGTGTTTTATATTTTTTATGCCAAAAACAACAAAAAACATGAGAAAAATGAATATTTTTTTTCTTTTTAATCCTAGCTATCCTGTTCCGCACCAAATCTGTGGAGCGCATGGCATGTGCAGTAGAAAAGAATTTGCTGCAAGCTGCATGATGCGGAGGAAACTCGAGTAGGGCAAAGCAGTGTGATTAAGATGTATACATGTTTACATAATGCAGCTCAGATCAGCATATTCCACATAGTTTGTTGCAGTTATTGCTTACTCTAAACATGACCTTATTACCGTTAAGGTAATTGTAATATATACTCTTTACATGGCAGTGTGTTGTACAGAATGAGGTTTAATTGGGTTGATGTAGGAGTTTTTCTGTGCAGACATCCACATCTGTTGTGTTGACCTTATAAAAGTTGATGGAGTTGGTAGAAAGTCATTTTGTAGAAATTGTATATATATAAAATAACATTCATTTCTTTTGGGGAGAGGTGTTTACAGCATTAATTTAAATTATGTAACACTTCATTTCAACGTAATTGAAAATAAAGTCTAAAACAACTCTTAATTCGTGTGGCTCTCTTGTGGCTTAGTGATATAAAAGCTGTTGATACTATAACAGGGACATTTTTAGTAAAATAAAACATTGATTGGTAAAATTAAGAAAAACATGCAAAAGGATACATTGATAATCTTGATAACATTATTGATCATGTTACATAAACAAATACATATTATTGTAATATGTAATGCCTTTATTAGGTGGTGGGGCTTAAACGCTTCAGAAAACAAAATCACATTTAAAATATTTTTAAAAAGTTAAAGCTATTAAACATTGCTTCTCAAAACCATAACTTACACTCTTTGAATCCTGCTGTCAGTAGCCTTTAGTTTTGGTTCTCAGGCATTTCACTAAATTCGACTGTAAGAAGTTTGCATTGTTTATAGCAACAATAATGACAAACTGAGCTTTTTCCTTAACTTCCTAAAATACCAAAAGGCAGTTTTCCACCAGAGGTCAATTTTTAAATGTATCCTGAAAAAAAGCAGGGGAAAGTGGTTAGTAATAGGAAACAAGCTGCAGTTGTTGCTCTTTTACTTATATGTTGTTGTTTTTTTGTTTTTTTTTTAAGTTTTATAAGCAATGAGAAGTGATCCATGTCAAATTTCTGCCCTTTTTGCTTTGCCCTTTATGCAGGACTAAGGGATTTGACTTGACTTTTACATGTCTGGTTTAAACTTGTGTTACTTGACAAATGATTTGAACCATGAATATGACAGTTTTCTGACAATACGTTGTATTATGGACTTTGCCAGAATGACCATGAAAAACAGTAAATAATTAATTAGATATATGCCTCCATACATCTGTACACTTTGGGGATGATTTCTTTTCACAATGTATTTTTTTTAGCTGAATGTCTGTGGCAGGCAGCATGGTGGCTTGGTGGTTAGCGTTGTTGCCTCATCGCTTGAAGGTTCAAGGTTTGAATTTTGCTGGACCCTTTCTGTGTGGCATGTGTCTTCTCCTTTCTTCTCCAAAGTAGTGGTCCAGTTACGTGGCTCTTGGAATAGCTATGATGGTGAACAAACTGACAATTATTCATGGAAAGAAGAGATACTAATGATGACAAAAACAGTGAGATGAAGACAAACAGGCTGTAGGGGGAGGGGTATATGAAATCCAATCCATCCTACCACCCGGGCAACTATTACAATCTGTGTTATAATATTGTTCAACCCACAACTAAAGTTAACTTGACTGGCCTGCACAGAGTCCTGACCTCAACCCGATAGAACACCTTTGGGATGAATTAGAACGAAGACTGAGAGCCAGGTCTTCTCGTCCAACGTAAGCTCACAAATGTGCTTCTGGAAGAATGGTCAAACATTCCCATAAACACACTCCTAAACCTTGTGGACAACCTTCCCAGAAGAATTATATAAGTTGTTATAGCTGCAAAGGGTGGACCGACATCATATTGAACCCTATGGATTAGGAAAGGGATGTCACTTAAGTTAATTTGCGAGTCAAGGCAGGTGAGCCAGTACTTTTGGCCATATAGTCTATTTAATATTGCCTATATTAAGTGAGAGAGATTCAGTGTTGGTTGCCACTTCCCAACCACTAGTGTTCAGTGGTAGTATGCTGGACTTAAACTGGATGAATAGTGTAATATAAGACATCTGAGAAGGAATTATTCAGGTTGATGGTTTGGAAAAGTGACATTGACGGAGTTTGTATTTACAGGAGGACATCATCAGCATATAAACTAATTTTATATGTTGTTTTTCCAGTCATGATATTTAAAATTGTACTAATTTGACAAGTGGCTGCAAGAGGTGTTATAAAGATGGTGAATAAAGATGGGGGCAGTGGACATCCTTGCCTTGTACCCCTGTTTAAAGACGTACAGTGTACACTGTGACATTAATCCATTTGTTTTGACTGTTGCCATTGGTGATGTGTAATAGATGATTATCCAATTAACAAATGATTCACCAAAGACAAATTTTTGTAATTGCATGAATTTGAAATTCCCAATTACCTTTATCAAATGCTTTTCAGCATCCAATGGAAATATGGCTGTTGGAGTGTTTGTTTGCAGTGAATGATGGATTAAATTAAATAGTCCGTGCAGGTTATTGCAGGAGTGTCTGACTTTAATGAAGCCTGTTTGGTCTGAGTGGATGATTAGTGGAATTACCTTCTCTATTCATAGCACTAGCACCTTACTGATAATTCTTGTCTGAATAAATCAGAGATAATGGATGATAATTTGATGGAATAGTGGGCTCTTTGCCAGGTTTTAATATTAAGGAAATCATAGCTGTGTTAATTTCTGTAGGGAGCTTAGACTGTTCTTAATTTCTGATATACTTTCATTCACGGCAAGAGTGATCAGTACATGATCTCTAATAATGATAGGATGTATTATAATGTAGGGGTGTAAGGGTATGCCAAAATCATGGTTTGGTACATACCTTCATTTAAAGGTCATGGTTTGGTACAGTAAGGTGACAAAATGTTAAACATAAACTGCTTCTTTTGTGTGAACAGGATGTAGTTATCCTAATCAATGTGTTAAACCCGTCGGGGCACCACATTTATTAAAAAGGACAATAGAGTTGTATTTATCAATCTCTCATCTGAACGTAGTTCTAATTTGGATTGGTTTGAGTGTGTCAAAAGAAACGTCCGGAAAGGGTTCATTTAAGGAACATTTATTCACAGCTCAAAGCTCAAATAAACAGATAGATGTGACACAAATGTGGTTATATATGCACACATATACTAGTCAAGGAGAATACTAACTTAATAATGTGTTAACGTGTAAAATAATCTAAACTGAGCTGCTTAAGCTCAGAGGATGACAAAGAGTAGACAGGAGGAGGAGGAGAGAGAGAGGAAACCTCTCTGACCAAAACCTGATAAAAAAATAGGAGAAGAATTTTGATAAGTCGGTTCTTTGAGGAGGCAAAACTAACGCAACTAACCAAAAATGAATGGTTAACTTTAAGAAAGAAATGATGATTTTGGCTTTCTCAATACTGCCTTAAGACACCAACCAGCACGAGATTCCCGCCTTGCCAAAACTGCAGGTCTGATGGACACCAGGATGGGTTCAGGGCTCGTTGAAAGGGCAGCGGGTGCCTGTGGTATCTGGACTCAAGTGTCCTTCCTCGGCACTGTCTTTGCCCTCTTTCGGTGGGCTTTAGGTCCTCAACTTGGAGCGGCTCAATGTTAGCAGCAAATATGTGACCTAAATGTGGAGTCATTCAGTTCTGGAGGTCTGATTTAGAAAAAAATGTGTTTCTTGTAAAATACATGGAGGCCTGCAATTTATTTACATATATTATTATTATTTATTTTAATGTGAATTAATTTCTTGGAAGTTCCAACTTACAAACTTAATTGAGTTCCTAGCATTAGGATGTTATTGTCTGATTCTTGTAGCTGTGTGAATTACGGAGATGTACATTAAAGTCTCAGAATCGGCTTCTTTGAAAATTTGCCATGGCGTAAACACAAAATCTGTGTGTTTGTGTGTGACAGAGAGTGAGGGATGAATAAATCTGTTAAAGAATAGAAAAGAGAAAATGTGACAAACCAAGTGGATGGAAACACATAGAGAAGAGGAAAAAATAAAACAGAACCGTCAAACAAATGCATAACATATAGAAAATGACATATACTTTTTTTTAAAGAGAGAAAGGAAAAATAAGAATGGAGTTTCAGTTTTGGATCCAAGGTGGAGTGCTATGGGCAAAAAGATTACATTATGAATGATGTCGGTGTGGATTGTGGCTGTTAGAGGAGCCAGGGAATGATGTTCTTCTCACGGAACATGTGACCATCGATGTACAATTTGTCCACTGCAACTACTGCCTATTTATTTATTTTTTAAAGCTGATTGTTGAAAACACCTGACATTGTCTCTACTTTTACAGCTTACCCTCTGCGACTGTTTTCTCACCTCAATGTACAGCACAAACATTCTCATATTGGTGGCAGCATCATATTGCAGAACAAGGTTGTTTATTAGTTAGAGACTATTACAATTTTCCAGTAGTTGACCAACAAAACATTTTCTCTTTTTTTCAGAAATGATCAGAATTTTTGTTTTAATGTACAAATTTAGAACAAAACATGTGCAATAGATGTGCTGCAGTAGCTCTTCCCATTGTTACTAGCTTTTTACTTTTTTTATTTTTTATTTTTAGCTTTTCAAACATACTCTTTTCATTAACTTCATTGGTTTTTTGAATTATCTTCCATTCTGGTATGGATGCTAGGGAGAGAGAGAAAGTGGAGTGAGAGAAAGAGGAGGTTTAAACCAGCATATCCTCGACTTCAGCTTCTCAACTCGGCTTTCAGACAGACAGAGAATTGAATAGATTTGAAAAGCAGGGGCAGTGGAACTGCAGTGCTTGTCAACAACGAATTGTAAAATCCAGGACATGCTACTGTCAAACACCGCTTTTGCAGCTGGATATTGAACTGTTAGCCATGAGTTTCCATTCTTCTTTTTCTCAGAGAAGTTACCAGTGTTATTGTATCGGCAGTTTCCATCAACTGGGGCAGACGCTGGTGTGATGTCATCAGCTCTGCTGTTGCTAAGCTACCGATAACACAACATGTTCGTTGCAGTCACTGGTAATTTGAACCACATCTCTTTCTCTGCCACATTTCCAACATTTGAGCAGTTTGTCAAGTGTTCCACCAGAGAAAACAAAACTTTGGATTTGTTTTACACAAATATCAGAGATGCATGCAGCTCCTCTGCATGACCTGCTCTCAACAAGGTGAATCATAATCTAGTCCTTCTCTCTTCCACCTACATCATCCACAAGAAGCTAAAGAAACTCTGCAGAGGTGCTCTGAGGCGACAGACTGGGATGCCCTCCCTGACCCACATGGAGATGATACCAATACCATGACAAAGTGTGTAACTGACTACAACAACTTCTGCGTGGGCATCATCTCCCCCAGAACAGTGAGGTGCTTCCCCATTAACAAATGCTGAGTCACCACTGACCTGAAAGAGCTCATCAACAAGAAAAAAGAGTCTTCAGGGAGTGAGACAGAGAATTATTGAGGTTAGTACAAAAACAACAGAAAGTCAAGATTAGAGACAATACGATGGTGTACAGGAGGAAGGTGTGGAACAACACAAGAGATGTGTTGTCAGGAATGAAGAAGATCACAGGCTTCAAACAGAAGGAGGACTAGACAGATGGAAGTCTAGACAGCCAGTTAATGAACATATTCTTCAACACTTTGAGCTCAGAAACAAGCTCAACATCCTTCTCGTCTACCTCCAGACAGATTTCTCATCCTCCCTTGATTACTTGACCTCCCTTTCCTGTCACACCTCAGCTGTCTCTTCTTCCACCTCAGTCATGGATCTTTGTGCTGCTCCATTGTTGTATCCTAGCACATTAGGAGATGCTGGGCCACCCTCCCCCCTCCTATCTGTTTGCCTCTTGCAAATGGAGAGACTGAACAGAAAAAAGCCAAGATGGCATCAAACCAAGAGTCCTGAAAGCCTTTTTGGACCAGCTATGTTGGATTCTGCAGCACCTCTTCAACCTCAGCCCAAGCCAGGAGAAGGTTCCAGTGCTGTGGAAGACAGCCTAGCTCCAATAGCAAACAGCTCTCATACATCGTCTCCTAAAGACTATACCTGTAGCTCTAACATCCCATGTCATGAACGTCCTGGAGAAACATTTAATTGCCCAGGTGAATCAACCCACCACATGGGTCATGTACTTTATTTACTATGTACCACGTCACGTACTTTGATTTCTCCAGTGCATTTAACATCATTCAGCCTGCATTATTACATAAGAAACTCCAGACAACACAGGTGAATGCGTCCACAATCACGTGGATTACTACCTGACAAACAGACCCCAGTTTGTGAGACTGAATGGTTGCATGTCTGACTAAATGGCGTCTTCAAATGTTTTCACTCTAGAACCTGGTTGCAAAAGTGATCGTTTACAGACCCTTAAAACGTTCAGTGTTCAACACTATATTATTATTACTTTATCATGAGAAAAGAAGTGGAGATGGTGGAGGGGTATAAATACCTTTGTGTTTACCTGGACAGCACACTGGACTGGAGATACAACACTAATACTGTTTATAAGACAATACAGAGCAGACTTTATTACTTAACAAAGCTTAGGTCTTTCAATCTTTGCAGAAACATTATATGTCTGTTGGGACATAGACTGTATAAATCAGTGGACAAAGCATTAAGTCACATGAACCATTGGTTCATGAAGAGTGGGTTTAAAGCCTCTTTTTCTTCAAATGGGGCGCAGCCATGTTGCTCTAAAACCGGACGGAAACACGACCACTTTATGTCAATCAAAGTTATTTGTGGCTACCAGGACCTTCAGTGGATCCCAGCCTAAATGTCCGCAGAGCTGCAGTTAGACATTTAAAGCAAAATATACCATTTAACATACTGACTAAATATGTTTATTTCTGAACTAAAGTTGAACATTTTAACATGACAGTCAATAGAAATTGACTTGCTTTGAAGGAAGCCTCCGGTGGCCAGTCGAAGAACTGCAACAAATCTTAACTCCACACTTCCAGACTTAACCTGGCGGTTGGTTGTGGAGAGTGAAATCTGTCATCTGTTGGGGGAGCAGCATTAGAGCCAGTTACTTAAAGAAACTGAACAAACTGATAAAGAAAAAGCCTGGCTCTGTTCTGGAGCCTCTGGAGCTGATTGAAGCTGAATTTGAATTTGTATAACAGAATCAATTCCATTCAAAACCTATTGTAACATGAAGTGGTCATAACACAAAAATATACATCCATACCATGTGAACAGAGAGGGTTACAAGCCTCTATTGTCTACTATTAGTGCCACTGAATATGCAGCTGTATTGTGACAGCTGACCTTCAGTTTCTCTTTGTCTCTTTTAAACTCATTTGTATTCATATCTTTGACTGTGTATGTACATTGTCTGTTGCCATCACTTAGTGGATGAATGATTATAAATTAGTTTAATACAGCATCTAATTAGCACACTCTGAGCTGAATAATGCCTTTCTTTTCAGCATAAATAGCTAGTTTTTTTGTCAGCCTCCAAATTTCATTGTGATTTTTAAAATGATAAATTAAATTTTACAATTTTACTTGTTTTCATTTTCCTGAACACCACTCTTTGTGGTCCACTACATTATGCACATTACATTATACATAAAACTAGATAAAAATAAAAAATAAAAGTAAAAATTCAGCGAAAAAACCCTGTACCTTTTAACATTCATCAACGAAAAACAAAGCTCTATTTAGTCTAATCTGAATTTGGTGGACCCCGAGGCATCAGCCACATCATGAAACAAGTGGACTTGTCCAGTCCACTCCACTCCAGAACTTGTAATTGCTACAGAGGCCAAAAAAGTATTCTGTAAAGTATTTTATTCTCCATCGCAATACATCCGCTCATCCAGTAATGTCGTGTGGGTGACAAACATGATTTTTGTTTAATGCTGGTGTCAAATTATCCAAAATTTAGACATGACACAATTTTGGAACTCCTCACTCGTACTTTCAATCTTGATTCTGAGTGCTGTGTTGGTCCACACTTCAAACGTGAGACTGTGTTGTGCTCCTTGAAGTCATGAGCAGTGGCAGGTAATCATGCACCTTCTCACTACTTATTTATTTAAGAAAAGCTTATTTCATTTTTCTGCCTTTGGATGCCATATACTGTGACTAAATGAGACCCTGCAATGCAGTTTTACTCTAATCCTTACAACATATTCACAAGCAATATACCTGCTGAAGGCACCTTCCAATCTGGCTGATAACGAGAAGGCACGAGCAGCTGAGTGGCCAGTGGTGGTAAATGAGTAGCTCAGTACCAGGACAGTGAGTCATGTGCCTTAAGCATCTGCTCATAAGATTTGTGATGACCTCATCTCGGCTCTAGAATGGCAGAGTGAGACATTAGTATGTCTATGCTGGCGACTACCATGTCGAGGCTCGAGACCCGACGGAGCAGGCACTCATTCAGCTGGAGATTAGTATTTACTTACTAAATTGTCTGCTCCTGCATATCAGAGCTGACAATAGTGATATGCATGTAGATGTTGCCTTGACTTGCATGTCAAGGCTGCTGCCTTATTGATCAGAAACCCCCTGTCTCCCAATGCAATAATGTCTATGAAGGCAGGTCAACAACCAAAATTAAAAACATCCCAGTAAATTTTAAAGATTTTCAATCAGCATAGTTCATTTCAAATAAGAGTCTATAGTTGCTCCCATCTTATATAAGATTATCCCTTTATTGATCCTCAGAGGGGGAACTCAAATACACTTATGTGGTATGAGATGGAAAAGTTTGTAAACATATATGAGCATATCTATCTATCTATCTATCTATCTATCTATCTATCTATCTATCTATCTATCTATCTATCTATCTATCTATCTATCTATCTATCTATCTATCTATCTATCTATCTATCTATCTATCTATCTATCTATCTATCTATCTATCTATCTATCTATCTATCTATCTATCTATCTATCTATCTATCTATCTATCTATCTATCTATCTATCTATCTATCTATCTATCTATCTATCTATCTATCTATCAATGATTATGAACAGTATTGAAATGAAACCGTGTGTTTTGCTGATCAAGTCAACAGTCAGCTGGAGTTCAGAATAAGTTTGATATATTAACAGGTTCTACATTTATAATGTGCTTTGATTCTGTAGGTGACATCAAATCATTTAGCAAAACGTTGTGATGGTGTCACTATACACAACCTCAAATAACTGTATTTTAGTTTTGTGGGTTTCAGGGTGCTTAAATCAATACGGAGTGTGGGTAACTTTGTACTCTCGTCTGGTATGTTTCACGTTTGGTTGTGTGAGACGTGTTTAAATAATGCAATCATTTTCATGAGAAATGACGATCAATAAAAGAAAATCAAAGCATGTCTCATGTTATTCAGGTTTATTCAAAACACAAGGTGTCATGCTATGTTTGTTTTATAAATAAAATAAATAACCATTACTAATCTATCACTGTCAAAACTGCTGTAAACCTTTATATTACCATCAAAATCTCCCTTCTCTTCCAAAATCCTTCCCCTCTCACAAAAAAAGGATAAATAACTAAAAGTAAAGATAAAACAACCGAAGTGGGGATGTGTCTTGGTTCTTTCTTGTATATGTGTGTGTTCAGGTGATTACATTCACGTGTGCCACCTAATGGAACCGCTCCAAACTGGATTGAAACACTGAAACTTCACTTGAAACCCCAAAGCCACAGTCATGTGATATGGATGTTTTGAACCACGCTTTGAAATAGTGTTTCGAAATGTCTGCGCTTCACAAGCTTGATGTAAAACATAAGTTGCAAGCGTGACATCCCTAACTCTATCAATTAAAATGAAGCTTCCAATTTGTTGGTGTTCTCTCTGCAGAACCTCTCAAGCTGCTAGCTCACCCTCGTGATTAATCATACAGTTGCTCAAAAGTGCAACATCAAATCTTTACCCCATCAAAACATCACATTTATTTTTCATGGATGTAGATGCATGCCACTTCCTCTGTGTCTTGTTTCCGCAACGCAGCGGTAGGCACAGAGAATCGGGAAAGGAGCACATTTAACTTGCAAATTGAAAAAGTGTATTTCACTAGATGGTCAGAACACAGTGAATGTTTTTTTTTTTTTTATGGTTTTGTATTTCAGTCAAGATTAAAATAGCATGTCAATAAACAAACAAAAAAAAAAAACAGGAAAGAAGCAATAAATAAAACAAGCCTTAAAATTCATGTTTTCGTACAACACACTATGTGTAAATAGAAAAGCTGACAAAAATTAGAGTAGCAGCTTCATGACTTTCTTTAGACTCTCAGACTTACTGTGGGCAGTTTCAGCAACCGACAAATATCACCCATGGCAAATCTATGTATTAAACCATTTCAAGAGTTACACAATTACAGTCACACAGATTCATACATGCAAATCCTCCAAGACGATACTTAGTCTGTATGAAAACAAAAGTGCAAATGCAGAAAAATGTAAGTGCTCTGCAAGATTAACAAAGCCATGGAACTGCATATATGTAGAAACACCTTTGAGATACGCCATCTCCAATATCTGTCAAATCATTTTTTTTTCTTTCTTTTCTTTAATGCATATTTAAGAATGTATCTATATACTTAATGCAGCGAAGGGCATTGACATCCATCAGATCGCAGACAATGGCAAAGCATAACAAAGGTCACAGTGCTACAGTGGTTGTTGATGAAGAATTGTTATATTTGCATATTTTTGCATGCTTCTATGTGTAATACTTTCAGGGATAACTGTAGCTAGAGGCATGAGAGGTGGCACTGTAACTATAGCTGCTCATGGCTCTAATCTGCTGTCTTCTGAGAATAACAAGCATACGTGAGTGAAAGAAATTCCATGAACCTCTAAGTTTACCAGTTCTTACATTATTGCCAAATCAAGAGTGGTCAATTGAGAAAAATCGCTGTAAGGTGTCTAAAGACTTGTCTTATATTGGATAGCAGAAACATTTAGTCCACCATCACGAGAAAACAAAATAAAAATGTTTGTGGCAAAAACACTTCCAAATTATGAATCCGATTTATGAAGCATAGTTGTGGCTTTGTAATGGCGTATGTCCATTTTGCAGAATAGCCTCTTATCCTTAAAGAAACTATTAATTTTTTAACTAACAGAGCAGAGTTTAAACTAAACATCTTATGTCTCTAATGAAAAAAAATCAAAAGAAACATGTCAAATAAAGAAGAAAATCATATAAGTCTTCATTCTAGATGTGAACGTCAATTCTTTTTTATAATCATAAAATAAAAATAAATCTCTTTTTAATCACACTACCTAAAAGGTTCCAAACTGAGTATACGAATTTTTGCAGCTTTGAAGGATGAATCTACATCCATCACTGCTATGTAGAGGACCTTCGCTGTTCACAGGCTGTGCTTACGTCTGTTGTCACCACTTCGTTACAGACCAAATATCTTTAACGGGAGACAGATATGTAGCTTCCATTTCGGGTGATACAGATCCAGGTTATATCTGTGGATGCAGCAGCAGATTTTTCTTTTTCACAATATCATGCACTGAAGATCACTGAAACCTGGTAGAACTGGTGGGGCAAACATTTAAAGGTAGACAAGGATGTCTGGGTGTCCTGCCCCAAAATAAAAAATGGTTTTAAACCTTGTTTTTGATAAAAAAAAAAGGGAATATAAAGGGAGTTTAATATACTACACACATGCACATCCAAACTCAAGGCACACCAGTGGCAGGTAATCAAAGAACCATGGAAGGAAAAAACAAAAAGAAACAAACAAAGGTAAAAAGAGAAAAAAAAACCCCAAAAGGATTTGTCAGTGAACAAAGGAAACCAAGGAGTGTAAATTTTGAAGGACATAATAAATTACATGACTCAGATGTGGAAATCACGAAAAGAGCTCTGGTGCGAGACAGACAAAAGCTAAAACTAAAACAGAACAAGATGTAGTAAAGCAAAGTGCTGAAGAAAAACTGATTTAAAAAACACGGGACAGGGACCCAAGGCCAGAAGTAGCCGAACAAAGAGGAGTTCTTCAAAGGCAGCGGAAATAGGAAAACAAAACTCAATTAACAACACCAACAGCAACAACAGATCATGTCAGAAGCAATAAATCATGGCCATCCCAAAAATGCCTCAACAATTAAAGTAAAGGAATGGCTAAAGTAATAATTTCCTTTGATTCGTGTGAAATATGAAGGGCTGATTTGACGCAACATTAGCAGCAATATACTATAGCATGAGCTATCATCTTGTATTACTAGGTTTCATGATTATAGGCTTAAATTTGTGATTTATTCAAATCTGAGAAATTTCACAATAAAGGTCATTAGAGCCACAAACATTTTTTTATGAAAAAAATCCACAAAGTTGTTGTTGAGAGCGGTGAAAATGTCGCATAGCAACAGTGAGACTGTATATCCTGTGGGACCTGAGACTGAAGCGCGACTGCTCACGCTGGGGAGGAGAGTGGAGAGATGGTTATATAAAGTATATGTTCCTGATAGTCGAAATATCCTCAGGCAACCTGCTGAAGCCCAGTATTCTCTTGACGAGTATCAGCCCGTGACAGTGTGTATAACAGACAATTATTTCTGCTGATAGAAAGCACATCACTGTGCGTGTGAATTTGGCCGGTTATTTAAAGTACTTGGGTGACTTGGTAAGGTGTAATAAATGCAGTCCTTCTGCAGGGTAACTGCCCACAGCTTTGTAACGTCCCACGTTGCTCTGCCATGTGGTATCACTCATCCCTGCTTCCAGTTGTGTGATCAATGACACACATTCACATCAAGGCCAAGTGCTTTCATACGCGAGTGAGACATCATGTCCTTGCTTTGAGATAAACCAATTGCCAAATATATATGTAATTTGTTTTAGGGTTCATTCATCAACAGAATGTTTATACAAAACCAACTCTTAAAACATGATAGAGCTCATGATGTTGACAGCTCACATGACCAGGAAAGACATAGTTTTTGCCTGTGTCCTGTTAATCAAAGGGCACTTCACACTGTGAGGACTGTGAGAGCAAAGTGATGAAATCTGTGGACATCACTCCAGAATGGTAGTCCTCTATGTCACATTGAGACACGTCCACCAACAGACAGCCACTAATATTCAACATTTTAGAGCCACAATCTCTGTGTGGTGCTGCTACGATTTTTAAATTCTCTGTTTAGTTGAAAGCGCTTTGGTGAGTTCTTATTAGGCCATGTGGATGGACCTGAATTCGCTTGAATTTAATACGGGCTTTGTTCAAATGCTGTATATTATGTGCATTATCCCATGTCATTGTGTTTTGTGAATATGAGGTAACGTCCCTGCGGGTCAGTGGCTGTGCTGTTTCTTCGGTGGCGAATTTTGTCAGTATCAAACTTAAGTGAATTAAGTCTTTTGTTCCAAAGACCTGAGATAAGTCCTTTTTGGATGCATTACTGAGGATTGTGTTTGCAGTAAATGATAAGATCTTAGGGGCCTCGTGTGCAGACTGTGAACATTTAAATAATCTGCTCTCAATCTTCAATTGTCCTCTAATATGATAAATACCTCACATCAGACTCTATGTGGGGATTCTTTCCTCTGAGAGATGCTTTGATTTTTGCAGACAGTGCATGGGGTCTCTGAGCCAATGTGCTTAATCCCCTATTTATGCAATGGGCTTTCTGAGAGAGATGTAAAGGGGGCAGCGACAGGAGCTTCCTGGGCCTCACATACAGTGGGAAGCATTCATCTGTCTTAGCGAGCACTCGCCATGCTTATCTTAATTGATGGCAAGCTATTTCTGGCTACCACGCAACAGCCTTTCACATTATTCTCTCCCCCACCCATTCGCCCTGTCTCACTACCACGCTGGATCCCCACCCCACTCTCAATTTCTTCTCTGTTTATCTCATTCTCTTTCCTGTAGTCCTCCTACACCTTCTTACAGCAGTCCTCTTTTTCTGTCTCTGACTAAACCTATCTCCTCACAACTTTCAGGGTGATTCATTGGCTCTGGTCTACCTGGTACGCATTCCTCTCTGTATTATGGAAATCTTTTGATGCTCAGTGCCAGCAGTGATGTGGGCCAGCTCCCTTGAGGGAAGTGTATAGGCCAAACTGCATCAGCTGCTCCATTACACACACACATACACACTGAAGCACCTACAGTCCATAAAGCATTGTGTGAAATCTGAACATCACAGAGAATGTCTTTGGTCTTTATTTCCAAAAGTCAGCTGTTTCATGTTTTTCTTTTTTTTTTTTAACCGATCCTTCCAGATTTAATCTCTTGATCATCCCATCCCCAGTGGTTTTGAGCAGTACAGCGATATTTTTAATCTGACTGCAGTGAAGTGAAAGCTAAAACGATTTACTTGGTTGTATTTGATATACACTAGTATCAATACTTGTTCTCATTTCCACCTGGCTTATTGTTAGACCTAATTATTCAGTCCCACAGGTTCTGCATGTTTGTACATGTCCCCTTTTATGTGAGAGATAATTGTGGTGACTCCGTACTGTTGCAATGAATAAGCTAAGAGTTGTTGGAAGCTCTTAAAAAGAGCTCTCACTGTGTCTGCATCAGCAAGGCTTCTTTATTTTGTATTTCATGAGCTGTGATAAAAGAAATCAGATTTTGCTTCTCACTGAGTCATTCTGAAATCATTCCTTCTTCATTACTGCCAGATCCACTAATGAATCCCAGCCCGAAAGCTGTGCAAAACACATTTAAAACTACCCAAATTATAAGATATAGGCACTTTATGAGAACCTCAGTTGTCTGACATTAGTGTATTATAAAATGCTATGCTGTTGATGCAGCTCTGTTTAAAGCTCCAACAGATCTACCAAACCAAACTGCCTCATGGAGGCAGATAAATGAGAAATGCAGCGACTCATGTCAATAGGGATGTCAATCAATGTGTGAGAGACCGTGTATCAAAGCAGCACAAAAGACTTGATTTCATGTTCATTTGACAAAATATTTGTTGTTTTATTGTTTGTTAGGATGCTGTCATGGTATTGTATCCCTACAGTGAGCATCGTGGTAGAGGTAGAGAAATGAGAGTAACTAATTAAGAGACTACAACTGTGCAGTGTCATATATGCAACTTAACCTCTTTACCTGTAGCGGGGCAATTAACCTAGAAATGAATAAGGTTCATCAATAACAGTAGTAGTAGTAGTAGTAGAAAAAGTAAATATAGTCATCTCAAGAGCACACAAAAATTCCAAAACAGTACAATGAAAGACAACCAAATTCAGTTCAATTATATCAGTTAAATCGAAATAATTGCAATTTAGTGGACCCAGGTCAGTCTAATAGAGTCCACGTTCAAAGTTCAAAATAATGCCAATTCATTGAAAGGAACCATACAGATTGTACTGAATCTTCACATTAGTTTTATTTCACATCCGAACTAAGCAAGAGGCAACAGGTCCAAGGATATCTGCCCATGAGACATGGCAGAGAACAACATTTATTGCAACAATAATCTCATACGCATCCAAGAGTGAGAACAGAGTCGAGCCAAGCACATCACAGAAAGTCCTCCAGCAGTAGCTCAGGTTGTTTTGTTGTTTTTTTTCCCCAGTCTGACTTTGGGCTGAACTTGCTTGGAACATCACTCCTGGGATGATTGGCACCTGTCTGGAAGCCTTCTGGAAGTAATCTTTCTCATCGTATAAACTTTAACTCAAACTTATTTGGAAATTGTTTTTTTGACCCTTTCCAGATAGATTCGCAGAACCAATTGCTTCGGTGAGATGATTCTAATGCCTTTGCCTGTCCGCACTGAGTTAACAAACACCTGAATGCTGAACATCATGGTAGGAACATCTTAATTCCACTGCAAAAACGATTGAATTATGCCAATGTTAAGTACTGCATGCATACACGCACACATATATGTGCAGGCACATTCACAGAGAAAAATAAAACGTTCAAATTAAATGTAAACTATATCTAACTGTTGTGCGGGAATCCTCTAAACGTTTTTACAGTCATTAACATAAACTTAAAGAACATACATTTGTAGGTTGCCTGCAATTCACACACTTTCATTAACTTGATGAATGCAGTCATTTCGAATATAGGAGTTGTATAATGCCTACAAATGTAAACGTAAACTCAAAAGTAGTGCAGGACATTTGAGCAGGAATCACTGAACTCTTAAAGTTAGATGATGTGCCAAAAAATTAACATAAGTACAAAAAATAAAAGTGGATATTAATAAACTGGGATGAAATGGTGACCTTACATCCTTCAACTCAATAATAAAAAGCATATTTTACTGTGAGAAAATGGCCCGGTTGGATTTCGAGTTCTCAAATGACTTGCTTTCTGGGGAATAATGGCTTCATCCAGGTATGCGTGTATCAAAAGCTGTGGACCAGACGGAAGTCGAGAAAAGAAAGAACAGAGTTTAAATAGGAAGGAGTTTAACATGGTTTCAATACAAAGAATGTAACTGATGTACTGTACAAAGATTTTATATCTATTACTAACTTTCAACTCGTGTCTCTTGACTGGATTTTACAACAGTCTAATCAACACAATAAAATTCAAAAGATCAACACATTGATACTATATCATACAACACAATAAAATACATATATCGAACCACCACTGGAAGTCTTCAAATGATAAACATACTAAAATTACATAACATAGTATGCCAAAATACCCACCATATTAACAGCAACGCATAACACCCTGCAAGTCAAATATAACATCCATTAGTGGGGTCATGATTGTTTTCCTTTTAGGCAGAACTTAACCTTTGTCGTTAATAGTTTTATGTCTGAAATTAATTAATTGCAGTTGGTAATGTGTTGACAGCTCTTCACAGAGAAAGCGATCTGTCTCATGATGCGGTATTTTACAGTTAATGTTCAACATACCACTTGCTACTCTGTTACAGCCGTTTCTTTGGATGTGTCTGAAAAGAGGCTGATGTCGGACTGTGTAGACACTTAAAAATCTACGAGAAAACATTGAAGTACAGCTTTTGATGTGCAGTTTATTGAAGCTCTCAAAGGTTAGTATATTATATGTTTTAATAGTTGACAGTGATGCCAGCGATTCGCCTTCTTCACTGCCTGACGGTACAGACATTAGATGTATCTGATTGTAGAAAAAAATCATGGCATACATTAACATCTGTTCATTCTTTTCCAAATTAAGAACAAGATTATTATGTTGCAGCCACTGATGGACATCATACAGGCATCTCAGTTTGCATCTCAGTTGTCTTGCTTAGTGACTTAGTAACTAGAGTATCTATAACCCCATCATCTGCAACTAAAGCTTGCAACTGGCTGCTGGGCAACATAATGACAAGTATTTAAAAAAAAAAACAACAAAAAAAGATTGGATAAAATTGGACCGAGTATTGAACCATGGGGTATTCCCATTTTGTTGTTTAAAAAACATTTTCTTTGTTAACTTTGACACATTACTTTGAAAATATGACCCAAATAGACTGGCGACCTGTCCAGGGTGGACCCTTGCCTTGCTCTCGCCTGTAATGAGTCGGGATGGGCTCCGGCAGACCCCCGTGACCCTGCAAAGGGTAAAATGGGTATAAAAATGGATGGATGGATTTTTCTCGGGTGCAGCGTTATTAGACCTGTGGTGGCTGTCTGTGCTGTCCATTTCATTCACGACTTTTAGGAGCATACCGCATGCTTCTTCCATCTTATCTCGATCAAAATACTGATCTTCATATCGTGAAGAATGATTCCTGACAGAATGTAATAGTATTTTTGGCAGTTTGTTAGCCTGCAATGATGCAGGCGTCTCTCTCCCTTTTGAGCAGTTGTGTCAGTGCTACAAGAGCAGGTATATCATCTGCGGCAGATGCCTGGGTAGAGCTGATTTCTTTGATCAGCTGCTCACAGGGTGCAGGTAGAGTGATCATTCAGGAATTCTTCATTGATTTTCTGTCTGTGTCACCAGGAGGTCAAAATCAGCAGCATATGGCGCTAAAGCTCTCTTCTGCTCCACCAAGTTTTGCAGCATGTAAAATGTATAGTTGCACCTGGTGGAGACATCTTGTTGCAGCCTTTTAATCGGCATCCTGAGATCATGTTGTATGCACTCAAGTTGCCTGTCAGCAAGCTGTGAATGTGAGTTTTCTTTTCTTTTTTCAGGATCTCACTTCACTGAGGAAACACATTTCATAATGTCAATACTTTTCCTTAAAGTGTCTATTGTTTTTTTCATCCCTTATAATTTTAAGACTTAAAGTGTATGTGTATGTAAATGACTATTATTCACTTCTCCACTGTGTACGTAGCACTGAGGGCCTCGTGAGGACTTGAGAGCATGTTTCAGGGTCTGTTCGAACCTTTAAACTGTCCCATTTGTAGCTGACAGGTATATCACAGACCTGATGTGTTGAATACTCTCTCCTCCAGGAATATTTGATCTCTTCAGACTCAGATTATGGGACATTAACACTAACATATTTCTTTGGTAAGCCAAGACAGTTGAAGACAGACTTCAGCTCTTTCTGAATAGACGCCAATGAGATGCACTCCAATGCCCCAGCAAAGCTCAAAACAACTCTTACCATGATTCTTCGGGCCACTTCCACCCTTCCACCATGGTTGTAATGGGACCAGCTGTGGCAGGTAGGTAAAAAATGACTAGTGTCTCTTTTATCGCTGCATCCAGATTTGGCCAGAAGAAACAGCTGCTCACAATCTCTGTCCAGTGTGTATGGACAGCTTATTCCTTGACCAGGTAATGCTTCAAACTCTGTATAACCTCTTCTCTCCTTCCACAGGCAATGATGTCCATAACATCTGACAAGAGTGGAGCAACGTGTACGTTTTGTCACATGAATTGAGGTCACTGGGGCAGCGAGTACTTTCTTGTAGTAAAAGAGTTTGACTTTTGCTGACTATGTATGTGTGATAGGTAGGGGAAGCCTGGGCAGTTCATCTGCATTACCGTGCCACTCTGCTTTTTTATACTTGATGTCATACTGGTGAGCAGACAGTATTAATCCCCATCTCTGCATGTGGCTGGTTGCCAGTGACTGTATATCACTGTGTAGACTGGAAATAGAGGTGAGTGGTCAGTCGGTAATGTATATTTCCTATCAAAGAAACTCTCGGATATTCTTCACTTTAAACATTATTGCCAGTGCTTCCTGCTCCTTCTGCTTGCCTCAGACTCCTCAATGCAAAGGCATTTGGTCATACTTCTCCAGATGATCAGATATGTGAGACTTCTGTACCTGCAAAACATCAACTGGCATCCCATGTTGAAGTGGTAGATGGTCAAAATGAATGAGGGTTGATTGAATGATTGAATGATTTTGAAAACGTCAACTTCCCTATGAAAGGTACCTTACACTTGTCTGTCAACTTCCAAATTTTGGGTTTGTTTAAAAGTTCATGTAGTGGCTTCAGCTTCGACTACATTAGAAAGTAACTTTGCCTAGTATGTCAACAGCCCAAGCAATGATCTGAAATGACTCACTTTGGGGCCAAAGCATCCCACATGTGGTTATACAATGGAAAACATATTGTCACTGTGATTTCTGTGAGAATTAGTCTCCGTTCAGACCGGTATTGTGTCTATGTAGTGTGGATGTAACTGTTTTACACAGCTGCAAATATGTTTTGAGAACTTCCTGCTGTGTTGACTAAAACCAACCTGCTCTGTTCAGGTAAAACTGCTTTACTTGGACTCTCATGCAAAAGATTATTAATAGTTCACTATCTGGAGCCTATTACCATGTCTTTGTTCTTGAGTGTTATGTTATATCAGTCTTACTCAGATATTGCAGTCACCTAGTGGTTAAAGTGTGTTTATACAGATATATTAGTTTTTTTTCCACATCAGCGTTCACCTTGTGAAGTACATAACTGTCCCTTACAGCAAAAACAGCAAAAACTCACACATCCTTCATCACTCTGCAGCTAAAGTCTTTCAGTCTGTCTGACATGCTTAAAAAAGGTTCATTTTATTAAACAGTTGTCCTCCAGCTAAACTTGAAAAGAGGTCATCAATAAAGGGATAATAGATGCTGTTTACCAGTCCAAACAGGACTTCACAGTAACTTTGAAATCGCCACAGATCATTAGAGATGGGCATTCATTTGTTCTATATGTGGTGGTGTTGTGGTTTTCTCAGCATCTATTTACCTGGCCCTGAATAGTTTTATCCTTAATCATAACAGGATCAAACGGATGCAAAGTGACTCCTGTTCCTCTGTTCTGTTCTTCTCTGCTCCTTCACTGAAGTCTGTTGTTCTCTTCTCTCGGCATCCTGTTTCTCCTCACACGTGTCCTCATCCATGTCCTCTTCTCTGTTCTCCTTTTCTTTTCTTTCCTCCTCCCTCATTTCTTCCTTCTCCTGTCATGTCTTTTTGTGCCGTCTCTTTTCCTCCTTCCAAGTCTTTCCGGTTATTTTTTTTCACAAAAAAATGACTTGATGTCATCATGTCCATTTGTTGAACCAATAACAAATGTAGGGAACAAATAACACTTGTAGGTACTATGGCAAAGGGTATAGCATAACTGTATTACCTCATACTCCAACCAAATACTGTAATCTGAATAGGTGTGGTATTTCCACATCCTTGTACTTCATAGAGTTAACATTAGAAGAAAACAATGGGTCATAAAGCCCGCCCATATCTTTGTAATGTCAGTTAGAGGGAATTGGTGCTCCGGCTCTGTGGACATTCTTCAGTGTACATTAGGAAATGCTTCCTCTTCACCATTCACGAAACATCAACAGTGTGTGTGTGCGTCTGACTTACTTTTGATTTCTAAATAGGACTGCCAATCCATAAGCTAATCCATATTTTTTAATCATGATTATTCAAAAGATTTTCATAGTTAACTCATGATTACTTGCTCAAATCGTTTTTGTTTATGTCCTGTTTATCCTAAAAGGATATTTTTCAAATTCCAATAATACAGGAACAGACAATTATCTCTGAATTAAAATATTATCTGAGTTATTCTGACACAAAATGTCGTCCGATTTAACGTTCCGTGTTTACATCAGATCAAACTTTATTGATTCCACAGGAATTCCCTGGCCATAGCAGCTCGAAAACAACACAGAAGTGCAAAGAATCAAATACTATATACAAAAATGTGCAATATGCCAAAGAAAAGATAAGGGTAAAGGCTATATACAGATACATAATAACTGTGTGAGGATTTGTAAAGTTAGTGCAAATGAAAAATGAAGTAAGTCCAGGATCCGACTACACAGTAGAGTTGTACAGTCTAACAGCAGTGGGGACAAAAGATCTGCGGCAGCGCTCGTTCCTACACTGACGGTGGATCAGTCTGCTGCTGAAGGAGCAGTTCGGAGCCTCCACTGTCTGATGCAGCGGGTGAGAAGTCCATGATGGATGTCAGGTTGGTTAACAACCACCTCACATGTGTGTGAGATGGTCTTCTTCCTCGGAAGTCAATCACCGTCTCCTTCATATTATTGGTGTTTAGGACCAGCCAGTCTACAAAGTCCAAGATGACCTGTACTCCAGATCATTCCCGTCAGACACACAGCCAAGAATGGCTGAGTCGTCAGAGAACGTCTGGAGGTGACCCTTGGGGGTCCTGGTGCTGCATGTCAACACCTCAGACACAGTTTTGCAGCCTCCTGTAATGCGGTCTGTTGCTGAGGAAGCCCATGGTCCATGCAGTTTTTAAACACTTTTTGACAAACATATTTACAGCCTGGTTAAAAAAAACACTTTGGTTTGCAGTTTTGATTTAACATCCACCCAGTGTCTGATTTTGTCTGTAGGACTTTTTATATTGGTGGATATGACGTGTTTAATACCCAAATCTAGCATGTGGCCTGTTCCTTTTACATTAACTGACCAGGGGTGGTGTGTTAATCTTACATTAAAAAACATTGCGGCATTGAATACAATTTGTGTTAACATGTAATTAAAACTGGAATGTAACCAAACGTCATTTCTTGACTCGTGTCAACCTTACTCTTCAAATTTAACCCAGTCAGAGGCAGTCTAGGGCGGGCCATCAGTTTGTGTGATTCATATTAAAGCAGGTTCATGCATTGATTCATCCACCGATTTTCTATACCATTTAATCATGTACAGGGTCACGGGGGCATTGATTCATTGGCTTTTGCTAATGTTTGCATTATTATTTTTTTTTTTTATGACTGCATCCAGACCTCTTTGACCTTATAATTTGCTGTGTGCAATTACAGTTCAGTCAGTAGCAAAAACATAATAGCATGTCAGCTTGCTCCCAGCTGGACAACATTATAGCTGGTGGGCTTGTTTTGGTAGAGCTGTGCGAAGTAGCAACCCAGATCCCAAATGCTGTCAATAATGGGCCCAAGTGTGACTCCATCTCCGCTACTTTTATCCACAGTGATGGAGTCAACAAATTGAGACCAAGATCAAAGCAGGTCTTTACAATACACTTCCTTCTTTGAGTGGAAGATGTTGCAGACTGCACAAAACCACAAAGGAAAGACAACACGAGATACATGGAAATATTGTGTGAGGCAGGAATTGTCCGAAATCCAGCAGGAGCACAGCACATGCTATGGGAGCAGGCGTTAATGGTCAGATGGACGGGCCTCGCGGCAGCACAACTGACAGTTGACATCAGTCAGCTGACAACACAACTGATGGATGCTTCTCGTATTTTCTTCAAATGTCCTTCCTCTAAGCACTGAATTGGGTCACAGCCAACAAACAATATTTTTGACTGCAGTGCAGTGATGTCCTGATTAGCTCTTACATCATCAGCAGTTGCACGAGTCAAACGCATAATATGAAGGGAAAGGCAAAGCTACGCATGAATCTAAACGCACTGGCGTGGAGTAAATATTTTTAAATAATTACTACGTCATCAATCTAATTTGTCTTGAAAAATACTGCTTGCCTCATTTCACATTTAATGTAGTAAAGTCGTATAGGAAAAATGATAATATCCAAAGAAAAGAAAATAATGGGATGGTAAGAAGAACATTACAGGCTAATAAAAGCAATATAAGGATTCCAATGAACGCTAGACGTCATACAAGACACCTGAATATAGTAGTTGTTAGAGTTGTTAGTAGAGAAACAATATTGATAATGCTAGAAAGGAAATAAACACAACAGTGTTAAAAAAACTTTGACTCTCAGTCATCCAGGTCACGGTAAATCTCAAAGGCGTAAAACATGCTTCAGCTTCTGTCCTGAAGACTTTGTTGTGATGAAGGTAAAAAGAACCAAAGACAAGGTTTGTTTCAATTCTTTAAGAGTTATCATGATTAACCATTTGTTGAAAACTAGACATGTAAGCTTTTTCATTTAAGGCTTAACACTAATATTCCTCCTATTCCAGACTATGGTACATTGACACATTTAGAAAATGATACCTTTTTTGATGCTTGAAAGATATATGTCTAAAAAACAGTGCAGAGCTTTTAAAAAGACCTTATTTGTGTGCTTTTGAAAGTTATTTGCTGACCTATTGTTTCTTAACATTTGTGAAATGCTCTCGAGAATATTCAGGTTTAAACATTGACCAAGGGAAAGAGCCGTGTTGCTTTGTTATAACCAAAACATATAAAATCTTCATTTTCTCAACAACCTTAAAGTGCTCCGCGTGTTTTTCTCTTTGAAGAGAATCTATATTTATATTCTGAACAATGTTGTGTCTGAGATATCTAAAGGTCCGTGGATTTTTATTTATTTATTTTAAGCAAACGAGAGCCAGACAGACAATGGATGGATGTGGGGATATTTCTGAGTTTCAGAAATGTTAACAATCAACATAAGGAACAAAGAAGTGCTCTTTTGTTTGTAATGTTTTTGGAATATTGAATTGAAAATGAGTTTAAATTAAAATATATATATCTCCATCTCATAATAATACTGTTTGAATCCCATGTAGTTTGAGCTTTTAGTGGTCTATGAAGATGAATCTTTTCCTCATTTTGTTTTGCTGTTTTTCTCAGCCGCTGGTACCAAAGGTTTTTGACACGACGTGGTCGACGGTACTCTGGTGGAGTCTGTTGTTTCTCAGCAGCTAGTCTGCTGGTCTTTCTCTGATGTGTTCACTTAACATCGGTGTTGTAATTGTGCTTTCTTTAGATTAGATTAGATGGAACTTTATTAATCCCTCACTACAAAAACAAATCCTCTAGATATAAGCCTAATGTTCCTAAATCTAGTGAAATTGTCTATAAGTAAAAATATCTGCCAACAGGGTTAAAAAAAAAACATTCATGACAAGAATTCATATAACTGGCAAAACAGTCTACTCACTAGACAGAAAAGTATGACTAATTTTATTGAAAATAAGGCTTTTTTATTTTTAATGTTCTTAGAAATGTGTTTTTGTTTTGCTTGGGAATGTCTAATTAGGGAAATTGGAGTTCCAGCAGCACTGCACTGATTAAACAGGAGCTATTATAATATTATTAGTAATCAAGAAAAAAATAGCAAATAAAAATTAGTAATAGACTAAATTTAAATGTACATTCACACCAGTGACATGCAGTCAGGGGTGCCTCACCTGTCATCATGGAAATATAAAATGAAAAATAAATTAAATGGTTATATTTACTCAGTGTTAAAGTTCTTCTCCATTTAATTTCACAGTTTTTGCAATTGTTGAAATCCACGCTGAGCCTCACCGTCGATTTTGCAGTCACTATGTTGCGCTGCTGCGCTGCTATGAGCGAGACCGTTTTGCCGTCCCTTTGCAAGTCGCTATTAAAATGTTCCAACACTCTTATTATATGAATTCAATTTAATTAGTTCAGCTGGTGTATATAATGCACAGTGTTTATTTTTTTATTTTCCAACAACTGTATGTGTGTAACGTTTTCTTGTGCTGAGCGGTGATAAAACTGCTGCGCAGAGCTGCAAAGTGAGGCACGCAGTTCCCCTGCCTCATGACAGGGGGCGATAGTGATCCCAGGGACTCTTCCTGCAACTCCTCAGCTGCCAAACAATATAATTAATGATATCAATAGATAAGGATAAGAAGACTTTTACAAACAATTATTGATGCTTTTATTCAAAAGGAGCGGCCCATGGACTTCATATACTGCTAAAGGTCAGACGATAATAATATTTTTTTTTTCTATGCTACAGTTTCTATATGTAAAGAATGCTGATATAAAATTTTAAACTGTGATGACGTCACTGCCTCACCAGACATCAACCTCACCGCAACGTCACTGGTTCACACACCAGTTGTTGATGCCAGGTGTCATGATATTGCACATTTCTAGTCAGATATTTGATATTGCACATCTGTTTTGACCTTTGATGGCAGATGTTCTCTTGCATGACATCATTATCTTATATATTGGGAGAACGATTTCTTTAATGTTGGTGTTAAAGAGATGTTATTTTTAATCACAAAAGAGAGCAATTTGCACAAAAGTGCTGCAAATCAAGAGAGTGATAGCCTAGTGGTTACAGTGGTTTGGCTTGTATCTGGAGGTCCCAGGTTCAAGTTCCTGGGCTAGCAACAATGAATCACTGTGGGCCCCTGAGCAAGGCCCTTAACTCCTAATTGCTCCCTGGGCGCTGGGATAGCAGCCCACTGCTCACTAGTGAAACTAGTGATGGGTTAAAAACAGAGGTCCAATTTCAGGGTGTATCGTGAGATACACACTGACAACAATAACAAAGCTTGAAAAGCTTGAAAAAAAAATGAGGAGTAGGCCACATACGGTTTAATTTCTCCTTTTCTTGTTGGATTAAATTAAATAATAATACAAATAACGGGGGAAAAATCAACCTGGTCCAACATTAAAAAATCACCCAGCTACAGCATATTGACTAAGTTAAAAGGGCAAAAAATAAATGAATATATAAACATAAAAATTATATATATATATATATTAATAATAATACATAACTAAAATAAAAGCCAGTTTATATTTAATATTTTACATCTACTTATGGAAATCTCTGTGTGCCGACATCCTTTAGGTCCTCAGACACGTACAGCAGCCAACCATGAACATGACTATTAAACACAACCATCGGTTTATGATCAGCTTAAAAAATATATATTTGTAAATATATATATGAAAAAAAACATTTCACATGGTTAATGTAATTCCTGCTTCTGAACCTCACTGCACAGCTCATCTGAATCAGGTCTATAGGAGGTTACTTTCATCGTCACACCGTCTCCAGGCTGTCATCTGTGAGACGCGAGCCATGTTTGCTTTTGATGTTGTTCATGATTGTCCAGTTTGGGGAAGTTTTCATATAACTCCATTTGTGCTTCTGAGCAGGAATGCCTTTCTGACAGGCTACATTCAAGACGAGCGATTACGTTTATGAACTTAGACAACCATAGTCTTTGTCAGCAATGCCGGACAGTTTGATCTCAAGATCAGGTTGACTTACACCTGTAAATGCAGTCATTTTTTGTCTTCTTCTCTGAATGGACATAATCTTTCTTCAATTGCAGTTTCCATTGTGATGATTGCACAATGCAAATGCTTCTAATTTATGTGATTGTGTGGTTCTTTGAACTCTCTCAAAGGGGGAAAGTAAGGCAGCTTGCCTCCCTGTACATCTCTGGCAAACACTGTCATTTTGCGCTCAAAAGCCAAAACCTCCTTCAGCATCTGCAGGGCTGTGCCGCCTCTCCCCTGAAGACTTCTGCTCAGCGATAAAATGCTGTCACATCCACCATGAAGTGCAGCTTTTTCAGCCAGTTCTGCCTGTTCCAGCTCAGGAAAGGTTTGCTTTCCAGGAAAGTTGCTCACATGCTCCAGACATGCAGCAGACATGCAGTTTCAGCACTTCTTCTGTGCAAAGCCACTGGACTTTGTTGTACAGCAGGAGATAAGAATATGTGCTTTCAACATCTTCTAATACTGAACGGAGTTGACGGTGGTTTAATCCTTTTGCGATTATCGTGTTCTCTAAGTGACAAAATTCATAATTTCTGTGCATTCTGGAGGAAATGTTTGATGCCTCGAAGCGTCAGCAGCTTCCTGCGCAGCGACTTCTGAAGTAAAGTCATAAACCCCTTCTGTGCTCCGGTCATACTCTGGGCCCGATCAGTAGCTACTGACGTTACGTGTTTGTCTCTGGATTTTAAATCCAACACCCTCACATATGTCCTCCCCCCGTGTTTGGCCTTTTTAGGGAATAAACTCAGTGAGTTCTTCCTGTGCCCCGGATGCGTTGACACATCTTCATAGAAGTGCTATTTGCTCAATATCACTTACATCTTTTGACTCGTCACAGGCGATTAAATACGCTGGAGCTGAATTAATGTCCCTAAATTGTTGAGTGCTGATGTTTGCTGCTATTTTTATGGTCCTGTCCTTGAACGTCTTTGTCAACAGAGGCGTATCACTAATTTTTGTGAACAATTTCACAAAACTGGCGCAGATATTTTAGTTGGTAGATTTTATCCTCTTCTTAAAGCGTTTTTGCTCTGATCACCTTTCCGAAACTGCTCCTTTTCGTTCATCTTCACCTGCGTATGTTTCAGCAAAGGCTGTGTTCTGGAAATGTCTTGCATTTCCAGAACTTTCCCTTGCATATGACTTTTTGCTGTTTGTTAATTTCCCTCCACATATTAAGCATGCCGGTAAACCCGCCTTATCAGCAGTAAAACCAAATTAATCTGTCCATGAAGCAATAAATGTTCTTTTTTGTTCAGAAACTGTTTTTTTTTTTTTTTTTTTAATTAATCTACGGTTAGTTTACCGGTGGTTGAAAGCAGGGACAGGTGATGCACAGGGTGTGACACGTATTAAGATGGACAAAATATTAATGCTTGTTTTTTTATGTTTAATTATATATATATATATATATATATATATATATATATATATATATATAGCATTGCAAAACTTAACCACCACTCCGCCCTTCCCAACTGAGGAAAACACAAACACACTATGAACAACAGCAGGGGATGAAAGCGCCGCAGGCTGCCAACCCCTGGCCCAGTGCAACCGCTCTTATTGACCATAGTGGCTGTGATTCACGGCGACTGCTGTGGCGAGTCTGTTTTGTGTTCAGCTGCAGCTGAAACACAACGTTAGACGTGTGGCAGCGAAATGGCAGGAAGTAAGACACAAACACTGGTATACAAAACCTGGCTAATCTTCAAAATAAAACAGCATGACTGGACTCCAGCTTGTAGAGTGGCATTACATCATCACCTGTGGTGGAAGGCCACAGATGAACAAGCCAGAGGGTCTCGGATGAGATTGGAGCCAGGTAGAGATGTGGTTCATTTTAGAAGTGAAAAAGCACATCATATTAACCACTCATCCTTTTCATGAGGATAATAGCAGAAAGGACACGTTATTAGGAGAAATAGCAATGCGTTTTATTGTCAGGCTCTTCTCTTGTATGCCCTTTTGCCTATTTAAATAAATAAGACAGAGCTCAACACTCAGATTACCACATGATGTTGTAACTCGCACACAATCTTGAAACTTTCAGGAAAACTCATTATCTCATGAATTCAACTGAACAGGCAGCACCCTGAAGTGTTTTGCTTCTGAAGTACTCTCCATGTGACCGGAGCGCACGCTGAGCACGGAGCAAAAAAACAGTGCAGCCAGAATGCGGCACTTACATGCCCGGTTAGACCCAGGACCACCCCATGCTCAAGCTTGGATTTAAGCTTGGATTCGGATTCGCTGACGACTCCAGATATTTATCGTGCTAGACGTCTGTCTGACATCAGAGCTTCTTTGATGCATCTTTAAGTTGTTCCGACACAACCAATGTGCCTGCTGGTGAGCTCTGATCTCCGCCTGATCTGCCAGACCATGGGTTTTTGTCGGAGAGCTTGGTGAGTAGCAAATTAGGCTTAATATGTTGTTGTGTAAAGATAACAGAATGTCTTGGTAAAATAACATAAATTAAGGGTGAAGGTGCAGTCTTGTAGAACTGATAAATAAATAATATATATGTGCATATTGCCATGACAGAAAAGTGGCCGTGTTAGTTTGAATTGGATGAGCTGAGCACGTTTGGCACTGAAGAAAGCCGGTTTAAGCAAACAACACATGGAAATGGGCCCTTGGTGAATTATACATGAATAAATAAGAGAATGTTCAGCTTACTCGTGTGATGATTACACAAAAATTATTGAAGAAAGGGTCACTGAGGATATAAATTACTGAAGAGGTGAAGGATGAACTGGAGTTTGACTTTTTTTAATAGGATACAAGCGAGGGTTTCAAGACCATATTGAAATTGCTGAGCTGCCTTGACATCCCAAAAAAAATCAACATGTCTGCAAAAAAGAATCCCACTTAATGCCAAATGCAAAGTGCTATGGGTATTTTGGCATCGGCTTAAATGCATCTGTAATGTGAGATTTAGAATTCAAGGCACTTTGACCTGCTAACGTCAATAGATCAATGCCTTTATCTTTTTTGGAGGGTGGGTGGGGGTATGGCGGTGGTTTGGGGTTTGATTGGATCAGAAATCAGCCTTTGCCATAATATTTCAGTGTCGAAATCCTAATTGGGTTTGTTAAACTTAATTGAGGCAAATCTATGGGAATAGTCTCTAGTATTTTTCCCAGGAGGTGAAAGACAATATCAGGCTTTTTGAGATAGATAGATAGATAGATAGATAGATAGATAGATAGATAGATAGATAGATAGATAGATAGATAGATAGATAGATAGATAGATAGATAGATAGATAGATAGATAGATAGATAGATAGATAGATAGATAGATCACTCATTTTATCACTAGAGAAAGGGATCTGTAACTGTATTAACTGTATTTGTAACTATATTATTATTACTTTATTTACCTCAGCTCTATCAGCCATCAACAGACAAATGGATCTGAACATAAAAACCCGAGAGACTCTTCCTACGGTACATTCTCAGTTGCGCTCATCATCTAACACAAACACACATAGTTGGAGCCAGGCACAACTAAACTGAGGAAGAGGAACCAATGATTGCAAGTCATTTTTGTCTGTAAACCTATGAAGCAAAGTGCAATAAAAAAGAAAAAAAGGAAAATTAAAGTACAAGGTTTAACAGGGCTACTGAACAATACTGTGCGGTTTATTTTTAAAGACAAACTAAGTCAAATTGCATAAAGTGTGTGGAAAAACACAGTTTGCCATATGATTCAACAGCTTGTGGACTCTCAGCAGCAACAACGTAAAGGAACCTTTCTCTCTATGACATTCTCACTCTCTTACGTTGCTGTTGGGATGTTGGGCAAATTCTCCTTGGACGTAGTTCAATAAGGTGTGCTGGCATTCATTTGTGCACAGTCCTCTTTAGCTCAACTCTCACCACAGCATTTCAATCAGTTTGAGATCTGGACTATGGGCCAAAAGTGTCATTGTGTATTAATGTTTTCCACTTGTGCATAATCTTTCTCACTATAAAATGATGGACTCCAAATTGTTTGAAAATGGCCTCATAGCTCTCCTCTTACTGATGCGCTGCAACAACTGCTTGCCATAAAACTGACACTGGGTGCTTCATTAGGCACCTTATGAGATTTAAAAAATAAAAAGAAAAGGAAAACAGAGGCCCTGGACAACTGAAGAACTGATATCCTATATTGGGCAAAAAGTTGAAAGTATTTTACTCTCAGAACTACAACGTACTTGTTGTAATGTATAATTTTGTTTTTTCAGATCCAATATGATTCTGAAATGTTAAGCTCTGCTGTTGTATGAGTGTCTTGTTTGAAGAGTCTTGTGAAATCTGAAATGATGTAAGCTCTGCACAAAATGAACATCTCAGACGTAGCTGGCCCAAAAACTATTTGGTTGAGTTTTTTTTTTTTTAAACTTTGAAAAAAATATGACTTAGACAATTATTTTTAGAGGATGATGACGGCCTTATTTAAGACTGGTAGTTAGTTAAATTGAGTTTACACTTTGACATTTGTCAGAGTTAATAAAGCAACACTTTTTTTATGTGTGTTTTTGATGTTCCTGGACTGCTTGACCTCTTAACAACTCTGTTAGTTCAGCGTACATGTTCATGAAGCTCCTCCATTTGCTTCAATAAAATACCTGGGTGGATTTAACAAATAATCCCTAAATATGTTTTGGCACATCTCTCCAGTACAATAAGTCATTCATATTGTGTGTGTGTGTGTGTGTGTGTGTATGTGCATATATGTATGTATGTAATATAAACACGATATAAACAACTGGTGGTTGTATACTACTATGCAGATATGAGATGTCAGGGGTGATGAATGTATCAGCCTGCTGTTGGCTTTCGTTTTTATTGTTAGAAGGGAAAAAAAAAGGTTGTATCTGACAGGTATGTGGTACTGAATGACAGATTAACTTCGATCTAAGTGGCCTATTTGGGCATTCTGGGTGCAAAAGCACATCTTTTGACACCCCCAAACTTTTTATATACATTATCTTGAAAAGCTTCAGGGTGAGTGAGCTAATCTTCATAGCTGAAGTAATTTACTTCCTGAAGGCTGGAAATGTAGAATTCCAACAGTCATGATTCCTTTGATAAATTCGAGTCAACATCCCTATATACGAGACTTAATTTCTTTCCAAAGCACATTCATGTGCTGAATAAATTGGTGTGCAAATTGGTGTTGAGGAAATTGGTGTGTAAATACACATCCACAGTGCCAGCAGACTGTTTCATCTGCAGTGGAAATTATTGTAGCTCATCATTTGAACTTTTTCCATCTCAGTACACCAGTTTGCACATCAAGAGAGTCTATGCACCACTTGATGTTTGACTCAGGACCCTTCATTTACTTCTTCATCTCGTTGTAGAGAATGAATGAGTTTGAAAGGTATGCAGTTTTAATCAAAAACAAAGTTATCTGCTTGTACAGAGTTGTAGCTGCAGAGGTGTACAGAATTGTAGATGCAGTCTTTCGAGAGCTGTTTTATTTTCAGCAATTCCAGAAAACACACAAGCACTTGTCCACATGACATCCAACAAATCTCTGTGTAACAACAGTTTTTAATGTGCTTCATTTTCACACAGGCTTGTTAAAATCCAGTTAATGTGTATTAACCGGATTGTAATTATGTTTTCCCCCATCTGCAAACCTAATTTTGACAACCTCTGATCCTTTCTACCTCTGACTAAAAACCATGTAAATCACCTGTAATCTTTGGCACCCCAGTTGGGAACCACTGGTTTTGAGGTTTACTCATTATGCTGATAAAAGATGAATCAAAATGCAATATATTCTACGTGTGTGTGTGTGTGTGTGTATATATCTATATCTATATATCTATATATCTATATATATCTATATATCTATATATCTATATATATCTATATATCTATCTATATATATAGATATATATATATATATATATATATATATATATATATATATATATATATATATATATATATATATATATATATGAATTCTAATATTGGACATATCATAACACTTAAATTACTTTTCTCATTTAAAGTGATTTATATGGTCACTGCCTGCTCATGAATAAATTCAACTTAAAAAATACATCATTCCGTATCAATATTTAGGAAAAACATAAAAACTATTTATACACTGTGTGTGACATACTTAGCACATCCCATGATTCCTCAGTAGTAAAGCCATCTTTACCAACAATAATTGGTTTTTTTTTTTTTAATAATGTTGTCGCATCATTACAGAGGAACTGTAGCCCACACTTGTTATTTGGAGGCATCCTTTTATGCGCAGCGCTCCTCACATGCAGCCACAGCCTTTCAACAAGGTTGAGGTCTGGATTGTACCACTGCAACACTTTCTTTTCCACCCATTCGGTTGTAGACTTGCTGTTTGTGTTCGCAGCAATTGCATGACCTTGTTTCAGCCAAGCTGTTGCACAAACGGTTCTGACAAGAATATTTCCTATTCTGAAAAGTTCAAGGTCACCTCAATGACTGCAATTTTCCTAACAAGCCCAAATAATTACTCCTGCATTACCTTGCATTCCAGTTGGCACGGGCTCTTTCTGCTGATATGCTGCGTTTGTTTTCTTGCCAAAAGTCTAGTTGAAAATTAATGCTTTGTACTTGCAAATGACCTTTCTTAGTGTAGTCTGATGGATTCCAAATTGTTCGGAAATGACTTTGTGATCCTTGCCAGATTGATGACCAGCCATAATTGTTTCTTTTAGAGGGGTATTTAAACTTAAAATTTTGTATTTTCTTTATCCAGGCAAAAGCAGAAAAGTATATATCTAGTTTAGTTTGCTTGTAGAACATCCTTATTTGTGTAATGGTCAGATTAGCTCTTCAGCGTATGATAGACCAAAAGACAGAAGCATTATGGAAAAGACAACAACCAGATGGGACTGAGTATTAAAGCTCATTAATTGGTATTATTCATTTGAAAGTGGAGAGAGGTTCACCTTTCCAAGGGGTCTCGGTAGACTTCTTTGGCACATATCAAAACTCTGCATTTTTTACATGTTCAAGTGAACCACACCAATAGCTGTACCAGAGTTTGATTTAATCAATCCAAACATGCCACATGTGAACACCCCTTTATCATAATTTGGCAAGTAGGGATCCAAGTGAGCAGAGCACAGTTGAGCAAGATTTAAAAAAGATTTATGTGCAGCAAGCAAATGGGAGGCAGTACAAGAGTTTAGGAAATGGAAGGTTTTCTGGAACACACACACGTATGGTAGTTTCTGCTCGAAAACAGATTCACTGTTAGTATGCGTCCAAATAGATGGTATGATGGCAATGAGTCTTGTGCAGGGGAGGGGAATCCTGGTTCTTGAGGGCCACAATCCTGCATGTTTTTTTATGTTTTCCTGATTTAACCCAGCCCTGGCCTTGAGATTCACAAGAATCAGTCCTACTTGTATTTCAGGGGGTTTCTCCTAGTGAGGTGGGTTGCTGCTGAAAGTACCCAAGGTCAGATGTGGTTGGCAGGTGGAGAGTGAGCAGGCAGGTGAACTGATGCGCTTTTTTCCCCCCATAAGCTGAAGACAACTATCAGGTAATGGAGCACACTGGAGGTCTCCAAAGTTGAGTTGAGTTGAGGTGAGTTGTTCCAAAAGAGGCAATAGTTCCACAGAACAATGTTTGGACACAAAGTAGTGATGATAATCGAGCATGGAACTGCTGCATCTGGAGCCTAATAAACCCAACTCCTGATGGATGCATGGCAGGTGAGGATAGAACAGCACCCCACCTGAGACTAAAAACAGACAGGTTAAAACCAGAAAACAAAAACCCTTCTTCTGAGAAGAAGCCCCACCTTCCACTCCATGACACAATTACATCAGTAATTATGTCTTTCCCCCTTGGCATTGTGTTGTCACACAATTAAAACACACACTGTATTAGACCACTGAACTGAGAAAACATATGCTTTAATGTAAATAGTCACACTCGTTTCATGATCATTTAGAAGAGTACATTTGATAGCAGCATCTGACTGCTATTTGAACGTCTTGATTTCTGTGATAACAGTTTTACCTTGTTTTTTTCAGACACTGCTTTTGCAATTTGCTTTAGATTCTGTTAAAGAAATAATGAAACCATGTGTCATGTCATGTGTTGTTTTTTAGATGATGCATTTTTTCATTGTAAGATCGGGTAAAGACCAGATGAATATTGTCCTAATATGTAAAGCCTTTAAAATGGAAGAAAGTGTACTTTCTTTCTGACACGACTGTAGATGCTGACCCCACATATATGAGACACCCTCCCCCCAGCCCCCCCCAGCCCCCTAGCCTCCCACCACCATCACTTTTCTGCAATGATCAAACAGAGTGTGTCATAATAAGCCCTTTGGATGATGGGATAAGCACCATCCCCAGCTGGCAACAGATCTGCTGGTGTGAGCAAGTGTTTTGCAGTCCACCAGTTTTATATCCTCACTGGAGCTGCTCCTGCTTATTCTGAAATGTCTCAGCTAGATGCAACAAATGCCAAATGTTCCACCGCAAGAGTGAACATAGGAGTTTGTATGTGTTCCCAAATAGAAACAAAACATTTCTTTCTGACAGGACTGTTCAGACAAAAGCAGAAATCATTTTAGTGAACCTTATACGTTATGTGTTGAATATTACAATTAGCTTTGACCGTACAACCAAAACGACATGTTTTTTTTTTTACCTTAAAACTCAGCAGGCGATTTTCTTCAGAATACATTTCTTATTCACAAATATTTAAGTGACCATGTATATATCCAAAAACATTGTACATCATGTACATATTGTTGTACCAAGTGCTGCATTAACATGTGAATTCTGGTTTAAACCTGTACAATTAACCACATGTTTTTGTTTCCAGATATAATCGTGGTGCCTTAATTACTATATTTTGAACATTTATTATTATGTTCTGTCGTAGCTGATTCTGTTTCTTTTTTTGTGTGTGAGTGTTGCATCCAAAGTTCTGCACAACTTGTAGTAATTATGCCAGATGCTCGGTTATGTCACCTGAAATCCTCTCAAGACAAGCAGACAACAACAGATGGGACAGAAAGAAACAGAGAAGAGTCTCAGGGCTCCCAGCATACAAACTTAATTACTGGCTGCCTCTTTTATACCAAAAAAACAATGCATGCTCAATGCTTCATACTTGTAATGTTTTAAATACAATATGAATGAGTTTTTAATCTTTAAAAACAATTATTGCTATCAAAGAAAACTAGACAGAATTGGATCCATGTTTTACATTGAAACTAATTGCCTTTTTTTTCCCTTTTTTTTTAAATGGTTTGAAACCCCTGAATATTCCATATGATTTGGTGAACATTAAAGCTGGGACCCTTTCTTTGAAATATGTGGTATAATACTGGGCTGATGCCATCATGTTTGTAAACCTGTACACAAAAGACCCTGAAGCTTGAGGGCCGCTGGTGCTTTTAAGTCTACGACCACTTCTTTTGCCTATGAAACATTCTACAATGGATAAAATTGTTAAATTAAAGCAAATTAAAATATTTGGATGAGCCTCATTGTTTCCCAAAGGAAATGTGAACGTCTAAATCCCATTTCATCACAAACCAGCCAGTGGTTGTTGAACGAGTTCATACTGTTCAAGAGTAACAGCCCATCCAACAAAACAACCTGGATAAAAATCTGCACATTTGTATTTTAGTTAAGGCTTAGTTGCTCACTTGATTTTAACTGCATTAAATTAAGTTTCATCCTTAAATGGACTGTAAAAGAAAAAAAGCAGCTGTTTGTATATGAAGACTACTTGCAACAGTCCCATACCATACATTTCCCAGGTGGAAAGACTTCCGAGAAGATAATGGAAGTTAACTGATAATTATCAGTTTATAATGGACATCCACATTCACAGTTTGTTCTTTGTTTTTAACTGAAACACAAATGTGTTTCCCCCTCAGAGTCATTAATAGAGAGCATTAGTGGGTGCCTTAGTAGTTCACTTTTTTCCAAAAAACAAATTTAGGACCATGGCTTTCAAAATATGTTTGGTATTTACAGAATTTTCATATATTCACTGTATGAAAATTCCTTTATATCTGTGTAAAGGTACAATTTAGGTTTGTTTAGACAGATTATAAACCAGCAACTTTTCTATTTTTCAACCAACGTTTTATCTAAAAGTTAATCATTTTAACTGACTTTAACTTAATTCATTTCTATATAATTATGTAGCGCTAATTCAAAAACGGGGTGTATTTTCAGGCTCATTCATGCTCACACTCAGCTCACTAATCTAGAGTCAACAGTCAATCTAACACACGCTTATAGTAAACAAACTGTTTGGAGAAAAGCCATGCAGGCACCAAGAGACCAGGCAGGTTCCAGTTAGGAAGGACTCAGCTGGGATTCCGCTGGGAAGCAGGAATCCTGCTGCTTTTACGGGCTCACCAAAACTTAAGCAGTGTACATGAAGAAGGGACTTATTGCATCAAATTTTCACGGTCTCCTGCCCTGAGTGTACATGTGACGTGGACAATAGTGGAAACAGAAAAGTCACTTTCAATAGGACCAGCCTTCCAAGAAAATCAAGACTAAGAAAAAGTGGCCATCTGCCTCAATCTGTCTTGGAAAGACAGAGCAGTAACAAACAACCATAACTTTTCTGGTGGCAGGCGCTTACGCCAAGAGAAAAGGGCTCTCAGATAAATTGCACACATTTATATTATAATACACTATGTAAAAAATAGTTTATAAATATAATAATTACAGTACCATTTGTTTTATTTACATTGGCATTTATGTATAACTAATTCTAATCAGTTGTTGGTTTTTTATTTTCTTATTTTATTCTCTTACACTCTTACAATGTCTAGACGGCAGCTGAGTGTGAGCTGGAACTGCCTGTAAACCAGCATTGCAAATAACTGCAACATCTGTTTCCGATGCTTTTACAGCCCAGTCCCAGGATTCAGTGGGCCAGAATCATTTTGCTGTATGTGTGCTTTTGCAGTATTGACAAATAGAGCATATAATACAAAAAACAGTCAACAAGAATGCCACATGACAAATGCTTTATTGGGGTACTAAAAAATGAAAAATCTCCCTCATCCTTCCTACAGCTAGATGACTTGATCCAAGACGGAGGAGAGCTGCTACCTTCAGCGGTTCCTGTGGCTCCCTTTCGCTCTGTTTTCTTTGCTCTTCTTCTCTTGACATTTGGCTTATATTGGCAAAGGAGCAAAATCAATGCTGTGTACAATCATTAAGTGTTAATCTCCCCAAAGTGAATCCAAAGTGTTATATAACGGCTATTTGTGTAAAAAAAAAAAACTTGGTGACATAGATGGTGCATTATGAAAGTAAATATACATCAAAAACTAAATGAAATTTAGGTAAATAAACAAAAGCTGGGTATATTTACCGCTAATAGACTAATTGTTATTTGCAAAAAACCCTAAATCTTTTCTAATAGCCTCATTTTTTGAGTTAATATGTGCTGTGGATTACTGCAGGCTACTGGGATGTGGGCTTAACTTCACTAAATCCAGTTCAGTTATAATACTGACAAAATATAAACATTCAATTATTCCTATGACATTAGAATCATTAAAGCAACTAAATAAATAAATATCAAGCTTATGCAATGTTTGAGATGTAATATTGTAATTGGTATTTTAAAGAATGGTTATGCATCAAATCTGTTCTTTCAGGAATATGAAAATGATCATTTATATTCTTCGGCTGATCAAAGTCAAACTAACTTCCCGTCCTGTTTAAAGCTCATTTTGTACCACCTGTTGTCGACTATTCTGCTTCACCAACCTCCTCTTCTCTGCAGTTTCTGCTTCAGACACACAAGCGTTTACATATTTTCTGACATGTGAGTCAGTCATGCTGCCACAGTGTTTAATGATTAGCAGCAGAGTAGAGCCGCTGTGGAGGTAGACAGAGGTGAAGGACTACCAAACGGCACTACTCTATCCTCTTTTTTTCTTTTCTGTTTGTGCATGTGGTCCTTCACACTCTCATCGCCTCTTACACTCTTCGTCATTGTTATTTTATGTTTGACTATTGGCCTGGGGCACAGAGTTCTTACTTGTCCCTCTGAAATTATGCAGCTGTGGCAGCCAGCTGGGTTACTGCCAGTCCACAGGATGCTGAATATACATCATGCATTGTTTTGCTGCTGTGGAAAGCATGTTGATGGGGGAGGGACAACGGCTATTGCAACGTCAAAGGATTAAAACTCAAATACAGTCGTTCTAACCATTTTTTCATTCAAATTAAATCCAAGGTTTTGGATTTTCATCTTAAAGACCTAACATATAAAAGTTTTAGCAAACATAATCTAGAGAAAGGGCACTTAAATCGGAGGATAAAAGGGCAAGTATAGGGTAATTTATTACCAACAGAATTTTGACAAAATTACAGTTACTAGTACAAAATTACAAAATTAAATACATGTTTGTGTGACGTTTGCAAAACAAGTCATGATGTGTTGCACAGTAGTAAGAAAGATGACACGAGCATTATGGTGAAACGTGAGCTGTTTGCAGATACCAAGAATCTACGCTCTCTGGTCGCTTTATCAGATACACCTGGTTTATCCAATAAAGTGGTGAGTGTGCTCTCTGCTGAACATAAAAGTTTTCCTGATTTGGATTTATGTATCAAGTTTAAGCTGCAAGAAATGTGGTGTGGCAGTGAAAATGCGTCAGAAGGAAGCACGCTTACAGCGTTGTCGGTGCAGATATTGAACAGATGCGTTCATTGTATGGATTTGTTAGAAAGTAATGCACAAGGTTACTGATACTGGATCCGTCTCTGTAAAGTTGTTTAAAATGCATTAACAGGAGGAAAATGCTGCATTGATGAAGTGACATTTGTAGATAATAACCGTTAAAAGAAAAACTCAGTTTTGGCATTGGTTACTGAAATAAATTCATAATCATTTTTAAAAACTAACAAACAAGAAAACTGTTCATTTCTTTTGTTATTTAATTATTTTTTTTACTATCAGCCCCAACTTTTCCACAACACGGGATAATAACTCCAACAAACACTTGTTGTTGGTGAATTGTGTTGAGGTGATTTATATTCTTAATAAATTTGACCAGCTGAATAAGAGAAATAATCTGACTGCCCAATAAATTAACCTGCTGGCCATGAAGCGGTCTACAAGAGCGATAACTTATAAATGAATACAGACAACAAACACTAATACAAACATAGCTAAAGAAAACAGTTTTTTTCTATCCAAAGCTGCACTTTCACTTAATTTTGATTTGTGAACTATTATGAAAGCTAATTTGCACTAGATATGTTTAACTCTATAATGCCAGATGAATCATATTTGATCATTTCTGAGATCTTTGCACCACACCTCTACTCAAAAAAACAGTAAAAAAGGTTTTATTCAAACAAATAAATATATAAAAATAAACTTATTTAATAAACTTACCTAATGTATTTATAATAATAAGTAGAAAAATATTATTGAAAAATAATTAAATACAAGACTGGAAGCGTTTTTGATTCCAGTATATAATTAACGCTTCAAATACAAAAATGGGACTTTTTTGTGTTATTTGACATGTCAGGCATTAAAAGGTTAAAGCATGTTTAGATGTTTTTTTGTTTTTTTTAGAAAATGTGTGTGTGTCAATGTATAGAGAAAATATCTGACACCACTCTCATGTGTTTGCGAAGTTCAGCCACTAATGAAGCTGCACCTACTTCTTTGAACAGCAGGAAAATGTGATCATGTCATCCTGATCTCATCAGACTCCCCAAAAACGCAGCTCCACAAAAACAGCCACACATAAAAGTATAATCGGGCACATTTTGCTCTTAATTATTCCCTCCTGACATTTTTAAAATAGTTATTAATTTGATTATATGACAAATGGGACAGGCTTGACCTCTATCAGTTACAACATTAATAATGCTCCTTTAACATTATGACATGCATGCTGTAATTAATTTTCAAGGCATTGCATATGTACTGTGAACACGTTGTGCTTTAATACAGTTTCTTAATTATACTTCTCTTAATCAACACTTTCATTACACGCTTTCATGTGTTTCATGTGGCATAAACAGCGTTCTATTGGGACTTAACTGTGATAATGAAGCTGTAAGTACTGTTGTACTAAAACGTAAACATGGAATAAAGCTAAACAGAATCCAAAGGGAAATAAACTCCACACAATGTATCAGGCCATAAAGCGAACTAATGCGCAGAGGGTACACCTATTTCAAGGTAACACAGAAATGCTCTACACGAAAACACAGATACCGACATATTGTTACATGATTATTCAGAATGGGAACAAAAAGTTTGATTACACATAATTTAATACACTATGTATAGTCAATAACACATAATGTTATATTTCGAGAGAAAAATCATAGATTTCAGTTTGTTTTGGCTAATATCATCATAAACAATTCATAATCTTCAATGTAAGCACATTGGACCTAAATGTGTGTTCCTGTCATATTTCATGCACTAAACATCAGTAGTTAGAGCGCAGTGAGACCCAGCAGCTAGTTATACATTTTTAGTAACAACCTAATGAGCCTTTGAAGATATTTTTTTTCAAATATGATGAAGACTTAGTGATGCAATACTCAGCAACTCAACAGCAGCATTAATAGATCTTATCAGAAAATGTTGGCGAAAGTGCCAACATGATCTAGACAACCTCACTGAAGTTTATCAAAGACTCCGTTCATCAAAAGAGTTAAGTTGCATGAATCTGTATGGGACGTGAGGATAAACAGCCACTCACCATGGGGAAGCATGCTCTCAAAACAAACATGTTAGTTTGGCGTTGTGATGTTTAATCCAGTAAATTTGTTAATTTGATCTTTTAATCTGACAAGTTTATTCAGGCCAGACTGTAAATTAATGTAGACTATATGGCCAAAAGTATTCGCTCACCTGCCTTGATACGCATATGAACTTAACTTGACATCCCATTCCTAACCCATAGGGTTCAATATGACATCGGTCCCCCCGTTACTGCTATAACAGCTTCAACACTTCTGGAATGGCTGTCCACAAGGTTTAGGAATGTGTTTTTGGGAACTTTTGACCATTCTTTCAGAAGCACATTTGTGAGGTCACATGAAATGTTGGACGAGAAAGCTTGGCTTTGCATCCTTCACCACCTCTCATTTGGCACAGTTTCAGAGAGAAAATCTCAAGCTGCAGGATAATGAACGTCACTTTATTCACTATATGGCCAAAAGCATTACCTCACCTGCCTCGACTCAACTCTTTTAGGAGTGTGTTTTTGACCATTCTTCCAGAAGCACATTTGTGAGGTTACACATTGATGTTGGAAAAGAAGTCCTGGCTCTCAGTTTCCGCTCTAATTCATCCTAAAGGTGTTCTATCGGGTTGAGGTCAGGACTCTGTTCAGGCCAGTCAAGTTCATCCACACCATCATCATCCAGGTCTTTATGGACCTGCTTTGTGCACTGGTGCACAGTCATGTTGAAGAGGAAGGGGCCAGCTCCAAACTGTTCCCACAAAGTTTGGAGCATGGAAATGTCCAAAATGTCTTGGTATGCTGAAGCATTCAGAATTCCTTTAACTGGAACTAAGGGGCCATGCCCAGCTCCTGAAAAACAACCCCACACCATAATACCCCTCCACTAATCTTTTCACTTGGCACAATGCTATCAGACAAGTACCATTCTCCTGGCAACCGCCAAACCCAGGCTCATCCATCAGATTTCCAGATGAAGAAGTACAATTCGTCACTCCAGAGAACGCGTCTTCACTGCTTTAGAGCTCAGTGGCAGCGTTCTTTACACCATTGCATCTGATGCTTTGCATTGCACTTGGGCATGTATGGTTTGGATGCAGCTGCTCGGCCATGGAAACCCATTACATGAAGCTCTCTGCGCAGTGTTCTTGAGCTAATCTGAAGGAAATATGAAGTTTGGAGTTCTGTAGCAATTGACTCTGCAGAAAGTGGGCAACATCTTTTTTCTGTGCAACTCAGCATCAGCTGACCCCGCTCCATCAGTTTACGAGACCTATCACTTCGTGGCTGAGTTGCTATCGTTCCCAAACACTTCCATGTTCTTATAATACAGCTGATGAGGAGAGAGGAAATTTCATAACTGGATTTGTTGCACAGGTGGCATCCTATCACAGCTCCACGCTGGAATTCACTGAGCTCCTGAGAGCGACCCATTCTTTCACAAATAGTTGTAAAATCAGTTTTCATGCCTAGGTGTTTGATTTTATACAGCTGTGGCCACGGAAGTGATTGGAAAACTTGATTCTGATTATTGGGATGGGTGAGCGAATACTTTTGGCAATATAGTGTTTGTGTTTTAATGATTGTTCAGACAGCCGACTTTGACGTCTAAAAATGAATTGTATCTTTGTGTTGAGAACAAATACAAATTATGTAAAATGTTTAAAGCAGACATACTCTTCTTTCAAAACATCAGACATTTTTGTGACATCTGAATAAGATGTTAGAATGGCATTATTGGGTAAAATGTAACATGAATACAACACAAAACTCCTATTTTATGCCATGTCTTAAAAATGCTGTTCAGATGGGTTAGTTTTAGGGAGACTGGAGTTATCATTGCCACAGTACTATACCTTTGAGATATGGTTCTTTTGATATTGGGTAAAAAAAACAAAAATAAAAAGTAAATTCAGCATTATGTGATGTTGGGTTTACAAACACATGAGAAACCTGGATAACTGTACTGTGATCACAGTTCCCCACAAATCTAAACAGCTCACTGAATGGCTTCTTTTCAGATTTAAGTGTCCCACAAACAGTGACATGTTTGTATTATGCTCTAATTTTTGAACTGATACTCACCTTAAAACACCACACATGATCTCAAACACAGAATTTTTGTTTTTTTGTCCCCTTTAACAAGGATTGCGTTTGTCGAGAGGTGGTGTTTGCTAATATTCCCTCTCACATTCCAAGCTTTATTTTTACACGTATGTCACATTAATACATATCAGACTGGAACCAAAATAATTTTTCTTTTCCTTTCAACAGCTCCAATATTCCCTTTTAATTATCCTAAGCTAACTTATGTATTGTAAAAATTGCAAACACGAAATAACAATTGCAAGCGGGAAAGAACAAATGTTACATAACTATAATGAAACTATTTATAGACGGTTAATCATGAGATTCTATTTGATGTTGAATGCAGCAGCTTTGTCTTTCTTAGCTCCTCAAGTAGCACCACCACTTCAATTCAAAATGAAATATAACACATCACAGGTAACTAAATCAAAAACATTCTAGCTTTTTGGTGGAATGTTCCAGTCCATCTGTAATGCTCTTCCATCGCACATTCAGTGAACACCTACATGTACACAGTCACTTCCTTATCAGTACCTCACATGTGGGAGCATTTCTGTTGCTCAGAACTGTCTTGGCACGCTCAGTGACATCCTCATCCCTGTGAGGTGGTCTATGTGTCTATGCACACAGCTCTTTTGACACCCACACAACAGATTAACATTGTGCGTGCAGTCAGAGTTGGCCTGATATATACTTAGTGTATGCAAACATTCCCTCATATACACATCACCACTATTAAGTGAGTACTTACAGCAAACTTTTGTATGAAATTGCGACATGTTACCCATGCAGGACGGTAATGTCTACATGATCTCACTTGTCTTTGCTGGACTTCACATTATCATCGTTCTGTTATTACTTAGGGATCGCCCATGCAACGGTCCTATACATGAAGATCCTCCACCAAAGCAGGGAAATGTGATTATCAGTGTGACAGAGAAGACAGACATCTTTCAGTTTGCTAACTCACAGCACTGTCATTCTTTTCATTTTGGTCGTATATGAACATTCACATTACTGTGTAATTAGTGCACACAGCAGTGCAACAGCGGATTTCTCATTTCAGATGTTAATGTTGTTGTATGATGTGTGTAATCTGTAAAAGTAAATTTCATGGAAATATTCTTTTTCAAAATCTCAAAAATGTATGTGTGTATCTGACACAGTTCCTGCCTTTGAAATTTCATCAGATTTTTTTCAACTAAATCTTGATGATTGAAAATAACCTGAGGTCAGGAATATATTGGATTTAAGTTTTCATCAAATCCAGCATTACGTCCTGCCTTTCCTCCTGAAACAAATTAATCTGAAAACAGCATATAAATTGCAGATACAGTATAACTCACAATTGCAAAACATCAGCTAACTAATACACTCTTTGATGACATAGTGGTGCTACATACAGCTATTACGTAGCATCACTGCATCCCAAAGCAACCACGGAAGTCACCTTCTGGTCTGAATATCACCTTCACCTTTTTACAAGAGCGGCCAGCAGACCACCTTCAAGACATACTGTGGATCAGTGGGCAGAGTTGGTTGTCCTCCAGCCAGATAGTCAGGGGATCATGACTCTAGACTGTTTTGTTCCTGTTGACCTCTCTGAGCTGACCTCAGTCGTCAATGGATCTAAATCATCCACGCGTCTGTTAGACCCAATCCCTACTCAACTACTCAAAAATGTTTTCTCTCTTATTGGACCGACAATACTGAAACAGATCAACTTGTCCCTAGTCTTAGGATATGTACCACAGGCTTTTAAAGTTGCAGTAATCAAACCATTACTTAAAAAACCCTCTCTTGACCCAGACATTTTAGCTAACTATAGACCAATTTCCAACCTTCCATTTATCTCTAAAATTCTGGAAAGGGTAGTTGCAAGCCAGTTGTGTGAGCATTTGTAGAGAAATGATCTATTTGAAATTTTTCAGTCAGGGTTCAGAATGCATCATAGCACAGAAACAGCACTGGTTCGAGTCTCGAATGACCTTCTTATGGCCTCAGATAATGGGTTAGTGTCCATACTGGTTCTGCTGGACCTCAGCGCTGCTTTTGATACTATAGATCACAGCATTTTACTGCAGAGGCTAGAGTATGTTGTTGGGATTAAAGGGACAGCTCTAGATTGGTTTAAATCATATCTGTCTGATAGATTCCAGTTTGTTCATGTTCATGAGGTTTCTTCCGTACAGACGAGGGTCTGCTATGGTGTCCCGCAGGGTTCAGTGCTAGGGCCAATCCTGTTCAGTTTATACATGCAGCCCTTGGGAAGTATTATCCAGAACCACGGCATTAATTTTCATTGTTATGCTGATGATACGCAGCTGTATCTGTCTATGAAGCCAGATGAAACAGAACCATTAGACAAACTTCAGATGTGTATTAAGGACATCAAGGACTGGATGTCCAGAAATTTTTTGCTACTAAATTCTGATAAAACAGAAGTTGTTGTTTGTGGTCCCAAACAGCTTAGGAAGGGATTAGATGGTCTTGCGATGGCCTCCAGTAAAACTGTGCGATTTGGCGTTATACTCGATCAGGATTTGTCATTTAAACAGCATATTAATCAGGTTTGTAAAACCGCGTTTTTCCACCTCCGTAATATCGCAAAGATTAGGAGCATCCTCTCGCAGAGTGATGCCGAAAAACTAATTCATGCGTTCGTATCTTCTAGACTAGATTACTGTAACGTGTTGTTGGCTGGATGTCCAAGTAATTCTCTTAACAGCCTCCAGCTGATCCAAAATGCAGCAGCGCGAGTGCTGACAGGAATCAACAAGAGAGACCACGTCTCTCCAGTTTTAGCTTCCCTCCATTGGCTCCCTGTAAAATTTAGAATCCAATTCAAAATTTTATTACTGGCATATAAAGTCCAAAATGGCCTAGCGCCGCGATATTTGCAAGACCTGATAGTACCGTACGTTCCTAATAGAGCTCTCCGTTCTCAGGGTGCAGGTTTACTCGTAGTTCCTAGAGTATCGAAATGTAGATTTGGAGGACGGGCTTTCTGTTATCAGGCACCATCACTCTGGAACCAACTTCCAGTTTGGGTTAAGGAGGCTGATACCACCTCCACCTTTAAAACTAAACTTAAAACATTTCTGTTTAATAAAGCATATAGTTAGTGTACATTTAGTACCTTAATGTGTCAGGGCCAGTAGTCAAAGCTGCAGCTACAGGACCAGATTAGAGCAGCTCATCTTAAACAGCTTCGGTGTAGATATGCTGCTATAGGCCTATGCTGCAGGGGGGCACCAACATGATCCACTGAGTGGTGCCTTTCAACTTCTCTGTTTCTCTTTGCCTTCTCTGTCTCTTCTTCACCTCAACCCTCATTTATTAACAATATCCCATAAACTTAATTGTGGTCCATTGTTCTGGTAGTTTTTTGTGCTTGTCTGGCCCTTCTTTTCCTCTTCTTTGCATGTCCTGCAGACATAGGCCTCAGGAGCTGCTTGCTGACCTGCAGTTCCACCTCTGACCATCCCAGTGTCTGTCTTCACCTGTCTGTATGGATGTCTGTTGGATACTTGCTGACATCCCGATCTGCAGTCCTCATCCCCTTGTATCACCGTCTATCCATATATCACCCATATTCACAGAAGTCTAATTGGACTACCAAGGACAGTTACTAATGTGTCCTATCCTGTACCTTTGACGGTGTCTCTATGTCTCTATTCTTTCTTATTTCTTGCTCTACCCGGCTGGCCTTCGGCAGGAGGGTCCCCCCTCATGAGCCAGGTCCTGCTCAAGGTTTCTTCCCTCTTAAAGGGGAGTTTTTCATTGCCACTGTTTGGCTTAAGGTTTTTCTTCCACTAGGGGAGTTTTTACCTGCCGCTGTTTATGTAATAATTGCTCGGGGGTCATGTTCTGGGTCTCTGGAAAGCGCCTAGAGACAACTTGTGTTGTAATAGACGCTATATAAATAATATTGAAAAAATTGAATCAATCCCCATCCCTTCATGAGTAAAGCTTTTGGGGACACCGCACATTCCCTAAAGATGTTTTCAACAGGGTATGATTTTAGAAATCCTAAAGCGCTGTGTATAGGACGAATATATACATAATATAAGTGCTGTACTGTAAGAGTGTTTGTGTAAATGGGTAAATGAGAGTCATTGCGTTTTGTATAACTTGGATGAGTTTAAAAATATGTTATATAAGTGCAGACCAATTAGCTGAAATTGCCAACACTTAGAAACAGAACAGAGCTTCGTATCATCAAAGGTTGCAAGATCTCAAGAGAAAAGTAAGCGACAGGGACTGAAAAACAAAAACAAGCAAAACAAACAAACATTAAATAAAGAAAAAAGAAAAGATATTCATGTCATTCAACAATTAGTATGAATACAAGTTTTAATAAATGGCTATGGCAAGTAATATGAATGCCTATGGCCCACTTTAGAAAGCCAAAAAAAATAAAGACACAAGCCAAAGAATCTGCAACTGGCCACTTCTGACATTTCAAAGTGACTTCACATGGAAGAAACCTAAAGCCAATTATAAACAGAATTGTCAATATGGGTGCTATCTCTTCTGGTCTGGGGAAGAAGAGAATAAAAAAACACATTCTTATTCTTCATTGAGTAAAAACTAGAAACAAATTAGGAAATGGGGACCCTATCCCTACCTGGAGATTAAAAAACCTGCCACTTTGGGTAATATTTTTGAACTGAGATGTCTGCAATCTGTATCATTCCTTAAAAAACGTACATTGTCCAATGTTATTTAAAACAATAGTTAAATAACTTCTTTAATTTTAGTTAATTTATTTCTTTAGATAAATATATAATTGCAATAACTGTGGTTCTTTGGACCAGTTAATTGTTCCTGCCTCTTCATTCTGAACTTGACTAGACTCCCGACCTTAAAAGGTTTCTCAAATCTGGTCCACTGGCCAAAGCCGTACAGGCATTTAATTGGGTGTAGAAGAAACCCTTGGCGGGGAACCCTAAGCAAACAAGCCTAACTTCTGTCTTCGTTTTATTCTCCAGAGTGATGAGTAAAATGGATGAGCAGAGATGGTTTATTCCAGCAGCCCCAGGAGTGGACGTCCCGGTGTTATACATCAGTCAGAAGTTGCTAGAGGATGAGGCTCATTGCAGCACTATTGATAAAGAGAGCCTAGGAAACTGGTGGGTGGCTGATGACCTGCGATACAACCCTCAGGGGTGCCCATCCATCCTTTATTTGGGCTGTGAATGATTCCAGAGCCTGGATTCATCAGTTGTGGAGCTTATACCCTTCAAGTCAACCCTTCTGAATACAACTCCAAGTTCTATAAACATCTCAATAGAGTAGAAGTCAATTCTCAGCTAAATTAATACATTAGGCTGGGGCAGATTATCAGTCACCCAGTAATGTGTTTCCTGTACAGCAACAAAAATTAGTACTGAACTTATACATTATGATGCATTATTAACCCAACAGACATCTGCAATAATACTGTAGTACTGTCATTGTACCATGTTGGTCTGAAACATGTTGGTGTGGTTCACTGCAGTTTGAATTACAATGTTTCCGTATGTGTATGGTTTGATTTGTCTGAAATATTAGCTCTTTCCGCTAGTTTTGAGCTGTCCTGTTGTAAGTGAACAGCTACTGTCAAAGTGAAGCCAGGGTCATACAGGGAGAGCCCAGACCCAGGCTTTTGGCCGAATGCCCTCTTTAAGCTACAGCCACATCTAGGCTTTATTTAAATATCACTGCTTTGTTGTAATGCATAAATATAAACAACAACCTTAACAAGAACTCTGGTGTGGATTTTCAGTCATCCAGGTCATGGTAAAGCTTGAGTTGAGTACAGGATGTGGAGCATGAGTGGAACAGCAGTGCCACGCCTGCCGCTTTGAATTGCCACCAATGAGAGTAGTTGCACAGCACATGCCGTGCAGTGATTCAAAGGTGACCATCTGCACTGCTCCACTAAAAATATGTTTCAAGTCTATTTTGGCACTTGGTCGCTGCTAGACCACATCAATTTCCACACAGGAGATTGAGGCGGCAGGAAGTCAATCCTGAGAATGGTATAACAAATTTTCTGATTTTTCAAAATAAAACACCACATTGAGCCAACTTGCACACACATCATGTTATGCACTGGAGGGTGTGAGTAGAGTTTAAAGCATTTTAGAGGAAATCATTTTCAAAACAACAAGAACATGCTCAGTTTAGAAGTCAAAATGATAATTTTATTTAACACCACTCATTTTTATTTGAAAAAAAAAATGGTGAAATATCATGTGATCCTGAAGCCTTCAGGTAAACCTGTAATCTCATGAATCCAGCCAAGATGCCAGCACTTGGAAGTGTGGCAATTTTGAAACATTCCCACTGGGATTTGAGTTGCCCTGAAGACCAAGCAAAACCACTTTAAAACCAGACCATGGCACTTTTTGCCCCCTCTGCGACCATGGCATAACTCTCAACTGTCAACTCTTACCGTCCTTCCAGTTCTGTGGCTTTTAAGAGTCTTTTGTTTACAGTTGTTTACCTGCTTTTCCTCATATGAATCAATCTGTGAAGGGTTGTGAAACCGCCTGGGTCGAAGATTCAGGGCTACACTGTAGGTCTTTGATAGATGGAATCTAAATCCTCCTCTATTTACTGTTGGTTTTTCCTGTTTAAAATAGATGGCTTCTCTTACTCTTCTTTCAAACCACATTCTTGTCTGTTCAAAATGTGTAATGCAGACATGAAAATCATCAGTAAGGTGCTAGCACTATGAATAGAAAAGGTAACTCCCCTTCTCTTCCACTCAGATCAAACAGGGATCATTAAAGGGAGACACTTCAACAACCTGTGCAGACTATATTTATTTAATTTATTATTCATGGAAAACAAGCACTCCAACAGCAATATTTTCATAGGACACTGAAAAAGCATTTGATAAAGTTAAAATTTCTATTTCCAACACTTAAGAAATTTGGCTTTGATGAATCATTTATTCATTGGATTAGCATTCTTTACACATCACCTATGGCAACAGTCACCACAAATTAATATCACAGCAACTTCACCTTACGTATGAGACGGGTATGAGGCAAGGACGTCCACTTTCCCCATCTTTATATGCCATCTTAATAAAACCTCTTGCAGCAGCCATATGTTAAAATAATACAATTTTAGGAATCAAAACTGGAGATACAACCCATAAGATCAACTTATATGCTGATGATATCGTCCTGTATTTACAAACTCCATCAACTTTGCTTCTCTAAACTATCAACCTGATTAATACCTTGTTAAAGTCCACCATACTACCACTGAACCCTAGCATCTGGGATGTGACAACTCACACTGAACTTCTCGCACTTAATACAGATAAAAATAAATATTTGGCAATTAACGTCTCTACTAAGCTGTCCGAGTTGATTGGTTTTAACTACAATCCATGTTTAAAAACAATAAAAGGAAACCTAAAACACTGGATGAGCCTACCAATAAATCTTAGTTAAAAAAAAACACCACAGTTAAAATGACCATACTTCATACTTCTTTACTTGGTAAATTATATTTTCTCAATGATCCCCATCAAGCCTCCATTGTCTTGATTCAAATCTTTAGGATCTATGGTCTCACAAATCAAAAATCTAAATAAAAAGGCAGTCTGGAGGCCCGAAAACACTCTTCATTACTTCTTTGAAAACAAACACCAAAACGTTTATTAATGGATAAATCCAAATCAATGTGATCTTTCCTGGATTGAACTGAAAAGTTTAGTTTTTTTTTTTTGCAAAGAAATCAGTATCTTAGATTTGCCATTTATAAGCCATTCTATTACTCGTCTCCCCTGCTTCAAAAATCCAATAATAGCCTCAACTCTGACAGCCTGGTGGGAATTTTACCTAGTAGCTAATGCCACAGTATTACATAATAAACACACTCCCATTTGGAATGATCCAGAGTTTCTAATAAACAGGAAATCATTAAATCTGTAATCATGGATTGTTAAGGGGATAACGCACCTTAAACATATTTATGAGAACAATAGTCTGGTTCTTTTCTCTCACCTTGTACAGAATTGAGAGATGTGAACTTACAACTAATACAAGTCAACGTATTTCACAGAGAGTGGAGAAAAAAATGTTTGAAATGGACTTTAAAAACACAAAAACTTGTACACAGCACACACAAGATTTAACAGCCACCTACCTGCATGATATATGAGACTGCACACCAATATATATATATATATATATATATATATATATATATATATTACACATTACATATTCACTCACATACACTACAACACACCACACATCACCACGCCGGAGCCATCACAATCTTGTCTTTCTTTTCCTGCTCTTCTATATTCCACTGTTTGTGATTTTTATCACTTGGTTTGGTTTTTTAAGGAATAATTAGTATGGTAGACTGTAAAGAGAGTTAGTGAAGGACACACACTCTCACACTCACCCATGCAAAAAAAACAGTCCTTTGTTGCAAGATCAACCAGTGGCTTAGAGTTGTTCTCCTGTAGGAGTTGGTTTGTTCTGGTTTCCATTTCCTCCATGTAGATGTTGGCAACAGCGGAGAACCCATGGCGCATGTTATCTCCATAATATATATATATATATATATATATATATATATATATATATATATTACACATTACATATTCACTCACATACACTACAACACACCACACATCACCACGCCGGAGCCATCACAATCTTGTCTTTCTTTTCCTGCTCTTCTATATTCCACTGTTTGTGATTTTTATCACTTGGTTTGGTTTTTTAAGGAATAATTAGTATGGTAGACTGTAAAGAGAGTTAGTGAAGGACACACACTCTCACACTCACCCATGCAAAAAAAACAGTCCTTTGTTGCAAGATCAACCAGTGGCTTAGAGTTGTTCTCCTGTAGGAGTTGGTTTGTTCTGGTTTCCATTTCCTCCATGTAGATGTTGGCAACAGCGGAGAACCCATGGCGCATGTTATCTCCATAATATATATATATATATATATATATATATATATATATATATATATATATATATATATATATATATATATATATATATATATATACTGATGTTATATGTTCCATGTTGCCCATGTCTCTATGTTTAATCGTCCAGGAATGGTGTCTCTTTGTTTCTGTTCACCTCATTTATAGTCCTTTGATATTAATGCAGGGGCTGTATCATCTGATACAGAAACATTATTTTTGATAATTTCATTTTTTATGTAAGATTTACATTTGTGTCTACAAAGACAAAGAAAATTACTCTCCAGTTCTGCCAACCTCTTCAAGCTTTTTTTTGAAGAATAGAGGAAAGGAAAGCTGATATTGCAATCCAAAGCTGGGCACCACTATCAAATGGACCATGTTCTTTTCATAGTGCAACTTCAAAATGCTCAATTATGTCTCAGCTAATAGACTGTTAAGGTTGGACGCTCTCACAAGCACTTTTTCATTAACCTTCAATTTGCCTGCCTAGTGCCTTCAATAACGGAAGATAATGTTCTATAAATATCGGGACAACTCACATTTTCATCTGTTGACAAGACTTTGAATGTATTGGAACCTGCTAAGTGATCATTTGTAATGACACAAAATTGAATAAGCAATAATCATTGATAAACTGTCACAGGTAGCTGATCAGCCACTGGTGGAAAACAGACAATATATAAAGCCAGTGGCCACAGTCAAGCTGGTTTGAACACAGAGGATGAAGATGTCTTTGGAGTCCCATTAGAGCCCTTGTAGCTTTGATGTGTAACCAGCCGAAACGAAGACTGCTCCGGCAGGTTGTTTTGTCTGAAAATGTTGCTTCAGAAACCTAATCTATCATTTTGTACAATTATCCTAAAGTGGTTTTAGTAACTTTAGATGTTGATTGTTATTCATGAACGAGCACAGTTTGGAATGGAAGGTGGCTGCTCATTCCACATTCAGGACAGCAAAGCTATGAGGTTATCCAGGTCTCCCAACAGTTAAAGCATTTGTTTTGAATATGAGAAGTCAGGCTCAGTTGGGGCTCTAACCTTTTTGTCTAGAGCATGTTGACTTCAACTGAACAAATCCAATCAAAAAGGTTAGATACAGAAAATGTAACCTTTTTGTCTGAAGCATGTTCACTCAAAAGAACAAATCAAACCTGTCACCAACCCAACTACAAACCAATTTAATTGTTTTTATCAAGCAGTAATTTTGTAACAACAATACTTAAACCGTTCTATACTTCAGATTACGAGGTGTCCCCTGTTTAATGAAACAATAAGGGTGTTTAAAAAAACCCCAAAAACCAGCTGCATTTTATCTGTATAATGTTTTTTTTTTCATTCTGACCATTTCAATGGTGTGTTTTATTTTATGCATCAATCATGATAAAAAGTCCCAGATGCTAAAATAAAATTAAGCCTATTTTCTTTTTGAGAAAAAGAATCCACACATTTTCTTTCTCACTCTTATTTTAAAACAATGCATTGTTACAGAATGGAACGATGCCCTCACTTTACATTCTGGTGCAAAAGTTTCTGTTCTGGTCAGAAGGAGTTAACCTCAGCTTGTTTTTCCAGTTATCACACTCAGAATTTCTTCTCAGTGTTATAAGAGGAAGAAAAAACTAAATCTGTACCACACAATGTATTCAGAAGAATTGCAGCCAGTGACATTTTGAGATAGTAGGTGGAGTTGACTGATTAACAAAACCAAACTCTGGCTCATTCTACAGGCTGCAGTGTACTGAATTATAGTGTATATCATCTGAGAGCTAACATGACCTTTATGATGTCTAAACAGTGTATGTTCATGGCGTTTCCCCCACTACCCCAGCCCCAACCCCAGCCCCAGCCCAGAGGTTTATTTTTAGTGATGGTTTTGCATTGTTCATCTTTATTTGAAAGGAATGCCAGAAAAAAGTGTACAAGAACGACGGCAGCACACAGTGTCAGTGGAACCCTGACATAATATGTTATGTTTAAATAGTGAATGAACCTCTGGCAATCACTGCAGTGGGGTTTTCAACATATGCACAGATTTATGAATGCAACAGTGTTGTCTGAAAGTCTTTAGCAGAGCTGCAGGATGTGGCGTTCTGTCAGTGCATCAGCAGTAAACTGTGACCACGGTATGATAGCTGCTGACAGCTCACTAAGTCTTTCTCAGAGGTGGACCAACTGCAGCTTTACTGTTGCAATGTTGGCTGGCAAGAGAGTGAGTAATGCATTCTGACAAATATGCCTAGGGACAGCTGAAACAAGAGGAGTCAAACACAAGAACTAGAACATTAAGGCTTCTGTATGTTTGAATGGAGGGGGAGAGAGGGAGCTAATTGAAGCTGAAGTGAATAATTGAGAAGCCCAAAACTGAGTCATACTGTATGATTAATTCAGTTTAATCTCAAGTATTAGGTTTGGGAGACAAGCTGCCTGGGGTTTGCTTGTGGCTCTTATGTACCATCCAGAATTAAAGTAAACACATACTGCATTTACATTACTGCTTCGTTATGTTTACCATCATTTTGAATCTTATTCAGCAGCACATTGTTCAGATCACCCCCACAATGGCTTCACGTCACTGTACTTTTTTTTTTTTTGTTTAAAATATTTTTGTTTTAAACGTCAGTCAGTTTTAGGTGTGGTGCTGTGACGGACTGGTGACCAGGATGCATCCTGCCTTTTGCCTGTTGCCAGCTGGGATAAGCTCCTGGATAACACTTTGACGTTGTATAGACTGAATAGGTATAGATGTATGGATGGATGTATGGATGGATGTATGGATGGATGGATGGATGGATGGATGGATGGATGGATGGATGGATGGATGGATGGATGGATGGATGGATGGATGGATGGATGGATGGATGGATGGATGGATGGATGGACTTTTCCTCTGTGATACTCTAAACATTAATGATCAGCCAATCATAAGTAGGAATTCTCATGCTAGAGACCATGAGTTTGAGTTGGGGGAGGGGTGAGATCCTCACTCCAAAAGCCCTTGATCTGAGGCACATCAGCGGGTGGTTGGTGCCTGGAAGTAGTTAGCGCAGTTGTTATGTGTGAACAACTCAAATCCATATCAAAGAGGCTCGCCAACACATTCCTGAACCATCTCGGATGCCAGACTGATATCTTGCAAGTTAAATATCTGGAACTGTCAGTGACTCCACAAGAACTGAGAAATGTCTTCTTTTCCTTAAGGTAGTAAAAACAAGAGGAAATTTAATTCTGGTCAGGAGATTTCATACTTAATGAGAAATTCAAAAACTCACATACATGGAGCCAGATCATGAGAAACACAAGCAACAGTTAAATGAATGCTCAAAACACAGTGATCATGTAGTTGTATATCGCGAAAAGAGTATGGATCAGTATGAATCAGTTAAGTTTCAAACATTACTGCAAAAGTCAAGATCAGGAAGGGGCTGACAGGAGTGAGCAACAACAACAATAATAATAATAATAATAATAATTTTTCGCCCACTTTGACATGTCACATATTAGTCACTCAAAGACAAACATGATTTTATGTCACACTGAATTTAAAAATAAGTATGAGAAACATGAACATTATATGTATGTTTATAGTAGATATAGTATATAGTAGATGTGTGTGTATAGTAGATACAGTACAGTGTGTGAGATTTGAATGTCTTTATGTAATGAGCCGACAGGCGATGCTGTGATTTCTGTCGCTTCCAGCTCCTAAAGTTTGGTTAAATTCGAGCGTGGTCATGTCAGGTTGGCGCCGTTTGTGAATATTATTCTCAGGGAAAATGAGAGGCGACATGTATGTTTGTGCCGGAGCCCTATTCCACAGCTCTGAAAATCCCCGCCAAAAACTCACAACACACAACTACTGATATTTTAAAGCGATTTCACAAAAAAAAAAGTCCAGGCCTTTAGTAATATGCAAAATTGGCAACCTTGCACACGTTCCATGACAGAAACAAAAAAACAGGAAGAGCATGGTGACAATGACAATGGAGACAGATTATGAGCTGATGAAAGAGGAGCAGAACAACGTGACTGAAGTGGAGGAGGAGAAAGGTTTGCTGTTACTATTTTTGATTGCCAGGAAGATGAAAAAAAAAGAGTTGTGGTACAAACTTCAGCACCAGCAGAAAAGAGTAGGAATGGCATTTCTGCGTCTCCACAGTTATGTATTTAGAAATAAGTATAAGAAACATGAACATTATATGTATGTTAACCACACCCACTATACAATTCTGACCAATCACACAATAGTTCTCAGACGGTACACAAGAAAAAGGTTCTGCACAGATGATGTGTTGAGAACAAGCTGTGAGAACTTCATTTTGTTAGAACAAAATGACGTCACTTTGTTCTCACCACCTCAAGAACAAAAACAAATTTCTCCGTTTCTGTGGCGTACGTATCCGTCTTACGGGATAGAAGTGAGGAACTACTTCAACTGGAGTTCTTAACTAGTGAGAGGAGATTGTGAGGTCTTTTCACAGGTCAGTTGCGGTAGAGAGATCTCTGAGCCAAAGGGCAAAGCTCCAACCTGTTAACCAGCTGAGCGTAGGAACTGTTGGTACTGACTCAGACAACATATTTTAATATATTTTCAGTTTATCTGATGTGATGAAATCTTGCTCTCAAATGATGATGCTACCGTGCATTTGAGACACATTTTAGATCATCTAGGAGTACCAGTTAGATGGACATGTAGGTCTTTTTACTGCTTGGATTGTTTTTGTATTATTTGTTTGTAAAAGACAGAAAGAAAAAAACAAATAAGAATATATATATAATAAGTATATATAATAAAAAAGAGTAATTAAAAATTATAACATCATTTTTAATAGTTTTAAACAATGTCAGAATCAAAAAACACATTAATAAATCATAAACCCATATTTTTCTTTTCTTCTCTTCTTCTGTTTTTTTGTGCTGAATCTGACCTGGAGGAACACAATGTTCAAAGCTCCGTGAAGGTTGTTAAAAGCTTCTCGCCCATGGTAATTAGATGTATTATTAAAATCTGTACAAGCGAAACAGGTTTAGTATTTGACATTTCATTTGTTTATATTTTGCTCCAAGACATGCTCACAACTTTAGTTCTGTTTTATGTATTTCTGCAAAAAGCAATAGTTCAACCAGGTCAGCATTCATCCACATAGAGCAGCATAATAAATGCTTAAATCTCAAGTAATTTCATCACTCCTTTACTTTTTACAGTCCCTAAGATATTTAGTATATTAATAATGCTTTTACAACATGACAGTATTGTCATTTGCTGTCTTTTCTTTAGGAAGTCTCCAAACAGTGATAAATCAGTCTAGATTATGATTGATACTCCACATCTGTAAAAGGACTATGTTTAAACTCAGAGCTGTTGATTTTTTTTTTGTTTGTTTTTCTTTAATTGAGTGCTAAAGTCTTCAGCCATAGTGGAAGAAAGCCATTTATCACTGTTGGTGTAACTGCCAAATTGGCTGAAAGTGTCCACAGATTCTAATACAACCGCCTGACTAACAGTTACATCCAGAAGTGTCTGGGCACTGACAGAGTTTTTATGACATTGCCTTTATACCAGGGCTGTCAAGTTAACCCAAATTCTGATTAAAGCCATTTGTTTTGTTTAAACAACACTGATGCACCCATGTTTTAAGAAAATATGCAATTAGCCGACGTTGGTTATGAAGTGATGATGGCTATCAAAGGCAAAGGCTATGTCTATTATGAATAAATTTATTTTTGTATATAAATTCAAATTTGTCGGGACACCACCTTTATTAAAAAAGAAAATAGATCTGTATTTATAAATCTCTCATGAACGTAGAACGTAGTTCTAACTGGGATTGGTATAAGTGAAGTATAAGACTTCATTTGGTACACATACATATGTATGATCATTTAAAGATACATATATTTTTTATACATAAGTATGTCTATGTTACTTTCATGTTATCGATGCATATCAATGTGTGTGCCCCCGTAGCCTAGACACAGACATTTAAATATACTCACAGCCCTAAACACATTCCAAACACACAAAATATACAACTGAACAGGTCCGCTCCTCCCCTTCGCTCTGTTTTCGGTTTGTATATAACTGTTTGTCCTACATTAAAATATCTGTCCTTTTATTCCAACATAACACATTAAGCACTCCTTCACATACACTAACACACCGCACAGTCACCAAGCCGCACCCATCACTGTCTTTCTGTCTGTCTTTCATTTCCAACTCTCCTCCTTAACAAAATTAGTTGTTTCTTTTTCTTAAATCATGTCTACTATCTGACAGTTTCTTACCTCATGTGTGTTTTACTTTAAACTGCAACAATGTCATTTCCCTTTGGGAATAAACTAAATATTATTTAGTTTAATTCCAGAGGCGGTTTGTTCATAAGGGCAATTGGACGATGCACCATTACTTGGATAAGCATTCATTCATTCTAACGCTCATTACAAGCCTGACTGATTTGGCAGTTTGAGCTAATTCCTTGCATTATTGTCCAATCAGCAAAAAGCCATGCCACCAGTGGTCTTGCCACTTCTGGTGTGAATTCAACCAGGTTCAAAATCACAAATGAGCTCTTCCGTTAACTACTCTAAAGAATTATAAGTTTTTATTTAATATTTCAGGTGCTTTAATGGAATCTCTATGGGTTCTGGTGGAGGGCTCACATATGTCATATATCACATACAATGTTGTGGTAGTGTTATGCCCAGCTGATGTGATTGCAAAAAGTGAATTTATGGTCCTCTTATTCTTCTCTAATAGTTCTATGTGGAGTTTGCATGCTCTCCCTGTGCTTGCATGGTGTTCTCTCTGGGTGCTCTGGCTTCCACCCACAGCCAAGAAGGTTGAGGTTGATTGACAATTCTAAATTGCTGGTGTGTGTGTGTGTGTGTGTGTGTGTGTGTGTGTGTGTGTGTGTGTGTGTGTGTGTGTGTGTGTGTGTGTGTGTGAGCGTGTTTGTCTCCCCCTGTGTGTGGAGTTGTGTCAGGAAGGGCATCCAGCATAAAATGGGGCCAAATCAATGTGCGGACTATGATCTGCTGAAGTGACCCCTCTGCTCAGAGGGATTAAGCCAAATTGTTCATGATCGTCTTCCAATAATAAAGAAATTGTTTATGGGATTTTGAAGGGAAGTTTTAGTGGTAATTTTGTAATATCATAGTAATGTTTTAACCACTTAATATAATTAATTAATAAATAATACAATGACATTTACCAGCTGGAAACCTATTTGTTATACCAGTATGAACACAATGTGTGCAGGCAAAAACACTATGGTAATAGAATGAAATATATAATGTTGCTACCATAGTCAACTTCCATTGGTAGCAACTGTATGTTGAGTTGTATATAACTGTATGAGTTGTGTATTATGTCTGAGTATGAGTGTATGAGTTGGGAGTTGGGATAGTGGGTGTACATATACATAGAGCTAATAAAATGAAGTTTCTGGTGTGTGATGATTGACCATAAGATCTGTTAGAAACCTCACATTCAACATGTTCAAGCTGAAGTATCTAGAAGTATTTCAATCCTCAGTTTATTCAATAACAAAGCATTACATATTGTATATTGCTAATTTATTTACTATATTTGATATATTGTGTAGAAGTTTGGGGCAACACCAACAAATCTTTACACCCACCGTTGTGCACACTCCAGAAAGGAGCCACCAGAATGGTTCATAAGGCAGGTTTCCAGAACCACACTAATGAGTTATTTATAAACTCCTGCCTTCTAAAAGTCCCAGATTTGGTTTTGATGGTCCTTGTGAACTTTTGGAGGGTTTATGTGGGGCGCCGCACTGGCATGGGTGTCCGGGCCCTTGGTAGCAATGCTCAAGGGTTTGCTGGGATGCCTCTTCTCGCTCCTTATCGGTGCCGGGATGTCTCCACTGCCTGGCGGGGTTCTGCCTGTTCTGGGGTTCCCAAGTTGCATTGGTTTTGTCAACCCGCTGGGCTGGGCTTGGGAGGTTTTGGTGTTGAAGTGCAGCATGGTGGGATTGAGTGGGGGTCTGGGTGTTCTCGGGGTGCACTATGTATGTGGGTATATTTATATATATATATATATATATATATATATATATATATATATATATATATATATATATATAGAGAGAGAGAGAGAGAGAGAGAGAGAGAGAGAGAGACAGAGAGAGAGAGAGAGCACAATAACCAGTGAGCCATACATGTCGATACTACAACCCTGCCTCCAACATGTCTGATACATATTCATATTCGTATTCATAAAGGCACCTCTTCATTGTAGAACTTGATAATGATACACCTGTTTTTTCCACAAAATCCTGGACTTGTATTAATGTTGTGAAGAGGCTTTTTCTTCCTCAGTGAAGGGATTCGGCGATCATCTTCTTCAACTGTCTTCTTCAGTCTTGCATGGTTTCCGATGTTGTTGAGCTCACCAGTGTCTTTCTTTTCAAAATGGATCAAACTATTCATCTGACCTGACCCAAAGTTTTTGCTGTCTGTTATGGATTTATGTAGTTTCTTTAGTCTAATGATGTCCTGCTTCACCTGAATAGAGATCTCTTTGGACTTATCATTGGCAGCTCCAGTCAAACAGCTGCCAAATTAAAACTCAATAGCTGATATTAACTCCAGAACTATTATCTGCTTCATTTCTCTTGAAGTAACGAGGGAATGTTTCGCACCTAGGCAATTAATTTCTTTTCAATCAATTGTCCAAGAACTTTTGAACCCCTAAAAATGGAAGCACTTTACTTAAAATGACTTGACTTGAAATGATTTGTTAATGGTGAATACCATATTTTTGTCAAACCTGAACCTGTGGTGTTGTATAAAAAGAGAATCATAAAAACTCTGTCACTGTCAAAATACTTCTGAATCTAACTGCAATAAAGGTCTAATTTGAATAATTAGATAAATATACTGAAAAACAACAATGTTGTATTGAACCCAGACAAGTTTTACATCCTTCGTTTAGGGTTTCCACCTTCCAATCACTGGAATCACTGGATCATTTATTTTGTCTAAAATTCTACAAAACCTCTCATTATACAAATGGGCCTGTGGCTATAGTATTCCCTTCTGTCACCTTTATTCTGTTCCTTTTACTACTTATTCACTCAATAAAATTATACAGATAGAGCCAGGCATGTTCAGCATATGTCTGTGTCCAACAAAAACTGCTTTAAACACCATGACACAACCCATTAACAGCAAAGACCTTGAGGACATCTTGCATCAACTGAACTCCTCCTCTTGCTGTTTAGACATCCTGCCAACAGTTTTTTCAAAAAGGTTTCAAAGGTTTTGGAGTCAGATCTGTTAGGTGTGTTTCCAGAGCCACTAAAAACAGCTGTAATTAAACCTCTGTTAAAAAAAAAAAAAAAGAAAAAAGAATAGTCGTGCCAAAACACAAGTAAACAACTACATGCCGATCTCAAATCTTAGTAAGATAATTGAAAAAGCAGTTTTTCCAAAAGCTTAATTACTTTTTTCTTTCTTTTTTTTTTTTTACACAAAATAGCTGCTCAGATGCCTTCCAGTCAGATTTTAGACCACAGCACAGCACTGAGACTCATCTTATTAAAGTGTTTAATGACATATGCCTGAATACAGACGATGTAAAACATTTTTTTATAAAAGGTTTATTGGATCTCAGTGCTGCATATGATACAGTTGACCACAATATATTACTCAAACAACTGGAGAACTGGGTGGGTCTTTCCAAATGTGTACTAAACTGGTTCAAAACATACTTAGAGAACAGGAAGTACTTAACTAACTTTGCATCTGAGCACACAAGAATCACATGTGGAGTTCCCCAAGGTTCCATCCTGGGACCTCTTCTGTTTAACATCTACATGCACCACTGGTACAGATAATAAAGAACAACTACTATAGCTATGCAGATGGTGTCACCAAGAGACTGAGGCCCTCTACATGCTCTTGGTAAATGCATTGAGAAGTGTAATGACTGGATCTGCCACAACATTCTTTAATTAAAAAAAAAAAAAACTACAAAAAAACTGATAGTCTTTGGAGCCAAAGAGAAAAGATTACAGGTCATTACAGAGCTTTAATCTATAAACCATACAAACTACCAACCTGGCCAGAAATCTGGGCGTAGTGATGGACTCAGACCAAAATTTGGAAAAAACAAAAGGAATGCAATAACAAATTCAGCCTACTATCACTTCAAAAATACATTAAGGATAAAAGATCTGATGTCTCAGTAGGACCTGGAAATACTAGTTCATGCATTTATCTTTAGTTGGCTTGATTACCGTAAGAACATCTTTACACATGTACCTAACAAAATCAGACAACTACAGCTCATTCAGAACTCTGCTGCTCGAGTCCTCACTAAGAACAAAAAACTGGACCACATCAGTCCAGCTCTGAGGTCTTTACACTGGCTGTCTGTTTGTCAGAGGATAGACTTTAAAGTTCTGATGCTGGTTTATAAACCTCTGAATGGTCTAGGTGACCTCCTGACCCAGTATGAACCTTTCAGACCCCTCAGGGTCACCTATTTCTGTTTCTTATCAGTTACCAGTCTGAACCAGACATGGAGAAGCTGTGTTTTTAGCTTCTATCTTCCACATGTCTGGAACAAACTCCCAAAAAGACTCATCTGTTTTTAGTTACATTTGAATACAGCTCTAAATCTTCACTGATACGTTTAAGCTTGAGTTTCAAAACGTGATCATATTTTAACTGCTGATTTTATCTGATATTATCTATTGTTCTTTTATCTTTCATTTTCAAGCTGTTTATTTCTACTATGCGATGCGTTAATGTCTCTGTAAAGCAATTTGAATCACCTTGTTGAACTGTACTATACAATTTAACTTGCCTTGCCTTAGAGTAACATCAGCTAAACTCCTATTTAAACAGGAATTAAAAAAGCAACTAAGCTACTTCTTTTTTTTTGTTTTCATTGCTCACAACACCAAACTCCACAGATATTGGGACACAATAAAATATTAATATAATAAAGCCAGGCTTCAGTGGTTTATAAATTCCATCAAATCATATTTTTCCCACAACAGAAGGTAGAAGATAATTAACTCATTTCATGGTAGCATCAAGCCTGAAAAGAAAGGCTGGAATTTGGACAACAAAATGCAAGTAAAAAGTACTAAAAATAAACATCTGTAGGATTATCTTGCAGGTAATTAGGTACATTTGCATCAGTTTAGCAACATGGGTGGGAAAAAGAATTATGAAATATCATAAAAACCTAAAGGAAAAACATAAAAAACATAATAGAGAAGAAGAGTCACAAAGAAGTAAAGATGAGTAGAGGTTCATGTAAAAACTGCAATCTACAAACAGTTAGAACAATGCTTCTCCAGAGTAAAATTGCACAGACTCTGAATATCTCATTTACAGCATTATCAAAAGATCCAGAGAACTTTAGGATATCTCTTTATATGGTAGATGAGGTAATCAGTACTGGATGCATGTGATCTTATTGCTGCAGTGCTTTAAAAACAGACAGGACTGTCATGAAAATCATTGCAGAAGCTCAGGAACACTTCTGGACATAAGTGTCAGTTGATTATTTCCATTCATAAATGGAGGTTAAAGGTATAGTTGTTTCCATTGGCAGGGGTCAGAGGTAAAACCTTGAGGCAGGAATTGCAACAGGGCTTCCCTTCTTCTTAGTCCTTTTTCAGCCTTTATGTCTCCAATTTAGAGTGGAGAGGAAGGTAAAGTGCCATTACCTATTAGCTATTAGCAAGTCAGTGGCTCTGATGGGATCAACATCAAGGAGCTGAGATGGTTGCTACATTTGTGGTTGCCGTAAGCATACACTGCAATTGTGGTGACAAATGAGAATGTTAGACGGCTGTCCACAGCATAACCAATCAACCCTGATTCAACATCACAGCAGTTTTTTTGGGCTGTTCTGAGTTCCTAACCTGGAGCAGGAATGTGATTTGTCCCCCATAGAGGTTCCCAAGATATCATATTTAGGCCCCATAAAACTATCTTGGATTCCTACTACTGGAAACAGGGCTAAAGTCACGCAAAGAAGTTGTTCACGAATCAGAAAGGCCGCTATCTTCTCAGGGTCAAAATGCGATTTAGATGCAATGAAAATTGTTCTGTACACAAACTGAAATTTAAAATCTATATGAAAAGATTGGTGCCCCATTGAATGTGTTACTGCCATCAATTTCAAAATGACCTTGTGCAAATTTTGGCTATATTTAACACATACAAACACAAAAACGTATATGGCCAATCAAATTTTTCAGACCCGAGCACATATTGAATTACATATGATTGTCCCAGAGACAACCAGAAGTCATTGTATTTGTGTATCAATTTTCAGCATGTACAGACAGAGGCAGCAGAGGCAAATATTAGTTGCCTACTTTTCCTTTTTTCAAAAAGTCATCCATCCATCTATACATCCCTCCATTATCTACATCCACTCATTCCAATTGAAGGTCAGGGCCAGTTCAGGGATCTGCTGGAGCCTAGTTCGCTTTGGGTCGAACCTAGAGAGGTTGCCAGTTCTGCACAGGGCCACAAATCTACTAACAACCACTCACTCTCACATTCACTTCCCTAGACAATGTAAAATCATTAATGACAGGAATATAACACAAAAGCTCCTTTTTTAACCAGAGTCCTTTCAGCTCTGTTCATAGCAGCTGGTTTCAAGGGATAACATTAGCATCTCAAGTAACTTCAACTGCTCTTTTGCAGGGAGAACCGCTTTTGAAGTCAGTATCACAGCTGTGATCTACCCACATCAGAGTTAGAGCAACTGCATCAAGATGTTAAATCAGGTAAACACAAAATTGGTTTAACCGGATTATTTCACTCTCATCTGGGTCTGTGCAGTCACAGTACCCTCAAAACGAAGAGCCACCAAACTCTCAAAATATGACAACGTGGCATGGTTGTTAAAAGTCTACTAATTAACATTTTTTCAGTTGGTTGTTACTTTAGACAACATAATTTATGCTTTCAAGCACCAAAAACATTAAAATATATCACCTTAGAGTCAAAAGCTTTCCAAGTTTCATAACAGTGTCTGCTTTTACAAGCAAAATGTTTCAGAAACATTAAATTTACTCAGGAGCCAACTATTTCTAATATGTCACTAAGAAGTTCAAGTAAAATATCTCTAAAAAATATTCCTTGTTTGGGGCCATCCTGTAATGTAATGCAAGCTATACTTACACCTATTTATCAAAAAAATATGCAGTTAAAAAAGCAAACAAATATTGATTGAAACTTCAATAATAAGATATAGATGTTGCTTCTATGTAACACCTTACCAATACGAGGCAGGGTAATTGTCAAAACTGGAATATATTTCTTACATAATTCTTACGACTAAATCACAAAGATGAGCATGTCATCAATCACTGCTGGACGGATAATGACAGAAACAACATCCAGTGTTCAATTGTACTGTTGGTGTAGATTAGGAGCAATTCAAAGACATTAAACAAGAGAACAGAAAACTGGCCTATTGTTTCTTTTTGTCATCCAGGTATATATTTTATAAAATGTTAATATTGAACAAGAGCTAAAATTATCTTCTTAACCATGGCTACAGTACAGTTTAGAAGGCTCTGGGTGCAAACTGTGGAGATATGGAGCTGCATTTTATACCAGAAACGTTTGACCTCTATGTAGCATCTTTCCCTGGTATGTTACCGTAATACTAACCAGTGGAGAATGAATGTGCTTCTGGTTTAAAGTGGTGCTCGGATTCTGCATGGATTATCTAGAAAAAAAGGGTATATATTTTAAAGAGCTGTAATGCCAGTCCATGGTATTTTTCCCGCTCCAATTGTAACCACGTACTTTTAACAGGTAACAAAGAGGTACAATAGAATGATTAATAATCAATAGAATGATTAATATTCAAGGAAGACTTCCTTTCATGACCCAGATAACTTTGTCAAAATTGAAAACTGTAGAATAATATTTTTCTGTTGGTGTTAATAGCCATCGGTTCACCACAGAAGGACCCTGGTAATGTGCAGCAGTGGAGCATGCCTGTGTGAAAGTGACTGTAACTTACACAAACGAATCCTAATCAAGAGTCAATATATGATGAATGGGATTTAGTTGGGTATGAGAATATGGTCATATTTTTAGGCAAGTTCATATAAAACGGACATAAAGAAAATAAGTTATTTTATGTAGCTCAGAGAACTTATTTTGATTGTTCACTCTGGAAATGTGAGGATATGGAAGTCCAAATTGCTTAGCTACTCACAGGCTTTTCTCATATGTAAACAACTCTTACTGAAACAATAACTCCATTTCAATATTTTGTCTGTTTTATTAAAAACATTCAAATGCCATACAGCAACCAGCAAATGTCTATAAAATACATCATGTGGGACTGTGTTTCTGAGAAGAGTTGACTCCCAGCGCTGTCTGACAGTGACGTCTTTAAGTCCTGTTCCCAAGTGGCATTGGTTTTGTCAAGAGGGGGATGCCGGATACACGGCGTTTTTCATACAAAAGGATACTGAGCATTGGAAGGAAGGATTTAAACACAGAATGGCATTGACAGTGACGGTGCCTTGGGAAAACTTATATCTATGCGATAAAAAAAGGCTGATTTGCTAATGAAAAAAAAACATTAATTTAGAAGTAAGAACAAAAGGCCACACACATAGACTCCAGTGAGCTGCAAGAGCTTTTTATATCAACAGCTGGCGCTTCACGGTTCTGATCTACTAATATAGTGATGGACCCCACCGCCAGCCCAGGTGACTTGTCCTTTACCCTGGTTTTGGCACTTTTTGAGGTCATGTCAGGGCTTACATGCAAAGAGGGACAAAACATTTGCCACACTACGGTTGCACTGTGAGTACAGAGCATAAAATGGTGAGAAAAGTCAGCAGCACCAGAAACAAACATCTACTCCAGAGGTGGGCAGACCTTGATGACAAGCTATTGATGTTCTGTTACTTTAAATAAGGTGTATTAAAGCGCAGAAACATCTAAAACATGCAGGATGCATGCCCTCAACGACCAGAATTGCCCACCCCTGATGTACTCCATCCAGCTGCTAATGTGAAGACTGTGAATTATTGTGAGAATCCTCATTTAAATGTTGGTGCATTACAAGCACCTATCAGTGATATATCTGTGGTAAACATTTGTACACAACAGCAACATTAGTTGCTCACTCATGAAGGAAGCCATGAATATACAGCTCTAACGGTTCATATCCACAACCTGCAAAGTAACATGTAGGAAAAAATGTGAGGATAACAGTCTCCATTTAAGAGTCCGGAAAAACAAAGAAACAAGACATTTTTTTTAACTACAGCTTTTTGAAAATATCAGTTTCTAAAAAACAGTGGGTGTGTTTAACAGATAATTGCTAGATTGATTTTACCTCTTATTACTGTGGTCTGAATACTAAAGAACCAGGGATGAGTTTCAACTTGCAGTACATTACCCTCAAAATGATGCCAAAGCAACATAAGGATTTTCTTTTCTATCATACATATCATTCAAACACCATGACACAATCATACGATTAACAGCAAAGACCTGGACAACATCTTACGTTAATTGAAATCTTTCTCTTGCTCTTTAGACATCCTGCTAACATGTTATTCAAAAAGGTTTCAAAGTTTTGGAGTCAGACCTGTTACAGATTGTGAACTTGTTTTCAATGTCAGGTGTGTTTCCAGAGGTGCTGAAAACCGCTGCAATTAAGCCATTGTCGAAGAAGGATAATCTTAACACACAAATTAACAACTACACGCCGATCTCAAATCTTCCATTTTTAAGTAAGATCATTGAAAAATCTGTTTTTCAACAGCTAGGCAAAGCAAGGACAGTTTATTTATATAGCACAATTTAACAACAAGGTGATTCAAAGTGCTTTACAGAGACATTAAAATATCACATAATTAAAAAAGCATGACTTAAAATGTAAAAGAAAGAAAGAAAGAAAGAAAGAAAGAAAGAAAGAAAGAAAGAAAGAAAGAAAGAAAGAAAGAAAGAAAGAAAGAAAGAAAGAAAGAAAGAAAGAAAGAAAGAAAGAAAGAAAGAAAGAAAGAAAGAAAGAAAGAAAGAAAGTCAGTGGTTAAATTGTAATCAAGTTTTGAAATTTAAGCTTAAAAGTCAAACATTTGGAGCTTTATTCATATGCAGCTGAGAACAGGTGTGTTGTCAAACTGGATTTAAATAAACTGAGTGTTTCAGTTGATCTGAGGCTTTTTGAGAGTTTGCTAAATAACAATACAAAACAAATGCTATGATGTCTTCCTGTCAGGTTTTAGACAGCACTGAGACTGCTCTGTATTCAAACACATGTCAGTAAACACTTTTTGTGGGTCTTTACAGAACTTACCAAATTGGTTCAAAACATCCTTGGAGAATTGGGAGTACATTGTGTCAATAGGTAACTTTACATCTGAGCAGATAAGAATTACATGTGGAGTTCAACAACAACATAAACTACCAAAGCTATGAAGATGGTGTCACGTTTTAATGTTGGTTTATAAAGCTCTGAATGGTTTTTGACCAAAATACATCAGTGACCTCCTGACCCAGTATGAACCTTTTTGGCCCCTAAGGTCATTGGTAGACTGTTTTTTTTTTTTTATCAGTTCCCAGAGTCAAAACCAGATGTGAAAAAGCTTCCTTCAGCTTTTAAGCTCCACATACTTGGAACAAACTCCCAGAAAGCCTCAGATCAGCTGAAAAACTCAGTTTATTTAAATCCAGGTTGAAGACTCACCTGTTCTCAGCTGCATTTGAATAAAAATCCAAATCTGCACTGTTACTTTTAAGCTCAGTTCCAAAATGTGATTATATTTAGCTACTGATTTTTTAATCTTTTTTTATTTCTTTTTGTTTAAATTTTAAATATATTTCTTTTACGATGTGAATATGTTTTAATGTCTCTGTAAAAAACTTTGAAACACCTTGTTGCTGAATTGTGCTATATTAATAAACTACCCTTGCCTCCTTGACAAACAGAATACTTCAGTCAAATGTACTTGGAAATTCATAGTGATTGTTGTCGCTGCGGTGCACACATAAAAACTCACTCACACACAAGTACACACATACAAACTCACTGACACACAAGTACACACATAGTGAACATATAAATATAAATATGTCCAGATATATAAAATATAAATATGAAAAAGTGAATGGATGGTGGTTGTGTGTGTGTGTTTGGGAGTGGTGGTGGTACACACATGTAATGTATGTGTGAATGTGATATTTCATGTATATTGTTATTTTTATCTCTCTCTCTCTCTCTCCTCTCTCTCTCTCTCTCTATATATATATATATATATATATATATATATATATATATATATATATATATATATATATATATATATATATATATATAGAGGGGAGGAAGGATGTGCAATACCTCTCTAACACAGCGTGGGTGAAGAAGCCTCTCAATGATGGAGCTTTCACAGGCTCTTCCAGTCTCATGTAATGGGTGGGAGACATTGTCCATGACTGATGATAGCTTTGCTGTCATCCTCCTGTCCCCCACCACCTCCACAGGATCGAGGCTGCAACCCAGAATAGAGCAGGCTTTCTTCACCAGCTTTTGAGACTCTTCCTCTGTGCTGCCATGAAGCTGCTGCTCCAGCAGATCCCACAAATGAGTCAGAAAAGGCTCTTCAGGAGGGCTCCTTGTACTCCAACGGACCTTAGTCTCTGCAGCAGGTGGAGTCTAATTTGGCCTGTTTTATATAGGGGGATCTGGTGAAAGTCCACTACCAGCTCTTTGGTTTTTGGACATTAATCCCGATGAGGTTTCTTTGGCACCAGGCCACAACTTTCTATATTCAATGTACTGTTCTCAGAAAACACAATATATGCTGCTGAATTACTATGCAGATGATACTTAGCAGTACTTCCATGAAGACAGAACTTCAATAAAAGTACTTGTACTACTAGCATATTTTAAAAACATAAAGGCCTGGATGACTTCTAATTTCTCACCACTAAATTTAGATATGACTGAGATTCTTGTGTTTGTACATGGGAGTTTCAGGAATAGACGGCCTCACATGAGTTTGTCCTTTAACTCTGTGTTCTTTAGTCCTGGCCCTACTTAGACTTTGTGACACTAGTATGTTTTAGACTTTGGTTTAGACCTGGTCCAACACACCTGACTCATATGGCTGAATCACCATTAGTCTGTCATTAGGTCTACGTTAATACGCCATTAACAGGCCTGTATTTTACAGCATTTTCAGGCATATAAGTATATTCATGTGGTGCTAACGTTTACTGATATAGTTTTGTCTTTTTGAAGAACATTTTTTAAATTATTAGTGGTATGTCTTTATGTGGATATAGTCTAAAGTCTTTTTGTTTGGGGACTGAATCAAATATTAAGTGTAATCTATTGTTATCCTTGGCTATGCAGCTTCTTTTTTTTCATGGAATGTCATTATTTGAACATGATTAATTTCAATTGCAGTTAATTGAAATCTGAATTGAAAATGGAATAATTAATCAGTTATTAGGAATTTAATTTAACTTCTAAAAACCCACATTGCTCATTCTCGTTGGTAAAGGCGCAACCACCAGGCACTCACTCACTAGGGTCTCACTCCAGGGTGAGACCCTAAGATGGTTGAGAGATATGCAGCTCCATGATTTCTCTTTGCCATGTATGTCTGGAATAATCCTTAGGCTGGCTTGTCCACCTGAACCTATTTGTCTTGCAAAACCCTACTAGTCTATACTGGTCAATCTAAGTTCCTACCCTCACCTGTGGTTATGAACTTGAAAGGTGACTCAAAGAATAAGCAAACAGCTGAAATTTGTTTCTTCCAATGTGTGACTGAACTCTCTCTTTAAAATATGGTGCGGAGGTAGTTTGTTCATAAGGGTGATCAGGTGACACACCATCACTAGGAAGAGCATTTATTCAAATGCTCTGCTACAGTCACCGTAACAAATTTGACAAATTCTTCTCTGATGTGGTATGCAAGCTGCTCAACATCGTGCACCAAATGATTGCATTTGGAAAAATGTCTGGACAGCATTCAAGGCATTTTTAGCACCCTGTCTCTTTTAGTACAAAGCCATCCTTTTGTAATGAATGCAAATTCCAGTTTATCACTGAATGATGCACACAAGAAACGAGCCAAAATTGAAATAAAAATGCAACCCTGTTTCCCCCTCTGGCCACCAGAAGCCAAACATCTCGCCCCAAATGTCAAGGAGCCAGTAAAAGACTTCATGGTTCTAACTACTCTCACTACGGGTAAAACCTGTCAGGGAAAAAAAACCTGGAAAACATTAAGCAATAAAATAAAAAATAAAGAAATATGGGTAAAACACATCACAGTTCATCTGCCGAACCATAGTCAGAACATACTGCCACCGCCCACCAGTCAATATCTGGAAGGAAAGGTGCTGCAGGGGCAGTGAAAAGAGTAGGCGAACCCCTAACCAAAGTGTTAATCACTCTTGCAATTATTCCATGTACACATGGAATCAAAAATGGAACACCAGCAACCTGATGTCAACCATGCCCACGCATTAAATCCCCAGGTCGTCAAGGAGTCGCAGTCTTTTTCACCCTGGAGGAGATCATTCAGATGCACTGTTCTTATACTGCATGGTGACATTTTGAACTCTAACAGCAAACCGACACATTACACTTCTGGAGTACATGAGACAGATAAACAACCCTCAAATAGCCGTCAACGTCCCATAGTTTATTCCGAATTCCCAAGTAAAAGCCACCAACACTTCCAGTGTTTCCGCACCTGTAAGAGGTAAAGAACTGAGGGGAATCAAACCTGGAGAAAAGTGTGGCAAAGCAGACTGGGCTGCCTTCACCTGTGAATTCATCTGAGACAGCACAGAATGCAGATTTTTGCAATATACTAAAACAGTATTCGCCAAAAAGAATCTCAAAAGGACTGAGGTTAGTTTCCCCCCTTACCCTCATTCTCATATAGATGATAACAGTGGGGAGAGCCTTTGTCCAAGTCAAACCTGTTTCAACACAACGCTTCATCACTTTAGGCAGGTACCTTCATCTCTTTCCACAGCGCCCCTGCTAGAATGATATGTACAGTGTCTGCTCATGTCAATTCCTAAGAATTTCTTTCTTTTCTTTCCTTCTTGTGAAAGAGCTTCATTAACAAAATGAACACCATTATCAATTGAAAGCCTGGAAGGAATCCCCCATCAGGGCAAGATCTCAGTCAACAAAGCCTCAGCCACCGTGGAGCTGTCAGACCCAGAGGAGGGAAAACATTCAAGCCATTTTGAATACATGTCAATTAAAGTTAGATAGTACTTCTTCTCTTCACTCAGTGACAGTTCTATAAAGTCAAGCATCACATGGTCAAAAGGTCTCTCTGGCTGGGGATACGCAGCTGCAGGCATCCGCACGCCACCTGCTGCATTGTGAGAAGCACAGGTGAAACAAGCTTGGCAATACTGTTGAGCATAGAAAGAGAACCCCTTTGTGAACCGGTATTTGTTAAGTGTAGCCAGCATGACCCCCTTTGATGCATGATCCGACCCATGTGTCAATTTTGCAAAATGTGGAAAGAAATGTTTGGGTAAACAAGGCTTTGAATCAGTAGTCCACCAGACACCCTTGTCAAAATGACAGTCAGCCCGCCGCCACAGGCATCTCTCGTCCTGCGTAGCAAAAGTCTGCATCACAGACAAAGACTGGAGAGCATCCTCAGCATCAGCAGGTGAAACCTTGGCAACGAGTGCATATTTACCAGGAGAACGAGCAGCAGACCTTGCAGCTGCAGCCGCTCGTGCATTACCTGCAGAAATCAAATCTCCACTGTCAACATGAGCAGGACATTTGCACATGGCAGTCAGGTCTAGTAGCATTCTGGAGTGCGTCCACTCTTTCAGTGAAAGGGGTCTTCGGAACCTCAGCAGCACACCTCCCCCCACCCCAAACGGACATCAGATCCCCATCCCTAAGGTCAATGGTAGTCCCCAGGATGTCTTCTCCGTGACAAGAAAGAATGCACAAACGAGGTCTCTTCCGGGTCAACAAACTGTTGTAGAAAACGTATTAACACCTCTGTATAATATGTTTAACCCCTGACTATCTGGACTAAGACTGAGTTCATTCGACTATCATAAATAAAGGTGTGAGAGAAGATCCAAGGTTTAGTAGAGTTTAGTAATTTGAATCTCAGAGAATGATGAAGACTAAACAATAACAACAATAAACAACACACGTGTGTGCATCAGCAGAGTATATATATATATATATATATATATATATATATATATATATATATATATATATATATATATATATGTGCAATCCATGTACTGCCAGTGCTTGAGTTTGTTTCTCTAGATCTTCCAGTTTCATCAGTGGTCTGAAAAGATGCATTTTAGGTTGGTCAGTAATTCTAAATGTACTTAAGGATAACAGGATGCACAGGGCTGTATGCTGGACCCTGTAATGGACATACTAGTATGTTGAGACTGAGGAGACACAGGATTACAAACTATCAGTGTCGCTGGAGTCGTCACTCGCTACCTTAAAAAAAAAGATATAATAATAATGAAAATAAAATAACAGTGGTTTAAAAGCACTACATGCTGGTGAGTATGTGCTGGAGAACTGTGACAGACAGTTTCACAATACTTTGTCAGGGGCATGAATTTCAAGTATATGAAATTTTTTAGCCTGGTTTTAGGAGATGGGACTATTCTACATTTGTTGGTGTCCAAAATACGGTACATGACTGTTAGTGACACTAGGGTCACTAAATGTTTTTGCTTTCTTTTGCTGAGATTTCTCAATAAAAGATCTTTTCAAGTCACTGTTTCAAAAGAAGCCTTTCAAAGGTTAAGTTAGATCAGTTCTTTTATTCTTGAATTCATGGACAGTCTTTTGTTTAAGGCCAGTGAGGACTTATTTCAAAGCTTAAACATAAAATAAAATTCAAATTGATTTAGGAGTATCTACACAGCAAAATCACCAGAATTAAATTAACACTAGAAAAGAGTGTATATGTGTCCAATTTTTGTGTTATTTTAACACTATTTAGATTAAAAGTAACACTTTCAGAGTTAATTCAATCAAGTGTTAGTGTATATTTTGAGTGTGACATGCTTTCCAACACCTGTAATGTTAAATGGGCCACACCCTATTTCCAATATCATTCATTCAACACTTATCCGTGTCCACCTGTAACACCATACCGTCTTATCTTTCAGATAATCAACCATTTTAAAGTGTTAAAATACCTTTAGAAAGGGGGATACATACATACCCTTTTCTAGTGTTAATTTAACACTGGTAATTTTGTTGTGTAGGTTTAGAAATGTTTCAAGGGAGCAGATATTCCACAGAATAAAGGCAAAACATGGTAAATAATCAACTGTTGATGACTAGGATAATTGTTTATGGCTTCTGTTCCTCTTGGTTTTCTTATTGATTTTTGGGAAGGCTCTATTATTTGTTTTGTGGGTTTTACTCACCTTTTTCTTTGTTTCATTTGTCTTGTCCTTATGTGCTTTCACCTTTTGCTGTCTACCTTGATTATTGCCACCTGTTTGTTTATGACGCGTGTTTTTCTGCACGCTCTTCTTTGACTCTTTTTCCTGTTGCTAGTTCGTTTGTCATGCAAACGTTTGTGTTTCTCCCCATTCTTCCTCATGCTGCTCTCTTTTTCTCTTGCCTGCTCACCTTGAGCCCACTTCCAAGTTTAAGGTTTCATGTGGATATCCTGCTGTGGCAGCGTTTCTTTGTTGTTTTTTTTTTTAAATCATCATGAACTTTGAGTAGAGCTTGTGAAAGACCCAAATGCAGATGTGGGTGATGAAAGACTCAGGACGCCTTGTGAACCTAAAATCCATCCATTTTAATGCAGGGGTACAGGGCTCATCCGGAGCCTATTCCGGCTCATTATATGTGAGAGACAAGGGTCTCTCACATATAAGAGACCCTTGTCTCACAGGGCCACATATAGAGACAAACAACCATGTACACTCACACTTATATCTACGCGCAATTTAGAATAACCAATCAGCCAACACACATGCATGCCTGGATGTCGAACCAGGAACCATCTTGCTGTTAGGCAACAGTGCTAACCCCTAAGCCAACACGATGCCCTTTCTGTATCTACGTTTATGGTTAATACCAAGTTTGGCAAAACCCAAAACACACACACATATATATATATACACACACACACACACACACACACACACACACACACACACACATGCATACACATACACAAATATAAAAATATCCACAAATATAAACACATAAATACATGTACCTACATAGAAACATACACAAATACACCTACGTATACACCAGCAGGGTACAGATCTAGTCTGGTGTAAAATTGTTTCTGTCTTTTAAGGTTCAGTACATACACACAAAGAGTTATAGGAATAATATTAATGATACTAATGATGAGTCTGAAAGTTGAATCTCCAACCACATGGCTGTCAGCAAGTTTCCCTGCGAAGTTAAGCTGAAGCTAGATGTTAATTATGCCCCATCCGTCTAATGAGAGATCAAAAGTCACAAGAGAATGCATCAGTAAGTAAGGAAGTGTAATGATTAAATATTTTATTATGATATTAATGAATCACTGAATTACTTTATAACCTCTGAAATGTGATATTAAAAAAAAAAACAAAACAAACAAAAAAATAACTTTAATTCACAATTGACATGCTTAGACCAGAACCCTGGCTGTGATTTTGCCAAAACATAAAAGTTAGACATTTCTATACATCCACATACTTTTCACGGGTGGAAATTAATGTGATCAAATGAAGAATAGAAAGAATTTATTTTGCAACATATCAAATTTGATTAAGAATGTTAATTTCTGACTCATTTGAGTCAGAAATAAACATTCTCTCAATGATAAAAAAAAAAGTGGGCTCATGTCATTAAATCTTTAGGAAATAACGGTAGTTGAGATGTTTCACTGTATCATCTTCACTATCCTCTCAGTGGAAATATGTATGGGGAGCAAGGCAATTGCTTTTACAAGCAAAGGAGTTAATTTTACTCTCAATTTATTGCTGGATCCCATTAGCGATAATAGACTTTTAACCAGGACTTTAAATTTAGTAGATTCTGATTTGTCTGTGTAACAGGAGCTGATAAATGAAAAGATACATTCATCCGAGTACAATGATTGATCACGTTTCTTCAGGACTCTACTTGCAACTACACTCTCATAAAAATGCATATTAGACATAAAGTCTGCCATCCTTTAAGCCATCTATTTTAATAATACATTAACCTGTAGCCTTTCGCAGGATGCTTGGGGTATGAAACATGCTCAGTATTTGTACACCTGAATATACGTAAGATAGTTCACCTCAGAGAGTGATTCTGGCTTCTGTTGCAGATATTCTGAGAAGAGATGTTGAGATGTTCAATACAGCTGTGATTTGTGAAGGTAGATACTTGCCAAAATGTACAAGGTTGTAGATTTGATGTAAAAACTTGTAAAATACAATGTGAGAACTTGCACAACAAATATCTAAACTCGTATACCAAACTATTCTGCTGTAAAGAAAATTCACACACAAACTGATTTGAAGTTGCACGGGAAGATACATCGTGTAAGACCATGTGGACAAAAATGTGTATTTGTAGGTCCAAATTTCCTCAGCAGAGGATTTTCACACAAACGTGCTGTGAATGTGAATGCACAGAACATATTTACAGATGTGTAGATTTACTATGCTTACACAAACAAAATTACAGCTGACAAATTATCATCCATAGTTAGTAGTGTTTGCTTCACCTCAAAATGAAGGTTAAAGCCATTAAGGGCATCGTCTCAAAAACGACCAACAGAGAGAAAGAGAAGAGTGGTGGTAGTGAAAAGTAATGAAATTAAGAAAGTCAGTCATTTCTTAAAAAAACTTTGGCTTATTCTTACATTGGTGCAGATTTATGAGCTGAAAAAGTTATTAGATTAGGCTGCAGCTGGCATATTGTTTATTATGTTATGTGATTTTTATTTACATTTTTTAGTTTGTATAAAATTTATGTTGTTCTCTACAGCCAAGAGAATAATGTTCATTCTAGAAAAAAATGAAGCTTTGCTCATTAATTTTCTTAGTTTTAATTACCATAATATTTATTTACTTCATTCCATTCTGTCCGCATATTATTAATATTAAGACAGTTAATCAATTATGATCCCATAAAATTGTGAAATTATTATAAAAACAGAATATATAAAAAGCAAATGTTACATCCCTATATTTATCATCTTAGATGGCTTTTTAAAAAACATAAAACATTTCTAAACTCTTATAAGAAGGCATGTGAGCCTGTCAACGTTGGACTGCACGGCATCTAAATCATTCTTTATTATGTCAAATGATGCTCTCTGAATTTGCAGAACCAATTTATAATTGTTCAAGTTCACTCTAAGTTGCCATGACTGGTTCATCTCTCAGCATGTTTCATGTTTCATTTCCTTTTCATTGAATCTGAATATGTAAAACACAGTTTGTCACATAACATAAGCTGATGTTCTTTCCAACTCTTCCTTGTAATTTGTCTGAAGATCACCTGCTCTCTTAGATGTTAGGTCAATTTTACTTTTTGGACTGTGTTCTCAGTGGACCTTTGTGCATCTGTTTTTTCGAGAAATTCTAATGCCAAGGATCAAAGGTATTTTCCTTTTGTTTTCTTCTTTTTTTTTTTGGTTTTGTTCTCTTAAATATGATCTCTTTTGAGCAGGGAATCCGTTGGGCTTCAGTATAAAACATCTAGCCAACAACACAATAGTAGCATCCATGGAAGCAGAGGCTTGATCTTTCTGATGTTGTCATTGGAGGGATTTGTGATGTCACAGCACCTTGTGATTCTCAGCTAATTGTCGTCTATTATGAAAATCCACATGCTCGTTGTGTTTTGGCCTCAACGTCATGTTTGTTGACATATTGTTATAGTTTGTGAGTCTGTTCACGCTTTTTGAATTTGAAAACTGGTGGCTTTTCTGTGTGTCTGTCTTAATGGTTGACTCATCTGCGCTTTATAGCTTTATGTAGCTTCTGTCAAAATAGACAGGGTGCCCATTTTTTTTGAGGGTAAAGCTAAGATGTTCTCCTGAAACCACACTTCATGATGTCTGACATGGCAGAACACAGGACTATGGTTCGTACTGCAGAGTATGCACTGAAAATTAAAAAGTCAAAAGAGACCATCCATTTAATGCAATCAGACAAACCACAATACAAGGTATTCGTAATTTAGAAGGAGTCTGTCATTCTGGTTGTAAATAAAAAAAAAATACAAAAAAATAATAGGAAGAAAAAAGGAAATAAAAAATCATAGTACTCAGGTCATGGTTAATAATGACCTAATAAAAAGTGAAAAAGGTAACTGATCATTGATAAAATGACTAAAATAGATTGAGCAATGCAATGGAAAACAATAGACATTGAAGCAATAACTGAGTGGTATAAGTACAAAAAATATATTTAAAAAAAATATCTTAGAACCATTAGACTAAATTAATCTATTCAGTAGCTTCTACTTACAAGAAACAAAGGGAAGCCTGTAGATTCTGACTGTGCACCTATTTTTTTGACAAACTCTACTAGTTCTATGGACCTGGGTGAGTCCTGCAGACGCGAGTCCTGGTATGTCAACCTGGATTTGTTGTGCCGTAAGACATCCAAATGGACAACAGCAATGAGTGCTCAGGCTCCAATAGTACAAGTAACATCTAACAGCTTCAGCGGAACAGCGGAAAGTCAGTTAAATATATGAAAGTACAGTTACAAGAAATGAGGAGAAACTCTGAGAACAGCAACAATGACTCTCCAATTATTCATTTAACGGATCTAAGTCCACTAACTCCATAGATACTGGTGAGTCCATGCATTCACCCACGTATTCGTCCCAAATCACGAGCCATGTCCAAAGACATAATTCTGGCAGCAACAGAATCCATGGCAGCATTGTGGCTGAGCAAACCACAAGGGGGATTTCACTGTCACTGGATTACAATTTAGAGTTAAACCCTGTGTTAAACCTCTGAGCATGTAAGACAGTCATAAGAAAACTTTAAACCCTGTCACATTGTTTGCACTGTGGTTTCAGCAAAATAATTATTCTAAAATCCTCCTAATGTTAGATCAACTCTTAACAGGACAAAGCCTGAGCATCTCCTGTGACAGGACTACATAACTTTGCTTGTGGGTGGTACAGTGGTTAGTTGTCTGTTGCTTCACAGCAAGCTGGTTCCTAGTTTGAATTCTAGCAGGAGTCTTTCAGTGTGGAGTTTTTTTGTTTCCTTCATGCTTGTGTGAATTTCTCTCTAAGTAATCTGATGTCCTCCCACGGTCCAAAAACATTCATTTCAGGTTCATTGGTGATTAAATTGTTTTCTGAGAGGAGAGGATTAGATTGTGTTGTTATTTGTCTATAAGTGGTCTTGTGGGGGATTGCCGAAATGTTCTGAAGAGAGCTGCCATAGGCTTTTCCAGATCCCTGGTGAATGGGTGGAACTTTGCTTGTCAGGTAGGCACCAAAGTCCCGTCCCCCAGTTACCAATCAAGCCAGCAGAATCTGATTCGCAGCATATGTCAGTAGGTAGGTAAAGTGAGCAGGACGGCTTTGTACAAGATGAAACTCTCTAACATTGCATTCATCCAAACTGACCGACTGAGTCAGCAAGGCAAGCAAAGTCAGATGTCATGACATGAGTCAATATTAGACCACCCTACGGTCTTGGGCTGAGCTGTTTCAGGTTTTTATGCCCCTGGCATATGTTTGGATCAGCCTGAGATTTACCTCATTGTTTTCCTCCTTGCATTGGCTGCTTCTTTGGTTTTTAATTTTTGGTTATCGTGACCTAGAAGTGTTTTTTGGTTTCCAAAAAAAAGACTTTATTATTAAATGGAAAAGAAAAAAAATTCTTTGTACTAACACATAATAAAAACAACATAGCTCTGAATCTCCACAATGGATACAGGGCAGCCTTTTTCTCCTTCTCTAAGGGGGATACCATCAAACAAAGTTTTTTGTTATACACACACACACACACACACACACACACACACACACACACATATATATATATATATATATACACAAGCACAGTCTCGCAATGACCATTAAATGGCAACATTTGTCATAAACTTGAGAAACCAACCAGTTTAAAAAAGAACATTCTGAACCATTTAAATAAAAGGCAAAATTTAAACTCCACCTGGCAGTAATTATTAAGACTATAATTTCAAACTACATCGGTGAATCAGATGAGTCATCTTAAAAAGCCATTTGCAGAAATAAAGTGACACAATCACTTAGACACCTCAGAGCAGAGCAGGTGTTGTCACACATACCAATGCAATCATTAACAAGTTGTCAAATTGAGATCCATTGACTGTTCCTATGGTTCTGACCTTGTACTGAGATGCAGACACAAAGTAAGTCTGAAAATGTACACTAAATCCAACTAGAAACACAGGCACAAAAAGTACAAAGATAAAATAAATTAATCACTTTTTTTTTTTACGTTTGTAGCTGCAGTTGTTATGCAGCTGTTATGCAGCTCTTCATCCATGAAATCTCTACTCTGAAAGTGTTTTCTTTTGGTCATTGTTGGCATACCAAAAGCTAAGTAACACTTGACAAAAAACTATCTTGCCTCCATTAAGGCAACACAATGAAACATTTTTGTCATTTTTAGCTCAATATGCCTCTGTTTTTTTTTCTGTTTTGTGTTTTTGTTTTTGTCTTGGTTGTACTATATGTTACATGTCCATGTTTGATTGTTATGATATATTTATTTTCCAAGTATGTGCTTTTTTTTGCTGGATGTATTAGTTATTTCTTTTATTAAAATTGTTTTTTTGTTTTTTTTTTTGGGAAAATGTTTTACACTGACTAGTATCTTGGAAGATATCACTTATCACCAATGGTGCTTTTTGACCAACAGCCTCAACAATGTACCAGGACATTTAAAAAATAAAAAATATACATTATTTGAGCCTTGATGTCTTTGTATTTTCACTTGCACCAATTATGACCACCAACATGATATTGAGCAGCCCCTTATTGTGCTCTTAAAAGAGCTTCAGTCAGTGTGTAGTCAAAGAACATTTCATGATGTCCTGGAGTATCTTGTACCAGGATATTAGCAGTAGATTATTTGGGCTCTGTGCATTGTTGGGTGTGGTACTGGTGTATTAGGACTAGGACTTAGCACTTATGTATGTGGCATACATCACACTAGTGCATCTACCACCAGATGATACTGTGGTGCTACTGTAATGATGGTTATCTGTAAACTTCAACAGATATGTCAATAAAAATATATAGTTCCTGCAGTGAGGACATAAACATATATACATCATAAAGAGGCTATCAAAATTAACCCATTATATAACATTATTGACTATTAAGATAACTTTTGATTGCCTGTATTGTTTTCCGCCATGGTACTGATCGTGAGTGGAGGAAGGAACGAGTTTTGTTACGGTAGAAAGAGTTTCTATGGCTTTAAAAAAGGAAAGAAAAAAAAAGAAGTGTGAGTGCTAATGGCATCAAGTGATTGCAAATGAATACACTGGACACATATATGCAACGGTTTGATGAAATGGTGAAGCAATGGACAACCTACGTGGAGATGTTTAAGCACTTTGTATTTGCAAAAAAGACTAATGAAGATAAAAAGTAAGTTGTTTCTGTAAGTGTAATGGGTGCTGTATCTTATGGACTATTTACATAGCCTAATAGCACCTGACAAGCCAGGAAAAAAAGTCAAACAAAGACATTATGAGTGCCTTACAAGAGCATTTTCACAGTCACCGCAGTTTCTGTAAAAATGAACAAACAGAAGGCTAAGCTGCCACTGCATGTAGTCGAAGTGGCTTCTCCCCCACTGTTTGGTTGGGAATGGCTGCGAAGAATATTGACTGACTGGCGGGAAATCAAAACAATCCATGAGGAGATGTTGGAAGGGGTGCTTCAGAGGCAAAATGAAGTCTTTAAAAAAAGAGCTGAGCACTTGAAAAGGCATTGAAGCTGTCATAGCTCTAAACCCACATCATCAACCACGTTTCGGTTGGACAATGGTTGTTCCCCATGCTCTCAGGCCAAAAGTGGAGGCTAATTATGATCAACTGTATGAATAGAGATTCATAGAGAAATATCAGCATATTCAGGATTTATTTGCATTTCCCAGGTGGACAGTATTGTAGTAAGGTTTATTTATCCCATGCATACTTACAAATTCTCAGATACCTCACAAAACCACATCCAAGGGCCTGGTTTATTTATAATAAACTCACTTTTGGGATCACAACATCACAACTGTTTTTCAGCAAGTCATGGACTAGGTCCTTAAAGGTCTTCCGACTTTCTGATCATTGGCAAGGGCCATGCCCAACAGCTGAGGAACTTGGACTCAGTTCTTGGGTGCTTGGAAGAATTTGGTTTATGTGTTCAGATAGAAATCTGTGAATTTATCAAGGAGTTGCTGCTTACTTACGCCAGCTCATCGATGCCCATGGTCTGCACAAATTTCCTGAAAAAGTCTGGGTAATTATGGAAGATCCTGCATTAATTGTCTGGAATTTTCCTGTTCTTATGCTGTACAGCACTTTGGCTAAACTGAGGTTTTTTTTTTTTTTAAATAGTGCTTTATAAATAAACTTGAATTGAATTGAATTGACGTCAGCCAGCTTCACTAATTTTTAGCACAAATGAATGATTACCAGTCATTCTAAACCTGTTGGTTATCTTGAGCCTGGTAAATGATTTTCTGTGTAAAGGCAAGAAACAGTATTTGACACCAGGATGTGCAACAGCTTTTAAGGACACAAAAGAAAAACTACTGTCCCAAATTGTGTTAACTCACTATCTGGGTGGCATGTTACACATCACCTTAAAGTATAGGTAGTGTCAGCTCACACATCCTTATGAATAGGCAAGAGAGGCCCAGCAGAAAGGATGACTTCAGCAAGAGTGCCTAATGTGGGTATCCATGATTTCATCTCTCCACAATTGAGGACAGAGTGTGTCTACACACTGGACATCTTAGTGATGTCAAAATGAAGGCTGTCACTCGCAGTTGCAATAAATATGGTGGCCAGGAATCGATGCTCAAAAAAAAGTCTCGAGGAATTGTCACTACTGTCAGAAAGCACTGGGATCATCACCCCCTTCATCTGTGGACTTGGCCTAGATTTACATGGCAGAGGATCCATGTGGAATTTGGTGATCCTTTCCGAGGCCAAATGTTTATTGTAGTTGTTGATGCACACCCTAAATGGCCAAAAAGTACAATTCACTAGTTCCACTAAGGTTTCTAAGGCAATACAGATGCTGAGATGGCTGTTCAGTCACTTTGGACACCCGGAAGTCTCAGTAAGTGATAATGTCCCTCAGTTCACTTCAAACAAGTTTGAGACATTCATCAACAGCAACAGAATGAAACACGCCTGCTCTGCATCATTTTGTTTTTCTACCAATGGCCTTGCTGAACGGTTTGTCCAAACATTCAAGCATTCACTGAAGTGTTCCTTCAATTCCACACAGACTGGATGCACTGTTGTTAATGTATCACACTCCACACTCCACAATCATGGAGTCACCATCCAGGGTATTCAAGTTGGGATCTTAACTTGACCTGCTGAAGCCAAAAGTCACGTCAGAAGTGAAAATAGCACAAGAGGCATAGTGTGCTCTTTGAGCTATTCATGCTAAAGCCAGGTCATTCAGGATTGGTGGCAAAGTGCTTGTTTGTAAAAGACACCTGGAGTTGTGTCTGCCAAGACAGGTCCATTGTCGTATACAGTCCACGTCATATCATCATAACACTGGAAATGCCACGCTGACCCGATGTTGGCCATGCATGCTGAGCTGGACGTTTCAACCAACGGAGAGGCAACATCTTCTCACGCTTTAGCAGACCCGCCTGTGCTGGAGAACACTGACTGCTCCTAAACCAGCTACTCGACCTTCTGTTGAACTTGTGAGTGTGCTGTCAACTCAGGTAATATCAGAGACATCCTCCAGACTGGTAAGCGACTCATCCGAGTTATGAACCCAAAGTTTTGTTTTTTTTGCACATTTGAATAAGAGACTGCTTTACTGCTTTAGCAGTTTAGAATAATCCTTTGACTGACTCAAGGGTTTGGGGCAGTCTACTCTCAACCTTGAGATTAATGTGTGATTTAAAATCTTACAAAATAAAGTCTTTGTTGGGAGGACATGTTCATTGTTAAGGTGAGAATAACAGTTATTGGGAAGGAGGTGTGATGTTTTCCCACCCATACCACTAGCACAGAAGACGATGGCAACATATGTCATTTAAGGTGGGATTCAGTATAGTCCCAGCCTGAAAGCAAGATATCACAGTCACAGTTGACCCGCTCATGTAATGGTGTAGGTTCATCTACTGCTAAAATAATTTTAGAAACATTATGTTAAGGTTTTAAGTTCCATTGTGTTATTTTAAATCTGTCCTTCCACCTTTCTTGAGGTGGAGGAAACCCCCCCCCCCCCCCCCCCCCCCCCACCCCCCCCCCCCCCCCTAAAGACCCACATTCCTGCAAGAGGTTCTTGCATTTCAAGTTGAAGTTAGACAAAGATATGAGGACAGGTCACTGTAATAAATATGATTAATACTCTATGTTTAATGCTATTCAGCGCCTTACTGTTGAATGTCTATCAGCAACCAAGATTTCTTACTTTTTTTATAAGGTCACACATGCTTTAACCAGGTGGAGGTAGGCTGAAGGTTAAACTGTGGTTTTCAAAAAGCAAATCAATAGTATAACAACACTCTCCTATATAAAAGGGAGCAGACCTCAGGGTATTGGACCACATGCTTCATCTTTTTATTTATATTTTTGTTCTTTATTTATTCATTTTCTTATTATCCATAAGGGCACAAGAAAGCATTATTTTACACGTGTTTTGGAAAACGTGTCTCCTGTCTTTATTGGAACACAATAATGCCATCATATTTTATAGAGGCGACATGCTTAAAATTTACATGTGATTTATATGGCAAAGGCACAGCACAGAGTTCAATCTCCAGAAGATTTTAATCTGAACATTATCTCAAAAACACTCGTCTACCTTCAGAACAAGAAAAATGTTTTCACAAGAGAGAACATACAGACATCGTATGATGTTTTTCTCTACTTCACCTTTCACCATCCGAGCATAAGAGTCTCATCAGCAAGCAACACCCTATTTTGAAATCACATCCAGTGGGATTCTAAAAATAGAATTTGGTGAGAGGCTTTGTCTCATTAAACCTGATCTGTAGGCTAATGTGCTCTTTCTAGATTCACACTTTCTATGACTGAGAGTGCTGAACATAGCAATAATGAAGGTTGTGTTTCAGCCTATTTACATGACAATAAAATTAAGGTTGCCTCTTGGTTGATAACTGTGAATAATACATGTGGTGTCTTCCTGAGCAGCTGGAGGTATTTGAGGTAATCTGCTCTCTCCAAGTTAGATTCCAGACCAGAACATTAAACAGAAATGTTCAGAGTGTGATTAACTATTACAATTACCTGCTCAAATGCTTTAAGTGCTCTTATGTTCTAACAACACATTTGTCATAACATCTCATTTGACGCTTCTTCACTGGCAGACGGTTCCTGCATTTAAAAGTTAAAAGTAACTTAGACCATTTTAGGCCTCAGCTTGTCAGGCCACTTATCTAATAGATTACATACTTGTGATGAGCAGCACCTTCAAAAAAAGTTTTACGAGAGGCCGTCAGTCTAGACAGTTCGAAAAGTCAAAGCCTTTATGTGTAGTAACTAAGACCCTGTTCAAATAGACAATAGTATATTAGCAGCTTACTAAGGTGAGGTGACTGATGCCCTGGCTTTGGATACTCACAACCCTGTAGTCCCCACAGATGGTAAATTAGTCATTCTTTTAAGTGCGTTGACTAAACAAAACTGATAATAAAAGAACATAGTTCACTATGTAAAGTGTCACAGGCACATAAGATTCATGGTGTAAATAATGACACATGTCAGCAAAAGAGTCGAGAATCTTAATGTCAAAATAGCACCCACAAAGAACAAACAAAAAATAAAAATGATGGAATTTTGACCAATGGAAATCTAGACCTGAATTCAAGTCCAAATATGCATGGAGATATAAGGCAGCAGCCAGCTGTGCCAGAGCTGCAGTAATGAAAGGCATACACACGGAGTGGGTGATGATGTTTTTTTAGTCACTCTAGTGACATTACTGAAGATGTCTTCAGTTCTAACATTTAACTTTCCTAGTTACCACAGCATTACACAGAAACAGCTTAGTGGGACCATTATCTGTTTTTTTTTGTTTTCCTTTTGTTCTTTTTTTTAAGGTTTTTTAATGGTGTTAAAACACACGTCCAGGTTCTGCACAAGCCTGGAGGTGATGCTGTACTGCATCTGGGCTAAATCCAATTGAAATGGTTTGGGGTTTTTTTTTGGAGCACACACACAAACACAAAAGGTAACAAGTGGTAATTTTATGTGCAAACTCCTTGATGAATGTTAAAGAACCAAGTGACTGCCTCATGAAGATTAGAGAGAGGAAAAGGAAAGCTGTTATAAAAATACAGGTAGACCACTTTGAAGACATAACATTAATGCTGTGCTTTCAAAATAGTTTTCTTTTGTTTACTGGAAGATGCAATGTTTCATTTCATAGTCTGGATGTTTTCCATTTGTTTTAAACTACATGGAAAATGAGAGAATATTGAACAGGTCTTGTGACAACCGTTTGAAAAAAGTTCAGCAATAGCAAGGGAATGACCTCTCCACCCTTTAGTTTCTCAAGATTTGTGTTGAAATGTTGCTCTGCAATGGCTTGGACCTTGGAAAATGTTTCATTTATATTGGCAGAAGACTCCTGAAAAGAAAAAAACACAGTTCAATTAATTTACTAGGAAAAAACCTCCAGCAAAACCAAAAGCCAGGAAGGACTGCTTAATTTGTCTTGATGTACAATTTGCACTTGATGTCAAAAGTAAGAGACAGACAGACATGACAAAGGAAAAGCCAGAAAATCAGATTTATACTTCTAAAAAGCATCCACACATGCAGGCTAGGCATGGTGCCTACGCTGTCTACAGCATTTGTACTTCGCACTGTAATTATACCACCAACCGCTTGGCGGTATGGGTCTTTCTGGGTCCCTCCTTCATCTTTCCGTGTTGTAGTACTATGGGTACAGTTGCTCATGCAGAATCAGCACAGGTTCCCCAGCAGGACATGAGGTCCAGGCCAATGGCGCATGGCTCCTTATAAGTGAGCCAGAACTCATGCGCCATCTTCTGACTATTGCAGTTCAGTGGCAGCTAAATGCACGAATGTATCAGGGAATCTGCCGTGGCTGTCTGCTGCTGGTTATGTTGTCTCCATGCCGTGTGATCACAGATAACTGGAGCCATCAGCGTGACTAGAGGCCCTCCACTTCTTAGCCACCCATGCTGCTCTTTCACAAAAGTGGCGAATGGCTTCTCCCTCCATCTGCTGTTGATATCTCTCTTTTCACAGTCCTTCCCACTTCTGACACCAGTGTAGCAATGTTGAGATGTTGAGTAATTGGACAGCTGAGACTACTTGAGAGAACACATGACTCAGATTTTATTAAGAGACAGTGAACATACCAAAACAGTATCAAAGAAAGGGCATCACCCTCCCCTCCTATTTTACTTATGGTGCTGAAACTAATTAAACACAACCTGATAAGTTAACCAAGAACAACATTTAATAAGAGCCAAATAAAAACAGAAGACATAGAAAGGTTTTACCAATTCATTGTGCTGTCTGTTAATTATATATGCAGAGAAAAAAAAAAAGGCTACCAATAAAAACCCTCAGGTCACGCCTACTTTCTGTACCCAGAATTAGAACCAAACACAATAAGGTGGCGTTCAGCTTTTATGCTCCTCCCCTGTGGAACAAACTCCCAGAATGCATCGGGCCTGCTGAAAATCTCATTCGCTTTAAGTCAAGATTGAAACCCGTTTTATATATTGTTGGGCCATTAAATACCTACAGGGAACGAAAAGCACATGCTGAGAAGAGATATAAACCTCAACTCTGACAAGCATTGTTCACATCATACACATTTCAATTTAAATAGTATCTCTAGTATCCAACTATCATGTTCGAGTGTGACTTTGATTCAGGTACAGGGCGAAATGTGAAGCAAAAGGTCAAGGATAACTGCCAAAGAAATCAGATTTATACTGCGTTACTTGTAGGTTCAACTTGGAGTCAAGGAGCTATTGTCTGGTTTACAGCTGTTTTGCTATATCCATAGGTGTCGGGGCCCAAAGGGCCTTTTAAAAGCAGAATATGCTGTCTGCTCTGCTGGATTCGTGAGATTACAAGTTTCTGAAGGTTTCAGAATCCCAGTGGTCTGGTTGTGTAAAGACATAGATCTCACATGTTCTTGTTATTTCTGGAGTTCTCTACATCTTCTAAACAGAACCTCTATTCATATGTGGTCCAAATCTCATTGAACATAATATATACATGTAAATATATATATATGTATATATATATATACATATATATGTGTGTGTGTGTGTGTGTGTGTGTGTGTGTGTGTGTGTGTGTGTGTAGTTCTCTGAATAGCCTCCAGCTGATCCAAAGTGCAGCAGCACAAGGGCTGTAGTATTCAGAAGAGATTACCCTTCTTTCTCCTGTGTTACCCCCCTCTTTGTGCTCTCTGTAAAATTTGGAATGCAATTCAATATTCTATTACTTGCACATAAAGTCCTAAATGGCCTAGCTCCACGATATTTGCAAGACATTACAGCACCATCCTAATAGAACATGTTCCTAATAGAGCTTTCTGCTGTCAGAGCGCAAGTTTACTTGTAGCTCCTAGAATATCCAAATGTAGGTTCGGAGGACAGGCCTCCTGCTATCGAGCTTTATTACTATAGAACCAATTTCCAGTTTGGGTTCCAGAGCTGCATGCTGCCCCGCAGTCCCACCCTCTGACCACCTCAGTGTCTGCTGTCTACATTTGTTTATGTAGTCGTCTTTGCAGTACATCTGCCAACCAAGTATCAGTCATACGTACGTAGAACTCTTAGTTCTCCTGCTCAAGGATATATATATATATTTATATAAATATACACTATAAACATTAATATGATATCAATCTGTCATGCAGATGATATACATAGAAATTCATAGAAATTGCACAAACTGTTGCAAAACACTTAAGAATCATCACATTTTTTAATCAAGATAATATTGTACTGTAATGCTGTGATAGCAAGTTTTTTGTTTTTTTTTTGGTTGATTAGATGGCTCACGTTATTAATGTTGAGCAAGTGACTCTTGTATCTCAAGTCACAGATATGATGGTGCTGAAGAAGGTCAGTGGAGGGTTGCAGAGCACTCAAGCCTGTAGCAGAGGACAGAACCCTCCAGAAATCTGTGTGCACTGCAGAATTAACTCTTTTAACTGGCTGAACATGTTATTTCACAAGCAACTGTAGCAGCAAGAAAAACGTCCAAAGGTCCTTTGATACTTTTTAAGTGATAGCAACCTTGCCTAACTCAATCATACTTTTTATTTTTTATTTATTTATCCTTCAGCTGTTCTCAAGACAGTTGAACATCTAATGGTGAGCAGCAAGTTTGAGATCTCAAACTGTGAATTAATAAGTGCTTAAAACTTTGACTGAGAGCAACTAAGGTACAGTGAACCATAAATGAAAGCACTCATACAGGACACTGAAGTTCTGAAATCACCAAGTTATGATTCTTGGATGACAAACCATAATGTCAAAGAAAATCACTGAAATGACTTTTTACAGCAGATAGATAAACACTAAAATGTGGAGCTTGGATTAATGCATAAAAATTAAGCTGGGCGAGCAAATAAAATGTGTCCTAATTTGGGATCATTCTGGTGGTTTTTATAAATAATTATTCAACACTAATTTAAAACAAAGCCAAAGTACTTCAACCTCTCATAGTCTGAAGCGTCTTCCTTTCTGAAGTTGCTCAATAACACTTCGATTGACTGCACTTCTTTACAGGGGAAGATTATGGTTTTATAGTTAGAGCAGGCACAAGAGTTATTTCACTGATGGAAGCACGTGCACACACACTCATAAACCAACAACACAACAAGAGAACACAGACACATAATAATAATAAGTGTAAGTTTGATTTGCAATCTATTTACATGTATGTACAAGCTTAAATGAACCGTGCTCAGCCGCCTACCTATAAATCCTTGTAGTTGCCATTTATCCGCCCTCATATGTAACGTGCTACAAGCATGACATCATCAAATCATTTCACAGTATACTGTGATTAGATTTTGGAGGATTCTATCTCTTTTTATACTACCCACCAATCAAGGCGCTCAGCAAAATTAATCTTATAATTTCAGTGTTTTTGTGTTTAATTTGGCAGGTTTTTCACAGCTTTTGAACTCAAAACCATCTGTCGGATCTGGCACGAATGTCCATTCTCAATATTATGATGTAAGAAAACCTCTAACCCTTAGTAGTTATCACGACTCTCCAAAAAATACAAGTATATATCTCATAGCTACATTGACAGACAAACATTGCTGGCTCGAATACCATTTTATGGCCTTTAGAGCTTTAATAGAAGAATACAACAAATACTAAGACCTTGTTGTGGGTTGTGTTGTCAAAGGTATTATTGTAACACGTACGGTTATGTAAAATATTACTACCTATCAGACACTATGAACTATAACTGTGCTCAACTCAGCAACTAGTTAAAAAAAAAGAAAAAAACGAAACTATGCAACACAGCATGTACTGTCAGAAATGCAGAGTATGGACATCTGAGACATCTGAGCATCATCTTACGCTGATTTGGTAATCCACAAAACAAAGTGCCTTTGGCCCTTTCCCACGCCTGGCACTCTAATAGCCTCTAAATTCAGTTGACATTCAGCAAAATCATTGCTAATCCCACTTTTGGGCTGATATCCCCGCTGTGCCGCCCCTCTGACCTGCTCATAATGTTGCATTGTAGCTGAAACGTCTTCAATTTCAATGTCTTTAATCAGGTGGGGTATCCATCATAGGTTGGTCACATTGGTCAATTATGAAAAAAAATCTTTTTTGGTGAATGAACTGAACTGAATCAGCTACTCAAACAATGCATCTCCACTTCACAGCTCAGTTGAGCTCAGTTGTGAATGAGGCAGTGAACAAAGAATGAAAAGCACATCAGTGAACACTGAGATAATCCAAAAAGTTACGGGAGTTAATCTAAAACTGAGTATGCCTTAGCTTGGTTATGAGAGCAGCTGTGAAAGTGACAAGGCCACAGCACTGCAAAGACAAGCAAAATCCTACCATTAGAAAGTATGTTGCCATGGTGATGAATGTACTCTGTGCTCTTTGAAACTGAAAATGTAGGTTTACTGCTTACTTTGATTTTACTTAACCTGCTTTCTGGAATGCCGTCCAGAGAGGAAAGAGTAATCAAAATAGTGTCTTTTATTTTAAACTGAGACTTTAATTTATTTAAAAAAAAAACAAAATTCAAAAATGATTAAAAAAAAAACTAAACAGGCAACACGAGGTGCAACGAGGTGCAACCAAATTTATGGTTGTCATGCCAGAAACCTGATTGGTAGATTTATTCTGCATTTTTGAACCCAAAACTATCTTTAATCAAACAGGAGAACTTAACAAAACTAAAAAAAATAAAAATAAAAAATAAACCATGATCAAAACATGACACAAGCCTTTTCTTTTGTTGGACTTTTGTTGCACTGCAATACCTGTAATACCACTCATAGCAATCACCCCAACCGTTTCTGTCTTTAGTCAACAAGAACCAGGTGTATATAATGTCCAAAGTTACAAAGTATAAAACAGAATAAAACCAGCTTAAAATTAAAAAAGCCAAATTCATCCACTGTGCTAGTGTCTGGCTAAAATGCTCTCTAAAAACCGACTTTAAGAGAAAAAGAAAGACTTATGGCTTAAATTAGTGAATGATTTAATTTTCTTTTGCATGCAAAAGAGTCAAAACATACAGTTCAAGTTTCAATGCAGGAGTGACACAGAGAGTCGTCAGTACAGCAGTTTTACAGAACAGCGCTCGGTTCTTTTTAGACAAAATAACCTGCAGCTCTCAAAACAACATGTTTGCAGCCATGTAAGACAGTTAAACCCAAACTGGACAGACGCAACACTGGTCTGAACTGAATGGACTCATTGTGACCTCACAGAGGGACGACAAAGTTCCGCCACAATGGTCATGAATCACCCACAGAATTCATTTGTGCGTCTGTGTTTATCACACTGAGGTTCTGTAAATTTACTCTGCACCGGTGTTGATTTTCAGGTTTTTCTTAGTTCTCCCAATTTAGCCTTTTTTGCTTGTATTCCTTTATGTCTTATTTTCGTAGTTGCTTAACTTCCCATAATCCCAAAGTCTGTGTGCGGGTGTGTGTTTAGTTCTGTTTATCTTCTCTTTAGCTTGTTACTCCTGAATGTCGTAGCTGTCGAATGGAAGTAGCCATTAAATTTCATAACTGTTGATGTACTGTTCAAGGGTTTGATTGCAAGGTAGAGGATGCCAAACTGAACACTGTTGTCACTTTCCTCATTCTCAAAGCAAATGCTGCAGCAGCACCACAGCACAAAGACTGTGTTCTGTATTGTAAATTTCAATTCTTATGCTTATTTGTCATATGACATGTATCACTATGAGAAATCTGCACTGCAAATAAACTGTTTTTAGATGTATTGCATCATGTTGATGGTAGGTAGACGGCTGTCCTCCTCTTCAGCGACACCTCCCACCAATCCCAGTTTGCGCTGCTGCATTGGATTTCCTCTCCAGCCTACCTGGAGCCATCCAGGAATCCAGCTTTACACAGTGTTCCAACCTGGAGTTGGGATTGTAGCTTTCTCATGACACTAAATCACATTCTCACTTGCTGCAGTATTTTGCCCCTTATGTGTTGTGGACAAGAATATGACAGAACTAGAATTTAGTCTGGCCATTAGAATGGGCACGAACCAAGACGCCATGCAAAACAAGATGCTGAAAAACATTCACGCATGCTCTGAAGCCACACAGATTATAACAGGAGGCTATAATTTGAAATATGGGATTTACTTTCTGGGGACTTGGAATGCCACTTTGAGCAGACACCTGCTGCGAATTTCAAGAGCCTAATTGTATCTGCAGCTAAAAGGGAAACTCAGTGTCACATCTTCTATAACAGCACTCTTTAAAAAGGATTTTGAGATTGCCAGCCTGTGCAGTCAGTTTGAAATGTTACCAGATGCGATTCAAGCTTTTGAAGACCTAATGGTGTCAATTACATTAGTAATGAAAGCTCCACATGTAGCACATTTTCGACTGCTAGAGGTGCACACACTGTTGAAATTTTTGCACCATCCCCGTATCAACAGCAAGTGCTAAGAGCTTTTTCTCCTCCCTCCATTGGATGATCCTAAATCATCAATAACCTAAAACATACTCAACTGTTAACTGTGCACCCACATGCACAGGGGTGCACGGGCATCATGGATGTTTCAGTAGTAGCCAGGCAATTTACACAACACAAACACAGAGGGAGACAGTTCTTCTGTGCTTCTTTAAGACCAGTGGTTAATCCTGCCTTTTTATATTTTGTATGAATGTACCTTCTTCAGTCTCTGAATAATCTGTTAGGTATAATTAACCCTCCTTTTCAGTAATATGGATAACAACCACTTGCCTTACGTGACAACAATGATCATAATCATCAGGATTTGAGAGATGATAAACACTATAAACAACATCAAAATGCCATGTCACCAAAATAGACAAAAGGGATTTAAGTCTTGCCAGTCAAAAGGTTAAATAACAATTTAAAGTGGCAAAATTAAGTCCACCTTTCCTTAGGTGTGCCATACCGTGCAGTGTCAAATGACCTAGTGTTCCGAAACATGATTCAACATATGCCAGAATAGTCATGTCTCTTTGATGATGGACTTCTGATTTACTTTTCTTTATTATCTGAATAATGGTAAAAGTGGTAAAAGTGGAAATGCAATTCAAGTTGGTGAAAGCATCATTTATGTGTGTATGCGATAGGCCCAACTTATTCAAAATGTGTTTCTATCCTCTAATGATATATTTTGTAACACTTGTCATACTGTTGTAATGTCAGTGTTACCACATGGTAAATGAAGAAATATCCTACTGTCGCTTTAAAATGGTTGTATTTGGACCCGGACTTCTTTATGTAATAAAACAACTTCAAACAGTTGGGCAGTGCATTTAAAAACAACGATATTATATGTGCAGGCTCAGCCATTTGAATGGATCAGCTGGTTTATTCATGGTCACACAACAGGAGAAGCTGAACACTAACATTCAACTTGTAACACATGATTATTATCACAGTATTTACAATAAGGGTACATGCTAATTGGAAACACATCCAGACCAGAACTAATGTAACTGTCAAATTCCGCCTCGGATTCAACATCTGTCCCTGTTTGTGAAAAGGCAACTCAGTTTTAACCGATAGGTAGTTTATGTTTTATCGGCAATAAAATATGGGTTAATGAGATTTACTAATGCTTGCATTCTGTTTTTATTTACATGTTGCACATTGTCCCAACCTGGAATTAGGATTGTGCCTTGACACTAAATGATATTCTCACCTGCTGCAGTATTTTTCCCATTATGTGTCACGGACAATGTGTCGTTGGACACCCAACCAGTCAAAGATCTCTGAGTCAACCTGAGGTAGAAGGTCCATCTGTGGGGAGGTTTCTGGTGGTGCCAATGCAGCTGCGCAGACAAACATGAGCTGAGCGCTCCTTATGTGTTTGACAGTGAGGAGGAGACAGCCAGGTATGATCATCGGTAGAAGCAGGTATCAGTTTCTAGAGATGCGTGGATTTTAATGTAAATCAAAATTACTTTTTCTTTTTTAGGGTCCATGGAAATGCCAAAAATATATATAAAAAAAAAAGATTGGTTGTATATTGTATAGACTCTTACAACTATCATATACAACACAACATCTTGACCGGTCCTCTGTGATTATACCAGTCTTGACTCAAACATTCACAGCAGGATTCACAGGACATAGCATTGATTACACTTTCAGTTTACAGTAGTTGCATTTTAAACACACAACCCCCATTTGCTGGCCATGACTTTACTGAGAAGATTTGCAATCTCATTCAGTCCAAGACCGAGACAAAATAAAAAGTGATTGAAGCTGTGAAGGACAAATTTGTCATTGCAGCCATTTCAGCGATAGTATGATGATGGGACTATCGCACTTTGAAACCTAATGTTTTTTCACTGACTGCTAGAGTCACTGTTTGTTACAAAGCCAAGCCTCTGTATACATGACTGTCACAGTGTCACCGAGCAGCCTATGTTAATTATGTCTAAAAAGGCCATTATAACATAATACAAATTGTTGATATCTCTATCTACTAATATATAGAAAGAAATAAGTTTGCTTCATATCCAGATATATTTCAGTTTCAGTGTCTGTTAAAGGTAACTTCACCATAGTTATGGTTAAATATACACAGAAATACACAATAAATCAATATTTAATTATTCCAGTTTTCCACACTGTCAACATTTTCTAGACTTTCATTTACATGTTGTCAAATAATGTCAGTCAGTTCTTTTAGTCAACACAGACACACATGGGACACCTACTGTAGGCCTGAAACTATAACGCTGTCCTACCCCTTTTGCAACAAAGCCAGTTTAACCCCTGGATAAACTGCAGTCTGTGTGTGAAAATGTGTGAACTGATGGTAACTGGAGCTTCTCCGGCAGCACTGATGACAGATGAATTCTGACCTCCATCTCAGCACATCAGTGCACTGCATCTCCATGTGTCACTATTCCACTCAGCTGTAAATAAATCTACTAAAGCTTTCTCTTTTCCACATTTTCCTTACCTGGTGTTGAGTTACATTTACCTTGCACATAGCCACCTCAAAGTCAGATTCAGACAAAACATGTTTTCACCAACTAACATTGCTGCCATGTGATTTACAGAAAATAAAAAAATAATAGGTTCATAAATTCATTGAAAGAAGTTAAAGTGTTCATTGAAATTCACATTGTGTATATGTTTGTGTGTATGCCATTTTGTGCTTATACTTGGAAACCCCTATTGTTAAATGTACATAAAGGATTTGGCGTTGAAGCAGTAAGCAGAATGTAATCCACTGGCCTCGTATTTTTCCTAAAGGCTAGTGGCATGCGCAAAAGCAGGCCCACTTTCAGTGAGCAAAGCTATGAGTCATGTCCTAGTCTGATTCAGCCCTCAACATTACAAAAAACTTTTTTTGTTTTAAGAGTCGTGTGGGTCAGTGTTTAGCTGTCTACAGAGAGTGCTTTATCGAGGGGATCATCAGTGGTGGCGGGTTTACATGAATCAAAGATCACAGACCTGCTAACTGAAGCTTTCAAGCAGTGTCTGAACACATCTGTCACCCTGCATCTGCTACATGGGAGATTTTCATAATAAAACTAATATCACAGATTGTGTCCTTCGCTCTAAAGTTTCATACTTGATAATCATTTGTAGTGTGACAATTGAAAGCTGCGTCCCTTTTTGTTCATCAGTGATTGAACCTTCTCACTTTATTGGAGCTGATTCTGACCTGATAATGATCTGATATTTCATTTCCCCTTGGAGATTAAAAATGCATTTCCAAATTGAATTGAATTAAATAAAACCTATTCATTTGTTAAAGATAAAAATGTTTACTTTTTGAAAGACTTTAATATACATGTTACAGGATCTAAATACTGTGATCTCAAATTACTTTTATTGCAGCCATTTGTGAATCATACAGCACACATTATTTACAACAATAATTCATTAATTACAACATTAATACAATACAACATTTCATATTAAAATACTGGATTTTCTACCAAATCTGCAAGGCATTTATAAATTAATGTGAAAAAGAAAAAAAACCTCTGTCATTTTCAAGGTTTATGCAAAATTGATCTTTACCAGGTTGTAAAATTTGGATAATATAAACTCTCTACATTTTCTAGCCATAAAGTTACACTAGATGCCATTAAATTGGCATCTAGGTGATCCCATTGATCCACAAATCAAAAGAAATGACTGATTTTTGCTACTCAATGTTTAACTCGAGGAACAAAACATACACAGACAAGGAAGGACAATTGATGGAGTTAAACTTTAACACACTTTCTGTTTTATCTCAGTTTAACTCGATCAACAATGTCGGACAGTCGGAATGCAACTACGCTGAGAGAGATTAGTATGCAGGGACTGTGGGACATTTGGAAACTTCAAAACCCAACATCAAAGTTAACCAAGAAAAACCAGGTGGCTCAGTGTTCAAATGTCTGGAAGCAGAATGTGATTCAGATGAGGAGCATCATTGATGCTGCAGGTAGCTAGAGCCCGGACAACAGGTCAGAGGGGGAATATCGTCACCTCCACCCTCAGAGAATGAACATCAAGCCCCATTAACATTAACATTGTGGTTACACTTTTTCTACTTCATGTTGTGTGCGTGAGTGCACGCCTGCCTGGGTGTGTGCACGCCTGCCTGCGTGTGATTGTGGCGTAGGGGGTACTATGTAATTGTGACTAATTGTTTAATTTTTATTTATTTATTTTTTTTATTTATTTATATTATACTTAATGGCATATCAGTAAGCTCAATATATATATAAAACATGTTCATGGCACCTTCACACACATCAAAACATATTTTTAACAAACTAAATTTACTTTAACAAACACGCAAAATGCACACACAGAAGACAGTTTTATTAGGTTTATTAGGTTGACAGTGTTTATATATATTAGTGATTGCTTATGTTCTGTCTGTGTTTTAATAATAATAATAATATCTAATTTAATTGTAGTGATGGCATATATATATATATATATATATATATATATATATATATATATATATATATATATATATATATATATATATATATATATATATATATATATATATATATATATATATATATCTTGATATCTAGGCGAAGATCAAAAAAACAAAAAACGTGATCCTTTGTTTTAATCTTCATGTGGCTTTTTCTGAGCCAGGCTTTGTCTGGTCTCTCACCTAGGACCTGGTTGTGTTGGGTGACCCTAACCCGGGACTTAAGCCCCAGACACCGAGTTCCTAGGATCATTGGAACATGCAAACCTCTTCACCATTGTTAAGGTGGCAACTCAAGGAGGAGTTTGGCAGATAAATACTGACAAATAAAAACTATTATCTTCTTTCTTCACCTGAACATTCCATCCTCTCTTCTGTTAGTAGTGCTCAAGCCTAATTTTGAATCATTTATTCAAGCTTATACTAATATTCACTCTGTCGTTGTTCCCTGCGTTTCTGTGTCATCTCAGGAGTTGACAGGTCTGCCAACCTGGGTGCCACCTCTCTCCCTCAGTCTGCCTTGGATGATCTGATTCTGCTAGTTGTAAATAAGACCTTTTTTGAACTGCATCCCGGATGAACGTCTACTTTCAGACCCAGCTAGACCCCCAAACTCCCTAACAAGGCATGTATCACTTGCAGAGTGAAGAAGTCGACTTTTTTATTTTGACTTATGCAAAATCAAGCGGTGGTGTGACTGAACTCCAGCGATGATGAATCCAGGTTCTGGCAGGAGGTGAAACAGTTGATGGCTTGATGCAGAGTGAACAGCATTTGCATTAATGGAAAATAAGGAGATCACTGTGGATTTGTGGAGGGTTGAATTCACTCAACCTCCGTTCCACAAAGGAGGTTTTACATGGTCTCCCACTTTCAGTACCTCGAGTTGCAAATTGCTAATGACATGTCATGGAGGGTCAACAGAGCTGCCCTATTAAAGAAGGCTCATAAGCACCTTTACAAAATACCACAACCCTCACCACCTTCTACAGGCGAGAAGGGGAAAGTGTCCTCACATCTTGCATCATCAGTGAGTGGTATGGCAACTGTTCTACTGCAGAGAGGAAGGTTGACTTAGATCTGAGCTAAAGCTTTAAAGCAGTACTCCAGCAGCTTCTGTGCTGTGGGAGGTCCGGGTCAATGAGCCATCCCAAAGGTCTTTCCAGTCATGAGCTACCTAATCCCTATTTCAAAGAAACCTACCCATTTAATCCTGAAAAATGTCTGTGATTCAGTGATGATTAATTATTAGTTTTGTCCTTTTTAATTCTTGGTTGGATCTGTCCTTCTACAGTTTGGATCTAAATGTCTTTGACAAAGGTTGAAGACTAAAAAAATGTTTAAAAAAAAGGATTATGCACTCATGAAAACCTTTATTATCATTGATTATTGATTATTGGTTTACTTGCCCTAACATCCATCATACATGTTCAGTAATCATTATTTGTGGTGTTTCTCAAGTCACGTTGATGTTGTGTGGTGAGTGATAATATAAACCAAATCTATAATGTATTTTTCTATAACCTTTTTTTTTTTTTTTTTTTTTTTTTTACATAATTCCTTATTTTTCTACTCTGGCACAGTTGTCTAAGCACTTTACTGTGTGTCTGTGTGTGTGAGTGTGTGATGTGAGATTCAGCTTTTTCCTTGATGGATTTGGAGAGACTGTCTGCATAGCAAATCTCTCTTCATAATGTGCCACATTTTGAACAGACTCCTTTCACTCAGCAACAAACTGCATATTTGCCTTGTTTTTTGAAACAAACTAGTAAAAGAGAATAGCTGCAAAAATAAAAAACTGTTTGGTTAAATTTACCAATGTCTGTGGACTCATGTGAGATTGAGATGATTGTTTTGTTCAGAAGCAGAGATACTCCATCCATCCATCCATCCATCCATCCATCCATCCATCCATCCATCCATCCATCCATCCATCCATCCATGTTACTCTCATTCACATAGTTGTACCTATACCTGCATATATCCATATCCATGTGTACTATACTAAAAGAGTATTGGGTGGTGCTGTCAATTCCTGAGGTTTCCTTTTCATTCTCAAATTATATCCTTATTATTTTGTATTTCAGCTCTCCTGCTTCACAAGATTGTCCTTCTACTGCTAAACTCTCCCTTTTTCCTTTTTCCATGTTTTGTCATGACAGTTTAGTTAATACTGTCTCTACTGAGCGTTTATCTAATCAGGTTGTAAATTGTACTCCTTTATTAACTCTTTTTTTTTTCTTTTTTAACCATTTTGGATGTAGAGTTGTTTTGGGCTTTGGATGGTCTTCCACTGCAAACCAACTCTAAATCATCACCCCTCCATCCTTGGTAGTGAGTATGCTGTGCTTAGTTTTAGTCATAGTGCCGGGAACTACGATCCAACAACACCACTATAGTATCATCTTTCAACAGGACATTGCTCCAGAAGTCTTGTGATTTAGGTAAGTAATGTGTTTGTATCTTATAGACTAGATTACTGTAATGTATTATTGGCAGGACGTCCAGGTAATTCTCTGAATATCCTCCAGATGATCCGAAATCAAGAAACGTGAGTGCTGACAGGAATCAACAAGAGAGAGCACGTCATTCCTGTGTTAGCCTCCCTCCATTGGCTCCCCGTAAAATTTATAATCCAATTCAAAATTGTATAAGTTGTGTACAAAGTCCAAAATGACCTAGCTCCACAATATTTGCAAAATCTGATTGTGCCAGTGAGATACTGTTCTCAGGAGTGGACATCCGTGTAACTTTACCTCAAGGCCAGACAATGCTTAGAAGAACACAAACAAAAATTGGAGCTAATACTCAGTCCCTATAGGCCTCATTGAGCATATATTAAATTCCATGACAGTCCAGTTAGGAGACTGAGCAAATGTGGTTTGCTTGATAGGGTTGCCATGAGAAAACCACTTATGTCTAAAATAAACATGGGAGAGAAAAGGTTTGCAAAACCACATCTGAACAAATTCAGTTCAATTCAATGTTATTTATATAGCATCAATTACAATATAAGTTGTCTCTAGGGGCTTTCCAGCGACCCAGAACATGTCCCCGAGCAATTATTACATAAACAACGGCAAGTAACAACTCTCCTCGTGGGAGAAAAACCTTAAGCCAAAAAGTGGCAAGGAAAAACTCTCCTTTAAGAGGAAAGAAACCTGGATCATGAGGGGGGACCCTCCTGCTGAAGACCAACCAGGTAGAGCAGGAAAAGGGAGATCAGAAAGATAGAATGAAGGACAGAGAGAGGAGAGACACAGACACACCGTCAATGGAACAAAAGACAAGATATATAAGTATATATGAGTGTAACTATCCATCAGCAGCAGAACTGAGAGTTCTGCGTTTATGTGACTGATACGTGGTTAGTTAGTAGACTACAGAAACAGGTGTAGACAGCAGACACTGAGGTGGTCAGAGGTGGGACTGCAGGTCAGCAAGCAGCTCCTGAGGTTCTGGCCTGAAAACATGTACAGAAGAGAAAAAGAGGAGACAGACCAGCACAAAAAACTGCAAGAACAATGGAGAACAATTATACTTATGAGATACTTCTGATTAATAACTGGATTGAGTAAGGGGGGGACTGGGACAAAACACCGGCCTTGGCATTTTTACGCAGACCGGCCCTAATTTACTAATTTACTCCTTAAAGTTGTTAATGCCATGCGATTAATTTGTGGGGATTAGGGAGAGTGGACACATTTGATACTACCATAAAGTTTAATTTATTAATAAAAATAAAAATTTACAATCTATCAAAATAATGACTCTTAAAGCAGAATTCCTCCTCCAACATGTTGCTGTGTGTTTAATGAAGAAGGAAATGGAAATTTATAACCATGAGAAATGGTTATTCTGTGTCTAGACAAAGTAGTACTTCAAAAATTAAGCAGCTGAATTTTAAACAAATCCTCCAAAGAAAAAAAAGAAAAAGAAGACATTGTCAGTGTGAGATAGAGAGAGAGCAGGAAAGAGAGACGATGTCTAATGACTGATCAGGTGCAGCTGTGACTACTGGTCCTAACACACTAAAGTACTAACTATATGCTTTATTAAACTAAAACCAAACTTAAAACATTTCTAAGGTAAAGGTGGTGTCAGCCTCCTTAACCCAAACTGGAAGTTTGCTCCATAGTGATGGTTCCTGATACCCGAAGACCCGTCCTCCAAATCTACATTTGGATCTTCTAGGAACTACGAGTACACCTGCACTCTGAGAACGGAGAACTCTATTAAATATTGTGGCGCTAGGCCATTTTGGACTTTATACACAAGTAATAAAATTTTAATTTGGATTCTAATGGTGAGCCAATATGCTTTTGTTTTTTTTTATGTCTATTGGTCTGACTGGCCACAAAACTCTCATATTGGCAGCCCAGTTGAACTGGGTTGGTCCAATCAGATGTTGAAACACAAACACCTGATCAGTCATTAGACATCGTCTCTCTTTCCTGCTCTCTCTCTATCTCACACTGACAATGTCTTCTTTTTCTTTTTTTTTTCTTTGGAGGATTTGTTTAAAATTCAGCTGCTTAATTTTTGAAGTACTACTTTGTCTAGACACAGAATAACCATTTCTCATGGTTATAAATTTCCATTTCCTTCTTCATTAAACACACAGCAACATGTTGGAGGAGGAATTCTGCTTTAAGAGTCATTATTTTGATAGATTGTAAATTTTTATTTTTATTAATAAATTAAACTTTATGGTAGTATCAAATGTGTCCACTCTCCCTAATCCCCACAAATTAATCGCATGGCATTAACAACTTTAAGGAGTAAATTAGTAAATTAGGGCCGGTCTGCGTCAAAATGCCAAGGCCGGTGTTTTGTCCCAGTCCACCCCTTACTCAATCCAGTTATTAATCAGAAGTATCTCATAAGTATAATTGTTCTCCATTGTTCTTGCAGTTTTTTGTGCTGGTCTGTCTCCTCTTTTTCTCTTCTGTACATGTTTTCAGGCCAGAACCTCAGGTGCTGCTTGCTGACCTGCAGTCCCACCTCTGACCACCTCAGTGTCTGCTGTCTACACCTGTTTCTGTAGTCTACTAACTAACCACGTATCAGTCACATAAACGCAGAACTCTCAGTTCTGCTGCTGATGGATAGTTACACTCATATATACTTATATATCTTGTCTTTTGTTCCATTGACGGTGTGTCTGTGTCTCTCCTCTCTCTGTCCTTCATTCTATCTTTCTGATCTCCCTTTTCCTGCTCTACCCAGCTGGTCTTCAGCAGGAGGGTCCCCCCTCATGATCCAGGTTTCTTTCCTCTTAAAGGAGAGTTTTTTCTTGCCACTGTTTGGCTTAAGGTTTTTCTCCCACGAGGAGAGTTGTTACTTGCCGTTGTTTATGTAATAATTGCTCGGGGGTCATGTTCTGGGTCGCTGGAAAGCCCCTAGAGACAACTTATATTGTAATTGATGCTATATAAATAACATTGAATTGAACTGAATTTGTTCAGATGTGGTTTTGCAAACCTTTTCTCTCCCATGTTCATTTTAGACATAAGTGGTTTTTTCATGGCAACCCTATCAAGCAAACCACATTTGCTCAGTCTCCTAACTGGACTGTCATGGAATTTAATATATGCTCAATGAGGCCTATAGGGACTGGAGTATTAGCTCCAATTTTTGTTTGTGTTCTTCTAAGCATTGTCTGGCCTTGAGGTAAAGTTACACGGATGTCCACTCCTGAGAACAGTATCTCACTGGTAACTATCTTGACTGCTTTTTACTTGTGAGTAATCATTCTCACTCTAGAATGATGAATTCCAAACTATTTGAAAATAGGTTTATATTCCTTTTTAGTTTTATGGGCTGCAATACAAATGCTTCTCTAAGACGGATGCTTTTGCATTTCCTTACTGGCATTTGTTAACACACATCTGGATGCTCCAGATCAACAAACGGCCAAAACATCTGCTTTTATAGAGGTCTGCCCACCTACTGATGATCAATTCATCAGCAGCTGAGGAAGATAAGCCAATGCATGTGCAGCACACCTGGGGTTTGGGAATCTTCACATGACATTTTATTTTAAAGATTTCAATGGTTATTTTACCAAACAAGACCCAGGTGGTTGAGAGTTCTTGGTTTTTACTACCAGCCTGTGACCATCAGCAGTCTGCTAACAAAGGATGCATGCAACCAAGGGAAGACAATATTTACGACCCGTCTAGCCAGTGACTAAGTTGTCAAGGCAACCCCCAGATAAGTATAAAAGAAAAGCAGTCATAGACTTTGTCACATGCAGAGACTCATATTTATTAGCTCCAGAGGATTTACTTTAAGTTGATCAAAGTTTGTAATTTCACTTTAATTCAGTTTATCAATGTTTTAACTGCAATTTATTATTTTCCTTCACAATGATAAAAACAATATGACTCTGTAATCTATGTGATCTTCAGAACCAGATCTAATGAAAATAAGTGTTAGTGTCATTTAACGTTTATCAAGTAAAACACTGTTTTAACTTTCTTAAACCTGAAAAAATATGTGATCTTGGATCAGATGATGGATGGAAGGAGACATTGATAAACTCAATGTTTCTCTTAGCAGTGGAGGAGAGAAAGATCAGTCCAGAGTACAATGATGAACTATTGCACATTATCAGTTTTTGTACAGAAAATGTTTAGGCTGTTGAAGGTATTTCCCTCCTTTGATGTGAATTAAGTGTGTTGCAAACTAGCGATTTCCCATTCATGACAACTCCGACAGGGGCAAATTTTAGCAACCATCCGTTGAACCCAGCATCGGGTAAACGCGATGGTCATTTTTTTATTTTACTGTCCAGTTAAGACGTTAAACAGTATATCCTGCTGTAAAGCTCTGACAGCTGGCAGCTCTGGAGATATTTCGTTGGGGTTCGGCTGAAGGAGGTGGGAACATTGAGTGCAGTGGTGTGTTCCCGAGGGCTTGCTGAGCAACATAGATGCGTTTTCTACGAAGGGAAACGGACTTCAAAACCAGTCTTCAGAAATCAATGGGTCATGTGGCATGTTGGAAACATTCTGAGCCAAAATACGGAGTGTGTACCTGCGTGAAGTAGTACAGTGTGTCAAGTTTTTGAGAAATTTTACTATACTATTTTTTGTTAGTTCACCATCAACATCACTGTTATTTTTCCTTTTGTGTAAAATATTCATTTTTATAACATCAAGTTACTTACTCTTTTATCTGGAATCTACCTCAGATCCAGAAATATTATTAATTTTAATTTGCCAATTTTTACTTTACATTATATTTCATTGGCTACATGCTCAAGCCAAAGCCTGTGCAGAACCTTCAAGTGGTAATGATGATTTACTCATGTCTCCATGAGGATCTACCGGCGCGTCCACACAAGCCTTTAGCTGTCTGCAACAAGCCTCTGCCACAGCAGACGCGGCCCCTGGGGACAAACCTGGGTTTCATCTTCACATCTTGGAGTTCTAAGTGGTGCCTTGGCTCAACTGGACCACACCTCTAGTGTAACTATGACATGTGGAGATGATTTTGGGTTGATGTCACAACTTGAAAGAAAGATGTGAGCTCCTGTTAGTACATTTTTCTTCAGTTGATCAGTTCTCATATTTCCATTCAAGGTTTCTCAATCTCCTCTCATTTTAAAATCAGCTGGGTATTTTTGTGATGCCTTACAGGCATAATAATGCTAATTAGACCTTTATTTTAAAGAAGCTTTTCATTTAAAGTGCATTCGGATGGTAAAGGGGATATGTCACTTCCTGGCACTCGTTTTGTGAGAGACGGTCTGCAGAACAGCACGTCACCCACACTTTTAATGCCACAGAGGCAATCTCATGAGCAAATAAACAATTTCATAGTTGCAACTATAGGTTCAAGTTAAAATACATTAAGAGTCAAAAAGGTTGAGTTTAAAAAGTTTGACATTTTTATATTCACACTGTGAAGAGCGCATGCTTGAATAATAGTGATACATCTGGTTTTCTGTATTACAGTTTTCACTCTGTCCTTGTAAGATGATATAAAATCTACATTAAAGAGCCCGTGAAGCCTGTGAAACAGTAATAAAGACAACACCATTTTTATTTTCTGCAGAATGCAAAACACTTTGAGGTTGTTTAGCTCATTAGTGCTCATTTCATTTTTGTTTATTTGGTTTCCTTATCCAGTATTTCCTAGTTTATTCCACCTATGTTTGTTTAGTTCACCATCCTGTAATCATTATGAGTATAAAAAAAAATATTATTTAGAGAGCAGTTATTGTTGTTGTAGCTTGGCATGCCATCGGACTCAATATAAAAATTAAATGTAAAAAAATATAACAATAAAGTTAAATACATAATCTAAAATAAAGAGAAAACCTGAAAATATGTACATACAACCAATATCAAATAAGTCTTTATACAAAAGAGCAAATGAGGAACTGTACAAGATTGGATAGAGTGGACCTCAGTGCTGCTTTGATACTTGATAGATCCCAGCATTTTACTGCATTTTACAGCATTTTACAGCATTTTACAGCACAGGCTAGAATATGTTGTTGCAATTAAAGGAGGCTGACACCACCTCTACCTTTAAAACCAAACTTAAAACATTTCTGTTTAATAAAGCATATAGTTAGTACTTTAATGTGTTAGGGCCAGTAGTCACAGCTGCAGCTGCAGGACCAGACTGGAGCAGCTGGTCTTCAACACAGCTTCATCCTGGATCTGCTGCTGTAGACCTGCTGCAGAGGAACACCAACATGATGCACTGAGTGGTGCCCCTCACCTCCTCTGTTTCTCTTTCCCTTCTTCATATCAATCAACAGTTGTTAAGTAGAAGTATCTCGTAAGTATATTCCATAAATGTTTGCAGGCCAGATCCTCAGGAGCTGCATGCTGCCCCGCAGTCCCACCTCTGACCACCTCAGTGTCTGCTGTCTACACCTGTTTATAGTCGTCTCTGTAGATCACCAACTAACCACGTATCAGTCATATATACATGGAAGTCTTAGTTCTGCTGCTGATGGATAGTTGTACGTATGTATCTTGTCTTTTGCACCTTTGATGGTTCTCTTTTCCTGCTCTATTTGGTTGGCCTTCAGCAGGAGGGTCCCCACCTTTATGATCCAGGACCTGGTCAAGTTTTCTTCCCTCTTAAAGAGAAGTTTTTCCTTGCCACTGTTTGGCTTAAGGACTTTTTACCTGCCGTTGTTTATGTAATAATTGCTCGGGGGTCACGTTCTGGGTCTCTGGAAAGCGCCTAGAGACAAGTTGTGTTGTAATAGACGCTATATAAATAAAATTGAATTGAATTGAATTGATATAAATATATAAATATATTGCACAGCAAAATAACAGGAAATACAAAGATTGTGTACAGTCACCATTCCAAGTCCGATCACACAGCCCTAATATAGGGTCATTTAACCAGACAAGCAATGGGATAAACTGGAGTCCCACCACTGTTGTGTCATCTGCGTACTTTATGATGTGATTAGAGGCGGAGCCAGCGCAGCAGTCATGTCAGCACTGGTAACAGCAGTGGGCTGACTTGATAAACCACATTATTAATGATTTAACAAAAATTACACCAGATCAGAATATAGGGGTAATGTTAGTAAAAGGTTGCACATGCCAGGATTAAATGGCTTATTCAATGGCTTTAATGGCTTAAAAACCGTCTGCAGCTACAACTAGAAGTAGATGTTTTCTGTATAATATTTCTTGTGTCTTGCATTGTTGTGGAGGCTTTTTGAGGAATCTCTGAGATTTGCATTCATTCATTCATTCTTGCACGTATCTCCTGAGGTGCCCCCATAGCATTGCAATCACTTTGAGATCTGGACTTAGACAGGGTTATTGCAAAAAACGTCTGAATGAGGTGGTCATACTTGCTGATGGTTACTTTTTTCTTACATGTCCTGATATATAAACCTTAGTAAGCAAGAGTGTGCTCTCTTTTTCATGTAACAAAGCAAACCAATCTAGACAGAGTGGCCCCTTTTCTGTTTTTAAGAGACAAGAAGCTAAACATGCAGCTGAACCCTCAACTGCTTCTCATTTCACTTTTCTCTGCGTATGGACCTCAGTACTGGAAGGAGACAGTCTCAAGAGCTAAAGGGTACAGAGGTGTTCAAAGGTCTTCAATAGAATTTTCTAGGGTATGTGGCATAGATTCATAGCAGGGTTAAGCAGTCATTTTTGTGTTATTCTGTATATAACAACAAAATATAACCTGTCAACATAATATTCTGAAATATATTAAATGCATGAATTTATTTCTGTTTCTGCACCTCCTGTTGGATTTATTTTAATCTTTTATGGGAGACTTGTGGGGCAATTGTATTTTAAGAAAAGGGCTTCCATTCAAATGCAAATGCTTTTGGACATTAATTATAGCATTGTAGAATTTTTGGCAAAATTAAAGAATAAAAGAAGGGAGAGTTTTTTAATTCCAGCATCGTCTGCTTTCATTACAAACCAGACAATGCTGCATTTCTCCTGAACAGGTGAAATTTGCTTTCTTTATGACATAAAAAAAAAGAGTTAATCTAAATGTGTGGTGGTTGGTTCAGCTTTGCAGGTGCATTTTTTTGTTTGTTTGTTTGACACAGTACAGACATGTTATTTTGTGTCATTTGTACCATTTGCTGAACCTATGTTGACACCAGTCTGTTGCATGCTGCCCATGAATGCGGCTTATCACGAAGAGTTGGCTCTGAGATACATTTTTCTGTCTGACCAGGACCTACAAATAAAAAGGCAGGCGAAGCTAAATAGTAAAAAGCGTCTGCCTGAATTCTTACAGACCAACAGGGAGTTTAGACACATGCTACATCAACATGGAAAGCTTGCTGTGACATCCACTCTTTGAATATTTGCTGCCAATCAAAACTTTTTTTCATATCATGAGAATAATCATTGTAGAATGATTGGATCGCTTGGAAATAGTCGTATAGCCCTTCCAAACAACAACTGCTTCTATAAGATCATTGCAGTTATAATCCTACCTTCAGCTATAACATTATGACTACTGTCATATGAAGTAAATAAACACTGGTCATCTTGTTACAAAGAGGCTATCTTGCTTTTAACCACACAATTGTTTTTCATTCTTATAAAGATGACACTCAGATTTGCATGCCCCTAAAATTAAAGGTTGCTTAGTAAGGAAAGATAGATAGGAAAGCTTAGGAAGCTTGGGTGGCTCTGAACTTAACGAAAAGAAGACAGAGGTGACCCAGGTGGTCCAGGTGTCACAAATGGGTCTTCTCCTGTGGACGTGGGCCCGTTGGCGCAGTACAGAAAGCCTACCCTAACCCAGACTCGGAGGTCAGATCAGAACAGTGAGGAAATCTTCAGCTGAGATAACCGGTGAAGGTTAAAAGCATCCTTTAAAACAGTGATCCTTTGTTACAACTGAGCTGGATTACTGTAACTCTTTGTTTTTTGGTTTTAACCAGTCCTAACTGTCTAGTCTTCAGCTGCTGCAAAATGCCTTTTAATTGGAACACGGAAGAACAAGCGCATTACTTTTGTTTTATTGTCACTGCACTGGCTGCTGGTCCATTTTATAATGCTTTTATTTGTTTTTAAATCTTAAATGATCTCGCCCCACCCTACTGAGCTGCACTTGCACTCCCTTTCCTGGTTGCTCAGATCAGCTGGCTAGTTGCTCCTGGACGTGCCGAGGACACAGCAGGATCAGGGGCAACAGGGCTTTTGCTGTTCCCAAACTGTGGAATTTGTTCCCATTTTATATTAGACAAGCTTCATCATTGGCCATTTTTAAATCTGCTTTAAAGACCCACCTCTACCTCTTTGCTTTTATTTTTACTGTATGTTTACTTATGCTTTAATTTGTGTCTTGTGTTTTAACCTATTTATATGTATTTCATTCTAATGTATTATTATTGTTGTGTTTCAGCACTTTGGTCAGTGGGTGCTGTTTTTAAGTGCTTTATAAATAATCTGGTTTGGTTTGGCTTGGCGTTGCCATGAGCCTGTGCTCGGTGGCTGTCACACAGCCCAGTTATTTGTCTGAATCTCAGTGAAAGTGCAGTGCCCCTGACTTTACCCTTTTAGCAGACGAGAAGAAACTCATATGAGGAAGAAAAATGAATGCATCTCTGAAGGGAATTTGCAGAGAGTGATTCCCTTCCCAAGCTCCTTCTGTAGAAACTGACCACATATCAATTTTTTTATTCACTTGTTGGGTCTCTATTGTTATTGTTTTCAAATCTTTTAAAATGTATGCTGTTATGCATCATCTCTACCTGTTTGTTAATCTTACCTGTCTGTTAAGCCCCCCCCCTACTCACATAATCTTTTTGTCTTGTCGTATCTTGCATTTTACTGAGGCTTTTTTTAAGATTGTTCTCAACTGTACTGGGATGACTTTAATCTCAGAGTTTGACTTGTTTAACTTCTGTGGTTTTTGTGTTGCCTTCGTTTTTTGTTTTTTTTAATACAGAGAATGTGAAGTTGGGGCTCATCCAGGATTATTCCCCAAAGCTATAAGACAGACATTGAGTTGTCAGTCATTTTAATGGTGGCAATTATTGAGTTTTGACTTTAAACAATTTTGATATGAAAGGTTTAACTGAGTATCCATTTTTCTAAAAAGGTTAGGTTTTGCAAAAGGGATAATTCTCTGTTTTAAAAAGCAATTAAATATAAAACAGTAGAGAAATTAATGGAGCATAAAGTTCTTGAAAACTCCTTTTGGTTAAATTATTACTGCCGGGCTATGTGCTCCCCCTGTAAATAGGAGGGAATTCCAGTTGATTCTGTGTCATTGCCTCAGGCTAAGTACTGCATGCACAGGTTTGTCCTCGTGTGTCAGAGGGGGTTACACATTGAAAGGGCATCTGCTGGTCGCAGAGTTCACTTTCAATGTCTGCCATTTGTTTGTGTGTCTAGATTTTAGGGTTCAACCTCCCTTTACCTCAAAATGTATAGTCCATACGCATGCCCATCAAGTTCTAGTGTTTATGCCTACAGTGGTGATGACGCAAGCAGCAAGCGCATCTGTGTACAGGGGATGTTACTGTGATTTGTACACAAATAAGCCACATGCTTTGAGACTGCCCTGTCCCCATGTAAGTGGTGCATAACCACAAAACAGAATGAAAAAAGATTAGGTTGAAGGTGAGGGTTTTCTTACAGTTGTCACGATCCCAGATGACTACATCCAGGACCAACGCTGATGCACCTCAGGGTAAGATTAAATTAACTTTTTTTTTATTAGTTTAATTTGGAAAGCCATTACTTCAGATCAACTACACTATAGAACTTCATATTTAGTTTACACAACAAAAAAATGATCTAAAGTTTCAGCACTACATTCATTCAGAGTTGCTTTAAGCTCCTTAAAGTAGTGAGCTGAAGTTATACAGATATAATGGAAGCTACCTAGTAGTTTAAAGTTATAACTGTGTCTGATGCTTAGAAATAAACTCACGATACTAGAAGTGATTATTCATCCATCCATTTTCCGTACCCATTTTAATCCTTTGCAGGGTCACAGGAATCTGCTGGAATCATAGGTGAGAGGCGGGGGTCCACCCTGGACAGGTCGCCAGTCCATCACAGGGCCACATACAGAGACAGACAAACATGCACGCTCACGCTCACACTCACACCTACAGGCAGTTTTGAATAACCAATCAATCAACCTACTGTGTTTTTGGACTATGGGAGGAACCCACACAAGCACGGGGAGAACACACAAACTCCTGCTAGGCCCGGGAGTCAAACCAGAAACCTTCTTACTACATTATAATTGTATTTACATAAATTTAGGTCATGCTTGTAGGGTTAAAAGCATTGTTGCTATTGTTCACCTTACAGCAAACAAACATCCTTGTTGATCGTCTGGAAATTAAATGGGCAGCATAATCCAAAGCATACATTTAGCTCTGTTTTGTTTGGATTTAGGAAATGGAATGACATAAACTGCATTCCGCATCCTCTCCGAAAAACCTGGAATCAGTTTTACAAAAATCCTAGACACAAAGTTTTATTTATTTTTTGGCATGAACTCCATAATTTAGACCAGAGTTCAGGATTTTCCTATATTTCTCAATGGCACTGAAAGCCACAGATTTCAGAACCAATCATGTATGTAGTCTTATTTATCTTTGGAAATGTAGACTCTGAACCAGTTGTTGTGGTGATGAGAATGAGCTAAAACCCAACGCTTTCTGTTTGCTGGTCATCTAGATTTCTGCATTACCTAGTCATCAACTGTGGTGAGTGAAGAGTGAAAGAATGAGATTCTAAATGTAAGCGACGAAACTTTCCTCTGCAGGGTGGCCGGACTCTGTTAGAGACAAGCTGTGATGTTCCGTCATCTGAGACTCTTGGAGTAAAGTCGGTGCAGGAACCAGATGAGGTGGTTTGGGCTTATGTCTTTTCTGCAGAATACATCACGCTGCGGCTGAAGCTTGTCAGTAAAGCATTGTAAAAACCTATAATTCATTTACTGTCTTCCTGACATTAGGCGTTCTGAAATCTCCCACTTTAATTTTTACCCCCTATTATTTACATAATTTTCATACACTAATCTACCATGTAACAATTTCCAAGTGTCAAGAAGGGACCTGAGTAGCCAAAGTTCATTTTGAAATAGAAGTCAATGTGAACGCAAAAAAAAAAAATACTGCAAAAGTCATAATATTCAGCAGCATGACATTTCAGTCTGAGAGTTTCTGGAGGGAGTGCTGGGACTAAGTGGAATGAGATACTGTGTGATGTTGCAGTTATTACACTCTGACAGGGCAATTTATTTACTGCAGAGGGCCAATGGTGGGGTGTGAGCATGCAGTTCAAACAAGCACCAAGCAAGTTTACGCTGTCATTTTTTTCCCCCTTTTTTTTGGGATTCTGTCAAATAAATTTTTATGCCCATGTTTTTGTAATCTGTAATAATCACAATATTTGTCCTTCAGGTAAACAGACTTGTCCTGTCCATTTAAGCTCTCTCTCTCAACACTGCTGGCTCCCTGGAAACCTCGTTCTTCCTCACACTGGTTAGTTGCTGAATGGAAAGCAAGCCTCCCTGAAGCTCACACCTACTCAAAACTAATGTATTTCCTAATTTGTACAACCACGCTTTGACTCCACTCCAACGATATTTTTAAAAACAATCATTTATATGTCCTAAAGCCTCTCATTGCATTAAATTAGAAGATGAATTCACCAAAAAAGAAAAGAAGGAAATATAACTGTAAATATAATGTCCTGTCTCTTTCCACTCTTGGCCACAACACTGCTGAGGCCCTACTGAGGCCCCTTACCAGGTAAACTCAGTCTCTTTTGGTGATGTTTTAACAGACAAAGGTAAGGCAAATAAGGTTTGTAATGAATTAAATGTACCCATTATCTCTGGAGCAGTCGGTGCCGATAGGAGATAACAGCGCACTTCAAATTATCATAACTTTTTCAACTATGTGAGCAAACGACATAATTCCACTGGATCCTGGAAACATATAACCCACACACACACACACACACACACACACACACACACACACACACACACACAATGAATTCAGTACATACGATGAAGCATCATATTTAACAACTGTAAATTTCAATTACTTTTGTTTATTTACTTTTTTATATATATATATATTTCATTTACCTGTGAAAACTGATTACCAGAAATGTATATGTAAATGCTGGTCAGGTCCCACAGTTTTTTTTTTTTCTTTTTTACAACTGTCTGTCTATACTGTCTGCATAGATATGGTGGGTTTGTGTCGAGGTTAGAAAAGGGAAGCTTTTTTTAATATATATGCTATTTGATCTTGCAGCAGATGTTTTCAATTGTGTATATGTGAGAGTGAAGGTGAAAGTGCTCTATACCAGCCCTCTTGACAATCTAATCTAACAAACTTAATTAGGATCTGAGACAGATTCTGCCAAAGATGACTAACATCACTGACATTGAAGTACAGAAAGAAAAAGACAGAAGATTGTGAATGGTGTGTGTGCTGTTGGTAATATATTGATGGTTTATGATGTGTGTTGATGAGTGTGGTTATGTTGGATGCAACCCCCCAATCTGTGCAAGAGCTGAAATAGTCAGAGTTGAAGACACACATAAAGCAGTGATCTTGACCTCCAGCACAACTTCAGCAACAACTCGTGATTGCAACCAAAACTTTGGGCTGAAGTATAATTAGTACTGGTGTGGTGGGTCAGTGTCATGGAGCACAAGTGTACTAGATTCACTCTCCAATCAGAAAACATCTAACAGGGCAGCCCGCTCATGGAGACAGGTAAGTGTAAGCGATGGCGCACCCACTGCCTAGACGACAGAAGGGGGAAACAGCCCAGAATCCACGGAGGGCACCAGCTAGCAGGGCCACCACACACCTGCCGCACTGAGGAGAGGGTCCATGGGCGGGCAGAGAGAGCCAACAGCACCGACCCCAACCTGTCGCCCCATGAGGGGAACAAGCACAGCAAGGAGAAACTGGACCCCCCTCACTGCGCTGCATTACGGTGCAGTGCATTACCTGAAGCCAGACAACCCCCACTTTTCTCTTTTTAGAAAACAAAGAAAACCACAAAAACTAGGATTTTAAAATTAATTTGATATACAAAACACAGTACAACAATTTAGGCATGATGTTGCTTATATTTGCAACTTCTCATCAGTAGTTTCACAACATCGGAATTCTCCCAAAAGGGGATATGGTCAACCTAAGACGGAAGTGATGTATGATGTACCGTGTCGTCGGCATATTTTCTGTCACCTGTCACATCCAAAAATCTCCTTTGTGACAGTCCCCTTTTTCTCCAGCATGGCAGCTTCATGCCCAACATTTACACACTATCACTCCTCTTTATGTGATCAAATCATCTTAATCATCTCAGTCTAGGCTCTTTTAATCTAAAGATTAAAAGTTAAAAATTAAAATTAAAAAGAGTGCTAACCTTCGTTCTTCCTGAGATGTCCATCTATCTATTATCTATACCTGCTTAATTCGTCTCCGGGTCACGGGGTCTGTCGGAGCCTATCCCGACGCATAGTAGGCGAAAGGCTGTGGGAAGAAGCCGGAGTACCCGGAGGGACCCCACGCAAGCACGGGAGAACATGCAAACTCCAAACAGGAATCGAACCAGGAACCTTCTTGCTGTGAGGTAACAGTGCTAACCACTAAGCCACCGTGCTGCCCTTCCTCAGATGTCTAATTTTTATTTCCATCCATCCTTGCCATTCACATAGAAAATCCTAATATCTCACACTCTGCCACCTCCAGCTCTGGGCTGGTCTCACTATATGCTTGTAAACGTTTTCCTTTATTGTTGCTGCTACTCTTCCATCACAGATATCTTCAGGCATTCTTCTTTACCCACTCCCCTGTTAACACTGTTTTTCACCTTTTCATTCACCCTATTTCTCTGCACAGCTTAGTTGTATTTAATCTTCTGTAACCTTTAACTCTCTGTTCTGTCTGCTTCCCTTTAATTTACACTTTTAAATTTAAACTTAGCTTGTTTTCTAGTAATATAACACTGTATCTGGTAAACTTCTTTTTTTCAGTTGAGCACTTGCACCTGTTCCTTCTGTGACTTTCATTGCCACCAGTCGTCGGGACATTTTCAGTCTACTAACCTTGTAGCATGGTGTCCTCCTCCCCCACAGTTTCTCCCTCCTACTGCTCAGTGTGTGAAATTTTTAGTTGTTCCTCTGCTTCCTTTAGTGAAGCAGAGGTAAGTGTGTGAAGTGTAGTTTAATCATTGCATTGGAGGTGAGGCTCCAATGCAACAACACAAGAGGCCATATTTAAACAACCCTGATCATTGTCCAACCATGTCGGACTCCATAGTTTTCTCTTGTCCCCTTCCCAATCTGACCAGTGATGGTATGTTTAGCGCATGTCATCGCTCCATTGCTGGTGTTCAGAAAATGACTTGGCCTTTATTGAAAATTGAAAGAAGTTTTGGGAAATACCTGGTCTGATTAGAAGAGACAGCATTCATCCTACCCAGGATGGTGCAGCTCTTATGTCTAGAAATTTGGGTGATATTATTAGACACGCCCCCTGACCTTCCAGGGTCCAGGCCAGGATTACACGCTTCTCTGCTACTTCTCAAAGGACATCTGACTGCCAATAAAAATATAGGAATAAATTATGTAATTGACAAGTCTAATGAGGTGCCAAGCAAAATAGAATTGGTGTTGATTCCCTGCCCTCAAAAGGTTCACCAAGCACGACGTAATAAGTTCCTCTCTAACCATAGGAACTTGACTCCCTGGTATAATTGCATATCTATATGCTAAAACAAAATGTGGATAAAATGGAAAAGAAGTGGTTCTATTGTAAGTCTGTTAATTCTTATTGTGCATGGAAAGATAGTCTAACGGTATATAAAAAAAACCTTCGCAAAGCTAGAACAGCTTATTATTCATGGTTGATAGAGGATAATAAAAATAACCCATGTTTTCTGTTCAGCACTGTAGCCAGGCTGACAAAGCACCACAACTCTTTTGAGCCGTGCATTTTTGCAGCTCTCAGTAGTGACGACTGTATGAGCTTCTTTAGCTGTAAAGTAATCAGAATTAGAGTGGAAATCAACCAGGCCGGCTTGGCAGTGACTGTGGGCATTTATTCAGCTTTAATGATTTCCTTAGGCTTTGACCTGACTCTAGACTGGTTTGTTCCTGTAGACCCCCCTGAGCGGACCTCATTGGTCAATAGAGTTAAATCATCCACTGTCATGATTCTGTTTTGATGAATATCTGACCGCATGTTCAAGTAAAGTAAAAAAGAAACTTGACTTGACCTGATCAAAATTCAACAAAAGCATTTAATCTACAGATAATACGTGAGCTCACAGTTTTCCACAAAACAGTCCTCAGGTGAGAGAGACTGATCCTGCCTAATTGTCATTAGTACAATACTGGATGAGATCAACTTGTCCCTCAACGTAGGTTATGTGCCACAGGTTTTTAAAGTTGCAGTAATTAAACCTTTATTTAAAAATCTTCTTTTGACCCAGACATTTTAGCTAATTACTGGCCAATTTACAATTTTCCATTCGTATCTAAAATTCTGGAAAAGGAAGTTGCAAGCCAGCTATGTGACTATGTGTAGTGTATAAAAATTACCCATGGGAAGTTTTTCAGTCAGGGTTCAGAATGGATCATAGCACAGAAACAGCACTGGTTAGAGTAAAAAATGTCCTTCTTATGGTCTCAGATCATAGTTTAGTGTCCATACTAGTTCTGCTGGACCTAAGTGCTGCTTTTGATCCTGTAGATCACAGCATTGTTCTGTACAGGCTAGAGTATGTTGTTAGGAATAAAAAGGGAAAGCTCTAGGTTGGTTTAATATCATATCTTCTTGTTCTACCCGGCACTTCCTGTTCTACCCAGCTGTCCTTCGGCAGGAGGGTCCCCCCTTATGAGCAAAGTCCTGCTCAAGGTTTCTTCCCTCTTAATAGGGAGTTTTTCCTTGCCACTGTTTGACTTATGGTTTTTCTCCCACTAAGGAGTTTTTATCTATGTGACAGATTCCAATTTGTTCATGAGGTTTCTTTAGTACAGTTGAGGGTCTGCTATGGTGTCCCTCAGGGTTCAATGCTAGGGCCAATTTTTTTCAGTTTATACATGCAGCCTTTGGGAAGTATTATCCAGAACCATGACATTAACTTTTATTGTTATGCTGATGATAGCCAGCTCTATTTGTATATGAAGCCAAATGAAATAAACGCATTAGTCAAACTTCAGGCAAGGACATCAAGGACTGGGTGTCTTCTAACTTTTTGCCTCTAAATCCTGATAAGACAGAGGTTATTGTTTTTGGTCCCTAACACCTTAGGAAGGTATAAGCTGGTTTTGCATTGGCCTCCAGTATAACTGTGTGAAACCTTGGAGGTGCTTTCGATTAGGATTTGTTGTTTAAACAGCATATTAATCAGGTTTGTAAGGTTGCGTTTTTCCACCTCCATAATATTGCAAAGATTAGGAGCATCCTCTCCCAGAGTAAAGCTGAAAACCTAATTCACCCATTCATATCTTTTATGCTGTAATGTATTAATAGTTAGATGTCCAAGTAATTCTCAGAATAGCCTCCAGCTAATCCAAAATGCAGCAGCGCGAGTGCTGACAGGAATCAACAAGAGAGACCACGTCTCTCCAGTATTAGCTTCTCTCCATTGGCTCCCTTTAAAACTCAGAATCCAATTCAACATTTTATTACTTGCATATAAAGTCCAAAAAAGCCTAGCACTGCAATATTTGCATAACCTGATTGCACCATACGTTGCTAATAGAGCTCTTCGTTCTCAGAGTGCAGGTTTACTCTTAGTTCCTAGAGTATCCAAATGTAGATTTGGAGGACGGGCTTTCTGTTATCAGGCACTCTCACAAAGGAACCAACTTCCAATTTGGGATAAGGAGGCTGATACCACCTCCACCTTTACAACCAAACTTAAAACATTTCTCCTACTAACCATGTATGAGTAATATGTACACAGAACTCTCTAATATATCTTGTCTTTTGTACTTTTGATGGTGTGTCTGTCTCTCCTCTCCCTGTTCTTCATCTTCTCATTTTGGTCTCCCTTTTCCTGTTCTGCCTGGCTGGTTTTCTTCACTTTTAAAGGGGAGTTTTCCTTGCCACTGTTTGGCTTACAGATTTTCGTCCTACTAGGGGAGTCTTTACCTGCCATTGTTAATATAACAGTTGCATGGGGGTCATGCTCTGGGTCTCTGGAAAGCACCTATTGATAACTTGTGTTGTCATAGATCCCATATAAATAAATTTAAATTGAAATCATAGTATTTAACAGAATAAAACAAAGCATGACACTAGCAACTAATGACTAATGTAAAAATAAACACTCAATTAAAACAATGATAAAATAGATACATGCAAAAAATTATAGTATTAATTATCAAGTTTAGTAAAACTAAAAAAAAATTAGTTTAGACTTAAAAGCTAGGAGAGAGTCAACATTTCATATCCAGACTGGTAGCTGGTTCCACCGGGTAGGAGCTTGAAAACTAAAAGCTCTGCCTCCCATTCTGAACTTGGACACTCAGGGAGCTGTGAGTATCAGCAAATCGAGACTGCAGAGCTCTTGTAGGTTGATCATGGAGGTCTTTAGAATAAGGTGGGGTCAATTTTAAACTGAACAGGAGGCCAATATAGTATAGCTAAAATAGGTGATGTGATCTCTCCTGACAGTACCAGTCAGAATTCTGGAAGCAGCATTTTAGATCAACTGAAGTATTTTAATAGAATTATTTGGACATCCATCCAGATGCCATTGTAGTAGTCCAACCTTAATATAACAAATGCATGCAATAGTTTTTCTGTGTTCTAGAGACCTGTGTGATATGTGCTTTAAATGACAAGTTTTAATGACTGGTCAACGATAACTCCAAGGTTTCTCACAGTGGTACTGAAAGTAAGGCTGATGCCATCAACGGAAATGAAATTACTGGATAACAGTAAATGTTAATGCCATGCTTTCTAATGATTTTACATAAAGGAAGCATGTAGAGATTTAACAGAATTGGTCCAAGTCCAGAACCCTGTGGAACACCATGGAAGACACACTGTGTCACATGGCCAACTGAACACTGTCTGATAAATATATATAAACAACCTAAAGCAGAACCCTTGATCCCAATAAACTCTTCAAGTCTGTGTAGTAAAATATTGTGGTCAATGGTGTCAAACGCTGCACTAAGGTCACACAAAACAAGCACAAGGAGAAAACCACCATCAGAGACATTCAGAAGGTCATTTGTCACATTAATTAAAGCTGTTTGAGTGCTATGATGCATCTGAAATGCGGATTGAAACTCTTCCTGTAAAATGTTCTCCATATGAGCAATTAAGACCAATTGTCTAAGGACAACTTTTAAAGGATTTTGAACATAAAGGAAAGTTGGAAATGGGTCTGTAATTGGCTAAATCATTGGGATCAAGACTGGACTTTTTGAGGAGCTGATAATGAAATATTAATCTGGTGAAACAGAGAGGAGTTAATGAGGGGTAGAATATCTTTAAACGGTTTAGTTGGGATGGGGTCTAGCATACAGGTTGACATTCCACAAGACTTACTGTCAACAATTCAGACAGAGTTATAGGCATAAAAGAATATAAATATGTATTAAAACAGGGAACACATTGTTATCTAAAAATGTACTATTCGTAGAAGAAACAAGCCAATCTTTTATGTGACTGACACAATAACAGTTCCATAGCTCTGCTTGCCAAGATGGCATTGTAAGCAACTTAGGGAATTGATATGAAAGATCATAAATTGATTTTCATTGATTAAATCAATTTGTTATTGCTGCCCTATTCCACATACAAAGGTAAAATTCATGACCATAATGGAAATGGTTGATATATCCCTGACCCATCCCAGCCAGCTTCTTCAATGAAACCCTAAAACCTTTTTGTTCATATACAACATCTAAAAGTAAATGCTATACACCATAAAAGACATGTATTAAAGGTTCATCCTAAAACTTTTTATAATTTTTAATTACATTTTAAATCCTGCAGCCAGAAGCTATGGGATAGCACCTAACCCTGAACATATATCCACACATGAATAATTTCTTCTTGTCATTTAGCAATGTGAAATAATATGCAAAAAGTAAATGTATAAAATACTTAAAATGACAAACTAGATGTTTGAAGTGGCAAGCTGTTTAAATGCAATAAAATGACATCTTGTTAGTTCAGTGCCGGCTCTCTTTCCTTTGGAGTTGTGTTCTTGTAAAAAAAATACAGTGTAAATGTCATGCTAAAATAAACAAGACTTTCCCTAAGCAATATAATATAACTGTCATAATATAAATAATGGATCATCATATTTTGAGTTCTCAGACGACAGGTTTTCTTCATACCAAATCAAGTTAAGTCTTCTTGGGCATTAAAAGGCTCTTTTGAACTGCTTCAGGCATTTGTTTTTCTTTCTGTCTTTTCTTATTGGGCTACAGCTGTAGCATTTTTGTTTTTCAAATAAAAATTCTCTTCACAGCAATGGTTTTCAGATATTTTTCAAAACCAGTGCTTGAATTTCAGCTCCAGAATCCAAAGAATCCAAAGATCACAGCTGTTCAATAGTAGCTTTAGGTCTTATCCCAAACTTGCAGATATGTCTAAAGATTTGCTAAAGTGTTTAATTATACTATGCACCATAGTTTAGATGTTCCTAACTTTGGGTCAGAGATTCCTGAGGCAAGTGTCAAAGATCCAAGGGCTGTGAGAGGATTTCACTGGTCTGACCTTTGTAACATTTCCTTTCCACATGTACAAATTCATAATACATTTTCTGAAACATCAACATTTTGTGTGAGGAGCACATCAAACATTCCTGTAACACACAGAGATGCATTGGTTGTCACATTGACAACTGGTTATTTGACTTGCAGAATTGCAGGAAATGAAAGAATCCTTCAGAGATGGCAACTGCAACTCTGTTCAAACAGCCAAGTGATGCCTTTTTGATTAAAGAAAAACATTTTTCATGAAGGGGGCATACACTTTTGTACTTCCAAGCAGTGGAAGGGTTTCCAGAAAATAAGTGTTGAGAAACACTGCGACAGATTATAAAATCCCAAAATTATGTGGAATTTTACTTTGACAAAGATGGTTCTTCAAGTATCATTTGCTATCAAATTGTATTTAGCTAAATTGCTTTTTTAAGAGTGGCGTAATAAAGGCATTAAACTACAATGAAGAAAGAGTTTGCTTACAGAACATAATTTGGTCCCCTCAAATCCCAAGGGATTAGCAACATAGTGATAACTTGCTCCTTGCACACAATTTGTTTAATGTCCCATGTCATAAAATTAAAAATGTATATGTATTTCACTTTTAATGTATGTCATACTGTCTTTGGACTATTCTCAAGAACAAATAAGGTTAAAATTTTATTTTTATTTATATTTTACAAACCACCTTAACTTCCTTAGAAATGTTATTTAACACAAATATAAATCGACATGTGATGTACCCCCAAAAAACCTAGTACTGTATATACTGCTGAGGGGAATGGAAATAAACCCAGAAAGGTTTTGAGGTTTTGGACTTGTTTTCATTATTTACTGATGTTTATTAAGAAACCAAGTTGACTGCACTATATGGAGCCCCACATATCACAACCATTTAATATTCATTTTTGGTCATGTTTTAAAATTACAGTTCTTCAAAATTCAGATCACTGACCAATCAGTGATACCAAGACGAATATGTTAACTTCTTAGTCAGATGTCTGAATGATCCAGATACATCTTTTTTTCAGAGCAGAAAGAGCAGCAGCTTTACTTTGTGGCGTCTTGAAATGTCTGAGCTCATCATCATGTGCACTGCCTCTACAGAGGAAATTTACATGACTGTTAGGATCCACTTTAGCACCATCTGCACATGTACATGCAAATTCATACGGCATTCTGCCAGCCCCTACACTGGGAACTTTAACAGAAACAAAAGTTCCCTCATTACAGCACTTCAACAGAAATTGCACCTTTAAAGCCAATCAGTGTTGTTTGCTTCTCTCTCTGAATTTGAGATTGCACATTTGTCCTTTATCTTTGCTGCATCACGATATTATAGATGGGGCTGACAGCCTTGTTGGTTTAGAGTCAACCTGCAGTGTCTCATGCAATGATGTGTTACTGAGTTCATATGCTCTGAAGCAGTTAGAGTATAAAAAGCCAGTCGGGTGGTGTTAGGCCAAAACACTAATGATAAAGGTGATCCAGAGCTGGGTCTGTGGACCCTCTTGACTAATGAGGCTTGAAATGAAATACAGTCCATTTGATAATAAATCGGGCAATACGTATTGTGATTTGCTTCCACGTGGGGACACAGTTGATTAATGTTTGTAGACTAGATACAGAATGTGTACTTTACTGTGTTTGTGTAAGTATAACTGACAATGAAAAGCCAGCATGTCATACAACTGCTGAAGACCCTCTTCAATGCCATTTCCCAACCCAATCAAATATAACTCAAACACAACTGAAGAAATGTAGATGGAATCTAAAGAAATAAAAATACATGTTTAAACAGAAGAAAAATGTGCCTCAGGTTGTAGAGAAGCTGCTGAACTCAAGAGGCTACAATGTTAAAAACATGTAAAATGTAAAATATTGTTACCTTTTACACAATGTAATGGACAAGCCAAGAGGTTAACTCCATCCACTAGAACTGGCTGCTCTGAAACAGAATGTAAGCTCTTGTGGCATTTTTATTAACCAACACTTATAACAGACATTTCATTAATGCAAAACCTCAGACATTTTGTGTTAGGTTGTGAAAAAAGGGCATGATGCCTGCTTTGATATCATTGGCTTCTCCAAGCTCAGGTTATGAAACTACATTTGGCTATTTAAAGTATTTCTACCTTATATTACTGCCTATATCACTTAATACAAAACCAATAAAATTCCACTTGTTTGCATGGACATGACTGGAAATTTAGATACTGGCTCCCAAAGTTTGTTTGGCCTCTTACAGCCTCCCAAGGAAGAAGTTACAAAGAAAATGCTGACATTCTGCCTTGGGGTCTATCACATATAAAATGAAGTAGAATACATTAGGGTTTGTGAGGTTCTAGTGGGATCCCAAACCAGGTGCTTCACCATGCATACAATTCAAAGGTGTTTTTTTTTTTCATTTAAAAATTATTGGATTTAGATCTGAGTGAGATCAGAGTGAGAGGCAGACAGGGTGGCAGACCTGGCAGATCCCGATAGAACAAGGGTAATCTGACACAAAAGAATTAAGGTTAGAATGAGATTGAAGTGAGAGTTAAAATACATGGCATGAGTGATACTATCAGTAAAGAGGACAAATGATCAGGCAAAGACTGGAGGGAAGAACCGTCTTCGGCTGCGCGAAATAGACCCAGCGGTCGAGGCTCGGTTTTTTTCCAACACCTGGACTGGGTGAACAATTAAACCGCGGCCAGGAAAGTTGAGAAGAATTTACAGATACTGCACCAGGTGTGGAGGAAATGCAGGAGCTCCACTCACAGAAAAACAGGAACAACAGGGATGGCAGACAGTACCCAACAGCGATTCTAGGGAGTTTCAGGTGGACAGGGGAAGAAATTATGACATGTTTGACAGTGAAGGGGGGTATATACCCCGTTTTCAATTAAATATCCTTGGTGGTAAGTCAGAATTTATGATCTGGACTGTAAACCAAGTGCTGCAGTGATGACAGCTGACCAGACTTCCATACCCATCTGGCATTCTGGGATGGGTCATCTGAGTGTTCCTCCAATTTCTGCGGCAAAGGTTAGTCCAAGCTTTGAGAGAAGAGCAGTTTCATTTCCTCCGTGGAAAACCCACAACTGATTAAAGAGGATTCAAAAACTGAAAGACCATTGGCAGAAGGAAGTCAAGGAATTGTGAGCGTATTCGATTTATGGAAGCAGAGCACTCAACTGGTGGGGTTGAAGGTGCAGACTGGAGGGCTGACTCTGATTGGTTTATTCAGTCTACCCAGGCTTCCCTGCCTTTGAGGCAAGTGCTCTGTGAATGGCTGGTTGCACTTCCCAGGTAATGTGGAAAAAAGCAAAGGCTGGGAGAAATGCTTTGGATGCGTCTGGTTTCCCACTGCGTGAACCTGGGCTATAAATGGTGAAGTTAAACCAATTGAGGAACAAAGCATACTGGGCTTGGTGGGAATTTAACCTCTTGGCAGACTGAAGGTAGGACAGATTCTTGTGGGCTGACCACACTGTGATTGGATGCTCAGTACCAATTCTTTCAGTGTCTGCATGCTTCTAGAGCCAGCTCAACTACTAAGCGTTCTCAGTTGGCAATGTCATACTTGCATTCAGCAAGTGTAAGTCTCAGAGAAAAGCAGGTACAAAGATTAAGTTTCGGCTGATCCCTCACTTTGAGAAAAAACTACTCTGACGCCAACCTCAGATGCGTCCTTCTCAACAATTAGCTGATATAATGGGTCTGGCTGGATCTTTGATTGCGGTTAATGCCCTAGTGTCTGGATACTGAATGAATAGCACCTTAGGTAAGGTAATCTGAGTCAAAGGTGTAATTATTTTCCCATAATTGCTGACAAAATGCCTGTAGAAGTTGACAAACCCTAAAAGTCAAAGCAGGTTCCTAGGGGTCAGACAGTGCCATTCAGTGCCTGGTTTTCCAGGGTCCATCTTTACCAACCCACTCTCAAATACATATACCAGGAAGGAAGCAAGAATTTCACGTGTTTCAGTTTTGACAACTTATTCCCAAGATGTCACAATACCTGATGGTCATGTAGTTCATATTTCTCTAGGTTGCAGGAGAAAATCAGGATATGGTCCAAGTACAAAAAAACATAGCAGTTGAGGAGGTCATGCAGAATATCACTGACAAGGGCTTGGAAGACAGTGGGTACATTGGTGAGACCAAAGGGCATCTTGAAATGTCCTAGTGGGGTGTTGTATACTGTCTTGCATTCATTCTTGCTTTACATTCATCTCCTTTTTGTATCTTGACCAGACTGTAAGTGTAACACTTCTTACCCTTTTTAAGTGAATTAGGACCAGGTTCCAGGTTCAAAGGAGCAGTTATGTAGCTAGATAATAATGACACACCACAGACCATGAATTGAGCTTTAAGGCCGGCTTATTTATATAATGATGCAGACATGTAAACATACAACTTGGTACCCACAACTACATTTACAGACACCTTACTTTGTAGTAAGTAAATACAACTAAAATGGTTTCAAGTGCTTCTTTTGATGGTTTCTTTAAATAAAGAATAACCCAAAAGAGAAAAAAAGAAAAAGTTGTACAAAATTTCACTCAATGATGGTTCATCACCCTCTTTCTTTTATCTAGTTCTATTTATGAGTTAACTCAGTTCTAAGATTAGACTTATGAGAGTCAGACTATCTTATACCCGAGCTTCCAGCTCTGTATGAGGTTTCAGTCGAATCAACCCTTGTTGAACTAATTCACTACTCACTTTTGACCCATGACCTATTACTTATAGTTCAGAAACACGATAAAATGTGTAACACATCAATATGCTCGGTTTACAGGATCCAACATGACAACAGAAAAACCAAAACATTGCAAACCCCTTGTCCGTCTCCTTAACAAAGTCAATCCGCTCCAGCTACAACCACGGGAGGAGGTGGTTGCTGTTAACCGCCAATGCGGTGCGGAAAAAAATGGCTGCGCAAAAAAACAAGTTCACGCTTACCGCGATTATATCCAACTGAACTCGGTGTGGAATGGAAGTTGGAGAGTAACATCCAGTTTATGCACAAATTAATTCCCTGGTGGGGTTTCCAGATCCAGTGGCAATTAATTCAATCCTGGTGATCCAAGTATCCAAAGGAAAGAACACTCGGAACACTTGGTTTCCTTTTCTCTTTTTCCTCCTACGGGTGGCTCGCCATCTTGCGTTCTTCCTCGTGCAGCGCGGCTCCTTTGATCCTTGGTCCGTAGCAACTCAAATTAATGTTAACTAAACCACAGTCTACCACCGTAGACAGAACTAACACAAAAGACTAACAGAAAAATAAAATAAGGGTTGTAAGAATCGGTTTAGCAGAGCTTTCGTTTGCTCGCTGGATAAAAATAAACTTTTCCTTTCAATCGTTTCTTTTCCGTCTTCTCTGAAGTCTTCTTACACTCACACCATTACGCTCTTTTTTTTTTTTTTTTTAGCAGCAACGGTCACTCTCATTGGCTGTTACCGGGAATTTTCTTAAAGTGGCAGAACAACTTTTCAGCAAACCCCAGCATACTGTATTGCATAAACCAAAATACATTTCCATAACAAAATAAAGATTTTTAATGGTTAATATATTTTTTAAACCTTCCCCATCACTTTCCCGCCACAGTTAAGCTTTAACCAACTTAAGTTATTTTCATCTGGGCTACACCCTCCCCCCTAAAGTCTATGCAAGTCCCTTTGCATACTATCAAGCCACACTACGCTAGAGTGGTTAAGGATGTAAACCTGGGTTTTACAAGAGCACTAGTAACAGCTGAACTCAAACTTTGAGATAACGCTTGAGCAACATTTACTAATGGATTTCCTAGTTCAGGATAAGTAAATCGCCTCGTTGGTCTTCTTTGGCGGGAGGACATTCGTGCACCAAATTTCGCAAATTTGTCCCCACCACTTCTATCATCAATCCCTATCTCATCCTGATGTTCAGTTTCATTTCCTGTACAACCTACTTCACTACACTCATTGGTACCCTCGTCATCTTGTACTTTAGGGATGTAGTTATCGTCAAGAGTGCAAACTTCAACTACCATTTGTTCACCTGGATTGTCTGATGCACCTTTTAACAAGGATCCGGAATTGGGTTGGTCATTTACAATCACAGCCTCTGCTTCCGGTACAGGGTTTCGGTCAGAAAATGATAGGTCCCTAGAAAAACCGACAGTAGGTTCTTTGGGAATACCATCAGTCACTGCATCAGTGCTCGAAAGAGTAAGCTCAATGGAAGAACTGATCCCTTCTTCGGAAGGCCTAATAATGTCATATTCTTCAATGAACTTTGTGGACTCTAAAGCTGACTCATGCAAAGAGTAGGGCATGAAGTCAGCTTCTTCACCTGAGCTGAACTCTGGATCAGGAGTTTCTGGCTCCGATCCTGGATGTAGACGTGTGCGAGGCTTGGGAAGCCGCTCTAGCACAGCAGGAATTTCGTCTTCAGAGACCGACAAGAACCCACAGGGCAACAACAGATCTCTGTGTAGTGTTCTCATGGGACCATCTCTGTTCTCTGGCTTGACAGTGTAAACTGGAAGGTCACCTTTCTGGCTAACAACAACATGCACTGTTGCTTCCCACTTATCAGCTAACTTATGCTTCCCTCTTAGGCGGACGTTCCTGACCAGGACACGATCACCTACATCTAATGTTGACTCTGTGACGTGCTTGTCATATCTGACTTTGTTCCTCTCAGCAGTTTTAGCGGCATTTTGACAAGCAAGTTGATAACTCTCCTGCAACCGAGCTTTTAGAGTTCGGACATACTGTGAATGAGACTCCTGATTGCTGCTGTTCAAGGGAACATTAAAGGCAAGATCAATAGGCAGCCGAGGCTGTCGCCCAAACATTAACTCATATGGTGTGAACCCTGTAGTGTCATGTTTTGTGCAATTGTATGCGTGCACCAATGGCTTCACAAAATCTCTCCAATGAGTTTTATCTTGAGCTTTAAGAGTCCCAAGCATGCTGAGGAGGGTCCTGTTAAATCTTTCCACAGGGTTTCCCCTGGGATGATAAGGTGTAGTCCTGACTTTCTGAATACCTGCAAAGTTACAAAGTTCCTTGATCATCTTTGACTCAAAGTCTGGCCCTTGGTCGCTATGTAGCTTTTCAGGGAACCCATAATGCACTATGAAGTTCTCCCACAAGCATTTAGCTACTGTACTAGCTTTCTGGTTAGGAGTTGGAATAGCCACTGCATATTTAGTGAAGAAGTCTGTAATCACAAGAACGTCCTTTGTGTTACTGCGATCTGGTTCAATGGACAGAAAGTCCATACAGACCAGTTCAAGAGGTCGGTGGACCTGAATGTTTACTAAAGGTGCTGCCTTGTCCGGCATGGCTTTTCGGCAGATGCAGCGACTACAATTTTTTAGCCTTCTCTCAATGTCAATGGCCATTTTAGGCCAAAAGAATCTGGATCGAACAAGGTCAAGAGTACGGTCAAACCCTAGATGACCCATGTCATCATGAAGGCTTTTCATTACCATCTGTCTGTATTGTCTTGGTAGAACTATCTGGTTCTGAGTATTTTCGCCAAGTTGCCTCTTCCTATACAGAATGTCACCTCTCAATTCTAGCTTGTTTACCTCACGAAGGTATATCAAAAGATCTGGTAGCTCTCTTTTTGCGGATGGGGGAGGAGTTTCTCCAGTTTCAATCAGATGGATGATTTCACAGATGGCAGGGTCAGCTCTCTGCTGTTGCTTCAAATCATCTTCAGATATTGTAGCAATGTCAGAAACCCCGCTACAAAATGCAAAGCTATCTGGAATAGCTGTAGCTGACATGGCAAGAGATGTTACAAGAGGACTGATGACATCATCCATCCCAACACCTGATGGAGGGCATAGTAGATGTCTTTCAAAGACTGCTTGTGCCGTATGACAGGAGATGCCAGTCCATTCACCAGGTTCAGATGTATGGTGATGTACAAACTGCCGGATTCGCTCTTCTTCCTTCTGCGAGACTAGATCATTGACAGGCTCAGCATGAGGACGTCGTGAGAGCCCATCAGCATCGCCATTGCATTTACCAGCTCGATACTGAAGCTGAAACCTGAAGGTTGAGAGCGCCGAAAGCCAACGGTAGCTTGTAGCATCCAGTTTAGCTGTGGTCAGCAGGTAAGTCAATGGGTTACTGTCTGTGACCACAGTAAATGAGGTTCCATACAAATAATCAGAGAATTTCTCTGTGACAGCCCACTTGAGTGCGAGAAATTCAAGTTTGTGAGCGGGATAGCGAGATTCACTCTTTGATAATCCACGGCTGGCATACGCTATGACGCGCATCATTCCTTCCTGTTCTTGATATAAGGCTGCACCTAACCCCGTTGTACTTGCATCTGTATGCAACACATAGGGCAGTTGAGGGTTGGCAAACCCCAACACTGGAGCTGTAGTGAGCTTGTCGATAATAGTTTCAAAGGCTTGTTGACAACTATCAGTCCACCTGCTCCCAAAAGGTGCTTTTGGTCTAAAATATTGCCCACTGCTATTTTGTGACTGGTCATTTTGACTTTTCACGTGCGGCGGGTACCCTGCGGTGAGATCGTTTAGTGGCTTCACTATTTTGGAATAGTTTTGAATGAACCGCCTATAGTATCCAGCAAATCCTAAAAATGAGCGCAGCTCTTTAAGATTTGTGGGTGTTGGCCACGTTTTCAGGGACTCAATCTTCTGCGGGTCTGTCTCAACACCACCTTGTGACACTATGTGCCCCAGGTACTTCACTGATGACTGAAAAAATTTACATTTTTCCAGTGAAAGTTTCAAACCATACTCTTTCAGACGGTTCAGTACACGAAGGAGGCGTGTTTCATGTTCTTCAAGGGTCTCTGAGAAGATAATCAAGTCGTCCAGAAATACAAGGACCTCTTTGAGATGAATATCCCCCATGCACTTCTCCATCAGCCTTTGGAAAGTGCTAGGAGCATTTGTCACCCCTTGTGGCATCCTGTTAAACTCCCAAAACCCTAATGGACACACAAAAGCAGTTTTGGGTTTGTCAACTTCCTCAACCTCTATCTGATAATAACCTGACTTCAGATCCAGGACAGTAAACCACTTGGAGCCTGTGAGTGCAGAGAAAGACTCTTCCAGGTTTGGAAGAGCATATGCATCTTTTATAGTCTGCAGATTTAGCCGCCTATAATCAATACAAAGCCTTATGTCACCATTTTTCTTCCTGACCACTACTATGGGCGAAGAGAAGGGCGACTCTGACTCCCGAATTACTCCGGCCTCACTAAGCTCTTGCAAGTGCCTTCGTACTGCATCCAGATCTTGTGGTCGGATAGGGCGAGGCCTATGCTTAAATGGCGTTTCATCACTCAACTTGATCTGGTGCTTAACTTTGTCTGTTCGGCCAAAATCAGCATCATGCAATGCAAACACTTCTGGCATGGCACACAGCTTTTTCTCTACCCTCTCCTTCCATTCGGCTGAGATAGGAGAGTCATCAAAGTTGAAATTCAGCTTTACTTCTCCAGGATGTTGCGATAAGCTGTCGTTAGGTGTTGCATTATGGGGGCTTTGCGTTCCTGTAACTACTTCCTGCAAGGCATGAATCTCAGCTATGACGCTCTTTGCAGGAATGGTAATGTCATGGTCAGTTTCATTGCGCATAACAACTGGCAATGTTTTAGGTCGATTTTCTGGTAAGCTGAGCAAGGAGGTTGTGACCAGCATACCTCCTGGAACGGAAAATGAGGAAGGTGGTTCCAGCATGATCCACCGATCTGAAACCTGACCACTAACACAAGCTAACCCTTCAAGGACACAACACTGGCCTGCAGGGACAACTTTAGGGTCCCTTCCTGATAACCTCACTAATCCCAACCTGCTGTTTTCTCTCTGCAGGTTTCTCTGCTGCATTACATTCAAAACAACTCTGCACCCATATGGGAGGGTCTGCAGGTCTATTTCCGTGTTGGAACAATCCTCATACACTAAATCCAAGGTGTTAGTCCCAATCAAACATTGGGACGATGTGTTTGATTGCATGTCTGGAACCACTAATGCAAGAGTAGACACCGTTATTTCTAAGCCAAAACAGGACTGAGGAAATGTTATGTCAACTTCTACAAATCCTAAATAAGGAATGGCCTGGCCATTCGCAGCCTCCACTTCTAGTAGTTCATTCAAGGGATGTATCTCCAGTTTGGAGAGGTTGCTGTCATAAAAGGACTGTGACACTGTGGTCACCTGAGATCCTGTGTCAAGAAGGCAGTTGTAGGTCTGTCCTTCCATAAGTACACAAGCAGTGTATTTGGCTCCCACTAATCCTTTTGGAATGTTTATTTTGTTAGAACCAGAGGTTCGAACTTGTTTCTGTCTATTGCATCTAGAAGTTGGGGTGGGACTACTGCTACTGGCTGCAGCACTCATCTGTCCCACAATGAGGGCTGGATCTAGTTTAAAGGATGGGAAGTTGATAAGTCATGTTGACTATCCCACATAGACTGCTTCTCCCAGAGCTTTGTTTTTTTTTCAGCTACTAAAGAAGGATTTGGCTCATTGGGACATTTGGATGCAATATGTCCATCTATGCCGCACTGGAAACAGTACCAGGCCCTTGGTCTGGTACTAGGTTGTTGGTCTGACAATGGAGAACACTTAAACGCCTTGTTCTTTGTTGCCTGCTTCACTTTAACTTTTGCAGTGCAAGCTCTTGTGTCGTGGGACTTCTGTGCTTTCATGTTTGCCAGCTGGTCTTGGAGCTCAGTAATTTGCTTCTTTAATTCAGCAATAACATTATTGGGAGAAGACTTATTTACTTCTGATTTCTCTGTCTTTAACTGAGCAAATTGACTTTGCAGTTTAGTGACTTGTTCTTTCATTTGGGTGACATCGTGTTCTAATGATCTGTCCCTTTCAAGAGAGCTCTCTGCTAGAACACATGATTTAGCTTTTTGTTTTGTCACACCAAGATGCCGTTTCATTCGGCTTTCTTTAGCACTCTGTTTGTCCTCTTCTACACGTAACTGTAACAACAGTTCTGTGAATGGAGGAGGGTGGTTGCGTTTACGTTCAAGCTGAAGGTCGGCTATCAACCCGTTATCCCAGCAGCCCCGGCAGAACTGCCGTAAAAGATGCAAATCAGCTTCACTAGCAGAGGCTCCACCTCTTTTAAGTACTTTGGCAAGGACTGTTTGTAGCCTATGAAGATATTGCGATGGTTTCTCCCCAGGATCTTGAAATGTGCTAAGAAACATGGCAAAAAGCTCATCACCATCTTCAACTATCCCAAATGCTGAATCCAATAGTTCAAGGTAAGCAGTAGGAACTGCATGTGGACCCAAAGATTTGACAATGCTGGCTGCTGGTGGCACTAAACTATCAAGTATCCTTCTCGAGCGCTGCAAATCTGATAAAGCTGGGTCCTTGAGAATGAGTTCTACACTATTTCGCCATGTATCAAAATCTACCTCATGACTGGGGCAAGGTATTTTCCCAGAGAATGATCTAAGTCTGAGTGAGGCACTCATCATAGAACCCGGTGCTTCATTTCTTACTACATGTTCTACAACCATTCGCTGCACTGCCGGAGGGTTGAAATAATGCACAGAAGCTGCATTGTTTCTTTCTGGGCTGAACGCCTTGGACTCGGTGGCACCCTGGGGTAAGTCCCTGAAATCCTTTGCACTACCAAAGGATGTATGTCCAGTTGCGTGTGACTGGACCTTGGACATTGGTCTTTCTTCACTTTGGATGCCCAGTTTTGGTAGTCCTAGTTCAGGTGACTCAGTTTCAGGCTCACTTACAGTATCTACACAAGCAGCTACTGATTTACTACATTCTGTCAAATGTGCTCGCAGTATCTCTTCCATGGATTGTCCACTACGTTTGGCAATCTTTCCCAGTTCTGCCAAGAAACTCTGGGTAGTGCTGCCAGTCACAGTTGGAACATATTCAGCTGACAGGGCCCTAATCTGGTAAGTAACTCCACTGGAAGGTGTGAAGCTATAAGGTAGTAAGAACTCAAGGGCTTCAAGGGCAGCTCCACTTTCATACTCCACAATCACATGCCTGTGGTATGGAGAATTAGGGTCATCTATCCTAATGTGTCTGAATATACGCCCATATTTGTTCAAGAAATCTGTAACCTCCTCATCTGATTCGGTGTCTGTAAGTCCGCTGATAATGACTGAGCAAGGAATTTTAACGTTTTCCCTATCTACAACTTCCATTTTGAACTGGACAACTTCCTACATATATTTCTATATTTAAAACTAAATTAGGTCTGGGTGTTGAGTAGCGTCTAGTTTAGAAAATACTATTTTTTTTCTTAGCATTCAACTGCTCCTGGCTGGCTCGCCATGTTTATGTAACACTTCTTACCCTTTTTAAGTGAATTAGGACCAGGTTCCAGGTTCAAAGGAGCAGTTATGTAGCTAGATAATAATGACACACCACAGACCATGAATTGAGCTTTAAGGCCGGCTTATTTATATAATGATGCAGACATGTAAACATACAACTTGGTACCCACAACTACATTTACAGACACCTTACTTTGTAGTAAGTAAATACAACTAAAATGGTTTCAAGTGCTTCTTTTGATGGTTTCTTTAAATAAAGAATAACCCAAAAGAGAAAAAAAGAAAAAGTTGTACAAAATTTCACTCAATGATGGTTCATCACCCTCTTTCTTTTATCTAGTTCTATTTATGAGTTAACTCAGTTCTAAGATTAGACTTATGAGAGTCAGACTATCTTATACCCGAGCTTCCAGCTCTGTATGAGGTTTCAGTCGAATCAACCCTTGTTGAACTAATTCACTACTCACTTTTGACCCATGACCTATTACTTATAGTTCAGAAACACGATAAAATGTGTAACACATCAATATGCTCGGTTTACAGGATCCAACATGACAACAGAAAAACCAAAACATTGCAAACCCCTTGTCCGTCTCCTTAACAAAGTCAATCCGCTCCAGCTACAACCACGGGAGGAGGTGGTTGCTGTTAACCGCCAATGCGGTGCGGAAAAAAATGGCTGCGCAAAAAAACAAGTTCACGCTTACCGCGATTATATCCAACTGAACTCGGTGTGGAATGGAAGTTGGAGAGTAACATCCAGTTTATGCACAAATTAATTCCCTGGTGGGGTTTCCAGATCCAGTGGCAATTAATTCAATCCTGGTGATCCAAGTATCCAAAGGAAAGAACACTCGGAACACTTGGTTTCCTTTTCTCTTTTTCCTCCTACGGGTGGCTCGCCATCTTGCGTTCTTCCTCGTGCAGCGCGGCTCCTTTGATCCTTGGTCCGTAGCAACTCAAATTAATGTTAACTAAACCACAGTCTACCACCGTAGACAGAACTAACACAAAAGACTAACAGAAAAATAAAATAAGGGTTGTAAGAATCGGTTTAGCAGAGCTTTCGTTTGCTCGCTGGATAAAAATAAACTTTTCCTTTCAATCGTTTCTTTTCCGTCTTCTCTGAAGTCTTCTTACACTCACACCATTACGCTCTTTTTTTTTTTTTTTTAGCAGCAACGGTCACTCTCATTGGCTGTTACCGGGAATTTTCTTAAAGTGGCAGAACAACTTTTCAGCAAACCCCAGCATACTGTATTGCATAAACCAAAATACATTTCCATAACAAAATAAAGATTTTTAATGGTTAATATATTTTTTAAACCTTCCCCATCACTTTCCCGCCACAGTTAAGCTTTAACCAACTTAAGTTATTTTCATCTGGGCTACATAAGCATTCTGGCGATACAGTTTGGTGAACACCTTTGACTCTTGAAGAGGCTCAAAAACAAAAGTGATCAATGGCAATAGGCATTAATTCCTGACTGATGATATTATGACCTCTATAATTAATGGAGGGCCTGAGTGTCTTAACTTTTTTTTATACAATAACGATGCCTGTTCCAGGTGGTGAAGAATAAGTGAATAAATGAATCCTTGCTGCTAAAAAATGCTTGAAATGCACTCTTTTAGTGCATTCTCTGGTCAGCACAGGGTATACAACTCACTGGTGGGCAGATGTGCCTCTGGGAGTAGATCTATGGCACAGTCACAGGGCCAAAGAAGTGGTAGGGAAAGAGACTGCTGTTTGCTTAAATATTCAGCAAGGTCATGATAAACAGCTAAAATGTTGGATAAATCAGGTTTGTCAGCAATTTGATCCACAAGCAATTCTTTAGCAGCAGGAAGAGCTGACTGCAGGCCGGGAGAGTAACATAAATGACTCCAGCCAGCAACAGTGGTGTTAGTCCAATCGATGTGTAGATTGTGAACATTGAGCCAGAGATGTCCGAGAGTCGTAGAAGTCATAGGAGCATAAACCACTAAGAAACAGATATCTTCAGATATCTTTAGATATGGAGTGGTTCAGTTTGATGGCTGAGAGACCAATGTAAAAAACTGCTAAGAAATAATGTTTCAGGAATTATGGTTCTGGATGGGGGCAATTTAAATATTCAAATATTTTTCTTGCTTGGAAGCAGTTGAATTTGGGTGCTTACAAAGGAAATGGCCTTTGCTTCCACAATAAAGACAATTAATGGCAAGGATTCTCATGGAAGTCTTGCGTGTTGATATTCCTACCACTTTATTGGCTGAAGCTAGTACAAAAAAGAAATTATGATGATTACTGTGAATTTCTAAAATAGTGGTCTAAACTACAGTCATTTCATATGGACAGTGATACCAGCAACATAGTAAGCTGTAAATTGAAGTTTAAGAACACGTCAAAGTCACAAAGTCAGAAACATACAGACTGGATAAGTTGGTTTCCTTGATGGTTGTCTGCAAGAGTTCCTCTAAAGACAAAAGACAAAAAAAAAAAAAAATCATATTATAACAATATTGAAATCTTTACAGGGGCTACAATCAGCTTTGTTAGTGATTGTGACTGTCAGTTATTGACTGTAATGTTGTGTGATCGGCCACGTTATTTGGCTGCTACAAAGTACTTCATTCAATATTTGTTTTTCTTTAAATTCATATTTATTTTTGTGTTATATATACATTGGTGTTTAAACATCCTACGTTTTTATTTTAAATTTTATTTGTTGATTTTGTACTTTCATGGTTTTTATGTACAGCCAGGAGAATGTAGAGCAAAATGGACCAGAGGAGTTGAGGAGTGCAACAAGACACTGAGGAGTGAAAAAGAGGACAGTGCAGAAGTAACAGAGTTTTCCAGACATTAAAAACACCTTCTGGCACAACAGTAGAACAAATTATAGGAGCATTGTTAATCAAGTGTAACGATTACAAAACTACGGGCAGCAAACACCAATGAATCATAATTCATTTCAAAGTAGTGATACTTGAACCACTTAATATAGCACTAAAGGGGGATAGACCAAACTAGCTGGAAAAAATGTTTTAGCAGCTTTCTTTAGATTTCTGGAAATAAATCTGCTAGTTGTACCCAAACAAAAAAATATCGAGGGTACCCCAACAGTAGCCACTTTTAAGAATGACAGGTTCCTACTGCTTTTTCATCTTAATCAAAAAAATAGTTTTTAACTCATATTCCCTTTATTTGTGAATTTTTAGAAACTTGGGACTAAAAGGATTTTTGCTCTGTTCACAGGATGGTTTTTTTCTTTCTTTGAAATCTTTTACTGAGATCAAGTAGAAACTTGAAGTGGTCTGATGAATCAGTTGTAGAGAAATGTTTTCCAACTTTTTATGCTCTTGTATATGACATTTACATGGGTACAAATTGTGCTATATAAAAAAAAAACTTGCCTTATTTAATATTATTTTTTAGTATAGATAAATAAGCTGTGTCCCAAAATTAAAGATAACACTGACAAAAGTATTGATCAATATTGTTGACAGGCAGTAGTAATAAAGTGAGTAGTAATACATTTCTAATTTTTATCCCTTTTGTCTTTTGGTGTTCTCCTTGTTAACATTGGTTGTTTGTTTATCTAGACATAGCACGGGAGTGTGAGATCTGATCATGTCTTCACTGGCCATATTTCTAAGAAGTCATGTAAGAATGATCCTTTGGTCTTGATGATGAGATAACTCAAGAGGCAAGTTAATACCAGTTGAGCAGGTTCATAGGCTCAGTCAGTTTATTACTCTTTAGTCTCTCCTGGCAACACATCTCAAAAACGATGGAACAGGGTGATGCTTAGCATTGAGGCATTCCCTCATCGTTTCGTACAAGGCATGGCATCCATGTTTCCATCCATCCATTTTCTATACCCACTTTATCCTTCACAGGGTCACGGGGATCTGCCTATCCCAACTCATTACAGAAAGACTCCGTATTGAACAAGAAAACCTCTTGCTGTGAGGAAACAGTGCCAACCACTAAGCGACCATGCTGCCCTTGGCATCCATGTTTCCAAATAGATTTTAAGATTTTGGTTAATCTGACGACAGAACAGTTTTCAATGTTGCCTCTCTCCATTTTAAATTAGCTTTGGCCCCAGCGATGATCCTGGCATTTCAGATATAGCTTCTTTGAATTGCAGAGAGGCAGCACGGTGGCTTGGTGGTTACGACTGTTGCCTCACAGCAAGTGGGTATAGAAAATTGATGGATGGATGAATTACAGACCCTTAAACTTCATTGGTAGATTGCCCGACAAAATGTGTTCACAGATGGTGAAGAGCTTTTGAGCCCATGCAGTGATTTCCAGTAGAGAATCAAGGCTGTTTTTAATGCTGTGCTGCTACAGGGCCCTTAGAGCTCAAGTTTCCAGATTTGACCTTCAGCCTCATCTCATGTGCACAGAGATTCCTCCTTGATGATGTTGTACATTGTAGGTGGTAGGAAGCTTGATGTTGAACATTTTCATGTCATTTTTCCACTAATTTTTGATGTAATTTGCCCCATATTGGTGAACTTCTGCCCATCTTAGAGGCTCTGCCTTGCCGAATGCTGCTTTTATTCTTAGTCATGATACTGACCTGTTGCCAATTAACCTCGTAAATTGTCAAATGCTGCTCCAGTTGTTTTTATTTATGCCAGTTACTTTTACAGCCACTGATGCCATCACGTTCAAAAGGAGATAATATTTTCCATTAAATGGTGAAGTTTCTCAGTTTCAACATCTAAAATGTTTTTTATGTTCTGTTGGGAATAAAATATGGGTTTATGAGATTTCTGAATCATTGCAATTTTTATTATCAATATTTTACCTAACATTCTAGTTGAATTTACACAAATAAACTTTCATTACTTAGTTCCACACAGTACAAACACAAGATGTTTCATGTTCTATGTAATTTCATTTGGACATTTTATAATAATACATTCATAATATTATTTTAAAAAGTGGGTATGGGGTAGTGTAGTGCTAGTAGAGATTGGCAGACTAAATGATGCTATTTCAGGAGATGTTAGGTGTTTTTGATGATGATTGGGTTCAAAAGCAGTATCCATAAAAAACTAGATAGTTTAGGAACAAAGACCGGCAGAGGATTTCCACTTTAACAGGCCCACGTGGAAATTATTAAAATGCTTCAATTCAGTATTCCTTAAAGACTAATTGGAAGGCTTTTGCATAATTCTTCTTCAACAGTGCAATCTGCAACTCCGAAAAGCCAGACTTTGTGATGTCATGGGGTTGCATCAGTGCGCCTTTCATGGGTCATTTACATTGCTGTGAAAGCAAATTAATGCAGAAAATGACTATTTTAAACCATGTCATTACACCACTTTTCATATTAGCCAGTTTTAGGGGTTAGAGTTGCCATTTAATTCTACTTCATCCCCTCCATTGTAAAGTCTTTTGAGTAGCAAAATGCATCTGTTACATAAGTTGTATATCATATGGAACTACAAGTTACTGCTAAGTGTACTACAATGACCTACAGCTATAGACTGTTTTGCAGTTTTTATTTTTGAACCCGATATTTGTATGTTGCTGCTATTAGTTGGTGTAAACCTACAAGATGTAAACAAAATAATAGAAATACACTATATGGTCAAAAGTATTGGCTCACTTGCCTTGACTCGCATATGAACTTAAGTGACATCCCATTCTTAATCCATTGGGTTCAATATAACGTCAGTCCACCCTTTGCAACTATAACAACCGCAACTCTTCTGGGAAGGCTGTTCACACTGTTTTGACCATTCTTCCAGAAGCGCATTTGTGAGGTCACACTGATGTTGGACGAGAAGGTCTGGCTCTCAATCTCCGCTCTAATTCATCCCAAAGGTGTTCAGGTATAGAGTCAGAGTCAGAGTCAGAGTCAAGTTTATTGTCAATTCTACCACATGTGAGATACATACAGAGAATCGAAATTGCGTTACCCTCGAACTCTCGATGCTACACAATGCAGGTTAAAAAGAGACAAGAAACAAGTTGTGACATGACAACAACAGTAACAGTTTTTCGGTAGGGACTCTGTGCAGGCCAGTCAAGTTCATCCACACCAGACTCTGTCATCCATGTCTTTATGGACCTGCTTTGTGCACTGGTGCACAGTCATATTGGAAGAGGAAGGGGCCAGCTCCAAACTGTTCCCACAAAGTTGGGAGCATGGAATTGTCCAAAATGTCTTGGTATGCTGAAGCATTCAGAGTTCCTTTCACTGGAACTAAGGGGCCAAGCCCAGCTCCTGAAAAACCACCCCACACCATAATCCCCCCTCCACCAAACTTTACACTTGGCACAATGCAGTCAGACAAGTACTGTTCTCCTGGCAACCGCCAAACCCAGACTGGTCCATCAGATTTCCAGATGGAGAAGTGTGATTTGTCACTGAAGAGAAGGCATCTCTAGTACTCTAGAGTCCAGTGGTGGCATGCTTTACACTGCTGCATCCAACACTTTGCTTTCCAATTGGTGACATATGGCTTGAATGCAGCTGCTCAGCCATGGAAACCCATTCCATGAAGCTCTCTGCACACTGTTCTTGGTCATATGAAGTTTGGAGGTCTGTAGTGATCGACTCTGCAGAAAGTTTGTGGCCTATTTGCACAATGCGCCTTTACGTGGCATACTACTTGCTGTTGTTCTTATAATACTTGGTGCTTGATTTTATACACCTGTGGCTATGGAAGTGATTGGAACACCTGAACAATTATCTATATCTATATATCTATATCTATATATATATATATATATATATATATATATATATATATATATATATCTATATCTATATCTATATATATATATATATATATAAATAATATATATCTATATATATATATATATATATATATATATATATATATATAGATATAGATATAGATATATATATAGATATAGATATATATATCTATATCTATATCTATATATATATATATATATATATATATATAGAGAGAGAGAGAGAGAGAGAGAGAGAGAGAGAGAGAGAGAGAGAGAAAGAGTAAAGCACATCAATTCAAGCTTTCATTGTAGTGCTATGGTCAACCTCAAGCTCAAAAGAGAAGCAACTGATGCTGAATCTGCCAGCACATAAGTTGTTATTGATGTGATGACCCAGTGGAATAGCACTCTGGATATGTTGGAGCGCTTTCTGGAGCAGAAGCCAACTATCCCAGCAGCTCTTCTATCACCTGGAGTTGGCAGGAAGGAGAGTGATCTCTGCACATTGACTGAGACAGACATAACAATGGAGAAGATGTGGTAAAGTCACTTGAGCCTCTGAAAAGCTGCCACATTGGTTATGTCTGAAGAGAAGACCCACACTCTTTCAGTTGCCACTGTTCTGTAGCACAGCTGCTGTTGGAGATGAGTGGTGCAACCTATGACTCAGTTGTCAGGCTGCTGTATACAACTTGAACTCAAGGTAGGCTAACTAAATATACATTATAAAACCTTGGAATGCATGCTATGTATAAGTATGTCTATGCATGACGTGTAATGGTGTACCAAATTATTACACTGTAGGATGTTATGATGTAGACGTTATTTGCATAATATGTGTAATATTTTAAGGTGTTTGACCCTGAAGGACAAGCCGTATGTTGCATCAGCATTAGATCCTCGCTTCAAGACACTGCCCTTCTTGTCCAGTCAGGCCCGTGATAACACCTTCTCTCACCTGGCGACTGAAGCAGCAGGACCTGAGCATGTGGATACATCTAATGTGAGTTATAGAGAAGAAAAGAACTGATTGATGTTTTTCATCAATCTGATGGTGGTGGAAAGGAGAAATACATCCCTCCTGGTCCTCTTAAGGAAGAGGATGTCACCCCTACTTCACCAAAGAGATCCAAGAAATCCGCCTTGATAACTCTCCTTGGACCTGCCTACACATCTGAACCTGCACCATCACAGAAGACTCCAGTTGAAGTGGCACAGGAAGACGTAAGCAGATACAGGGAGGTAAAGCTGATCCCACTCTCTGAAAACCCAGTGACCTGTTAGAGAGCACATGCAGAGGAGTTACCCCTTTCGGCTCGTCCAGTGTCCCTTCAGAACATGTTTTTTCCCTCAACGGAGGGACATTGTAATGGCACAAATGAGCTGCCTCACCCCACAACATGTGAAACAGCTCCTTTTCTCGCAGAAAAATCTTAATGTCTCAAGGAATTAAGAATGTAATCATAAAGGGGTCTTCAGTTCCATAGACTTTACTGTTTAAACTGTTTGGAGTTTTCATATAATGCCCTCCCAGAGGGGGAAAAAAGTTGTTCTTTGTTTTGCACTATTGGACTATCAAAGCCAATTTTGAGCCTTTCCAATTCTGACAGTCTATATTCTGCTCACATGCTCATCTGTTAGGGTCACTTCTCAGGTGATTTAGGACATATGTGAATGGGTGTCCCTGTAAATTTAATAGACAGCAGAAAAAAAAAAGAAACAAGGGTAGTGTGTGTTCTTCCTCAGATATAAGTGATATATAAGTGATGTTCACTTCTTTTTGTCACTTTATCTTAACTAGCTGTCTACTCATTTAAGTTAACATCTCAGTTTGTTTTTCACACGTTTTGTATGCTATATTATGTGCTTTAAAAAACAAATAAAGAAACACCTGTTCAGGGATCAGGAAGCTTTTGAATAACACTATATGTTAACAATAGTTAACCTTAATTTGATTTTATTTATATATATATATATATATATATATATATATATATATATATATATATATATATATATATATATATATATATATACACACACAAGCAACTACGACATTATTGAAAGTGTTTGGGATTGTACTTGTCATGGTATGGGAGATAATGTAGAGTATAAGCAGGTCCCAAACGCACAAGAGGAGGTGTCAGGAATGGTTGAAAAAGTAATTTATTTGAACAAAAGGCGCAGGAAGACCAAAGGAATAAACCAAAAGGAAATTAAACTCAGAATTGAAATCTCCGGACAAACCAGAAACCCACATAGAAGCTGAACAGAGTACACATAAGGAATAAAACAATACGGAGCAGAGAGTTTCATACTGTTTTAGGAACTAGAGAATATATACACACAAGGGCTGGCGGGACACAGGCGCAAACACTGAGGGCAGATGAACTCCGGGAAGTCAAAACAGAACTAAAACACAAGGATACAGCCTTTCAAAATAAAACAGGAAAATATAAACCCAAAACCATGACAGTACTGGTGTAAGCTGTCTGAACAAAACAACCCTCTTGTCTCATTTCCTGGACATAAAGTAAAGAATCCAAGTCCTTATCAGTCTTGATGTTAGAGACAAAACATTTTTTCTTGCGACGGCATAATATCTTGATATCCGGACAAATACTCATGGCTGCACATGCATTACTCTTAGTCATGTTTCTGTTACCCCTAGATTGTTGCAAAAGCTAAACATAGAAAAAGAAAAACCTGTCATAGAAACAGCTATAATTTAAAAAACTCCCAAATATTACATAAATCCTTTAATGCTTTCACAAGGTGGTTTTTTTAGGAATCTAAAAAATCCAGTTTATCGCAAAAATGTAATTGTCCAGTCCAGTCTAAAGAAATCAAAATCTAGTTTCCAGCTCTTCTTGCCCTCAGTTATATGATGTAGTTATAGAAAACTATGAAACAAAATGTATTGTTATGCTAAATAATACACCAAATCATTATGCAACACTGCATTACATACGGGCTTTGCTTCTGAGTAAGCATTTGAATGATTATCCCCAACAGCGGTAGCTGCAATCGCAATAATTTGTGAAAGACTAAAGATGATTTTTTTTCATCTTCGTAAAGGTTGAGATCTAACGTTGAGAACTAGGAGAGTTACACTGCAGAAAAAACGCTGTCCAGTGGAATCACCTCCCACAGCGCTACTTTTATCGCAAATTCAGTTTCGCTTTTCTTTTCTTCAGAAAATGTAATGGAAACGCAACTAATATTTAGTTTCATAATGTTCCTGTTGTCAGCTACGAGCATGCTGGTCTGACTTGTGCTGTAGCAGTTTTCCATGTGTCCGGTGTCTATATAAATGCTAATGAATGATGGGGCAGTGAAAGGCCACAGCGCTATTGTCATGTTAATAATACATGTGCCTCAAAGGAAGTTGCAGGGCTGCAGATGAGTGCTGAGGCTTTGAAGATCTAACACATTATTATCTGAAGTGAAATCTCATGAAAAGGCAATGATTCTTCAGCAGAGATCTTACAGCCTCATGTCAGACCTGCTTACCTATTCCTTTTCTGAAGATGGGGAGAGGGGGAGACAGAAGGAATAAAGTGAAAGGAAGAAACACTGGCTCTGTGTTTTGATGAATTTGTTGCAACTGCATTCATACAAAATATCTCCCGATTCATTTTTTAAAATATCACCACTCTCAGTTTTGCTTTTCAAAATGTTAGCATTTGGCAAGCCAAATCTCAAGGCACACCAAGACTAAACGCTCTGTCAAAGATCCATCATGCTGTGCTTTTTACACTTCATTCTGTTAATGTCTACTGTCACATGGTTATTAATGCCCAATAGATACTTACAAAAACTGTGTTATTCGTTGAATTTAAGTAAATAATTAATATTTTGTTTTTTTAAGTATAGTATGATTACATAAAATTAACAAAAACACAATTTAAGTCAATCAGTTCACAAAATAATTTTATTCATAATGTAAGATAAAAAAAGTGATTAAAAGAGTGAGTCGATGCTTTTACACAGTTTTTGTAAAAAAAAACATTGTAAAGATTTTCATCAACTTCCAAGTGAAACACATGAGTATATGATTTTTATTCAGTCGATAGTAAACAACAGCCAGTGGATTGAATCCCAGTAGAGAATCATGACGCAGTGCTGTCTGACATGTCTCTGCTGTCTGACATGTCTCTGCTGTCTGAGGCGTCTCTGCTGTCTGACATGTCTCTGCTGTCTGAGGCGTCTCTGCTGTCTGAGACGTCTCTGCTGTCTGAGTCGTCTCTGCTGTCTGACGCGTCACTGCTGTCTGAGGCGTCTCTGCTGTCTGACGCGTCTCTGCTGTCTGAGACGTCTCTGCTGTCTGAGTCGTCTCTGCTGTCTGAGTCGTCTCTGCTGTCTGAGACGTCTCTGCTGTCTGAGTCGTCTCTGCTGTCTGACGCGTCTCTGCTGTCTGAGGCGTCTCTGCTGTCTGACGCGTCTCTGCTGTCTGAGACGTCTCTGCTTTCTGAATCGTCTCTGCTCACTGAGACGTCTCTGCCGTCTGAGACGTCTCTGCTGTCTGAGTCGTCTCTGCTGTCTGAGTCGTCTCTGCTGTCTGACGCGTCTCTGCTGTCTGAGACGTCTCTGCCGTCTGACACGTCTCTGCCGTCTGAGACGTCTCTGCTGTCTGAGTCATCTCTGCTGTCTGACGCGTCTCTGCTGTCTGAGACGTCTCTGCTTTCTGAATCGTCTCTGCTCACTGAGACGTCTCTGCCGTCTGAGTCGTCTCTGCTGTCTGACGCGTCTCTGCTGTCTGAGACGTCTCTGCTGTCTGACGCGTCTCTGCTGTCTGAGTCGTCTCTGCTGTCTGAGACGTCTCTGCTGTCTGAGTCGTCTCTGCTGTCTGACGCGTCTCTGCCGTCTGAGACGTCTCTGCTGTCTGAGACGTCTCTGCTGTCTGAGACACGTCTCTGCTGTCTGAGACACGTCTCTGTTGTCTGAATCGTCTATGCTGTCTGAGACGTCTCTGCTGTCTGAATCGTCTCTGCTGTTTGAATCGTCTCTGCTGTCTGAGTCGTCTCTGGTGTCTGAATCGTCTCTGTTGTTTGAATCGTCTCTGCTTTCTGAGTCGTCTCTGGTGTCTGAATCGTCTCTGCTGTCTGAGTCGTCTCTGCTGTCTGGGTCGTCTCTGCTGTCTGAGGCGTCTCTGCTGTCTGAGACGTCACTGCTGTCTGACACGTCTCTGCTGTCTGACACGTCTCTGCTGTCTGAGACACGTCTCTGTTGTCTGAATCGTCTATGCTGTTTGAATCGTCTATGCTGTCTGAGACGTCTCTGCTGTCTGAGACACGTCTCTGCTGTCTGAATCGTCTATGCTGTTTGAATCGTCTCTGCTGTTTGAATCGTCTCTGCTGTTTGAATCGTCTATGCTGTTTGAATCGTCTATGCTGTCTGAGACGTCTCTGCTGTCTGAGACACGTCTCTGCTGTCTGAATCGTCTATGCTGTTTGAATCGTCTCTGCTGTCTGAGGCGTCTCTGCTGTCTGAATCGTCTCTGCTGTCTGAATCGTCTCTGCTGTCTGAATCGTCTCTGCTGTCTGACGCGTCTCTGCTGTCTGGGTCGTCTCTGCTGTCTGACGCGTCTCTGCTGTCTAAATCGTCTCTGCTGTCTGAATCGTCTCTGCTGTCTGAGACGTCTCTGCTGTCTGAGACACGTCTCTGCTGTCTGAATCGTCTATGCTGTTTGAATCGTCTCTGCTGTTTGAATCGTCTCTGCTGTTTGAATCGTCTATGCTGTCTGAGACGTCTCTGCTGTCTGAGACACGTCTCTGCTGTCTGAATCGTCTAGGCTGTTTGAATCGTCTCTGCTGTCTGAATCGTCTCTGCTGTCTGAATCGTCTCTGCTGTCTGAATCGTCTCTGCTGTCTGAGTCGTCTCTGCTGTTTGAATCGTCTCTGCTGTCTGAGGCGTCTCTGCTGTCTGAGGCGTCTCTGCTGTCTGAGGCGTCTCTGCTGCTGGTTGTAAGAACAGCCAGCATGGTTTTGGACATGGCTGCACTGCTTTGCGTACAGTTCTGTTGATGAAGTTGATCAGAGCCATTCTGTGAAATGGATTGAGATTCCACCAGAAACAATGTGCTTTAAATGAGTTTTAGATGTATTCCTGAAAAGGTTTGGGCATTTACACTCACTAGCAACTATATTAGACACCTTGGAAACTTACTGAAGTGGTGAGTTTACCAGTTTACACTGGTGAGTGTCTACTCAACTTAAAATGTGCATGTGGTTGCTTTATCAGATGTAAAAGAGATGTTTGATCAATGTCAAATGCTTTTTCAGCTTGTTTGGCACCTGGAGAAGTTCACTTCTCTCAAGACACAACCAGGCTGTCCATCGTTCAGATGAACAGGAGGCACTCTGTCCATCTTGTGGATTAAAGGAAAATTTCATGAAAACATTAGCTGACAGTTCTTTTTTCTTCTTAAGCAGTGGGTTTTCTAAAATGGTGGTTAGCTGGGTTTATCGCTGTTTTATATTATATGTTATATATTTTATTCGATATTTTATTTAGATCATGTCTGTCCTGAGCCTTTCTGAGAGACCTGCTCTAAAACGCCCCACCATTCTGAAACAGAACTAATGTACTTGAGTTCTATTTCAGAGGGATTTCTACAAAATTCTTCAGGGATATTAATGTGTGTAAAATCACTCAAGTAGTAAATTAAAGATGGTAATTTTCTTTGTAGCTTTATTTTGTGATAACAATAATTGACTGTGAAGAACAAAAGGCAGGGTACAACTGGACTGGATTTACAGGGTCAACCCCTTTTCTTCAAAACTTCTGCAATTTGCCAGACATGCCGGATAATCTGTCCGTTTCTGGGACAAATTTTGACTCTTAGACATCGATTCTTCCTGTATTAATGACCTGAATTGACCACAGTTTCTAATTTTCTGGTTGCCAATTTGCTGTTTGTATACTAGTCACAGGTCAGTGATACCATGAGCATAGATCATCACCAACTTGTGCTGGGTTGTTGGGAGAAGTTTCTTGTAGAGGACATTTTGATGCCATTTTTATTAATGGCAGTACATTTGGATAGAATTCTAGTGACCCTACTCTCATAGGTGACAAGCACCCCAAAGATGGAAGGGCTCAAGATGTCTCACTTGTGCTTTAATACTGGACTCATGCTAGGGTTTACCCATTCTTTTGCAGACAATTGATCTTTCACGCTTTTTTCCAAACAGCTGGAAAGGGAATTCATTTGTGCTAGATCTTTTCCATAGAGAGAAGTGCATGGATCCTTTGCTGGCCGTCTTTAAACTGGACCTCTTTAAACTCCTAGAATTAGAACTAGAAGTAGAATCCTGACAAGAAAAACGGTCCAGGTGCATTTGGGACACTCTTGGATGTGCAGAGAATTCCTCATATATGCTGAAAACCTCATTGAAGTCCTTGATTAGTGCAGTAAGTTTGATCTTTTTTTCTTCAATATCTTTTTATCTACTTTTTTTTTTTTTTTTAGCAGTAATGTCCTTGCATATGAGATCATTTAATTTTTGTCACAGATATTCAACTGGCATATAAATGTCGCTTTTATAATAGTGGCCGGTGGCCGTTCTAAGTCATGAGGCAGACTGTATAACATGTTTGCATGCATAAAGGTCTAATAATGAAGATAAAAAGTTTTCTTGTTGTAGGAGATTCTTAACAGTATGAATTAAACTAGAATAATCTTAAGGACAGCCATAATAATGCCTGATTGAATTCTCTAGAATACTACAGAAGAGAGATTAAGATCTTATTTTATCATCTGCTTAAACATGGGAAACGCTAGGCTGTCTACGGTATATGAACAGTATATATGAACTTAAGCAATCTTGCGAAACAACCAAACGTAACTCTAGAGTTAATCCTACTCTAGAGCATATTTATTTTATAGCGGTACTGAAACTACCTTTGCAATGAGGTCTCGTTATGACTATTAGGGAACTCTGGTGTGTGTTAGTTTGCAGCGTGAATGTTTTGAAACCTCAACCTGACCCAACTATGCAGTGTACTGCCTATGTTTGAGCTAAAAAAGACTCCCATAGTCAACTGGGTAGTACACTGTGGGTTGTGAAGTAGCACATAAACAAACAGAGCAAAAGAAAGTTACAGTCATTTCCACCTGCAGTTGCGCTTTATTTTGAAACTGTAATGATTTACCATGAAGAGTATAAAAAAATTGAATAAAAAAGGTCAGTGCCAGGGTCAAAATGCATAGTTGCCATGTTGCCATGCGTTTCACCTCAGGCCAGCTGCCAAAATAATTAAAGTTTTTTGTTCTACAGATGAAAGTTTTGCTGGATTCAGGTGTTTACTTCCTCGAGGCACTGGTGTAATAAGTTTAAAGGACTGAAGTCGTTTGGTAACAGTTCTAAATAGATTAGGATAGTATCTCCAAATTCAGAAACTTTGGAGATAGTATTGATAATCTTTATATGTCATTGTACCTGCACAGATTCAAGACACCCCAGATGCAGCAAAAGCAGCCCCAGAACATAACCAAGTCTCCTCCATGTTTTTTTTTTTTTTGTTTTGTTTTTTAAAAATAATTATTTTTTGAGATATGACTTAAGATTGACTGCAAGATTAAATATGTAATATGCTTGTGATGCTAATTACAGGACACACTTTTGTTTAAAGATTTCTCAATGGTCAAATTATTCTTATTTTTTCTTGTAGTACCAACTATTTTGCCCAGGCCAGTTTCATTAGTTAGTTTTTTAATTACTCTGTTGAACCACAATGCAGAAGCTGTGTCTGATTTTTATTGGTTATTACTTTTGTTGCACAGTTGTGCATCTTGTTTTCTTTAATGGAAGAGTACCACCAAATTTGTCCCCATGTTTCACAGTGAGGTCCCAAATGCATCAAAGGAAATCCTCAAGAAGTCTCGGCCTATGGCAGCGCAACTTAAAGGACGGTTCAGAGACACTTTATTAAGACTGTGTTTACTGCTAACTAGCAGAAATTAAATTATACAGTGGACCGTCACCATTTAGTGATGGTCCATTAATTGGTTTTCTCAAATTAACCAACTTATCCTAATTAACAATATTGGGGAAATTAATCTGGTTGAAAAGGCATTTCCCAGATATAACTCTTAAGCAATGTTATGCATGTTTTACTGCACATATTGACGTATTTTGATGTTGTAGAAAGATTCTCTCAGTTCCTCAAAAAAAAGCATAGATAAACTATCTGCTTTCTCTCCAACTCTCTTTTTTCTGGTATTTTATCTGAACAGAGTTCTAAAGAATAATAAGACCCACTTATCAGCATTGGCATGGTTATTATTTCTATCTGCAATTTAACAGCACTGCTGTTTCTTTTATTAAACGTTGGAGGGAGGTATTTACATGGACATGCATGCATACTTCAGGTTGTTATGCTAATATATGTAATATGAAACAGCTATGACTTTGAAAGATCCTGCATAGAAACGTGGCCTACATAAGCAAATGACATGTCAGAAAGTGTCTTGACATTGTTATTATTTGTATTCAAACATATCCGGCAGAATAAAACAAAAAAAATGCAAACTATTATAATCATGTCTGCTTCAAATGAATACGTTTAAAATTCCAAGTTTGATGTGTGCGTTAGTCATTCATAAGAAGATGACAGCCTCTTAAACCCAGGGTCTCTCTAGAATTCTCCCAGGCCTGTCCATAAAGATTTTGATGTATTTATGACGTAAATGTCACAGTTTGACACTTGTTTACAGCATCTGAGCAAAAATGTATAGATAAAATACCAATCAGTCATGACAGCCCATGATAGCAAAAACAAGTTGTATTTGTGTGTACACAAATGCACATTTCTAACACCTTTACAACAATATTTTCCATAACATTTAAGCACAGATTCAACTTAGGAAAAGATGAGAAGAGTAGTTGAGGCAGAGAGGTTGCTTGATGCCTTGACTCGTCTTGTTTTGTGCTGTTCATGGTGTTTTTTTTTGTTGTGAATCCATGTAATTCATAGTGTGCAACCCAATAGTTGGAGGGATCACATGGGACTGCAGAGTGCTGATGGAAAGCTCAAAGAGCAAATACTCAGCAAATCTAAGGACAGCAGAAGCACCTGCCTTCAATTACATTTGTAAGCTGTGCAGCAAACCAGTATACGGCGGTTGTCAATACTTGCACTCATGCTCGTGCTGAGGTGATGGACGCTTTTAGCGTTAGGTTACAGTGCAACAGAGTGCCTCCCGCTTTGCCTGCAAGTAGCTTTAAATTGTGACAGATAGCAGTTTTGTTTTCATCATTCAAGTGTCAGCCTCATCCCTTTCAGGGTAACTCAAACCTTCTGCGTCAGCTGAGTGGATCTCATGTTACTGCATAGAAACGCAGCTGACAGGACAACAGTGACACAGATGTGATGATAATGATCAACAGACTTTATCTCAGTGTTCATTTTCACTGTGTTCTACAATGAAAAGGCCTCAAAATGACCTGTCACAGTGCTAACAGCTGTCGACTGTCATCTCAACAAATATTTCCAAATATTTAAGATAACAATGCATATGCCAGATAATACAGGTACAGGCACTGCTGATGTACAGCAGTCTAATGCTTTATTTATTGCTTTTACCACTACACTTTGACTATCTACATAAAGAAAACAGTAACAAAATTAAGAAACATTGGGTGAAAATATGTTGTATGTTTACTGGGTGACATTCATACCTCTGCCCTTCATTTCCACAACTGAAATGCATACAGTCTTTTTTTTCCCTTTGTTTGCACATATATTAATGGTTAGTAACAAGTTTGGTAGAACCCAATAGCTATATATATATGCATTTTAATCTTGCAACAGAGGTTTTCTTTTTTTTTTTTTTATGTGTGCGTGGGTTTGTGCAAGTGTGTTCCTGTCACCTGCCCTCATGACAGTCTAACCATTTTTTATTGATCCCTGGAGAAAAAACATACATACATACATACATACATGCATCCATACATACACACATACACGCATACACGCATACACGCATACACACATACACACATACATACATACACACATACATACATACATACATACATGCATCCATACATACACACACATACACACACATATACATACACACATACACACATACACGCATACATATATACACAAATATGATAATAATAATAATAATAAAAAATCATTTAAATACTTCCTTTACATAGTTATTCTTACAATTCCATTATTGGTTTCGTATCGTCATTGGTCACTGCCACTAATCCTCGTCGCCCCTGCATAAGGTCAACCAAAATGGAAACTTTCTACGAAGTCTGTGTACCAAAACTTAATGGTACAAATATTATATAGTTTCACAAAAAACCTTCTGTGTACAATAATTGAATTCAAATACAGATTGTTATGGTCAGCAAATTGCCATAAACTCACAATGATAACACATTAGGAAAAATTTAAATTTCTACTATTTAATTTGTCAGACATCCCAGGGAAATATGTCCTTTGTGTCATAAAGCACTATTGTCAATAGAAAACTAAAAAACAAACAAACAAACAAAAAAAAACATGCACCAATTAGCCACGCATGTCTGGTATCTTTAACCGTCATGAGTTGACATTTCCACACACATTTTCTGCTGCTACAAATACTCACCAGAGCACAAAATGTGGGTTTATCTACCACTGAAAAGAGTTCCCAATCGATGAAACTTGCCTTGATGTTTGAGTAAGTTATTAAATCCGCTGTATAGACCAGATGACTAATAACGTGCAGTTCAAAAACTAACAGGCTCTTGTTAGCGGATCAAGACCCAAGCCACATAACGCGTAGGAACAAACATACTGGATCAGGTCCGAGCATGATAAAAATTAGAAGCCATATATTATGCACAGGAATGCCTCCTGTATTATTCTCTTAAAACAATAAAAAAAAGTTTGAATTGGTTTTCTTAGTCAAACTTGTCCTTTAAGGCTGTATAATTGTCTTACTACTTTTTGCCCAGTTGCTGCATTTTCAAAGCTGAAAATGGCCACAAAATGAGTGTTTGGCTGGTCTAGGGCTCCCTAATGTGTGACTGAAACCATCAAACAGACAAGATCCGTTTGGGAGCAGCACGAGTTGTCTATACAGCTCTGATTAATATTCATAGCCAAAGTCATAAACAAACATATGCAGAAGCAGTTGATCTGACTGCTTGAGCCCTGCAATACTTTGTCTTCCTTTGCCTTCATGTTTGCTTTAATAATAATTCTTGTGTACTCGCCCATATAAATAAGGGCAAGCAATTATTAGTAGACACATTTATAGTTCAGGTTCACTATGGGTTTTTCACAGTTAGGAAATCGGTTCACTTTTTAAGAAGACTGTTGTGGAAAAACTTAATAACACCTCTGTATAATATGTTTTAGCCACAAGGTGACTATCTGGACTAAGACTGAGTTCATTAGGATATCATGAATAAAGACATAAGGGAAGATCCAAAGTGTAGTAGATTAAATTTCAGCAGTTGCATGCAAGTGCCGTCAAACATACGTAGGCGTCTCGATGCAGGGATGACAATGATTTTCAGGTTGCAAAGTAATTTGAATCTCAATAAGAAGTCACACCATATGTGTGCATCAGCAGAGCAGGGCAATCAAGGGCCCAAATATGACTCTGCACAAACTGGACCATCAGAAGCCCATATAATATTTTAAAACCAACATAGGAGCCTGATCATAAGAGGTCACAGAATATGTCCCAGCCAACATATGCATCTGACCATCGGTCAGGTCACAGATTCAATTTTTTCCATCACAATTTCACACTTATTTTTCCTCTCTTCTCTACAAAAGTTAATCATTTAATATATAGACTAATGCATTATAATGTATTACCATGCTTGAGCAGAATAGTATAAAATTGCTTGCTAAACCACAGAAGGAAAGCTTGCTGCTATAGTTGAAATTTACAGAATGCCCACAAGACGCAAGCTGAAAAATCAAAGAAGCAGTCATTTCCCCCCCTGGCCACCAGAAGCCAAACATCTGGCCCTAGATGTCAAGGAACCAGTAAAAGACTTCATGGTTCTAACTACTCTGACTACGGCTAAAACCCCTCGGGAAAAAAGCCCCGAAACACCAAACTACAAGATAAAAAAAGGAAAGGAAAAACACATCACAGCTCGGTTTCTGTTTCAGAACTCGAGTCAGAAGGTCATAAAGACACTTGTTATCATACACACACACATATATATATATATATATATATATATATATATATATATATATATATATATATATATATATATATACATATATATATATATATATATACATATATATCTATATATATATATATAGATATATATATATAGATATATATATCTATATATATATATATATATATCTATATATATATATATCTATATATATACATATATATATATACACACATATTTTTGCAATAAGTCATCAAAATGCAAATAATCGTCCTTTACAGACCAATCCGCTTAGAAAAGCAATAGTGTTTTTTCAGTTGGCCGTCTCTCCAAGAACATGTTAAGCTCTTGGTTTTTCCTTGAAAATCATCTAAATGAGATATCTCAGTGGAGAAAACTGCTTATCTAAAAGAGCAACTAATTAGAGCTCTGAAGTATTCTCCTTGTTTAGAATTCAAGCTGAAGAGCTGCATGAATCCTATTGTCTTTCTTCCATGTCTCCTTTTCTTTCCTAAAACTGGAGTGGTACTGCAGTAATCAAGCTTTAAGGATTACCACGGGGACAACTGTCTGAGCAGTGATTTCACAGACCTTTCTCACCCAAGCCTCGTCTTCCAGCTTGTCCTCCGGGTGAAAGAGTGAGGATTTTTCCAAGCCAGCTGAGAGATTTAATATTTCCCCGATGTCCTTGGTCAGCTTCTGAAGCTACCTGTCAGAGCAATGTAAAGTTTACATTTTGTCAATCACCTCAAGAATGGCTAGAATTTTTGATCTAGGAATCACATTTTACATTGTAAAAGTTGTAAAAGTGTGAAAAACGGATAACTGGTCCCATGAAAGAACTGAATGCGATTGTGATTCTTGGCGTTAGTGAAGCCAGATAAACAGATACAGTATGTCTAATTTGTAAGTGAAAACAGAGAATGGTTACTGAGCAGCAACCGAGTCCAATGACCATGAAACCCAGTCATGGCAGCTGCTGGACAGATGATGAAAAAGCCAAAAAAGAGGGAGGAGAAGTGGGTGGGGAAGCTGACAACAAGATAATTAAACCTTTAGTATAAACCCTCCTTCTGTGTTACAATCTTTATCAGCTTTCTCCAAGGATTCTTTGTTTTTTCAACCCTATCCACCACTAGCACTACCAAACACACACACACACACACACACACACACACGCACACACACGCACACACACGCACACACACACTGTACAGATTTTGTCGGAATCACAAGCAAAAGACATCGCTCAAACACTCGCAAGCCTGGATTGTATTTCATTTGTGTCCAAACAAAAACAACAAACCAGCAGAGATGAAGATAGTTTAATATATTTATGTCCACAGACAAAAGAGAGGGCCCATCCAGCATGTTATCGGCACCCAGTTTAAAATCCTTAGTGCCATTAGTGTTTATAGGATGGATGGGTTGCACATCTGGAAAGGAATCATCTATGCTGAGAGGTGTATTCGGGTTTTACAGCCATATACACTCTCATCCAGATGACGTCTTTATTTTTAGGGGAGGCCTTCACATTTCAGCCTGACAATTGTAAACAGCGTACACCATCTCCTACAACACCATGGCTTTGGAGTAGAAGAGTCTGGCTGCTGTCTGAAGTCAAGCTGTTTCACCAGTTAAAAATGGGGCAGATTTTTAGACTGTTATAAAAATCTGACAATGAAGGCCTGGGACTGCTTGGCAGCTCAAATCCATTCTCAGACAAGAATTGGACCACATTAATCTACCAAATCTAAAAATGAAATATTGTTAGAGGTAAAGCTACACATTGATAAACATCACCCAGTTCTACTTTTTTGAGATATATAGCTACCAGAATATTTAAACTAAATTACGTTGTTACGCTGTTACATTACATTAGTTTTACATATTTCTAATGTGAATAAAATTTGGGTATAAGGGACCAGCAAATCATTGGAATCTCTTTTATTCACATTTATATTACATTTTTATAAGACTGCTTATTAAATGTTTTCAATACAGAAATAATTATCATTCATATGTTACAATGTCCAATAATGTAAAACCAGATTAAAAGTTTAATCGACTCTTTTCTTGCTATAATTCAGCTAACAACTCGTGTTTCACAGAATGAACCAAATTCCAGGTGCCTTGAAAATTTGTATTAAGAAGCATTTCTGTCAATCAAAGAAGCAAAACGAAGAGTACATGTTGAATCGTGTGAATTCATGTGAAATCGGTTCTTTAATTTTTTCTGTTTGATGATGTTGTGCCAATTGAACAGAGACAATTTGTCTTTCATTATTCATACTTTTTTTTTTAAGATCCAAAAGAAATCTGCAATTGCAAAAAGATTCTGTTGACATGTTCAAAGCAGAATATTGTCTCTGCCGAAGCGAGTGCAGAATAAGAGGAGAGGGAGAGCAGTAGAGGCAGACGGAGAGAAAGACAGAGACACAAATGAGATTTGTATCAGTGTGGCTACTGAGATAAATGCACAGAGCATTTTGTATCCTATTTGGTATGAAATTACTTTTCTTAACTAAAGGATGTGTGCTTTCCTGTCCAGTTTCTTTCAGAGGAGGTGATTAAGATGGAAGTGAGATTTGCCATAGGGAGGAAAGCAGAGTTTTTTCCCTCATTGAGTAAATTGACTTGTGTGTACTGACAGAGCAAGGAGGCTCAACAGTTTTATAATAACCCAATTACATTGAAAAAAAAACCTAGTTGTTTTGTTTTTTTTTTTTGCTTTTCTAATCAGTAAAAAAAAAAAAGTCAGACAACCTTTACAACTTGTACCAGTAGTGAGGACTTTCAATACCAGCTCAGTGTAGCTGTCGAATACAGTTGGTAGTGATACTTTAGTGCATACTTTAGTCTCAGCATGTATTGGGGGGGTTGCTACAGTACAAACACCCAATAATGCAATGTTTGTTCTAACTTAAGCTCCCACTTTAAATTCACAGTCCAAATTATTTTGTGCACACCCAAGGGTTGATGCAGCCGAACTTAACTCAGTTTCCAGAGTTAATTCTCAATTAATTCCTGTTTCAGACACAAGATGAATTGTTTGCCTAGAGAATTAACTAGAGTGTTTGTACTAATGTTGTTACAGTCCTTAAACTACAATTTTCAGAAAATGAGTCGGTTTATATAATCCCTCATCCAGCACTAAAGTTAAATGTATAAAATACAGTTGAAGCTCCTGACTTACAGGAACACAAAGGCACTATTGCAATTTTAAGTTCAGAGTTGCCCTATAGGTGTGGAGGTAAAGTCATTTTAGTAGTTTCTGCCGCGATCTCCACTGTAGCTCGGTGAGCACTTTTACAGTACCGTCACATATTGTTGAGGTTTTTACGAGAGACAACCAGGACCGGGGTTACTTCGGTTGGTTTTTGCTAGACAAGACTTAGCTAGAGGGCACTACTCACATACAAGTAGTTACAATTAAATATTCCTACAACTGAAATTAAAACTGAAATTTTAATAACAAGTGTTATTAAAAAAGATGGTGTTAAATGTTGCTTTAAGATAGTGACTTGCAGTTACTTATCTGGATCCATTCTGTTATCCCTATTTGAATCTTTGTTGGGAAATAGTATAAACAATACAAAGATGGTAAGAGAAATGTGGAAGCTCATCTAAATTTGACCTAAAGCAAAATTGGATTTTGGAAATTCAGCTAATATATTTAACCACACACACGCGCACACACGCACACACAGAGATGAGTTGATACCCTGTGATTTCATAAAGAAAAACTCACAAAACTCCGGCTTCGCCCACAGTCAAAACAACATGTGTGTTAAGTTGACTGATGTTGACTATTGCCTATAGGTGTGTGTGTGTGAGTTTGTAGATGTTCACCATCACCATGAGCGCCTAATCGAGCCAACATTCGCACCTCTCCAAGGTAAAAGCTGTGTGAGATCCTGGCAGGTTGTGGGCAAGTGAACCATTGTCTCATACAGTCTGTATGACAGAACCTCCTTCGATTCCATCTGGTCAAAGCTTTGGTGGTTGCTAGTGCAGCTTTTGTCTTTTGTGCTTCTTCCACTTGCCACCTCTTCTACTGGACCATTTCTCTCCTCTCCTCTGTAACTTATTCAACTGGAGGAAATGAGCCAAGGCTAGCCGACTTTATTTATAAAGCACTTTAAGAACAGCGACCACTGTCCAAAGTGCTGAAGATAAGAATAAAAATACCTTAGAATAAAATAAATACAAGTATAAGACACAAACAAAAAACACAAGTTTTAACTAAAAGCTATGTCTCATAGTGGTTCTTAAGCCAAGCGGAAAAAGTGTGTTTTTAAGTAATGTGTTCCAGTTAAGACATGTAGCAGCCTTTTGGGCCAGCTGAAGATGAGACTGGGAGGACTGGCATAGGTATATATGTATGTATGTACATACGTATGTATGTATACACATATATATATATATATATACACACACACACACACACACACACACACACACACACACACACACACACACACACACACACACACACACACTTGTGTCTTGTACATGTATTTACATATATACACATGCATATGCATACACAGATACATACCCATACATACATATAAAAACAAGTGCGTATCTGTATAATTTACTTATACTGTATACAAACATGCATACAAACAGCTGTACACACAAAAAAATACAGTGGCAAATGGTATGGCATATAATTATTTACTTGGTCGATTACAGGCTGCAAGCGTGAGGTTAAGATGTCAATGTGAATGTAAATGACTGCTGAGCAGCATTTAGCATCCTGATGGGATGTGGGATGAAAACTGTCCTTCAATCTACTTGTCTTTGTTGTTAAGGACCTGAAATGTCTACCCGAAGGCAGGCGTTCAGCCGGTCCGTGCCCAGGGTGTGATAGATCCTAAAAAAATTCCTCTCAATGTTTTTGAGACAGTGCAAGTTGTGCAGTTCTTTATGAGAGAGAAGAGGGCAGCTGACAGTCCACTCGGCAGCCTGTATGACCCTGAGAAGCTGTTCTCTCTGTGCTGCTGTGCAGCTAGAGAACCATGCACGGAGGCAGTAGGTCAACACACTTTCCACTGTGCAGCGGTAGAAGGACACCAGCAGTCTCTAAGGGATGCTATTTTTAAATAGAGTTCCTTTTTGGGCCTTCTTAGTAAGCTCAACATTGTGGGTCTACCAGGTCAGGTCTTCCCTATTGTTGACCCCCAGGAAGTGGAAGTAAGTAACCCTCTCCACACAGTCCCCATTGATGGTAAGTGGTTGGGCACTGCCTTCTTCCTGAAGTCCACAACCAGGTCCTTTGTTTTCTCAGTGTTAAGGAGCAGGTTGTTCCTGCTGCACCACTCTGACAGCAGCTTCACCTCATCCCTGTAGCTGGACTCATCCCTCTAGAGATAGCCCCACCACCTGGTAAACTTAATGATGGTGTTACTGTGGTGGACAGGAGTTCAGTCGTAGAGAGTGTAATATCAGGGCGCTCAGCACACAGCCTGGTGGGGAGACCCAGGGGAGATGAATGAATGGTTGTGGTTTTTGAGTTTTTCAAAACACTTCATCACCTCAGGGGTAATACAGGCCTGTAGTCATTAGGGCTGGTGATGGTCTGTTTCTTTGGCAGGGGGAATATGACTGAGGACTTCAGGCACGCAGGGAGAGTAACTGTAATAGAGACTGGTTGAATATCCTGGTGAGGTTCCCAGCCAGCGGCTCTGCAGAGTCCTTCAGGAAGCGTCCTGAGATGCTGCCTTACATGGGTTAATGGCTCACAGTGTGCACCTGACGTTGTGCTCTACCTTGTTTCGAGTCCTCCGAGTCCGGCTGTTCCTGATGATTTCACCTCGAACCTGGCAAAGAAGTGGTTCAGCTCCTCTGCCAGTGACACGTCACCTCCTCCAGCTCCAAAACTGCTCTTGTGGTTGGTGATGTGAGTCCCCTCCACACCTGCCTGCTGTTGTTGTTGCTGTCCAGGTGTCCTCAATCTTCCATGTGTGACCAGACCTGGGTTTCCAGATGCCCTTCTTCAGGTTGGTCTGGGCTTTCTCTCCTTACGTTGCCTGCACATGGGGACTATAATCTACGCGGAGCAGGGACACCTCGCTATGTCTGCTGGGATGTCATATGAGTGGAGAACCACTGCTGGGAGTTTCCAGTTTCTCTCACTGCAAACTCCAATCTTAAAAAGATGTAGATGTAGATGTTGTTAGCACAACAGAATGTATATGAAAGAAGAAGCATTACCATCACACACTTATGTACAAAACACTGAAACAAAGCGCTGCAAGCCACTGCGTCCTTGCATGTCACCATAGTATCCGGTTAAAAAGCCGGCCTTACTGTGGTTTCAGCTGGCAGCTTGTGATCTGACCTTGTTGATTGTAGTGCATCTCTATCAGCTACTACATCTACAGTCAAATAGCCGAAGGTTGAATATTTTTGTTGGATAATTAGTGCTAGTTGGAGCATGTCACATGCCGCAAGGAGCAATGATTTTGGTAGATGTCTGCTTGCTTGTTAGAGCATTAACTGTGCTGACTAAACTGTCATCTTAGAAGAGTGATGGGTGAATTCCTCCTGGTTTGCATGACAAAGCTGTAAAGTTAAATTCTACAGTCAACCAAACTGGAACAGAGATCATAAATCAAATATACAATGAACGGTTTTACAGCAATAATTTTTTAGTGACAATACAAAGAGATTGCTTTTCCACCGTTATTTCTTGCTTTATTCCCTTTTAATATTCTTTTCCATTCTTTGACGTTTTTTTTTCTTTTTCTGAAAAACAAAACCCTTCAGACTGTGCTGAAGCATGGACAGGAATTGTTAAATATTCCTAAACTGTGACTCATGAAGAAAACACTTCCTCTTAATATGCGCTTGTAATAATGTTTTATTGTTATCAGTTGTTGACTGTCTTACTAAATCAAGAATACAAATTTTTAACACTTTTTTGATTGAAAAAAGGAACTGATGTGCTGTTAGAAATTCAAACATTAGTGAGTAAATTGTGCATTTAATCACTGTGCCAAGTAAGGCTCCATTGCCTCTGAAATTTCACACCATAACTTTTTTTGTTATTTTCCAGACAGACTGAAAAGACTTTTTTTTGTTTTTTTTTAAAGAAGACCAGGAACACTGGGACAAAGACGACGCATAGATCTACTGTGGGAAACAAAGAGAAAAGATAAAAGGGATGATGTTAAGCAATTTAAATCATGATGGTGTTGGACATAAGACTATGAGATAACTTGTTTCTTGCAATTATAAGTTAATAAGTGATTTGTTCAGTGCACTACTGGATAGCTGAAGTTACCAGTGTCCTTTCAAAAATAAATAATTAGAAGTACTTATATGTGAACATTTATTGTAATTTTTCTTTTTTTCCCATATGGAAAAACAAAAGGAGAATTCTTAAATGAAAGGCTGTTATTCTCTGTCCTACATCTTGAATCTGTCTCAAATCTGATGCAAGTGGTGAATCAGCCTTTTTATTTCTCCCTAAATGTGGTGGTTTTGGAGAAGCCACACTCAGCCGACCAGCTGTTGCGCTCACACAGATCTGTCTGTTGTTACAGGATGTCGCAAAATTTGATGATCTGGAATTTTAACCTGGCTCACCTCAGGAAAATTACATAAATCACAAAACTTTGGACTGATTGCTGCGAGAAAGAGATGGAAAAAAAAAAACTCAACATCTTACCATTGATATCTTACACTAGGTTGCAGAGAAGTGTGACAAATCAAAGAGAAATGTGGGACTAATGAGCAGTAGAACATAACTGCAGACACTTCTTCACAAGTCAAGAAGTCTCTCTCCACTCACTGAGAATGAAAATGATGAGTCATATGTCATGGCCTTCGCAGCCAACACATTTCAGTCTAAAATGAACAGTTCCTTTAGAGAGCTGTCCGTCGTACGATCACAGTACTTTTTTTCCTCATTCATTTGTGAAATAAAGCATCTTCTTCCTTGACTTATATTATGCAGGTTAATTGTTGAAAAACGTAGGAATTGACCTGAACTGGTTAATTAGGTAAAACATTTGACACAAGGCAACCCAACAGAAAGTTCACATTCACACCAGTGTAACTAACCAGATATGTATATGAAAACTAACCAGTTAAGAAAAACAAACTACTATCAAATTGGAGACAAAAAAGTCATCATCGTCCTGCCTCATAAATAAAGATTTTGCTTTTTCAAATTCTTCCACTGTGTCTTTGTTGTTCAAAAGCATTTATCATAAAAGTTGTCTTTTGGAATGAATCAATTAGTTATTTGTGTGGAGGACATGGAAGAACGTGATTACTTTTTTAAAAGGTGGTTATAATCTAAAAGCATACTGACATAAATAACTGTTATCATTAGAGCAGCGTGCATAGATCACTGCAGTGCCGTGGTGAAATGGTATTGATCAATCATCCAAGTCATTTGAGCATTTTGAATGAGGATCTTTTTGCTCTGGAAATGAGTCATGATATTGTGGATCTTTTTACACTCTGTAGCAACATTGATGTTGGAATTTTTGGACGTTTGTTTGGACACAAATGAAATACAATCCAGGCTTGCAAGTGTTTGAGCGATGTCTTTTGCACATGATTCTGACAAAATCAGTTCAGCCTGTGTATGCGTGTGTGCGTGCGTGCGTGCGTGCGTGCGTGCGTGCGTGCGTGCGTGCGTGCGTGCGTGCGTGCGTGCGTGCGTGCGTGCGTGCGTGTTAGCAGTGGTAGTAGTGGTAGTAGTGGTAGTGGTGCGGTATTAGTAGTGGTAGTGGTGCGGTATTAGTAGTGGTAGTGGTGCGGTGTTAGTAGTGGTAGTGGTAGTAGTGGTAGTGGTGCGGTATTAGTAGTGGTAGTGGTGCGGTGTTAGTAGTGGTAGTGGTGTTAGTGGGAGGATCATTTTGTTTAGGGTTGAAAAAAAAAAATCAAAGAAAAAAAAACAAAGAATCCTTGGAGAAAGCTGATAAAGATTGTAACACAGAAGGAGAGTTTATACTAAAGGCTTAATTATCTTGTTGTCAGCTTCCCCACCCACTTCTCCTCCCTCTTTTTTGGCCTTTTCATCATCTGTCCAGCAGCTGCCATGACTGAGTTTCATGGTCATTGGACTCGGTTGCTGCTCAGTAACCATTCTCTGTTTTCACTTACAAAGTAGACATACACTATATTGTCAAAAGTATTCACTCACCCATCGAATTAATCAGAATCAAGTTTTCCAATCCAAGTGTTTAAAATCAAGCACCTCGGCATGCAGACTGTTTTGACAACTATTTGTGAAAGAATGAGTCGCTCTCAGGAGCTCAGTGAATTCCAGCGTGGAACTGTGATAGGCCACCTGTGCAACAAATCCAGTTTGGAAATTTCCTCACTCCTAAATATTCCACAGTCAACTGTAAGCTGTCTTGTAAGAACATGGTGTTTGGGAATGACCACAAAGGCCACATAAACTGACGGAGCGGGGTTAGCGGATGCTGAGGCGCATAGTACAAAGAGGTCACCAACTTTCTGCAGAGTCGATCGCTACAGACCTCCAAACTTCATGTGGCCTTCAGATTAGCTCAAGAACAGTGTGCAGAGAGCTTCATGGATGGGTTTCCATGGGCGAGCAGCTGCATCCAAGCCAGACATCACCAAGTGCAAAGCGTCAGATGCAGTTGTGTAAAGCACGCTGCCGCTGGACTCTAGAGAATGCAGATACGTTCTCTCTAGTGACAAATAGCAGTTCTCAATCTGGCAATCTGATGGATGAGTCTGGGTTTGACAGTTGCCAGGACAACGGTACTTGTCTGACTGCATTGTGCCAAGTGTAAAGTTACACATAAAAACTTAAATTGAAGGGAAAAGATAAATAAATGGTCCTTCTGGGGCTGGTCACGTTGCCCTTTTCTCTGACCACCACTCATTTACACATACAACAACACACCACACAGACACCAAAACTGCACCCATCTCTGTCTTGTCATTCTTGCTCTTTCATGTACCACTTTGTCCTAGTCATATATATATATATATATATATATATATATATATATATATATATGGCTCTTTGGTTCTACCAAACTTAATATTAACCATTAACATATATGCAAACAAAGGTAGAAAATAAAATTCACTTTTAGGATGAATTAGAGCAGAGACTGAGAGCCAGGCCTTCTCGTCCAACAGAAGAATGGTCAAAAATTCCCATAAAAACACTCCTAAACCTTGTAGACAGCCTTCTTCAGAGTGGACTGATGTCATATTGAAACCTATGGATTCAGAATGGGATGTCATTTAAGTTCATATGCGAATCAAGGCAGGTGAGAGAATACTTTTGGCCATGTAGTGTACATGTAAACTACACACACACACACACACACACACACACACACACACACACACACACACACACACACACACACACACACACACACACACACACACACATTAGCGTCATTATTTTTTCCTCTTCTAGCTCTTTCTTAGTCTCTGAAGCAACATCAGTACAATTTCTCATGAATATCCCAATGTAAACAAACTAAATGTTTACTGTACAGTGAGGCTTTTTACCACACTTTAAAGGTTGTTTTTTTTCCACAAAATAACTGTTATTTTATTCAGTTTTCTTATAAATATTTCTTAAGATGTGAAACATTCTGCAATCATTGTTGCATTTTTTTTTCCCTTTTCAAAGTCCTGCATATTTCTTGCTGGGGTCGGGACAGGACAGCAGCCAGGCCACTCCAGTACCTGTACCCTCCTTCTGCAGCCATGCGTTGATGTACACAGAATGTTGTTTTTGATTGTCTTGTTGAAAAATGCATGACAGACACTGGAAAAAAAATGTCTTCAAGGCAGCATATGCTGCTCTGAAATCTCAAAGTACTTTTCGGCCTTAATGGTGCCAACACAAGTGGAAATTACTTTTGCCCAGGGCGTGATAAACTCTCATCATAGACCCTGGCTTTTGGACTCATTCTGAATAACAGTCTAGATGGTCCTTTTCATCTCTGGAGCATCTAGAGCTCATGGCAGACTCAGATTCAGACACAAGCCTTAAGTTAAGGACTTGTGATTAGACTCTGCATTGGATATTAACTGCATTTGAACTAAAATTAAGAGATGAGTCCTCAGATTCTATTTCATTTTATGTAATATACCATGTTTTGACACAAGATAAAAATCTACATGAAGTATTAATGTTGTGCAAGATGCATGTCGCCACATGCCATCAGTTCATGACATACATATCATATTTAGGACCAAACAACAGGCACTAAGATGCCGGGAGAAAGTGTCTAAGAGTGTCCGCTTTGCTTGTTCATTTACAAGTATTCCATCTGTAAACTAGAACTATCGACATGACGAGTCAACTTTAGTCGTGCTACAATGATGTTTTTGCTCAGTTTACAGCAGAGCGAGCAGTTGACCGAAGAAGTCGGGTTAAAATGTACTTTTACACTCAGAGACGGTTGCCAGTTGGCACCAGCTACAAAGTGCTGCAGTTGGCTTCTCACTTAAACCTCACATTTGGTTCTCTGCAAGTTGCTTTGGTGCAGGAGGTGGGGGTGGGTGGTGGGGGTGGCAGGCTGCAACGACTAAACATAAGGTCGCTAGTTTTGCTAACAAGTAAGCAGAAGTGGTAACAGGTCCCTGAGTGATGATTTTTAAAAGTAACATGCAGTGGAAACGGTGGCCTATAAGCAACTGAAGCTTAACACCACCTGGGGAACCTCAGCCCGGGAAATATAGATGTGTAATGTTATGATTTAGATCAATAAAGGAGACGTGGTGAAAAATAATGACAGAGACAAGGTTCCAAAATACAAATTAAAGCTTTAAAAGGCTGGACATGACTGTAAAATTGAGATGGTTAAAGAAAATGTCAATTAAAAAAAAAAAGAAAAAAAAAAAACATACCACAAGTTAAAGGAGGCCTGTGCAGAAATTTAAGGGTTTTTAGATTTCTTACATTTCACAATCTTACAGAAATGTTGTAATGCTGGGGCTCGATAGGAGCAGATTTTTGTATTGGCACACGATCAGGACAAACATACAGAACAGCGAAGGGTTTATTTGCAGAGTTGGGAGGTTACAACGCACTATAAAAGTAAATCACAATATTAAAAGCAAAATGTTACAACAAAAAAAAGTGTCCAAAAAGCAGTTCCTTTCCTTTGAAAAGCAGAGATGATATTGCACTTACTGCAGAGCATATAATTTTACTGTAGTGTACTCATCAAGTGTAATCGTGTCCTTTCATACATCCAATGGTGGTGCACACGACCTCTGCAGAGCAGTGATAGGTCTTTGTGGTGTAGCTGTCATGGATGTCAAAGTGCTCCATGACAACAGATGGTACTGGGCTCCCACAGGTTGAAGATAGCCACCCTCTTCATGGTGGGTTGACAGTGCTTGGCTATAGGATGAGAAAATATGCCAATTATGCCTGAAAACATCTCACAGACAGCATCTTTCTTGGAATTTGTTGTGTGACCTCAAAGAAATGGGAGTGTATCGGGTGCTGAAAACATCTGAGAAGTGGATAGACCGTTTGACGGCCATCCTGGCCCAATGTTGTAAAATTACAATAAAGACATATGCTGAAAAAAATTACAGAAGCATCCCGTCAGTTTGTATTGTAGACAGACGTTGTAGACAGTCTAGTAATCACAGAAAAACAAAAAGACACAATTGCAGGTTTGCTTCTGGGAGAGCTAAATGTGATGTATTTTTCAATAGTGGGCCAGTTGCCAGATGTGTTTTTGGCCTGGATTTGTCTTTTTTTTTTTTAAGTGGAGCTGGTTGTTGGGTCATGGTGGACGCTCGGCACCATAGTGTGCTTCCCCTCACAAGTTTGTAGTGATAAGAGCACTGGGACTCCATTTTGCACAAACACAATATAGCAAGAAAGCCACTCTGCACGCTGCACAAGCAGCATCAATCCTAGAATATTACAAGGCAAAACAGCAGCTGAGCAAAACCTAATGTAAAAAAAAAAAAAACACTTCAGGTTAATGTAAAAACAAGATCATCTAAATTAAAACAACTCTTACTAAGACAGATTGGAGATGATTAACACACATATGGCTCATAACAGCCAGGGGTTCGGGGACATCAACCTCTGGCGTCTCTCTGGCGAGAGACAACAACACCAGGCAGACAGCAGGCAGGCTAAAACAGGCCACTGTGACAAACAAAACCACTTGACTAACAGCTAAAAATACATAATAAGTTGGCCCAACCATTAAATAAACCTTAAGAAGAACATCAGCAACCTCATACTTCCACATAACCAGCAGGCAGTAAAAAACGGAAGAAGGCCAAGAGGCCACAGGTGTTTTAAATATCCTCAGGCTGAAAAGGAGGGCTGGACTGAGGAGGGGCTGACCACGGTGCATTCACAGCTCATAGGAAATCAAATGTAAGACTGAGCTGTGCTACCACATTTATAAAGTCTGATGGTCCATTTCAGATGTCTCAGAGCTCAGAAATATTGATACGGCCTGTGGACAAATCTAATAAAGGGCTGTTTTTTTTTTTTTTTTTTGCATAGTACGTACACTTGTGAACAGCATTTCTGAATGTTGGATATGAAGTGTAAGGTCTCCTGAAGTAATTTCTCGTTGTGTGTGTGTGTGTGTGTGTGTGTGTGTGTGTGTGTGTGTGTGTGTGTGTGTGTGTGTGTGTGTGTGTGTGTGTGTGTGTGTGTGTGTCTTCCTGTCTTGTACTCTGTTGCTCTTCTTTTAGTTTTCCACGCTGGCTTTTCTTCTCCTGACTCCTGGACCGTATGTTCTCATCTACATCCTCCATATGAAGGGAGAGAAACACTATCACAGAATTTACAAGGACTCAATATTCCACATTTTGCCAATATTCAGAAAAAGACAATATTCCTGATGAAGCTGTTTCCATGGCCTGTAATAATATTAATAATAATAATACTGATATTCTCATTCATGAATGTTTTTGTATAACACCATAATATGTTTTCATAATAAACCATAAAAAGAGGGTAAGCTTAAATATATTTTTTAACTGTGCAGCATTAACTGCATCGTGTTTAACTCAGGCTGATATCGTAGGCTTTTGATATTTAGATATTAAGCTATTTCCCAGCTGTCTCTGTTGTGATCTTGCTGACATGCAGAACACAGCAGTGATATAACAATGAGTTAATGCAGGCAAAAAATAAATGATTAAAAAGTGGTTTCGGCAATATTATACATTACACCAGCAAACACCTACATTAACAACATAATGAATAAACAGAACTAATGTACCTCTATAAAACAGAACATTTAAATCAAGCAAAACAAAGACACATCAAGGCAATGTCGCTATATCACCACTTACATTACATTACATTATTTTATTTGAAAAAGAAGTCAGAATTGTGGTGTTAGCATCTACTCATATCTAGAATGGCATAAATACTAATAATGATCAGCAACACTTGGCTGCACCTTCCTGTCTAATCGCCTACAGAAGCAGTTAGGGATTACTTGGTTTTGCCCACATTACGCTCATCTGGTAGGCTTTATTTTATTGAAATAGCCACAGCACAGTGAAAAAGAAAGAAGTATATGCTGTTGTATGGAAATCCCTTCATATTTCTCAATGGACATAGTTGTTATACATTTAAATTATTTTTCTTACTTATTTGTTGACAAACTGGAGATCCTCAGAGAATCTTTGCCTTTCACTAATACTGAACCTCTCATTTGCTTTAAGTCAAGGTTGAAACCCTCTTTATTTACTGCTGCATTCAGTAATCTACCATAATGCACTGCAACCTTTATTTCTTGTATCTCATTTGTATAATTCTTTTGTCTGTCTGTCCTTAATTTCTGCTTTTAATCTCTTTTACTTTTGAATGCCTTTTTTAAATCTTTTTATGTGAAGCACTTTGAATTGTCTTGTACATGAAATGTGCTATATAAATAACCTTGCCTTGCCTTGCCTTGCCTTGCCTTGCCTTGCCTTGCCTTGCCTTGCCTTGCCTTGCCTTGTCTAATACAACCCTGTATCGAATCACCATACAATCATCTCTTGACATCAGCTGTTTAAAAATGGTAAACATTTTATTATTATTATTATTATTATTATTATTATTATTATTATTATTATTATTATTATTATTATTATTATTATTATTATTATTATTATTATTATTATTATTATTATTATTATTATTATTATTATATAGTAGTAGTAGTAGTAGTAGTAGTAGTAGTATTAGTATTATTATTTTTTTTATTTGGGGTTTACATGGAGAGCCATGTGCCTTACTATTTGTGCCATTTTAAATTCCAATAAATGTATATATTTATTGAGGCAACAGCCTAATGCAATAAGGTTATATTTTTGTGTTAATAACTGCTGATAAAAGTAGAAGAGCTTAGATGTGTGAATCCAGAAACAGCCACAATACCTCATACTGAGTCATCCTATCAGCGGATGAAGGAAGTTAAAGCTTATACTTCAGACAAAATATCCTTCCTCCATGAAATTACATATTTTATAGGCAGAAAAATACAAAATAAATAATTTTTTGGAAAATGAAACATCGCTCCAAATAATTTTTTATTTCTTTTAGTTATAACAATCTTTCATGAAATCTGCTTGTTTTCCAGTTTGAATTTGGAAGATGTAATCAAATAAACATTCACATTAATGACAATTTAAAGAGTGCAAAGGACTGAGACTCGAGTTTATAACTGAAATTGGTTCAGTTAAAGGAAAGTTAAAAGCTGCAGCTATAATAATAATTCAAAATACAATGCACTTTAATGAAAGACAATAGTTTTAATGACGTAACTTATTTTCAAAGTTACATTTACTGGCTATAATCACGTTTTGGTAAGACACTGCATGAGCAGGTTGTGATCGCCCGTCAAAGGTGTTTCAAAATGTGCTGTAGACAACATGGACCATAATCTTTAAAATCAAATCAAACTCTTTCAAATCAAATCAAACTCTTTTATAAGGCTAACAAATTTGATTTGTGAGAAACTGCCAAATATACTTTGCTGTATAGTGCATTATCTAACAGTGCCTGCAACTTGTTTCTTGTTTTCCCATTTTACTTTAAATCTTATAAGTTGTCTCGCCTCACAATCTTAACAGTGCTGCATGTTGCAGGCTTTCAAAGAGGAACAACACAAACCACCACTGAATGCCTAAAATGTGTAAAACTGCAAGTAGTGTTGCTGGTTAACAACACAATAGCATCGGAAACTTGAATGTGTGTCAAAATATTACTCCGGCAGTGGCAGTGCTAAACTAAGCATAATGCACTCTTTTGTTACACTCTTATGAATATTGAAAGAAACCAGAATCTAGAAATACAAGCCACTACTAGTGATTTAATGTGGTAGTACATGGACATCATTTCCATGGTAGGCAGACGTCAGCTATTGGCTGGTCTTTGCAGGTTTTTGACCAGTGTATCTATCCTACACGTAATACTGCCGTGGAAATGCTGAAATCTGTGATTATTATTCTCAGATTTTCCATAGTTAAATTGCATTTTACAGCTTTAATTCTACAGAAGCTCTTTTTATGCATTGGCGTCCTTTTTAATGTTTAATGAATGACATTTACATGTTCATTGTGAGGTACTGCTGTAAAACAACCCTCACTGAAAATGGCATAGCAGGGAACTTTCTTATTGTTTTATCTAATTGTTTTATGTATTGATTTATGCACACGCTCACGTGCACTCAGTGATTTATCGTTTCCGTTCCTATCTCGACCAAATCTCCTGGTTCCATGTGGTCTCACAAATATGATGTTTTCTGTTGCTGTAGATACAAATGAAACATGCTGAACAGATGTGGTCCATCGTCTGTTTCGGAGGATTGTCACGTTCAAAGACACTTATTATGAATGTAACCCATCAAATCAGATCTTTGCCAGGTCAGAACAGTTGGAACTGGACAATGTGGCTGGTAGCGTAAATGCAGCATAAAACAGGGAGGCTGGATTTTTGCACTCTGGTCTGGATCTGGGATTTAACCCCTTCCTGCTTTTGAGCTGTTTCTCCTGTGAACAGAAACCATCACTCATCATTTCCGGTTTTTTTCCATCAATGAATAAAGACCTCACATTAAACAAGCATGCACTGGCACTACAAGGCACATTGTGGCCAAACCATTTTTAACAGTGTACATTACCTCACTTTTTGTGCAGTTGCATACATTAGTCCACAACTAGGAAAACTAAGCATGATCATGATAATAACCCTAAACCAGATCACATCTATAATGATTTAGAAAGCGACTTACTGAAGCTTATAGCTTTGAGTTTATATATTTAAATGGACAGTCACACAATAAAATGGAGCAATAAAGCCCCAACATGAAACCCCGACCGTTTTTCTCTCCATCAGTACCAAAGGGGTTCTCATGGAACAGCGGTGTATTTAGATGTGGATTCATGCGTATACGCTCAACAGAGCCCGTCCTCCGAGATTCTTCGTGATTTAATGTAAAGTAAAACTCAGGCAGACCAGTCACTATCTCAGAATGTGTGCGTGTTTTATTGCCAACACTGAAGAACGGGAAAACTGTGTTTATTGCACTGTACTGGCCGGGAGCAGTGAGGAGACACGTCACTGCGCAGTGGAGACAGAGAGAAAAGAGCGCGCGGGGGGGTTAAGGGGTTGAGGGGGAGTCCATTCGCTTGCGCCTCCTTGCGATGCGCTCGCGACATACAGCTACGCGTGGGAGGATTCCACGTCCGTGACTGCAAGCAGAGAAGAGACACGGACAAACGCTTGCTCTTTACAGCGATTATCACTGCTGTTCTCCAGCGGGGATAAGTTTTCCCACCGGTCTCCTGTCCGGCTGCCGCAGTTTCAGCGCTGTGTACGCGCGCACACGCACTCTCAGGATCGGGATGTGATGGGAGTCGGAGCAGAGCCCGGGAAAGCCGTCCTTCGTCGGGGAAGCAGGGTGATGATGGAGAACTGGAGTACGAAGTTGGCTTTTTTCTTGCAGACGAAGCTCCACGGGGAATAAAAGAGTGTCCGTTTCGCTAAGGGATTAAAACTGCCTCCTGCCAGAATCATTCCCGTCATTATTCCCGTCCTCCCTGTTTCTGCGCTGACATGTCTGCTGATAATAAAGCTCGCGCTCAGCTCTGGATCTACATGTTGCGCAGCTGATGCAGCTGCCGTGCTTCAGTTGGGGTTCTTTCCTGCCCATATTTGGAGTTTTTTGAGCAGGTGGTCAACATCTCAACCAGGTCAAAATCATGACCTTTTCGTGTCTGTGCTGAGTTTTACGAGCCTTTCTGTGACATGGAAAAAACAGGACTCTACAGCTTCCTATATTACTTCATTCTCAATTTGCCCTTCATGATTTGTGCAAATGGTAAGTGAACTGACATAGACTGTGGCAGTTTTTAAAAGCTCTAGTCGGAAATAGCCTATGCCACCCACTTACAGGATTAAATATTCCCTGCAAATGTAAAAACCGAGTCTGCACATTTTTCTGGACAGATTGTCCCATAGAAATATATTTTTTAAAATATTAAAGCATACAATAACAGCAACGAAGACTGAACTGTGCCCTCAAATCAGTACAGGAGGAACAGAAAATTCCTCACATCAGATTAAACAGAGGCAGATTTGAAATGTGAAGTTAGACTGAAGATGGTAGGCCTACAGCAGAGCATATATCAGCTGAATGGGAGGTAAAGAGCATCGGTTTCACATCCCCTACTTGTTTGTTAATCTCTTATTTTGCCTCTGTGCTGCTGTGTTCTCCTTCCAACACCAAAGCGGCATTTACTGAAGTCCCTAAAGATGTGAGTGTGGGCGAAGGAGAGGATGTGGAGATGCCCTGCGCCTTCAAGGCTGTCAGTTCAACACCCATGTCTCTGGAGATTCAGTGGTGGTATCTGAAGGAAGATGGCCCCGAAGAACTGCCTCAGGAGCTGCAGATCAGCGCTCCAATGAACAAAGCCAAGGTACCTGCACCCCTGACCAGAGAGTGACATGATCGTCCAATGAGACGTATCTTAGGAAATGTATTTCTCACTGCTTTTCACGATCTGCTCTATGACCTTTAAGCAATTTGTTACCCAGCATCAGAAGATATCAGTACATATTTGTTGTACATTTTATACATCCACAGGCCGCAAAGACCTGTGACGTGAGCCTGATGCAGACAGTATCTCCCACCTTCAGGGGGTTTGGATTTGCTGCACTTTAAAGTCACAATCAGCAGTGTTTGGTATAAATCCATACAGAATGCAGTTTTTTTGTTTTCTATAACATTATCATGATATGTGTGTAACCTTGACGGCTTTTGCTGGCGTTTATGCTCAGACAATAAGCCATTGAGCCTGTCTGTTGGTCTGGACTGTGAGAAGGACACTTGTTGGTTCTCAAATCCATTACATTCTTGTCAGGTCTGCTGCTTAGAGCTGCCATGATTCGATATTGTGGCAGGACGCAGTGGGAATTACTCTTCCCTTCAGCATTTCGGCTGTCTGAGGGACAATCACATCTGTGGCATTTCCTCTGTGGTTTAAGCGCATGCAGTAGGGAGAACGAGAGCAGAGCAAAAGGAGGGACAGGGGGAGAGTTATCAATGGTGTCTTTGAGGCGTGCACAACCAGCTCTGCTCATGCTGTTTGCTCTCTCCACCAGAAAACCAAAAATCCTGTCTTCAAAATGTTCATTTTCATCTAAATACTGTGTATCTGTGTATCTTTATGCTTTTTTCTTTTTAGGACAGTTACAGAGAAGCCACAAAAATAAGTGTAAGTATCCATTTTGAAGTCTAATATCAAAGTATTTAGCCTGTGATTAACTATGTCCCTGTTTACTCGACAAAAAAATGCAGAAAATAAAAAAGACATCTTCCTCGCTAATGGGAAATAAGGATTTTATTCTGTTTTGTGAATGAAATATTGATTGAGCATGTGGAAATTAAAGCTCAGAAAGCCTCCTTATGCATATTTATGCATTTTTAAAATTGATATTAGTTGCCTGTTATTCAGCTTTCACACATTAATTATCTTAATTTTTCCAAACCTCTACAGATGGTGTCATTGTTTAGTATAACGTGATAGCTTTGGGTTTAGAATGTTACATTTTAGTAAAGGTAAAGCGCTCCTTTATCAGAGACAGTTGAAGCTCTATAAGATGCAATGTGTCAGTCTGATGAGCAGCTAATATACGGTCATGTTTCTGGTGCCTGTGCTTCCACCTCCAGTCATAAGACACAAAACTATGCTCATTAAGGGGATGATTAATGCACAGTAAAACCAGCTTTTATCCAGTCTCCATCTCCTAGGTGTTCACTGTTTCCATCTCTTCATTTCGGTTTCAGACTGTGCGTGTTCAGGGCAACGCCATCTCCCACCGCCTCAGTCTGTCCAAGGTGAAGAAGGAAGATGAGGGGGTTTACGAGTGCCGCGTGTCTGATCTGTGGGCCGAAGACACTCAGGAATTTACAGTCCACGCCACGCTCCATGTCACAGCAGGTGGGGGCATGGTGGCAGAGGAGGCTGTGTCACACATCCAGAACCGCTGGCCCCTGAGGAATACCAACACTGCTCTTGGAGGGGTCTCAGCAGGAGGTGCCACCTCCAAACCCGGCCAGGGGCTGGCTGGAGGTGTAAAAGCGGGACAGGGAAAGCACCGGGTGCCCCAGAAGGCCCAGCCTGACCTCCTCCCCTCCATCTCATCCACCACCACCACCACCACCACCTCAGTGGCTAAGTCGTCAGCCTCGCCTCTGCCAGGGACTGCAGCCATACTCCGACAGCAGCAAGGGGCTGGTGAGTGTTGTGAAGTTGGAAGTGAAACAGAGCCACAGTGACCCCTAGTGGTCATACTCATGAGATGATTAAAACACATGTAATTCAGCCGGTAGCATTGGTTGCTGCAGTGGTCTGCGTCTCAAATTGTACGTCTTTATAAAATCAAGTTAAGACTATATCGTATTATGTTTTGAAAGATTGTGCACAATTACTTCTTTTTTTTACCCATTGCTGTTGCTTCTATGATGTGTTTTTCCCACTGATCAAGTTTGATGTCAGCTTAATTCCTACTTCTTTGGAATCAGAGACAACAATTTTGCAGTGATGCAGATGCAGTGATGATGTGCATTGTCCACGTTTGATGATTCATGCACATATGTTTTAGGATAGATAATTATATTGTTGGAGTCATGTGAGTGATTGCATGACTCCAACAATATGATCATGTGTCAACCCATCACATTGTTGTCCATCTTCAGGGGACACCTGCCACACCTCAGTCACATATCTCACACCAATGTAAAAACAAGGAACACTTAAGTTGAGTTGTGTGTGGAGGGACACCTATTTATATCAACCTCTGCCAGAAGCTTGGCAGATGGTATGGGCAGAGATTGGGGGTGGGGGTGGGGGTGGGGGTAATCTACCTCCTCATAGCTCTTCACCTGCTCCAGTTCTGAAGTGTACTTGTGAATAATTAAAACTCAACAATCTTTTGGAGGATTGTCGGGGATGCTGCTGATTCAGAGAGGAGCCAGTCTGGATGAAATGACAAACTCTGTGCAGCGCTGAAACATGCAAATGCCATATGTTGATATGAGGAGTCTGCGGTTTGCTTCATCAAGCATTTATTCTTCCATTTGTCTGTTATGTTGCTAAACGACTCGGCTTAGATAAAGGTGTTGGATGTATTTGGAGATGAAATCATGCCTGATGTTCTCTGTGTGTACCGAGTTCTTCCAGAGTTTCATTATTCTACAGTTCTCCAACTGTGATCAGTCATTCAGAAGGACAAGGGATGCAGCTTTTTCAGCAGTGATGCAGAATCTCCTCCATGAATGCTTAGCTGCCTTTTACTAAGAAAATGTCTGGCTTTGTCTGCCAAGAGAGTCAGAGAGATTGTGTCTCTTTTCAAAAGTATGAACCATAGGGCAATATTAGCATGGACAAGCATCATAACAACAGGCACTCTAGAGGAAATATGCACGGTGCATTTATTTATTACTTGTAATTACAACCTACTTTTTTTTTTCACAATTGCTTAAAAAAAGGAGAACCTCTGCCTCGATTTGCACGTGCACGGTCGTGATTAATTTTAGAGGTCTCACTTAAGCCTAAAACAAGTTGAATCCACATGGAGGTGAAAATAGTACAACAAATATGTCAAAATAAATTTGCTTACGTCTGTCAGTTCTGGCAGACATGTGCAAAAAGTGTAGTGTTCAGGTTCATTGGTACATGTGCCAAGATCACACTTTTTCAAATCCAACAAGTTTGCCAGTTATAATACTGAGAGAGCTGATTTGGATCTGTGCATTTAAAAATAATAATTTAACATATTGTCATTTCCTGCAGGAAATGTTGACCTGCTTCTCACACTGAGAGCACACTGTTAAGACCAAACACATGGCCAGTGAGAAAACTGCAGGACCACTGACAGTAAATACTGGAGTCTCTTTCACAGATTTCAACCTACTGTATTAGTGTACACAGCAGTAATCTAAAGGCCATAAAAACAACAGTAGAGGGTAGAAGGTGAAGTGCTGAGGTCACGTGTGCATTGTTCATTTATGTAACCTGCATCTGTTAGCTGTCTTCTGGATGATTACTGATGCAGTGTAAATGCTCACAGCCACAAAATCTGCTTCCATTACTGGACTGTGAGGCCCGAGGACATTATCCTTCTTATTGTTTTCATCTTTTCACAGTAGTTGCTGATAAAAGTCTGTTATGCTGTGACAAAATGTTGATCTCAAGAAGAAAAGAATTACCATAAAATTACCTGTCATTTTGTGAAAAGTTAGAAATTGGTTTCTCACAGCAAGTATAATTGCAAGAATAATGTACATATACTGTGCTTAAACCGCGATTCTGGTTGGTGTCCACACAGCCGGAAGTGCCATCAGCAGCCAACTTGTCTTTTGACTTCTGAAAGAAAAACGCCTTTCTGATGTGTTTGGACATGCGAGTTCGAAACGTGCACATTTCCCCACCAAGCCTGCTGTTTCTGTGAGATGACCAACACCTTGAGAGAGATATACTTTTTGTCATTTGTGTCATTGTCATTTCACGAAACAACAAGAAATAGATATAAAAAACACGAAAGCTAGACATGAGATTTCATGTTACTGTGTGCTGTGATACAGTCACTTTTGTCAAATAAAGATAATAAAATCGCACCATTTTCTGCCATAAAAAAAGCAAAGCAAAATAGAAAAAAAAAACTGCTTTTTTTATTTTATTTTTACAGCTGTAAACAAAAGTACGTTGACAAATATCTTTGTTGCACTAGTTAAACACTCACTGCTAACAATATTTTTTAGTCAGGAAAATTGTACATCTGTGTTATTTTTGTGGTGTGTTCACTTAGCTGATTTGTTGCAAACATTTACAAAGATTTTATGCCTACTTTCAAGAGTCACCTAATATTTAAAGATTTTGTATTTTTTGTGGTAAAAAAAAGTAAACCTATAAAATGTAAAATATTAATTCCCAACTTTTTGAGCCCCAGGGGTGTTTTTTCTGAATTTACAAACAGATTTGAGAGGATTAGGATTAAATTACAATCAAGATTATTTTGCTTAATTTGGTGTTAAATTGTTAAACAAGCTGCCTAAAATACTTTATCTACCATTTTCATGTGGGAACAAACTTTAGTATCTGTGGAGATTCAGGATCATTTGTTGTATATCGTAGCAGAAATTACCCTGTTTAATAAACCTGATATTAAAATATAGCATTTTGCGCCTTGGAAAATCAAATAAATAAAAAAAACAAAAAACAACTAAATCTTTTTTAAACATTCAGAAAGATTTGATTTTTAAACAATAATCCTTCAAGTTTTATATATATATATATATATATATATATACATACATACATATATATATATATATATATATATATATATATATATATATGTATGTATATATATATATATATATATATATATATATATATATGTATGTATATATATATATATATATATATATATATATGTTTCTCTGCAGCCAGCAGAAATTAAAATATAGCATTTTGCGCCTTGGAAAATCAAATAAATAAAAAAAACAAAAAACAACTAAATCTTTTTTAAACATTCAGAAAGATTTGATTTTTAAACAATAATCCTTCAAGTTTTATATATATATATATATATATATATATACATACATACATATATATATATATATATATATATATATATATATATATGTATGTATATATACATATATATATATATATATATATATATATATATATATATATATATATGTATGTATATATATATATATATATATATATATATATATATATATATATGTTTCTCTGCAGGAAGGGTAGCAACTTACTTTAACTCTGGAGGAGTGACAGTGGAAAAAAAGGCTAAACGGAAGTAGGGAGTAGGAAGGAAAAAACATAATAAAATACACAAAATGGACATGTGTATCAGAGATGTGTACCAGCTGGAAGACAGACGGAGATGACATGTAACATAATACAATATATTACAGTAAATTACCTCTGATCTTATCAGAAAAACAAACAGCCTTGTATTATGTAGCCATGGTACCGGTACATGGAAAGATGTACAATAACTGTCTGACACAAATACATTTAGATGCAGTATAGCAGTGTAATGATCCCAGAGGTACAGCGTTATGGACATTTGGTGGAAGCATATAAATGGTTCTGCCATTTACTGATTCCTCTTAAAACCAAGCATATAAAGGTGACCCCATTACGGAGTTGATTTACATACAACTAAAGCACAATAGCTGACAGGAGAGTTCTTTTCACTAATCTTAATCTAGATGATCCAGTGTTGGCCTCTTTGCTCTACTTCATTTAATGTGGCTTATGAATCAGCTTTTCTTTCAAAAATTCTGCGATAATATGGCAAACTTTTCATTAGTTTACCACTGATGTTTTATTTTAATAGAAGAATTGTACTTTTCTTTCAGCAAAATATCCCATTCCATGTTTTTCCCAGCATTTATATTTTTTTTCTCCCTTTTATTTATTTATGATTATTTCTGTTTTTGTATTTTTAAATCTTAAATTGATGCACTGAAATGGTCTTTGGTTTATCATATTTGCTTCACGGTGATGGTGTATACAGTAAATGAATGGTTGCCCTCGATAAATTCATGCGTGAGAACTAAAACTCTATGAGACTAACAACATGAATGCCGCTGAAGACTGCTAAAAAGAGGCTAAAAAGGCAAACAGGACTGACGTGAATGCGGTGATAAGATGGGCGGTTAGGAGCTTATGTCAGTGGTGTGAACCTAAAGACATACGTTCCCATGGCATACTGCTGTAAATGAGCCAGCAAACAGCTCAGAGGACTTAGTAAATACAAGGCAGACTCTAGTGCTTTGCCTGGACCAACACTTCATTAGGTGGAATGGATTAGACTTGAGGTGCACATGACTAGCACGGGCAGCCGGAGAGGGCTGGTAATGAATATTGCTGTGTTGTGCACAGATATTTTCACGTTTAGGTGTCTGAGTGAACTGTCAGCCAGGTGGGCTGCTTGTCTCTGATTCAGACTGAATTAAATACAGCAGAAGTGGCTCTCTGAGGAAACCAGATGAATCAGTCCTCGCTTCTTTTTTACTCAGTTGAGCTTCTAGAAGCTTTTTCCAACTGATAAAGGTTAAAAAGTATAGCAGAACTAAAAGATTACCTCTGTTGCCTTATCCGCACTAATAACAATGTAGAGTGGCCAGAGGAGGGGGGAGGTGTTAAGAAACGCAGGCATCTGTCACTTTCCTGCGATGTCATCGGATCGAATGGCAGAAACAATTAGCGTGGGAGGGGGATGCAGGGGATCAAGAGAATTAAGCTGTCATGTGTCTCGAATCGCCTCTCATATTTTCATTTCTCTGCCAACACTCCATCACTGTCACAGTGCATGTTTGCCTCACTGAGCCCTCAGCAGCTGCTAAGGTGGCTAAACATCAGATAAGCAAGTTCCCAGATTATAAATAATGCCTGGTTCAAATCTGCCTATATGTGCCTTTTTCTTTATCCCACCGTTGGAGTTTAACGATGGCATTGACTCAGGATTAGTCTCGCTACCTAAATTTCAAAACATGTCCACCAAAACAGAATTTGTACGAAATGTGTGCATTTGGTTTGGGCTTTTGGATCATGTCTGGTGATCAGGATACCTACCCCAACCTGGCAAATTTCACTTCCATATGTGAACATGTTAAGATTGACAATAATATGATATTTTGGTGACTAATTGTTGACCTAATCATTACAGATAGCAGAGACATTTGGGCCGATCCTGTGCTATTTTAGACAATTAATGTTCAGCGGAGTTTAGACACACCTGTCAGGACTCCACGCTCCCATTTCTGCTCTGCAGTTCGTGTGAAGTGTTTTTACGTCTCCAAATCTCCAACTCTAATGCAAAGAAATTCCAGTTTCCAGTTCCAGTTATAGGACTCACCATACGTCTGTCTGAGATGACAAAGTGATGCTTTGATGCACTTACTAGCACATGTTATCTTGAATATAACTATTAACGTTATGAAACCTTGTTTTTTAGAGCCATATAGAGAATGAGAGAGATGGAAACAGAGTAAAAGAGAAAGAGAGAGAAAGAGAGAGAGAGAGAGAGAGAGAGAGAGAGAGAGAGAGAGAGAGAGAGAGAGAGACAGAGAGAGCAAGCATCTAGTGGTTACCAGTACAACCACTCGATCATAAAACTCTGTGCTGGCAAAGAACACAGATTTACTTATCTCCAAATGACTTTCTTCTTGTCATTGACAGTGTGTTATTGCATACACACATTATCTGACACATGTTTTACACAGAACTGGAGATCATTCAGATCTGCAGTGTGTTGGCAGAAATTAGCTGTCAATTAACCGGAGGTCAAAACTAAAACTGAAACCAGCACTCATTTAGCTCATTTAGTAAATACAGATCATGACATGGACAATTCAAAGGTAAGAAAAATTTTGAAACAGTAAAAAATGAGACAACCTTCTGTTTAAGATGCCATTCTACTGAGTAGATTTGAATGTGGGTTTCGGAGACGCAGCCTCAGTCCTCAGTCGCTCCTCTCTCTGATACCGCCAGTGCTAAGCATTGGCGGACGCTACCATTCGCTTTTAAAGACTTGCGGAGAAGCGGTTTAGTAAAACTCTGGAATGGCTAATGAGCTGTAATAAGTAGGCAGGGCTGCAGTATGGATGTATGGATCTTTGGGGCAGGATATGGCACCAGCAGCCCCACCCATGCAGAACTGTTTTTGCAACTTAAAAATAAAAAGTGCTGATTGTGTCTGAAATAACCCCCACTCACTAATATAGTGCGTTATTCCACAGTTACAGTAGTGAGTTCTATATAGGGATCAATGAGATGACTTCATAGTCAGAATTCATTTTCAGGCACCACTAGCATTATTTTTGTTGAGGTTTTTCGCAGAGTCACTTCTGTCTTAAAGATTAAATGCAACAAATCAGTTGTACACTGTTCATTGTGCACTGTGGGACAGATTGAGCGCTCTGTGTAGGGTAAATCAGGCTTTGTTACATATTTGGACAACACTACGAAAAAATCTATTAGTGAGTCGGGGTTCATTGTGGACACATTGTTTACGTAATATCACCCCTCTGCCCAAGGAGAAATGAAAACCATAAGCTATTCTAGTACACCACAAATATTGAGCTTTTTAATTTTATGTATAAAATGTCAGAAAAGAAGCTTGAAATAATGCTTGCAGTTCTGTCTTTGTGTGCTGCGTGTCTGAAGAGCTTGATGCAGTCTTTGATGCCTTGACAGCAGAGGGAGGGTTACATCTAAGGTTCTGTGGCTCAGGGTCTTCACATTGACTGCTGTTATTCAGGACAGGGTTCCTCAGTGTTCCTTATGCCGAGCTGTCATGTGTTTCGGTCTTATTCAACACCAGCATCGAGAATAAACACTCCGTATTTGTACTCAAGTATACAGAACAAGCATAAACTAAGCTGTCTGAGGGAGTCTATTGAAGCTGCTTATAACAGCCACGAGTCTAAAAAGACTTGTCAATATTGTTGGATAAATAACATAACTGTGCATGTGACGTGTCATAGAGTACAAAAACATAACAAAAACAAGGTGTTTTGTCATTCAATAATTAGATTTGTCCTCAAAACCAGTTACCCAAAGATGATATTCAGTCAAGTAAATATCTTCATGCAAGCATGTTCTAAGGTGTGCAACAGTACAATGACGATGATTATTCTCTGTTGGGAACAGTCAGGGCAGCGGTCATTTGGTCATGTCCTTGATATATATACTGAATGTGGTTTTTATTGTCTTGTTAAAAAAAAAAATGCATGAATGTCCCCTAGGGTGAAAGCAGCTATTAGTCCTATTCACACCACCAGAATCACACAGGGGTGGAACGGCGTAACATTTCATTCCACCACTGTTCCAGGACTGGTCAGCCTTGGGAGTTAGTAGCAGAGGTGTAATGGGGACAATATGAGTGATGCGTGAATTGGCGAGGCGGAAAATCATATCAGGAGTGTGAGGATGGCTGCAAACTCTGCACAGAGGATCAAATCAGTCTTGACAAGGGGGATGGTGATAGACAGCCCGGTTGGCTGTGTGACAGCGACATTCAGATTCACTGTCAGAACACCTGTGACAAGCAAGCTAAAGACACAGCAAATAAATATTTAAATAAATAAATAAACCCTGGGTTTTCAACCTCAGTGGTCAGAGAGGCAGACACTGGCTGGAAGTGCTGTATTACAAATTTTGTCACTTGACTTGGGGCACTAACTTTAATAATTGAACCTTGCTGCTGTGCTCATCATTGTGGAGAAGCTGGGTCAGTGTTTTTCTTCTGCAGCCACGGTAACGGCCCAAAAACCAAATGTGATGGAAAAAATGAGGCCAGTTCTACTGTTTGTGTCCCACAGGAACAACCACATAGAAACGTTTCCTTTTTTTTTTAACTGTATAAAGTAGTCAATGACCAGAAACATTAGTCTGTGCTGCTGATTGTGGGCTGTGATGTAAAGGAAAGGACAAATAGATGCACACAATCATAATGTTTCAGGAGTATATACGTGTAACTCTTCTAGGACAATAACTTTAACTGGGATGCAGGTATTGCACATAACCAAATAGTGTCTCTTAGTAGAATCATTGAAGGCAGAAATTGTTGGGAGAGATTCTTATAAATATATGCATGCCAAAGCACCACAGAACCGAAACCTGTCAGAGCCGATGCAGTTGAGCGACACAAGCTAGTGCTCCTTTTAGCATTCTGTAATTGAAGATAACATGCACACGGGAATTGTGAGGTCATTTGGAGCGGCGTGTAGAGACAATGTGCAATGTGCGTTTTAGATGGCAGCACATTTTACTGTGACTGGTTTTGAATGTGGGTTTTGGAGAAGCAGCTGCAACTGGAACCACATTCAGTTCCCACTTCTCTTAACTCCACCAAAGAGAATCCTTTCTCTCATAAGCTTAGTTTCTTTTACATTTGCTTTTTTTCAAAGACTTGCACTAGTCATTTCAAGTTGCATTTTGATTTTCTAGTTAGTCGACAAAGGTGTAGGATTTCAGCCACCAGACCAGAGTGACGGTGGCCATGGTAGCACTCACACTGTACAACGTGAGCCAGCTGATCTGGACCTGCAGTGATGGATGTGTAGTCTGAACTGTGCTATATAGTACAAACTTAAGTATTAAACCAAAATCATTGTAAAATCAGTGAAGTTAAAAAAAAAAAAAAGTGGACTAAATATGTCAAAGTTGTCATTTGTCATTTAAAATGTATCAGGTTTAAAAACAGTAAATATCTGTTCAAGAAAGTCTAGTTCAAGAAGACTTAAACAGGCAATTTTTACTATGTTCTTTGAATATCACATAATTGGTTTAAGTTGTACATGGGTGCAGCATGGCAGGCTCACAATCTAATATTTCATTTCCATCAATATTTTTCGGTTTAGTATTTTAGATTTTGTTTTGCCCAATTAGATGGGATTGGGTAGGATTAATGGTACGCTGTGTGAAAAGTATGTCAAGGTAAAAATCAGACATGCCAAAACACATCGCAGAGCAGACGTGGGACCATAACAGAGTAAAGCTATCCATTAACGGTTAACGCAGAGTTGCCGACTGTAACAGACTTTAGAAAGCGTTGTTGGAGATTTCAGTAAGAATTTTTTCAGATTTGGCTTTTCTAATTGCAACTGTGCATGCATTACACAATCGCCTGCAAAGCAGCCAGTTAGAGTTCAAATTAGTTTTTTTGGCCTTTGCCCATGCCACATTGCGCTCATGAAGTAAGTTGGATAGATCTGGGTTAAACCAAGGATTATTTCTACCTTTAACTCTATATAATGAGGAGCGTGCTCATTGACAATATTGATAAAACCATGATAAAAGAATTTCCAGGCATTTTCAACATCTGCAATAAGATTGATTTTCTCCCAGTCAAAGTAAAACAAGTCATGGACATACTGAGAAGTTTTTCATGTCATGCTTAATTATATTGCGTGGCTTGATTTTGTGAATTTTGGTGTTTGTAACTGTAGCAACAGCACAGTGGTCACTAATGTCATTATCAAATACAGAAGCAATTGTATAGTTATGAGGCATATTTGTTAAGATTAAGTCAGTTAAGAAGGATTTCTTGGGACATTTCAGGTTTGGTCTAGTAGGACTATTTTTTTAAAGAGATTTAGCGAGTCACAATATGCTTTAAAATCATCAGATAATAGTTGTAAGAAGTTTAGGTCACCAATAACAACTATTTCTTTGAATTTCAATTCCGATAGAAGCTGGATTAAGGAAGGTAGAGCACCACTGACCGCTGACAGAATCCTATAACAACCAATGATAGTGATGTGGAGAGTTTTGGAGACCTCGAGATCGAGAGCTAAAAACTCAAATTGCTTAACTCACTGATTTAGAAAGAAGCACATTCACGGTCAACTTATTTTTGATAAAGATTGCATCACCCCACCGTTCTATATACATTATTACAATACAATTATTAACGTTAATATCCTTGATCAGAACAGATTTGCTTAACCAAGTTTCAGATAAAACAATTACATCAGCATCAGCTGTATTTGCCCAAATACGTATCATATCCATTTTAATAAGCAAACTATGTACACTCAAGTGGATAAAACCCCGATCAGTCCTTGATTTAAAATCTGCGGTAGTGTTAAGATTTATGGGGACATCAGGGACTGGATTTGGTTGCACGTTTCCAGAAATCAACAGCAATAGAAGGACCAGACACCTCTGCTTGTGAAGTTTATTGGATGGATCTTTCTTTACTGCCATTAAAAAATTGTGAAGACTGCTTGTACAAAAAAGTAAAGTGTATTATCCATTTCTTTAAATCAGAGTAATGCAAGCAATCTAAGATGAAGCAACGGAGAGTAGGCTAAATCGAGGTCAGTGCCGAAATAGTCAATCTGAAGTATTTTGTTCTCCTAAAATGGATGATGATGATGTTGTGTAAAGTCTCAATGTAAACATGAAATCAAACCCAGGGGAAAGATCTGAATCAGACGGGGTCCTAAGCAACAAGACTACAATATAAAAAAAAGCAAAGAAAGAAGCACTTTACGTCATCATCCAAAGTTTGGCCCGGCAAGATCAGACGTTGTGTCTGAAGATCAGACGTCGTGTCTGCAATCCAGCTCCTGCAGGTGAAACACGCTCAGTGGTCCAAAGCAGATGGAACAATCCAGGTTCTCCAAAATTGGTAAAAAATGCTAATCAAACTTCACATATGGTCCAGTACAACTATTTAAAATCGGAATTTTAAAGAGATGAGTGAAATCGTTGAATTTAGGGAGTCAAATATCACTCAGCTAACACATAGACATACAGACATAAAGAGATGCGCTGCCATCTTGATTGACTGAGATGGAAAGAGCAAAGGCAAATGAGTGTTTATCAGGAGTATCTGGTGTGAGAGCAGCAGTGTTGTGGGATGTATCAGTGATGGACAAGAGACTGAGAACAGAGGACCAGTGGATCGTTTTGTGGGATGGTGTGGGAATAATCATCTCATCTTGAATGTGGACAAAACAAGGGAGAGGATTATGGATTTAAGGAGAGTTAAGATTCAAATTCAATTCAAATTGTTTTTTCATTATGGGAGAAGGAGTGGAGGTGGTGGAGGAGTATAAATACCTTGGTGTTTACCTGGACAGCAGACTGGGCTGGCGATACAACACTAATACTGTTTATAAGAAAGGACAGAGCAGGCTTTACTTCTTAAGGACACTTAGGTCTTTCAGTGTTTGCAGAAAGATGTTCAATGTCTTTTATAAATCTGTTGTGGAGAGTGCAATCACAGCTGCAGTCAATAGTTAGGGGAGCAGCCAGTGACTTAAAGAAAGTGAACAAACTGATAAAGAAGGCTGGAGCTGTCCTGGGGACTGTTCTGGGGCCTCTGGAGATTATTGCGCGAAGGAGGATACTTCATAAAATGAAGAAGATCATTGACAACCCTGAGCATCCTCTTCACAACACACTGATTCAGCGGTAAAGTATTGTGTCACTTCCTGTTTGTTGTTTGCAGTCTGTAGCTGTGACGCACCTGCTGAGAAACCGACCTTAGTGATTGGCGTCTCTATTTTGAGACATGTGAGGCGACTCCAGCAACTATAGTTTGGTGCATTCCACGGGCCAAAGTGGGTGACATCAAAGCGAATTTGAAGCTGCTGGCAAAAAGTAATCGTAAATTCAGTAACGTTAGCATACCTGTGGCACTAATGACACCCGTCTACGGCAGTCGGAAGTCACTAAAATTAATATTGTGTCGGTGTTTAACTACACCAAAATTATGTAATTACACACATAGTTTACTCTGGTCCCCTTCCCAATCTGACAAGTGATGATATGTTGAGCCGCATGTTAAGACTCCGTCGCTGGTTGTCCCGGTGGTGTTCAGAGCTGGAAATCAGAGAAGCCAGTTTTGTTAGTGGTTGTGTACCGGCCTCCTTCTGGTGCTTATCTGGAGTTTCTGTCTGAGTTTTCTGATTTCCTATCTAGTTTATTGATCAGTACAGGCAAACTCATCATAGTGGGCGACTTTAACATTGATATGGACGCCGACAGCGATAGTCTTAAGTTGGCTTTTGATTTTCTTTTAGAATCGATGGGGATTTTACCAAAAGTTAAGGAACCAATGCATTGCCTTAATCATACTCTCGATCTTGTCCTCGCCTGCGGTGTAGAACCTGATAATTTGTTAGTGTCACATGTAACTCCCTCCTATACGACCATTATTTAATAAGATTTAAATTTAACATTGTCAGCGTTAAAGCGCAAAATATGAGGAATAAGACAGATGTCTATCCAATAAAGCTATTGCTAAATTTAGGGAGGCCATTGATTTTCATCATCTTACAGTGGAACATAGTGATGCAGTTGAGGGCTGTGACCTCAGTTCTACCTCTGCAGTTGTTGATTTCTTTGTCAGTAACACTGCAGATTTGTTGCACTCAGCTTTAGATGCAGTTGCTCCTTTGAGAACGAGGGTCTCTAACCGTAGGACCTTAACCCCTGATATAATTTGCACTTATGTTGAAACAAAAAGTGCATAACATGGAAAGCAAGTAGTACTCTTTCCATGCACGATAAAAATCTACAGACCTACAAGATAGTCTAATAGTATTGTAGAGGCAGGAAAGTCATTTGATGCAACAGGTGGGTGTGGTTTGAGTATGTCACGGGGATTGAGTGATTGCTGATGAAAGGCACCTGGATCTGGGTGTATAGGTGGTGTTGGTTTGGTTTTGTGAGTGTGACAGAGAAGGGAGGTGGGTGCCAATAGTTTCTGTTGACCGCAAGATTAAATCCAACTACAAATCAATTCAGTTCAATAACTATGCAAGAAGAAATGTATCTTCAAGGAAAGAGTAATAAATATCCTTAACAAAGAGAACTGAAGCAAAGATCTTTTATGTTGCACAAGGCGCGTCAGACAGATCCTTACCTTCCCTTCATTTGGCTGTTTCGGAGCCAAATGTGACCCTTACAAGTATATTTAAAAGCCATTTGCAAAACTAGAACAGCTTATTATTCATCGTTGATAAAAGATAATAAAAATAACCCAGCGTTTTCTGTTCAGCACTGTAGCTGGACCTAAGTGCTGCTTTTGATACCATAGATCACAGCATTTTACTGCAGAGGCTAGAGTATGTTGTTGGGATTAAAGGAACAGCTCTTGGTTGGTTTAAATCATATATGTCTGATAGATTCCAGTTTGTTCATGTTCATGAGATTTCTTCAGTACAGACGAGGGTCTGCTATGGTGTCCCGCAGGGTTCAGTGCTAGGGCCAATCCTGTTCAGTTTATACATTCAGCCCTTGGGAAGTATTATCCAGAACCACAGCAATCATTTTAATTGCTATGCTGATGATACGCAGCTGTATTTGTCTATGAAGCCAGATGAAACAAATCCATTATCCAAAGTTCAGGCATGTCTTAAGGACATCAAAGACTGGATGTCCACAAATTTTTTGCTCCTAAATTCCAGTAAAACAGGTTATTGTTTGTGGTCCCAAACACCTTAGGAAGGGTTTAGATGATGTTGTGATGGCCTCCAGTATAACTGTGTGAAACCTTGGTTTTATTTTCAATCAGGATTTGTCATTTAAACAGCATATTAATCAGGTTTGTAAGACTGCGTTTTTCCATCTTCGTAATATCGCAAAGATTAGGAGCATCCTCTTGCAGAGTGATGCTGAAAAACTAATTCATGCGTTCGTATCTTCTAGACTAGATTACTGTAACGTGTTGTTGGCTGGATGTCCAAGTAATTCTCTGAACAGCCTCCAGCTGATCCAAAATGCAGCAGCGCGAGTGCTGACAGGAATCAACAAGAGAGACCACGTCTCTCCAGTTTTAGCTTCCCTCCATTGGCTCCCTGGAAAATTTAGAATCCAATTCAAAATTTTATTACTTGTATATAAAGTTCAAAACAGCCTAGTGGCACAATATTTACAAGACCTGATAGAAACTTATGTTCCTAATAGAGTTCTCCGTTCTCAGAGTGCAGGTTTACTCGTAGTTCCTAGAAGATCCAAATGTAGATTTGGAGGACGGGTCTTCGGTTATCAGGAACCATCACTATGGAACCAACTTCCAGTTTGGGTTAAGAAGGGTGACACCACCTCCACCTCCACCTTTAAAACCAAACTTAAAACATTTCTGTTTAATAAAGCATATAGTTAGTTCTTTAATGTGTTAGGGCCAGTAGTCACAGCTGCAGGACCAGACTGGAGCAGCTGGTCTTCAACACAGCTTCATCCTGGATCTGCTGCTGTAGACCTGCTGCAGAGGGACACCAACATGATCCACTGACTGGTGCCCCTCACCTCCTGTTTCCCTTTCCCTTCATCAGCTCAATCCACAGTTATTATTTAGAAGTATTTCATAAGCATAAGTGTGCTCTATTGTTCTTGTAGTTTGTTGTGCTGGTCTGTCTCCTCTTTTTCACATCCGTATATGTTTTCAGGCCATATCCTCAGGAGCTGCTTGCTGACCTGCAGTCCCACCCTCTGACCACCTCAGTGTCTGCTGTTTACACCTGCTTATATGGCATCTCTGCAGATCACCAACTAACCGTGTATCAGTCATATATACATGAAACTCTTAATTCTGCTGCTGACGGATAGTTATACTTATATTTCTTGTCTTTTGTACCTTTGACGGTGTGTCTTTGTTTCTCTTCTCTCTTTACTTCCTGTTCTACCCGGGTGGCGTTTGGCAGGAGGGTCTTTAAGTCAAACAGCTGCCACTGTTTGGCTTAAGGTTTTTCTTCCACTAGGGGAGTTTTTACCTGCCGTTGTTTATCTAATAATTGCTCGGGGGTCATGTTCTGGGTCTTTGGAAAGCGCCTAGAGACAACTTGTGTTGTAATAGATGCTATATAAATAAAATTGAATTTGAATTTGATTCAGCATCAAAATGAGTTCAGTCAGAGGCTTCTTCAGATCCACTGGACCACAGACAGCTATAGCAGAGCCGTCCTCCCACCAGCAATCAACCTCTATAATGAATATTTGAAGAGACTTGAATCATGACTACTGCAACTATTACTTTCCCTTCGGGGCTTAACAAAGTCTTTTTGAATTCAATTGAATTGATGGCATTGCAATGTTTGTTTGAGGACATCAAATTAAGAGGTGGACTGTGCTGCTTGAAGCAGGATGAGAAGCACTAAGACAAACTTTACCAAAGGAGAGGGCTGAATTGGCGTGTCCATTTCAACTTGTTGGTCTTGGCATATTAGACTTAGATTATAATTATAGTTATATGGTGAGTCATTCATTATGATTGTGTAAAACCTACATTGTCAACATGCTTGGTTCCATCATCTGTTTGGTTGAGTAGCCAATACATTTTCAACCTATATTAATTATTTATTCTGAAATGTGTTAAATCTATATGCTGTGGTGGAAAGTCAAAATGTGAATTCAGCTACCTGCCTGATAAGCTGCCAGTTCCTTATCTGCTGCTCCAAGTCACAGAGCCCTGACACACATGCACAAATGATGTGCACACACAAACCATGAGTGTGTCACATGTCTCAGATTACACCATCTGTTGTTAACAAGAACCGCAAACACTGTTACCCCACTTCTGTCGGTCTGCCATCAGGCAGGTCGTTTGCCCACTTCTATCATTCCAAATCTAACATCTATGTAGAAAGGTGTCGGAGTCCAAGGAAGCCAAGGAACTTCTGGTCATGTAACTACAGTTTAATACATCTTGTCCAACAACCCTGGCAACCTTCTGAAAGTGACCTGTTGTATCAGGCACCAACATGTTTGCAGCCGATCCTTTAACTGCTGCAAGTAGGAACATGACATTGGCCTATTTTAGACTTTTTTGCAGACAACTGAAGCATTTGTAGCAAACCTGGGTCTGGATTATTCATGTGGAATTTATTTTAAAATGTCAACATTTTAATAAAATAATCCAGGTGTTCCAGAATCCAGAATTCAGTTTATTTTTCAGTACCAGCCTGTGACTATCAGCATCTGCTAAACAAAGGATGCATGGAACCAAGAAGAAGGATTTACGACGACTGCAAGACTCCCTAAAGCCAGAACTAGCGTTGCCATGGCAACCCAACCATATAAGGCTGTAAAGAACCACAGTCATAAACTTTTTAAATACTGGTCAGTGTACTTTATTTTTCACAAGGTAAATTATAAGCTTGTTTGTTAGGTATCATTTAATCTGAATGAAGTTTCTTGAAATGTGAACTGACGTTCTTTTACCTAGACTGAACGTCTTTATTTTTATGAAATCTAAATTTTACTCTAAAAGTTCTTTCGTCTCAGTTCAGTTTTTAAGTGAGTTTTAGAGTTTTCAGTGGAGTTTCTCTTACATCATGTTACCAGTTCAGCTTTTGATTTAGTTCAGTCATGAGAGCACGTGGAAGTCAACATTTCTATCGTCATTTTTACCTGAAGAATCTTCTTCTGGGGATATTTTTGGTTTTTGCCTGGAAAATTTGACCAAGCTCATTATTTGTTTGTTAACCTTCCAAGTTTGTTATTCCACTTATGCTTATCACCATCCTATAATAATTTAGACCATTAAATGAATAACATTTATTTGCACATTTTACCATTAGTGGATGCTGTTAATAAAAGTTCACAACTAAGTATTTTTTTTAATGTTTTTCCATAATGGTAATATTACTTTAGTAAAAATTTATGACTGTAGATGAAAGACTGATAAGTATTATCACTTAATTTTTCCTCCTTAACGGAGGTGGTTCCCCTTAAGAGACGATTATTAACCGTTTAATGTGGTGATGGTACACACTTGTGGCAAGTTTATACTTTAAACACATGTAAACAGACTTCCCATCTAAATGTTCGTTAAGTTCAAGAATGTTTGCCTCGTGATAAAACCCCCTGACTTTGGTTAGTCCCGTGGCTTTTTCCATGTTGCCACCTGAAGGTTGCCTTCTTTGATCTTTAGAAAGTGATCTTTCCTGTAGGACAAAGACTGTGTTCCCAGTGTGAGCCACTGCTGCTGTGATTCTATCTGAACCACAGGCAGCATTTTCACTTCATTAATATTTAAGGAAAATCTGCGCTTTATATTTCACACATGGCCGAGGGCCATTCAACAAAAGACGGTCACACCTCACACTCACAAATACACACTGTGATCGGTCCACCACGCGCAAGCTGCCAAATATAACTCACTCTGAGTCTCTTCTTAAACATAAATATCTGTCTTTAGCCGATGTTGCTAAACACTGTAGAAACATTGCATATTGGACAGATATTCAAACTAAATTTACATGTGCACATTTGAGTTTATAAACATTTGTTCTTACAACACTTTTGAGACATAAACACTTTATAATACACTTTATATGTACATTATGTCAGAACCTCAGTAAACGTTTTATTACTCAGTCATTGATGTGTGCTTGTGGAGCCAATGAAAGAAAGATGTTTGTTTATCTTGCACAAAAATGTGCACGCTGCCTTGGAGGGATTTCCATTATGTGTGCTGATCCGCCTGATACTGACCAGTACATTTCCTTTTCCCGTTCTTCACCACAACGGATTCTGCTCTCTGGGATCACGTGAAGCAGCCACTTCAAAGCACTGGCATTGATTAAGGGTGCAGTTTTGTTCTCTCCAAATATTTATGACACAAGTTAAACATTTTTTAGTTTCTTTTAGGATGTTTGGGGATCAAATGTGCATTTTAGAAAAAGTTGAAACAATATTGAAAATGGAAATTTTCATGCTAGTATGTAGGGCAGAAGTTAACAAGCAGCTTTAAAAAAAAAAAAAAAGAACATGGGGATCCGGATTCAAACAACTCATGTCGACTGGGGATGACAATTTAGAGTAAAATTAGCATTCGTGACAGGCTGAGTCTTTTAGGAGAAGCGATGGGCAGAGGACCTTCGTTTTGCTATTCAACAAATGTGCGAGAAAGGCTTTGAACCGTTTAATGGTCCTCAAAGCAAGCTTGGTAATTATTTTAATATTTCCCCTTCTGCAGTACATAATATCATTTAACGATTCAAGTAATCTATTGTGATTTTATAGTATAAAGGGCAACAACACCAGCTTAATGTGGAGAACCTTGGTCTTTGATCCGTCAGAAGGCATTTTGTCAAGAACCATCACTCATCAATAGGCACGCACTAGAATACGGAGCACCATACACAAAAGCCACCTAAAACTGTAACGTACATAAAAGAAGGCTGATGTTAATCCAAGGCTTTAATGTCTCTGAGCTCAGACACATCTGGGATGAACTCACAATAGTGTGCACTGTCGGGAATAGACAGTATATGCTCTGTACTATTGGAAATAATGTCATCATATCCGTGTCTTTGGCTATGGTCTTTTGCGCTTATCCGATGGCAGCTTTGATGCAGAAAAGCACTCTGAGTATATTTTTATAATAAGGCAGTGAAAAACAACACATTTTGCATTAGAAAGGCAAGGCTGAGAAAGAAAAGGGTACAAATACTTGCTTGTACTTCTGACCTCTCCCTACAAAGATTATGTGGCAATTTTGGAAAAATTTAGGTTACAGATGAGACATTAAAAGATGTTTGCAGGGATGGGACAAAATAATAACTAAAAAATTAAAAAAAAACAACAATTTTTTTAAGTATTGTGAGCAGGAATGACCACAATACTATGGGTGAAAGTGAAAGATTTCCTCCTTAAACATTTCATGGAATGTGCTGAAATGCTTGATTTCAACTACAATACTGTCCTAATAGTTGTCTGTATCTTCTCCCTGTCTTTCTTCCTCCAGACTGCAGCATGATGAGCACGATGGACCCCCTCCTCTGCATCAGCCTCCTGTTCCTGCATAAGCTCCTCCCTTTACTGTTGGCCCACTGAAGAGACTTCAGTAAAAATTATTTCAACCTGCAAGTTCTCGCTTTCTATACCAAACAGAAATCAAACAGCAGTCGGTTCCCACCGGGGAGAAAGGGTCACATTTATTCAATTTATGCTGTTGCAGCACATCACTGCAGGGAGCTAAAGAAATGCAATGTAGGATGCAGGAGCTGGATGCGTGGGGATGGATACGGTGGAGGAGAAGGACACCTAACAGACATGACCTGGAGATGTAGCAATATGACAGTTGATTGAGCAGAATGTGGACAAGAAATGAGTTTGCAGTGAACGCAAAGCATCATTAGTGATCTACACGCAGCCTGTGCAGCCATGTGCAGCGCTGCTTCCGCCCTGCTTCATGTGCTGCCCTCCTGAAACACTCATATCCTCACACTTATTTGCAGCGTTTCCACTGTGAGTTCTGTCAATCAAGCCACACATGTCACAGCACTGTGAGTCCACTGTACATCTGAAAGTAGTCATTGTTGTACTGAAAACATGCAATTTCCATATTGTGTTTTTCTTCTTTTGGAGGCGGAGATTTTATGAGCATGACCTGTCAATCACTGACATTTTCCTCTGCAGCCAAGTCAGGCCTCCTCGTTATACAAAGCAACTGTTCAAAATGTGCGTTAGTCTAATGTCCACCCTTTCCCCTTCACACGCAAACACACACAGACACAAACACACACATTCGTTCCCATAGCTGTGTTCCATTATGTAACCAATAAGCTGATATATTTTGAGTAAGATAAGGCACACCTTACCATTGTTATTGTTAACCACCTCCAAAAATGTTTATTTTTATTGAATCTACTGTGATGAAAGTGACACATTTCATTTCTATGACACAAAAAGATCTATTGGTAACTTGCAACAGCAGTTGAGATGAAGGATTATTGTTTTTATAATAAAAGATGGCTTACAAAAGTTTTGTACGCATGACCCTTTCACCACTCTCTGAGGAAACGCACAGACTGTGACTGACAGTAATCCTCACAAACCCGCAGTCAAAGCCGGTGTTGTGCAGGGGGGACTGCCCTGCTATAACCAAAACTGAGATGTTATAGTATGTATTCCTTTCCTACAATAACCGTCACCTCAGCCATTCCACCTCCTCCAGAAGACGCTTCTCTCAGACTTTGGCCTGAGAGGTGTTTCTCAAATATTAATGCCCTGATCTTCAGCAGACATCTGTCATTGTTAACAATATGGTGAACTGTTACATCTGAGCTTGAAAGGTTCAAAGTATTGTCATTCCTCTCAAGGTTTGGAGGGAAACAAATCAGTTAAGGTCATCAACATGCTCTGGCTGTTCAGCCACCTCAAAGATAACAAAGATTGAAAACAGGCAAAAGGATTCACAGGCAGACAGAAACCAAACAGTGGCTTCTGGTCTGCACTGAATGCTGTACAGTTTGATTTAGCTGGTGAAGATGAAGTTTACACCTCAAGACAACTAATAAATAATTTACTGACCACATTTATGCTCTTTTATATCACAAAAAGGGGAAAAAAAGTCTGTCAAATGTTAAATTATCCAATGAAGCTGTTCCTCAGGAGGCCCATACTGTGTTGTGTGATTTACACCATGTGCTTTACAGGTATATTTTGGCTTTTGTGTTTGGGATTTCACGCCTCTAGGCTTTATTTGGTTTCAAATGAAATTTACTTTGTTTTCGTGCTTGGTGTGGTTCATTCACCTGAACTGACTATAGACAATGAAGTCTATGGAAACCCAACAACTGCATCGAGACACCCAAAAAAGCTGTTTTCATTCCTAATCTAGCAAACTTTGATGTGGTCCTTCTGGTGAGAAAGCATACTGAGCATAAACAGGCCTTAATGCCTCAAATTACACGTGAAATAAAAAGACATCTGCTGATGAGCAGATGTGTCATGTATGAGTAATGCATGCAACCTCCTGTCAAGGAGAGTTTAATTTTACAAGTCAAAAAGCACGTTTAATTTGACACCACCCCATCCATCAACGATAACAGCAGAAAGGACCGGTGAGCAGACTGCCATGTTAAAGTCATGTGTTCTGAAAACTTTCAGGTTAACTTCTCCGATCTCACAAACCCGGCTGAACAGGACGTGCTGGAAAGTGCTGCGCTTCTGAAACTCCAGTGGCACCACAGATCATGTTAACGACCGAGCAAAACCACGGTACAACCAACTGTGAAGCTCCTGCTGCCAGTGAGACCAAGGGCTCAGTCTGACATGCACCTCCCCTGAAATATAACTACGCTTCGAATTAACATGAACACCAACAACTGTGACGGGTCCACTTAGCAGCATTGTATTTGCTGTTATATTTTTATGATCACTGCTTCTACTCTGCTTCTTTCAACTGGATGGATAAATTGCTGTAATTTCAGCAAGAGAAAGAACGAAAAAGAAAAACTGTTGGAACTCATAAATAACATTTGAAATCTCTCACTTTAGATACGGCCTGCTCCATTCAGTCGCCATGTCCAAGCTACACAAACAAAGTAAACGAAAAGAAGCATCAGCAGTGCACGAAAAAACATGGCAGTTTCACCTAATGTTTGCTAGTGTAATTACTGAGCACTACAAACACAAGAAGCACAAGTATAAATACCAGTTCTGCGCAGCCATGACGCAGAAGCATAAATCCAGCTTTCGGATAACAGCCACAGTGACCATGGAGGAGCTCTTTTTGTGAGGGCCTTCTACAAGAACTCAAAGCTCATAAAGTTCACAGGGATTTGTTGTTTGAAGAGTGTCTGTGAGGAATCACTGTATGCATGATAGTTTGCCAAAATATCTTGGCACTGCCGCTGAGAGCACCAGGAAGGGTTTTTCATTTGAAAAAGCAGTGACAGAGTAAATGACTCACTGGTACAAAAGGTATGTGCTGTAAATTTAATAAAGTGTGCGCTCAAACCACTGTAAAAATGTAATAGGTTTGAGCTGTTTTAGACGGTGAATATTTGCTCTCTATGACTGTCATTTTGAGCACCTCTTAGTTTTGAGAGGTGGAATCCTGATGGGGAGCTGAGCTAAGAGCATTGCGGTAGGTGTCTACTGCAGATTAGACATTAACTTCTCATAAGTACCTCATGCAAACCATTTAAAAAAAATAAAAAAATTAAAAAATTGCCTTGAACATTGGGGTGACTGTCTCATTGTGATGGACTAATACGTTTCACAATCCAGGTCCTCGGGTACAACTGCGCTGCGTGTTTTAAATGTGTCCCTGCTGTAACTCACCTGATTGGTGTGAAGGATTCAAAGCATCGGCTTGTCACCCAGGTCTGGACAAGTTTGTACTGACCATTAGATCTGAGCCAGGTGTGCTGAAGCATGGAAACATGTAGATCAGTGGTGCACTAGGATTGGGAAACACTAAGTTAGAGCACTTTATATGAGGATGCATTCATAAATCATAGGCACTCAGACTGCAGTAAGCTTGAGGTGAGTCTATTCTTACACAACAGCAGTTCCATCAGTCGCTGTCACCGGGAATCAAGTCTCAGTAATCTTCACTGACAAAATGCCTAGTGAAAGAGAATGACCTTCTCGGTTACCAAATAACTTTAATTTGTGTTGTCATTTTCTTCCTTGTATATATTGACCTTTCAGATAGATCGCAGATGGGACCCATATCAAAGTGTCAGAAATCGTGCGGTAGGTGAAGGAGCCAGATGCAGACTTATAGGCAAAGGCAGCCTCTATCTCTCTCGCTCTCTCTATCTCTCTGGCACCAGTCTGAGAAGAGATCTCAACCTCCCCCCTTTATGTCGTCTAGCACTGCTCTCCCCTGAGTAGTGCTAGGCATTGCTAAGACAAGCAATCAACCGATCTTTTAGATAAGTCCTGGTTCTGCCCCAATGCCTCCATCTGATGGGACATATTTGAAACACCTCCTCCAGAAGGCACCCAGCAGGCATCCTGGACGAAGTCCCAAAGCAACTCAGATTGCTTCTTTCCATGTAGAAAAGCAATGACTTTACCTTGAGCTTCTTCCAGATGCCTGAGCTCTTCACCCAATTCCTGAGGGTGAGTTCATTAAATAAAACAAGACAAAAAAAAATGTTGAAATTTGCTTTTGTGTTCTTATTCTTTCTGTCTCTTCCCAGAGGTTTTCCTAAATGCCCCCCTATAGGTAATGGGAGGTTTGCCATCCATCTCAGCTCTCTTTTCGCCATTACAGACCAGTATGGCATGTGCATCTGCAGATGCTGTACCCAAGAAGGAATCACACTAAGGGAGGTTATGAAAAACATGAAGTAGGTGTGGCAATGAGAATGCAATCTCAGGCATCCGACAGGAAAACAGAATATACAAGAAAGTCAATTCTACAAAGTAAAGAAGAAAGCTAAGCAAAGAGCAGCAATACAATTGCAAACATTACGGATGGATTTGCATGGAATATTTCCCGTGATGGGGTTGAGTCCATAATAGATCCATGACTTTTTGAAAAATATGATCCTTATAGATTTGATCAAATCAAATGCTATTTGAAGCACAATAATTTATTCCCAAAAGGTCTTTGCTCTCTGGCGTTAACTTTGCAAAGTGCTGTGCCAGACAAAGACACTGTCTTTGACATATACCCTTAGCTACTATCAGAGTTTAGATGAGCACAACAGACCTTTCAGCTTCTGGGGTTTTTAGCAGCAACAATAAGACCTTTTCTCTGTTTTGCATTGCCTGTGGAGCAGTGTTGGTGCTGAGAGCCAGACATTGCCATATGTGTGGAGTAAACATTTTAAGACAGCCATAAGCACTACTCAGGGGATGTCCAGACATTGCCAAGACAACAAATCAAGCAGTCTCTCAGATAAGTCCTGGTCCTAAATACATCTCATAAAAGGAAACCCTGAGAGCCTCTTGGATTTTACAGAAAAATCCTGCAAATGTGCCTCTACATAAAAACGTACTAATCAACTCATATAAACTGTCACAAATTTGCTAGTAATTCACTGTATAGTGAAGATAAAATAAGAATACAAATTAATGCTAAAGTTTAAAAATGATGATGCCAAACTTTACAATGGCTTTCAAGCCACTGTGCTACCAGGTTTGTGATGTCATTTAATGCAGGAACACTTTTAAAAGTAGGCTTTATTCAGATGACATTATTGGTTTGTGAATGAAAAAAGCTCTCAGAAGCTCTGAACTTATCTCACTGCAAATACGAGGAAGTCTCAACATGTCTCCTTTATGAGAATTGATGTACAGTATATGGCTGTCCTCAGAAGTTTATTCTGCACACATCTGTCTCCCAGCATCTGGTCCAGAGGCAACAGTACACTAACTTTCACACTAAAAAGGTGTCAATGCTGTTCTGATGGAAATGAAATATCTAACGTTTGGTGTATGCATGTTACCAAATAATTTCTACAAGAACGTAAAATAAAATGTATTGCATCCCCTTTATTAGAGATAAGCACAAAAAATAAGAGATCTAAAGATCTGAGGATTAAACACATCTGTCTTCATTGACACATTATCAGTGTCTACCTTTTGTGCAACAGCATTTGTTCTTGTACGTTCTGCTAAAATCCACATAGATGATCCCTAATGGACTAATTCCTGAGTCCCTTGTGGGAGTTCTTACAAGTCACCTGTTGGACTGGGATGAAATTGCATTGATTCATTGTTGTTTGTTTCTATCATCTCCTGTATTGAGCTTTAGGCTAAGTTAAGTTCTGTCCTGATACAGCTGTTGCCGTTGGGTAATCCCCCTGCTCACGTGCAGTCGTGCCCAATTCCTTCACGCCCCGTGCATCGCCCTAGCCTCACCTAGGTGTGCTTACACAACATAATACAGTGTGTGACCTGGGTTACACTGAGTTATGTTGCAGCAGGGTCTGAGCCTCCATGCAACCTCTGTACACGTACACCAGAGCCATGTCAGCTCTTTATAAAAGCATGTAGGTGAAAGATATTTGCACAGCAGTATCTCAGGCGTCTCAGTGCCCCTTTACCTGTGTTTGTGGGACATATCTGAATAATCTTTAATTCACAAAGTGTTATATAGGCTTTGACGTTACTTGCAAGCATGTGTATGCGTGGTGTTTTGCAGTGTCATTGTCTTTCAAGAGAAAGGTGACAAATGTGCATGCTGGCAGCTTGCCCCTTTCAGACACTGCTGTTGTGACTGAGTTTGAATCCCATGTCTGCACATCCATGTTTGTCCTCCAGTTTCTGCTTGACTGGACTTGTTTTATTGGAGACATCAGTTTCATATGGCTTATGCATGTTGTGAGCTGGTATTTTGGTGCTGTTGGGAGTAGGGGGGGAGCATGGACATTTCCATGCTCCCAACTTTGTGGGAACAGTTTGTAGCTGGCCCCTTCCTCTCCCAACATGACTGTGCACAAAGCAGGTCCATAAAGACATGAAAGACAGAGACTGATGTGGATGAACTTAACTGGCCTGCAGAGTCCTGACCTCAACCTGAACACCTTTGGGATGAATTAGAGCGGCGACTGAGAGCCAGAGCTTCTTCTCCAACATCAGTGTGACCTCACAAATGTGCTTCTGGAAGAATGGTCAAAAATTCCCATAAACACACTCCTAAACCTTGTGGACAGCCTTCCCAGAAGAGTTGAGTCAAGGCAGGTGAGCCAATACTTTTGGCCATATAGTGATTAATCTATCTATCTATCTATCTATCTATCTATCTATCTATCTATCTATCTATCTATCTATCTATCTATCTATCTATCTATCTATCTATCTATCTATCTATCTATCTATCTATCTATCTATCTATCTATCTATCTATCTATCTATCTATCTATCTATCTATCTATCTATCTATCTATCTATCTATCTATCTATCTATCTATCTATCTATCTATCTATCTATCTATCTATCTATCTATCTATCTATCTATCTATCTATCTATCTATCTATCTATCTATCTATCTATCTATCTATCTATGCCATAGCTTCCGTGTTGCTGATGACTCCAGTATTGGATCCCTGCCACCTCCACACCATCGTTGGAGGTTGGATCCATTGATTGAATTTTATAGTCTCAGACTGGCAGATTATAACTCTGTGTTGTACACGTTTTTTGTCTGTCTTTATTATCTGTTGTGACACTGGCCCAGTTGTAAAGCGTTCTGGCAACTGAAAGTTTGTGTGATGTGGGATGTTCTGGTGTCCAGAGAACGTACTGGTCTGTGTGCGTGGGTTTTTCTGTAAACTGTGATTTAAATGTTGCCGTCTTCTCTGTGCTTTGAAGAAAGCTGGAGTTCACAGCCAAAGCTGTCACAGGTATGAAACATCTCTTTTAAAACATTGATTGTCTGATAACAAGAAAATTATGCCTGTAATTGATCGAGAGATCTGTATCTTGGTTAAAAAACTGATTTTGTTTGAAACAATGACAAACCCAAAAATGTAGCCATAAATGTTGGAGTTACAGCTGGAACCAATGAAATTCATCAACCAGAGGATCTGCTGACTTGGAAAGACTATATTTACTTTCCAGAAACCTACAGCTATCCCAACGGCTGGACCGGATAGTGTGAGAAGGAGGTTTCTGAGGGACCGTACTGACCAGCGGGCTGACGTATTCACCAACATATTTAACCAGTCCCTGTCCCAGTGCTCAATCCCACACTGTCTGACATCCTCCACTGTCATTCCTCTACCAAAGAAGACGAACGCCAGCACCTCAAATGACTCCAGGCCAGCGGCTCTTACACTCATTATTATGACGCATTTTGAGAAACTGGTTAGGAGTCACATCACAACAAGCCTGCCATCCACCTTTGATCCCAACCAGTTTGAGCACAGGGCAAATAGATGTACAGGAGATGTCCTTGCTACAGCCCTTCACAACACTCACTCACTTGAAACATCAAGGGGGCTATGCCAGGCTGTTCTTTATAGACTTTAGCTCTGCTTTTAACGCTATCATACCAAGCAGACTGGTCACCAAACTGCTGGATTTGAGGTTTTCAATGCACATCTGCACCTGGATCTATAACTTCCTGACAGACTGCTTCCAGGGGGTGAGAGTAGGACCACATCTCTTCTCAGCCCTCAGCATCAGCAACAGCTCCCCACAGGTCTGTGTGCTTATCCCCTTCCTCTACACACTCTATACTCAGGATTGCACCCTCCATCACCTGAAAAAAGCCATCATCAAGTTCACAGCTGACACCACCATAGCAGGACTCATCTCAGGAGGAGATGAGACTGCATACAGAGAGGCGGTGGACAGGCTGTCAGTTTGCTGCTTAAGAAATAACCTCATCATCAACACCTACAAGACGAAAGAACTGGTAGTTGACTTAAGGAGGAAGAAATCGCTCATTCAGCCTATTATCATCAATGGAAATGGGGTGGAGAGGCTCCCAGACTTCAGGTTCCTGGGCACTCATAAGGAGGACCTCACCCGGACAACTAACACCACCACGGCACTGCTTAAAAAGGCACAACAAAGACTGCATTTCTGGAGGATACTTGTGAAAAACAACCTTACAGAGAAGCTGTTAGTGTCCTTTCATCACGCCACTGTGGAGTCTGTCCTGAGCGACAGCATCTCTCTATGGTTCGCCAGCTGCACAGTAGCAGAAAGGAAGGCAGTGCAGAGGATCATTAACACCACACGAAAGGTTATTGGTCGTCCTCTTCCATTGCTTGAGGACATCTACAACACACACTGCTTCAGGAGAGCCCACCACATCCACCACAGAGACCCATCCCACCCTGGTCACCACCTACTTCAACTGTTTCCCTGACTATCAAAACAAAAACTGTTTTTACCCCACAGCTGTTTTTGCACTAAATTCCACTCTACCCTGTACACGAAATAGAGTATTGTGCAATAACTCAGAATACTCAGCATGTTTATGCAGTAAGTCCACTGCACACTACATACTGGATTTGATAACTTCCATTGCTGTTATCGTATTCCCTTATTTCAACGTATACTTGTCGTTATTGTTGTGTTTCTGCCTTTTAATTGTGCAATGACAATAAAGATATTCTATTCTATTCTATTCTATTCTATTCTATTCTATTCTATTCTATTCTATTCTATTCTATTCTATTCTATTCTATTCTATTCTATTCTATTCTATTCTATTCTGACTAAACATTTTCTCTTTGGTGTCATCTTCCCAAAGGACTTTGCTCCAGACAGCTCCTTAATTTATTCAGATGCAAAACTAACCTTAGAAAGAGGAACGTTTCTCCTAACAACCCTTAGAAACAAACCATCTGTATACAGATTTTTTTCTAAATGTTCTGTTATGAACTTTAACATGTGACGTTGTTTCCTCACAACACCATAACCTCAGCCAGACTGCTGTTAGTTCATACTTCTGCATTTATACCATTCATCTAATCCAAAATGTTTTATGTGGACATTATTTCATGTTGTATTTTTTTTTAATTGGCTTTGTGTATGTCCTCTGAGAATCATAGATTCTGATCATTAGGGTGAATTTGCAAAGACATCCAGGGAAAATTGGTAACTTTCCTGAAAGTTTTCTACATACAAAACAATTAGGGAAGGTAAGAGTTAAAAAAGTAAGAGAGGGTTTTTAAAAAAAAATAAAACTGCTTGTCCATCTGAAGCTGTTTTTATCTAATTTTGAAACTTGGAGAGAGACAGATCTTTTTTCATGTCCCAATATGCAAAACTTGGTATTTACTAAAATAGTGCAATGCTCATTATACAGTTAGCTTCAAAAATATTATGTCAATGACAGAGTATTTAGCATTTTGCCTACAAAGAGCACCACGAGATTTCAAATAAAACAATCAAGCTGTGATCAAAGTGTTGGCTTTTAGCTTGATTAAAAAAAAGAAAAATCACAAAAATATAGCATTTACCATTTAAGAATTACTGCAGTTTTAAGCAAAGTACCTTCATACATTTATATTTACATATATTAATGGTATGTCTGATTGTTCAAAATTGTTCATAGCATTCGTTACACGGTTATTTAATTTGATTGTTGATGAGAATGAAGTAAACTGTCCTATTTCAGCTTGTATGTTATGTTATGTTATGTTATGTTATGTTATGTTATGTTATGTTATGTTATGTTATGTTATGTTATGTTATGTTATGTTATGCTATGTTATGTTATGCAAGTTGCTAGACCTAATTTTGTATATTAACTGGTTGGTTGGTTAAATATATACAGTTACTTGGGAAAATAATATTTCTTCTGAACTCCTTTTTCCTCTGTTGGATCCTTTTACTTTTGCAATATGTTTAAGGTAACTGTCCAACTCTAATGTAAAGTGCTGTCCTACCTGCTTTGTTGCATTTGGCTGAAGCGAGTATCGAGTATAACCCCAGATTTCATCTTACCACTTCTGTCAGCAGTCACATCATCAATCAACACCAGTGAGCCATACAAGCCCATGAAGATGAAGTTACTTTACTTACAATGGTTGTAATTTCTAAATGGTAAATATCATAGCTTTGAGAGACCTCATCAATAGAAGGCCTGCTGTACTATATTTTGGGCCTGAACTGTATGATGCACTGACTAAGTTAACAGAAGCCCCGTCTAGGGTCAGGTGAATGACATTTGTGCTCCTGATGGGCCTTTGAACAGACACAAAAATACCACCATAAGTAAGCTTCAGAGTGTAGCTTAGAAAAAGAGAGTGGCATGATCAATGTCTTTAACGTTGCAGCCATATTAAAGATCCCTGTATCCTGTGAAATAGAGTTAGTGTGATGAAACATTAGACACACAGAGATCTTAGCAGTCAGCTGCCCAGAGCTTTACACCAATTCTCCATTTGTTCGTTTCGTGATGCAGCTTTCAGATTACTTTGCAGCCAGAGAGCAAACATCATGTCACACAGAGACAGAGACTGCAGACTCACTACTGAACTAATCTCATCTCATGGAAGCTGAGCCTAGCAAACAGAATGTGAATAACACTTACATAAGTCATGATGTGTCATGCAGAACATCAAATAATCAGCACCTGAAGAGGATCCTCACCTCATCTCACCTCTCTGTATGTGCCAGTAGAAATGAATACAACTCACGTTGCATCAACATGGACTGACATCTGGAAGCTAAACATTTTACATCCCTCTGCTTTGACGCCTGCAAACACTGAAACTGTGAGCAGTTTTATTTTATAAAATAGAGTAATAATATTTAGCAAAAACTAAACATTTAGTTTTGTTTAATACCCAACTAATAACATTTCCAGATGGCTGGATGGTCATCCAGATGATCTATGCAAAATCTGTCGGCTGATGACTAGTGAACTGGTGTGTGTTGCTTTAGTAAATACAGCACAGGCTGATGGGAGCGCCGTTTTCACAGAGTTGGCCTGAAACATTAAAAAGAGGAGTTTCATAACACCTATTAATGAATCTGACCAACATGGATCCATGTGGGTTACTCACTTAATCTTTTGTCATCGTGTAAATGATTTACTCAAATCGAGCTTTTAGAAATGTCCTGCATGAAGTGCAGGAACCCACGGAGGCGCTGTGCAGCACCACTGAGCTTCGAGAAAAGTTGTCATTAATTGTCATAAGACCTAATTAAACCGTAAGTGCTCTCATTATAATGGCCACAGATCAGTGAAGCCAGCATCGTTACAACACAGTCTGTTTATTTACAAAAGGGAAACAAAATAAAAGTACCACAAGACAGGCCACTTTAATTTTATTGCTATTGTAACTAGGTGTCAAAGCTGAATGCCTGCTTTTTTTAGAGCCACTCTCTGCATCAGGACACTTTGTCTTGGCTTCTGCAGGCAGACATAAATCTGTCTGCTATGTGAGTCACAGATTACATGCAGGGGGTTCTGGTAAGCACTTCCTGAACATCTCATGACAGAATAAGAGCTTTAACGATATGTAGGAGTACCACCTGCAGAAAATTTTGATATAAGTGAAAACGAGGCAGGCATCCCAGTTCAGCAAAAACAGTAAATTGCTTTTCCTGCAGTGTAAAAGGTTCAAATTCAAGGAAAACACACTGTATGTTTTAAACTAGTGTAAAAAAAAATATATATATGAAAAAAAGAAGGAATATATAAACAGAAATAGTTAATGATCAGATGTGAAAGAGGCAATAGGTTAGTTTTAGCATGACAGATGCCACTGTGAACATCTGGCAGAGAAGTCCAGTGAGCTGAAGCTGACACATCAAGCAGGCCCTTCAGTCGTTGCACTAATCTGATTGGATTGCAGGTTTCAGAAGGTCAGAAATGATAAAAACTGAGGATGGTAGAGTATGGCTGCAGCACATGCATGCACACAAGCACATCAGTGAAAGAAGTAGTCAATCCTTTTCATTAATACGATTATCAAAGTCACATTGTAAAACCACTCAGTTACAAGTGCCTGCATTTAAAATGTACTCAAACACACTCAAGTCAATAAAATATTCAAAGTAGAATAATCTCTCATCTATCTTATGCTTTTATTTATCTATTATTTATGTATTATATATAATGACAATTATTAAGCAGCAAATATTTCTTTCCGTAGCGTTAGCACCAGCGGTGGAACTCACACTTTTACAATCATTAGCCTTGATTCAGCGCAATCCTGCAAGCTGCAGACATGTGACTCATTTGCACTCGTTCTTGAGCTTGACATTGACCAAGCGCAGATTATACACAGCCTGCTTGCAAGAGACATAATCTCAAAAACTAAGCTTGGTGAGAATAGAGGTGCAGGTTTGAAACCGACATTGTAACATCTATCTATCAAACAACTTCAATTCAATTTCATTTGTAAAACACAAATTGTCTCTAGGATCTTTCCAGAGACCCAGAACATGACCTCTGAACAATTATTACATAAACAACGACAGGTAAAAAAACTCACCTTTAAGAGGGAAGAAACCTGGATCAGGACCTGGATCATAAGTGGGGACCCTCCTGCTGAAGACCAGCTGGGTGGAGCAGAAAAAGGGATCAGAAAGAGAGGATGAGGAACAGAGAGAGGAGCGGTGCAGATATAGTGTCAGTGGTCCGTCATTATCCGTTAGCTGGAGAACCAAATGTTCTATGTTCATATTACTGATACATGGTTGGTTGTTGATCTACAGAGACGACTTTATAAACAGGTGCAGACAGCAGAGCCTGAGGTGGTCAGAGGTGGGACTGGAGGTCAGCATGCAGCTCCTGAGGTTCTGGCCTGCAAACATACAGAAGAGAAAACGAGGGGGCAGACCAGCACAACAAACCGCAAGAACAATGGAGCACAATTATGCTTCTTTGATAAGTTCAAAGTTCCACAGATTTGTAAAAAACATTTGTAATTGCTGATACAACTTTATTAATGAATGTATTTGTTTATTAGATACAAGTCCAGATGCTTTCTTCCACATCCAACAGCTGCAGACCAATACGACTACTGTCTGGAAAATTAGTTTGTTCCCACCTGATGAAACTCAGTTTTTGCAGTGTTATATCTGCTGAAAGGAATTCTATCAGCCACTTTAACGCACATCACTTCAATTCAATTCAGTTTTATTTATATAGCAGCTATTACAATACAAATAGTCTCTAAGTGCTTTTCAGAGACCCAGAGCATGAGCCATGCGCAAATATTAAATATACAATGGTAAGTAAAAAAAAGTCCTCTAGTGGGAAAAAAAAACTTTAAGTCTAATGGTGACAAGGACAAAATCCCCTTTAATGATGAGGACCTGGCTCATAAGAGGGAACCCTCCTGCTGAAGACCAGCCTGGTAATAAAGAAAAGAACCGGGAGATAGGGCAGAGAGGATGAAGAACAGAGAGAAGAGAGGCTCAGATGCATTCTCAATATTACATAAGAGAAAATATAATATTAGTTATGAGCTCTTGGAGAACTGGAGAACAAAGAGTTTTATGTTCTCATAATATAACTGATATATTATTACTTGAAATACAGCAGTTACGTTGCTTCAGTTGAGAGAAAACATCTTATATTCATACACAAACATCTGTACATATATAGTGTATGAATTTTGATCCAGCATGGATCACACGTGCATGGACATGTGTGAGAGTGGGTTTCTCTCAACAGCCCTCTTGACAGTCTACCATTTGTATTGATCCCTAATAAAACCTGATTGAGTCAAAGAGGACTAAAATCAGCAACAGTATGACACAAAAGATCAGGAAAGAGAAGACAAGACAGTGATGGGTGCAGCTGGTTGACTTTGTGGTGCGTTGTGCTGTAAGTCACTAACTGTTAATTTAGGACAAACAGAAAAGGACAGAAGAGAAGGACAGGAGCTTTCCCTGTTAATTCCCTCATTAATGACCTGATGTATACATACGTGGACATGACACGTTTCCTTGTCCATGTCATAATATTATACAGAGACCCAAAGCAACAAGACAAAAATATTACACCACGTCTTGGGAGGTTAATCTATGATAATGCAGACATATAACTTTAGCATAACAAAAAACAAGAAAAAAAGGGAAACAGGAAGGGAAATAAATAAAGATTCTAGCTCATTTATAAGTGAGCCCTGATTCCAGAATTAATGATGGTCATAAATGGTTCCCCCAGATGTACAAAGTCTATCCTTTTGTGTTTAGTAATATATGTTAGTCTTTCTGAACCAATACAGTCTGCTAGTTCCTTTATATACAGTTTCAAAGAAGCAGCATCCATACTCCAAAGTCCAGGAGTTTGATCTGTTCCTATGTTTGTGAGAATTCCATCACGTAGATTCCAAGTACGCAAACTTTAGAGGAATTTTTATATTAAATACCTCTGACAAACACTTGATAACTTCTTTCCAAAATCTTTTCAAATCAGCCATTAATATTGCAGATGTTTAAATCACGTGTTTATCGTTTATTTTTGTGCCTTTAAACAGGCCGGATGCCATTTGTTTTTCATCTATATTTACTAGGATATCACTTCTCCAGGCATTTTATTTATGCATTGTTAAGGCTGATATATGTAGGTTAATTTATATTTATGTGTGTGAATGGTTGTCTCGGTGTTAGGATGACTGTTTATAAAAGTTTGAATGTTAAGGTGCCTTTGTAATATAATAGGAAAAACCAACTAAAGATATGTAGCTAAAACATATATGTGTGTATATATGTATATATATATATATATATGTGTGTGTATATATGTGTATGTGTGTGTGTGTGTGTGTGTGTGTGTGTGTGTGTGTGTGTGTGTGTGTGTGTGTGTGTTTATGTACATATATACACACACACCCACATGACCATATACAATGTACACACACATCTTTCCATGAACATGTCTCTTGAATGATTATTCTAACAATAACAATGGTAGATATCATCATTAGTTACTGTCTCCAATATCTCATCATATCAGGCCACCCCGAATACCCCTCAGGCAGACTGGCACCGGATGTACCCCACCAACCAGGAAGGACCAGCCCAGGAGGGTCCTGCAGCTGCAGGGCCCCCGCGTCCCCAAATGTGCACCACTGCCAACTAAAGGCTTGGGGCAGGACCTTGGAGACAAGGACTGTGATAAGGCTGCCCCACCCCTAGGCTGCCTCACCCTCAGGGAACCCAACCCAGCACGTCCCTATCCACGACAACAGTGCCGCAAGAGCAACCAACCCAGGAAACTCTCACCCCACGCAGCCTGGCAGCAGCACCCCTCCCGGCAGCCATCAGCCGCCAGGATGGGAAGTGGTTTTCCATTTCCCTGCTCTCTGAGCAGGGATGCTGCCAACCACCACATGACAATTGTGTGCAACAGAAACCACCTCTGATCAGTAGAGAAAAACAAAAGGAGCCAAGTTTTAATCCATGCTGTAAGATCAAAAACATGCTCATGGTTTCATAATGAATTCACATATGTGTGTGCATTAGGGTGAGCTGCATCCATAAGATATCAATATTATAGATGCAGTCTAAGACCACATATTTTAAATTGTATGCACAGAATCACAATCAATGCACTGCAAACTATTGTTTCTCTTCTCTCTCAAAGAAGTGTAGACATTTGTGCAAAATATCAAAACTGCAGCGCAGGCACCGATAATATGAACCACAGGTTATGATTCTCTGCCCAGTGGCTGATTTACAGTATCACCTTTTAGAATCAGCTCAGCGTTCCTGAAACCTCGGCTGAGGTAGCATCCAAAAAAGTGCCAGATTCACAGTGGTACCATTAACAGTGGAGGCAGCGGATACATCCTTCCTTCCAGTTTCTCTCCATAAAAATTGACTCGCCTTATCGTCTAATAACAGACCCAGGGCTGTTTTGACCCTCAAATATTCCCTTAAGCAGCTCGATGTACTTTTATTTAAACTAGTAATTCGATGCTTACCATGGGCCAAACAAAAGTGCAGACGTGGGTAATGTTTGGATCAAGTATCTTCTACCATCTGTGATACAATAATGACTATTGAGTACATATGGATGAAATAAAAATGAACAAACAAACAAAAACTACATCAACAAAAAAACTAACTGTGGAGAATCATTGGAAATTCAGCTCTAAAGTGTAGTTTATTTTAGTGGCATAACAGATTTTCAAGAAAAAAATTACTTCTCAACCAGTAGAAACTGTGGATGATGACCACCACTGATTTGAAGACAGTAACGGTGAATTTAGAATAATTTCCCTCTCCAGCTGGTGCAGTAGCTGGGCAGATGTCCATAGATCTCTAGACACTAATCTCCTTCCAGCCTTAATCTAAAAAAAAAAAAAAAAAAAAAAAAAAAAAAACACACATAAAGGCTCTTCTCAGAGCCACTAAAACCATAATGAAGAGCACAGCCTTAATCTCAGTGATGGATCTGTAGGAAGAATTATAAGCTTCATTAGTCACTTCTCTCATAACGTCATATCAGATTCCACATCATTTCTTTTCCTCATAACCCTGTTTTCAAACTGTTCCTCTCTATGAAGAACTGGTACATGAACTCGTGTTTATCTTTAACTGGAAGATATAAACCAATACAACTGCCTTCATTGATAAAAATAAAGGAAATTAAAATATTACAATAAATCAGATTACTGAACTATCTGATCTTTTTTCAAATGACAAATAGTTCTATTAATATGGATGTAATAAACCTTAAATAAATGTGAAAATCAAACTACATGAGAAATATGTAAGATTAAAAGAAAAAGAAAAAAAAAAGGCTTTCTGTATGCTCTATGGTAAAGTATTATTAAGTGGCTCATGTACTGAAATGCAGTCAGCCGCATCGGATTTCCAAAAGCCATCCTCTTGGACCTCTGCACGGATTTGGGTCTGACTCTATTGAGGTACTGGAAGGAGTCATGCACTGGTCAGGGCAGGCTGGGCAGGAATCAGTCAGCTGCACTAAGCTGTGCAATGCCAGTTGCTTTGGACAGGGTCATCAGCATGGCCACCTCAGGTTCCCTTAAAATGCAGTTGACCACACAAACATCAAAACGCAATTCGACCAGCAATTGCTTCTTTTCTAATGTAATGTGACTGCACATTCCATGCAACGAAGGCACCATCTGTGCAAGCGAGTAGGGTGCGGGATAGGTGGCTTCTTGGTGAGAAATGGGTTTAAAATTTCGACTATAAAGCCATTTTTAACAGTTCACGAGGGAAGGTACAGTTGCTGCTGCACCCCTCTGACAAGGACTGCTGTGATGAAATGTGCCATCTTGCACCGACCCGCCACCCACCGGCATGGCATCCTGACAACATGTGATTGAAATGAAATTAATGGAAAACAAAGGAAATGAACCTCGTCTCTAATGTCTGATTTATGTTGATGGTGTGTTTCAAGTTTGCGTCAACTTCAGCAACCGACTGAATGATCTTTTCTTGCTACTCCAGAACAACCTGGGTCGGCACACAGCCAACTGACCAGACCTCAAGACTGGACACCCTGCATATGTGGGGTTCTTCAGAAAGGAGCGACTCTGAGAGCGTGACCCAGGTGCTTCCTGGTGTCACGTCATCTGAGCGTGAATAAAATCTGGTCACAAAATAAATATAAATGCAAGCGCTCCGGTCTATTGATTTGGAAGGCATAAATAAGTTCCTGTAATTGTGGGCTACACTGCAGTACACTTGAACACTGTAGTACACTTGTTCCCAGTGCTGGATTAATTTCAAGTCACACACACTAACAAGTAATATTCTAGGTTGAGCACAAGCACCAACTCATTTCTTTTCTCAAGAGGACAAGAAAACAAAAAAGATAGCTTTCCAGGCCTCATCCTCAGACAGGAATGTCCCCAGCTCACAGTCATTATTTTTTCTTTTTTTCACACTTGCTTTTGCCATTTTCATCATTTGGATACGTTTTCCATTGCTATACTCATCATATTCAAGGGGAGGAGACAGGGTGGAGTGTTACATGTGCATTCAATTACATGTTGACTGTGATGTTCATAAAACGCATGTGTGGATTCAGGTGTATGCACAGTTTTGAACTGAATCTGAATTTTATTTGTGTTGACAAGATGTGTGTGCAAGGATTTAAGATGGTTTAGGTCTGGACCTCAACATGTGAATATTTAATCTTTTATTTTTTAGTACTGAAAACTTTAAAGGACCCAATGCAAACCCCCAGGCAGTGTTGCCAGGTCCACTTGTTTCAGACGACGTAGGGATTGTTTTTTTTGTAAAGTATACTGGCAAGTACATTGACAGTTGGGGGTTGCTGGTTTTTGGGCTTGTTTTTCATAGACTAGTTGCTTATTCTGCCAATTTTGTAAGTATGAAATCCACACTCACCATGCAGATATACAACATGCCGCCACTGAAAACACACACACAACAAAACCTGTCATTCTTTTCATCTATGAGGCTTTGGAGGAAGTTGCAGTCATCAAATGAAAGTAAACTAACAAGTTTATAACAATATATGTATATATATATATATATATATATATATATATATATATATATATATATATATATATATATATATATACATTGTGCATTTTTTTATTTATATGAGGAGAGGTTGCAAACAACAGACAAGATGAGGATTTCCACTGCAGAGCCACATACAATTAGATTAAGCATAGTTGTCAAAAGACCTTTGTCTACATTGAAGGGAGTCACTAAACAGAGCAGCTACTTTCTTATTGGTTGAATGCTGACTCAGCATAAACAATTACCTCTTCTTTGCTGGGTATCGGTATGGGTTTTACTTTTTTTTTTAGCTATTTCAGCAATTGATATATAAAAACATTCAGCTCATTCAATCGAATGTTGGTATTCCTTTTGGTATTTCAAATCCTTAAACTTCTTGACATTTTTTGTGGGTATTTGAGAAATGTTCCCGCCATATGCATACTTTCTGTTTTCGCAGACTGAGAGTTTGTTCAGTCTTAAATCGCTAAGTCATCCCAGCAGAGGGACAGACACAGCGGTCTTGGAATCAGTCAGCAGTTTCCCAGCTGACTTTCACATGTATCACAACTGCAGCTCATTTACCTAATTAATGTCCGTTTCACAACTGAATTTAATAAATATGCAAAATAATACTTTGATTTACTTTCCTTCTTACTTCTTCTCCCAATTTTACCCTTCCTCATTGTCTTCTTCTTAACCTTCTCCATTCTCTGCTCCTTTTTACAACATTGTGCTTTATCAAAACATAATGCCTTTTTTTCTTCTTTATACATTTCAACAAATCTGCGTTATTTCAACACTAATTCAGCTACATGTTTACAGTTGGGAAGAGACTACACATACATTTTAAATCATAAAGAATCTTAGAAGATTATAAAGTATTTTAAAGGCTTGGATAAAGGGATTACAGATGAGTGGCTGATGGAGGGATGGCATATGGAAGGATGATGGATGAGTAGCTGGCTAGATGGAGGGACAGATTCTCTCAGTGTCTCAGTGCTAACCACGTAGTCACCATGCCTTCTAATAATAATATCAATAATATTACTAATAATTAATATAATAATAAACAGAACAGTTACAACAGGGTCCTCGTGCTATCGGTGCTCATGCCCTAATAATAATATAAATAATGAGTTCTTTTCTCTAAATTACTGTAATAGTGCTACAATGTAAATACTTTAATATGCAAGTTTTGCTTTTCATGGTTGAAATTGGTGCAGTTGCTGCAAAGAAGAGACACGAGTAGTGCAGAAAACATGGGAGGACTGTGGGGACTGTGTGCTGGAATGGAAAGATTCTTTGCTTTGTAAATTTGTTTGGACTGCTAGAAATAAAAAAAAGGATTATCTGTACATTCTGATTGTCAAGCAAGATTATCCCTAATTTAATAGAAGAGTCAAAGACAACTTAAAATGTCTGACTGGAAGAAGTCACACAATTACCAAAACAATTACGTTCCTTCATTTATTCTTGTTTTTGTCATTGTCTTGTTTTAACCATATGAACTGTGTAGATGGAATATTATCATTTACATTCTCAGATGTTCACCTGCATTGTCCCTAATGTAGAGGAATATAATTTAACCAAATGGCCGGGAGGCAGTGACACAGCTTTATATTCTCGTGCCTTCATTATCTTGAATTTTATTTTATTTATTTATTTTTTTATGGATAATATAGTAATGTACAGCATGCTGCAATTTTATCTAACTAAGAGGGCCAAAGAGCGTTCCCTGTTATTGTCATTATGCTTTTTGTTTGTTTGGCTTTAATCTTCAATCATATGTGACACTGAACCATTAAAAAAATATTATAAAATAATATTTTTAAAATTACAAGGTTCATTGTTGTTCATGCTGTTTGTAACTGTTGATGTTGTTGTAATCACCCCACTTTGACCTTCACTGAAGTGAGTTAATTGTCCTTGGGATTCATTTTAATCAATACAATATTATACGTATGCATCTGAAATACAGTCCAATGGGCTCTATATCTGATAGTTTTCTGATTCTGTTCAAATCAAGGTATGTTAATGATTTGATTTATTTGGTCTTTACAGAAACCTGGCTGTCCCAGCAGGACGATCATTTCATCATCAATGAATCAACTCCCTGCAACCATTTAAATTATTACATTCCTCGTACACAGGCCAAGGAGGAGGAGGAATTGGAGCAATTGTGAAATCAGGATTACAAATCAGTCCGAGACCTAGCATTACCTTAAGCTCTTTTGAATCCTTGACTCCTAGTCTACCGCGTCCAATTTAGAAATCATAAAAAGCCCTATTTGGACTGTGTGTCATCCACCTGACCTTTACTCTGAGTTTTCGCCTGAATTCTCCGACTTTTTACCTCAGTTAGTGCTTGATGCAGCTAAGTTCATTGTATTGGGTGATGTTAACACTAGATGTTGATAATGACAGTTTAATTCCTTTTTATTTTATTAGCTTCTGTTAGAACGTACACAGACCTACTCACTCTCATCACATGCTTGATTTAGAGCTGACTTGTGGCATTGAGAGTGAGCAATTAACAGTGTTTCCTCATAACTCTGTCTTATCTGACTATTTTTTGATAACATTTGAGTTTAAGTTACTTTATTACACAGCTTCTAAGAACAAATCTATCAATAATAGGTGTCTGTGCTTTAACTGTTTCTGTCCAACTGAGCTCTCTGATCTAACAAGAACCAAAGCTTCATCCAAACCATCAACTTGTTTTTTAGATCCAATTCCAACCAGATTGTTTCAGGAGGTTTTTTTCTTTAATTAACACCTCTGCATTGTATTTAATAAATCATTGTCTGCTGGCTATATACCACGAAGATTGCTGCAATCACACCTTTACTTAAGAAAACTAATCTTGATCAGGACCATTAACTAATTATAGACCTATATCTAATCTCTCTCTTATATCCAAAATCCATGAAAATATAGTTGCAGCTCAACTCACAGAAGTAATCTGCTTGAAGAGTTCCCGTCAGGATTTAGAGTGCATTATGGCTCAGAAACAGATCTGGTAAAAGTCACCAGTGATCTCTTCTGGGCCACTGATAATGCTGCTTTTGATACATCTGATCACAACATTTTACTGCAGACATTCCTACTTGTTAATAAAATTAATACTGAATTACATTAGTTCTTTGCAAAAGTAAGCGAAATTCTGAACATGAGATAAAGTTACCGCTGGTGTTGGTGTTTCCATTGAACAGTGTTTTTCTTTTTGCGAGCATAACTCTCTTAGTTCTCTCTACAAAGCTCTGTAAGTCTCTGTAGGTCAACCTATAAAACGTTTCTTTAAACCAGTGCAAAAGATGTTGTCTTTTAAGAAGATGGTAAAAAAGACTTTTAGTCTTTGACAAATTATTGCTGCTGTCACCACTGTTACAAAAATATTTAAGAGAAGATGAAAGCAGCGGATGATCATTCAAATGATTATTGAAAGGCAAAGCCCTTATGTAATACAGTAATGCATAATTATTAAGTACTGTTAAAGCACAACTACACTGTATTAAGGCCAAAACAGCTGGAAACCAGAATTGATGTCTTTAGATTTCTCGACTACGTCACGTCCAGTAATGCCAGAGATGTGCAAATGTGCAAAAAGCGTTTCCATTACACCTTTGCAATAAACCGGATTATTGACACATCTGAAAAGTCACCTTGTGAAAGTGTGAAAATGCTTTTGTAATATTTGGCAGTTTTATCAAACTAGAGGTAATTCCATTACAGGTTTTTCTTTTCGATATTTATGTTTTGTGCAAATCTAGGGGTAATGGAAAGGCAAACACTGACTGAAAGGACAAAGCAGCAACTTACCCACAAACAAAGATTATTTGCTCCTGAAGGCTACATCAAATGCAACGGGTTTAGGCACAAGCAAAATTCTGCTGTGAGCTTTCAAAATAAAATAATGGCTGTACTCCCAACTTTAATAGAAATTTAACAATAATAGGAATTTAAATAATATAAAAACTTGAATTATTTACAGTACACGTTTCTTAAGAACCTGGATGACCCGAAACTTTCTCTGACTAAATTCAGATAAAACTAAAGTGGTTGTATGTGGATCTGAGTGCTTCAGGGACACACTGTCTTGCTGTGTAGTTGCTCTAGATGGCACTACCGTGACTTCTAGTACTAATTCTCAAAAATAAATGTCCAGCTCATCCAAAATGCTGCAGCCAAGAGGAGAACTATCAGGAGAGATCACATTTCTCTAGTTTAAGCTTCTCTTCATTGCCTACTTATAACATGAAAAACTGAATTTAAAATTCTCCTCTTCACGTATAAAACTCTTCATGACCACGCTCCATCATATCGTAAAAAGCTCATAGAGCTCTTTGCTCTCAAACAGCAGGTTTAGTTGTGGTTCATAGAGTTTCTAAAAGTAGAAGTTATCAGAGCCCTCTCCTTAGGTTTGTGTTCAGGTAGCAAACACCCTCTCTACCTTTAAGATTAAGCTTAAAACCTTCCTTTATGATAAAGCTTATAGTTAGGGGTGGCTCAGGTGCCCTTAAACACCCGTCCGTTATGCTGTTATAAGCCTCGACTGCTGGGGACCTCCCATGATGAGATGCACCTCTCTTCACTCGGTTCTCGTCTACTCCAACTCTATTAACGACACTACTGTTGTTGTTATTAACCTGTGTTCCTTCTTCCCAGTTGCTCCTGATCTGCTGTTCTTGTTCTTTGCCCTGCTCTGTCACTGCAGCTTTTTAAATCACATTAACCTTAAAGCATAACAACTACCCCAAAATTCCACCTGGCATGTGCATGAGATGTAGGTTGAAGATACGGAGCCCCTATCCACATCTGGGTATTGGAGTGAATCATGTATCATGTGTATCATGTTTTACTTTGATTGATTGATGACAAAACCGAGGTGTGGAGCAGTGAACATTTTGAGCTGGAATAGGGATAAAGCACATCATCGTCATTATCGTCACCACCACATACAATAAACACACACACACACACACACTCTCACACACACTCACACACATAGTCACATGCGCTCCCTCCATCAGATGCTCTGTAATTTCTGCGTTGGCAGCTCTTATCTCCTCTAGCCCATACATTATCTTGGTGGTGTGTGTGAATGCGTGTGACAACAATATGCAAGTGAGAGGCCTACATAGGAAACAGGTCATATGTTGCTCGAGTCTCTTCTCTGAGTGTTACTATTAAATCATTTTAAGGGCCTGGATGTTTATAGTTATCTCAAGATGATTAGGTTTGCAAGGACAGTAGACTGGATGTAAAAAAAAAAAAGCATTAAGATTTGATATGGCCTCTGTCTCCCACAGGGAGAGTTAAGGCCCCCAGGACACCAGCACAACTGCTGGAATGCTTTCTGAAGACAACTAATAGCATTTGACACAATAAGGCGTCCGGTAAAGTGGACGTGCTGGCAACTGAGCACCTTTCAATTTGCTTTTATTTTCCACCTGACCTTACTTGCTTCGCCATTTTAATCGCCTTTCCTGAGGGGATTTAGGGAAAGTGAATTTACGTCAATGTTGGGATTATTTGATAAAGCAAAAGCATTCTAAATGTAAATTTAAGAGTTAGCTCACTTAGCTGAGAAGTGAGCTATACAGACAGAATTAGTTTGGGAAGGAGGGTGGCTGAAATACTAAAAAACTGGTAGGACTAATTACCACCATAACAAGTAAATGTTTGTGTTTACATGTATGAAAAACCATTTAAATTAGTGAACACCTGTGTTCTTTTAATATAATTTTGTGAAATGATGCATTCTACAATTAAGCTTTTCTTATTTTGGTTCTTTGACAAATATGTCTTCATTGATAAGTTGTTCTCTGAGTGGTCTTCAGCATTTATAAGAAGACGCGTTTATGTACATTTTATCATTAAGACTTTATATTGATAAGTAGCAGGACAAAATAATAGAGTTGGACACACAGAAATGTGTTGGGGACATGCTGACCATACATTTACAATATTTTTTAGCTTTAAGCGATGGTAAAATATGAAAAACAAAAACACAAATAAATAATTGGAAAAAGTAGACTAAAGGGCTGCTGCATCATTTTAAGGAGACATATTCACCTTTAATAAAATGTAAATGACATTACTTGGCATGAAATACTACAGAAGAACAGTATAAAACCATGTTTTAAATCGCATCATTTCAAGGTCTCAAGCCAACTCAGGTCAAGTTTATTTCTATTGCTAACTTACAACAACCTCAGTTGACCAAAGTGCTGTACAGGCTAAAACAAACTTAAAAACCCCTCCTACATTTGGGTCCTGCTACAACTACGAATCATGAAAAGGCCACTTCACGATTGACAAATGTTTTGTTCTTGGTCATTTTGGGGCGTTATCTTTGTGTGATTATACTCCTGCAAGACACATGACTGCTGACTGGGTTCAAGCTTTCTTACAGTGGGCTGCATATTTATCTCCATAATGCCTAGATAGTATTACAATTTCATGGTAGCCTGCACACACTCAAGATACCCTCTGACAGACAAAGCGAAGCAGTCCCAGAACATAACCAAGCTCCCCCTTATTTCACATTAGCTACAGTCTTCTTCTCTTTTGAATGATTCATTTTTGTGTATGTGAACATATGAGATGATTTAACTTCTCATAAAGCTTCGGTTCCAGTCTCACTTTTCCTTTCCTCAGTAGAGTCCTCCGAGCTCATCCACTTTGCTCGGTTGTAATCACAGTGCAATCGGACCTTGGAGATCACCTTGAATGTCTTTTGGAGTTTTTTAGAGGTTTTTTCTGGCCACTGTGGTGCTAATCTGGTAATTCATATTATACATCTCATCTGAGCTCTGTATAAATATAAGATATAAGATATAATATAAATCAACCTGATGGAAACAATAAAATTTATTTGGCTGGGCCACTTTAGTATGTTAAAGAGGCTACACGATGGCCACTAGCCAGGTTTTTACTTGCCAGACTGGGGAGTGTCTGCTTCAGTTATTACAAGAGATCCTTTGCTTTTATATTTATATATTTATATAAAACAATGCATGACTAGATTAGATTAGGTCACATAAGCCATTGTTCTCTGAACAGCAGTTTTGAAGCCTGTTTTGTTTACACGAGGCACAGCCACGTTGCTATCAAGGTTGGCTTTGCTTGCAGCTCCTTCAGCCAAACGCTGCCAAAATATATATAATATAGCAGAACTGTCATCAGATGTTTACAGCAGAATATACAACTTAAAATGTTGATTCAACAGAAAAATCGAAATGATAGCCGACGTTGGTTAATGCAAATGGTTAGTTGCTTCGCTAAGCATGGTAGCATGAGGATTATGGATGAGAAAGTTTAAGAGGTAAGCCACTGGCTAAGCTGAGCTGACTGTCGATTAATCACATTAGAAATATATTTAGTGCGTTATATAAATTCTCCTTGCATACTACGAAAAACTTCACCCCTTTAGAGTTGTAATGGATCTTTGGTGCTTGGTTAATACCAGCTAACCAGCACTCTGCGTCAATGGAGCACTCAGTATGACAAGTTGAGGGCGAACGTGGAAAATGCCAAGATTATCTCAGGGAAAATCCAGAATGAAATGGTGCTCTCTCACTTTATATGGAATTTACACTGAAGTAATTGAAAACAACCACTGCTATGGTTGTTAACCATATACATTTGTCCCTCAATAATGTCTTTTTGTTCAGTTTGACTTCCAAGTCAGGAATGTGCACTGTGGTGAAATGGTTATCTGATGTTATATCAGCATCTTTGGCTGCGGACAGAGAGGCGCCACCTCCTTAGTGTGGGAATCCTCTACTACAGGAGTGGAGGACGGTTAGCAAATGGGATATTAATGTTTCTATGAAAGACAATTCAGCAATTAGGTTTGTCAACTCTACTGAAAGATATGATCAGAGGGCATTGGGAAGTTGGTATACCCAATGCAGTACACTCTATATACAGTACCTGCTTAAACCATGCCCTACACCACTGATTATAGGAGGCAAGGTTAAACGTGGAAAATCTAATAAATGACTGAGCAGACGCTGGCCCTCTTACCAAAGGAGATCATAATCTTTTTCTCATCAAATTCATTTCATTTGTTAGTTCATTCGATCAATTTTTTTTCGTAATTCATGAAGGTTATACATTCCAAAGTAAATGTTTGGACACCAGCATTTTAATGACTTTATGATGATGGCATTCCTGCTTCCTGTGTAATTCAAAATTTAAAATTCACTATGACATTTAGGATGTCAAGCGATGACCACTATACATTTTTCCACTGTATGATGATTCATCCCAGAGTTCTCCAAGCCCAGATAATTGATCTAGTTAAGCCTCTAGTTAAGTTTAACATATGTTTTCTTCTTTTGTATAGTAAAGCTTTAAGTGACACTTAACACTGCGCTACCTTGTGGTGCTTGACAAAAGTCTTTTAATCATGTTGTTTTATCAGCTGTAGATCAATAATGGCTCTTGATTACTCATGCAAATTAATTCAAGGTAAATAATAAAGAGATAATTATAAAGTACACTGACTGTAAAAGTTTACTCTTCTTGAGTCCACTCACCAACTAATGAGGTAAATGGAAAAGAAATCATGTGTTTCTACTGTGACGACATCTGCTTCAAAGGTTTGGATGAGAGCCTAAATGATTAAAAGTTAATTCAAGTAACTGTGAATTAAGGACATTTTTTATTGTAATAGGAGCACAGTCAGCATGTTCATTCCTCTGGTCAAAAAGGCAAAACAAATTCGATCGCTCCCTGGCCGATCGATGCACAATTGCAAAGCTTGCTGCTGTGCTGAAATTGCTGCTGTGCTGCCATCACCTCAACGTCCACCTGTGGGGTTCAAGTCTAAAGATCAGAACGGGGAATTGTTGCTCATCGCTCCCCAACATCCTAATGTACATTCTGTATGGAGAGTGGAGGTCAGTGGCAAGATGCCAAACTATAATGACTTGATTGCAGTAACCATAATGATGCATTTGTATTCAGCACTCTGTGGGTGTTTTATCACACACATAAACTGCACCTATACTTCCTGAAATGTGCCTTTGTCATGTAGACTTTCTTTTGTTCCCTTGTCACCTTAAGCTTCTTTACATAATACCTGCAAAGAGGCTTAAATGAGCAGCTGTCTCATACACCATCATTTTCGATCAGTAGTCAGGGCAGGGCCCTTATAAGAGGCATCCTTGTTGGCCTAGGGAACTCACCGCACTTGAAGAAAAAAATGTGCTGCACTGTAATGTAAGAATATCTGTGCTACAAACACACTTGCAAACAGATGCAGAAAACACACTGCAAAAACTCACAAGAAATTCTTGTTGTGTTTAATATTATATAGTCTTTAATGTTTATTAGTGACCAGGTGGTGGTCCTTCATATTGGTCTATGCATGAAATATAATTATTCTGTAGGTGTCAAAAAGAATTTGGAGGTTCACTTGGAGGTTGAACTTGTGATTCTGTTAAACTGATGTTTTGGGGGGTTTTTGTTTGTTTTGTTTGTTTTTTATTTGCATGTGTGTTCTGTGTGCATTGAGCTCTCTTATTCATTTTTCTTTTTCATCATTAAACAAAAAAGTTACAAAAATGGAAGGGATCCAGGAGTACCCAGAGGGAACCCACGCAAGCACAGGGAGAACACGCAAACTCCACACAGAAAGACTCCCGCCGGGGAATCGAACCAGGAACCTTCTTGCTGTAGCTTTAATGCAGAAGTATAAACCATGCTTTAGCCATGCTTTATACCAGTTCCTCAGCTGATGTATGCCAGAGGAGCGGCAGAGATGGCAGCGAATGTTTGTAGGAGAATATTTCATTTCCAACGTCATTTTTACATCAAATCTGAAATGATTGATGTGTTTAACTAATGCTGGATTGGTACAAACTGCTGATTGCTTCGCTAAGCTTCATAGCATGTAAATGACTGATGAGGATGTGATCATGAATAGCCACTGGCTGCGCTGACTGCCAATCAAACGACTACATCTCTTATTATAAACAAAGTTATTGCATTATATGAATTTCTCTGGTGTTTATCTGGGTTTTTTTTTAATCAGGCTGTGAATATCTTTTATTCTGCTACACTTCTAACATGGTAGTCAGTAGCAATCTGCACGCTTTTGGAGCCTGCCTCTAGTGGTCAGTCCAGGAACTGGCATTTTTATTACTTCTAGGTAGGCTTGAACTTTTTCACTTCTCTCTGGTTTCTTGTTTCTGGTCATGGGACCGAGAAGCTCCATGCCTCACCATGAAACAGCAGTTCTCACTGACAAAGTCTGTCCTTGAGGGCCACTGTCCTGCATGTTTTAGATATCTCCTTGTATCAACACACCTGATTCTAATAAAAGTTCATCATCAGCTTTTCATCAAGGTCTGCACTCTGTTAATGACACAGTCATTTGTATCATGGCGTGTTGAAGGAGGGAACAATCTAAAACAGGGACATTGGCCCTTGAGGCCCGACTTTGGAGACCCCTGATTTAAACAAAACACACTTCTCATGTGGCAGTGTCACTGAGACAGACACTACTTGTACTCCACTCCCCTCTTCTCTGAAACTTTATACTTTCCTCTTGTAAGGTGATGCAAATGCAGATAGATGCAAGATAAGTTACGGGGGCTGGAGAATTCTTATATTATTTCACAACACCAAAAAATACATGCTGCCAAGTACAGATTTTTTTTTTTATATGTGCATCCAAAGAAAGTATAAAGTGTTTAAGTATAGTAAAGGCACACACACACACACACACACACACACACACACACACACACACACACACACACACACACACACACACACACACACACACACACACACACACACACACAACTTTTGAGTTGATTGCAGTGAATGTGGTGATTGTAATTCCATTCAAGTTTCCTGTCTATCCATGAGACAAGGTTGCTGATGAGATTTTCAGTTGCTTTTATTTCTTTTAACCAATCAAAAAGGAGTCGCGATGGCCAGGGAGGAACACTGCAGAGAGAAGCAATTGTTTGGACCATGGCAGTTAATCTAAGTTATTCCCATTGATCCTAAATTTATTTCCTGAAGTCAGCCACTGAAACCTGTTTATTTGTTACTGCTTTTAGACTCTTAAGGGAGGAAGGAGAGGTGCTGATGGAGGTGTAAATAAAGAAGGTTTAATCTCTCCTACCCCTACAGTAACGTGACTAATGGGTTTAAATAGTTTATTTAGCATGCTGTTGATGCTTTAAATCACGATTGTTAGAGTGAAAGACGATCATTCCCTCTTCACAGTGTATCCTCTTCTAGATTTTTACTTCATTTTCATCATATGAAAGCAATGTGGCAAATTATGCTGTCAGTTTTATCAATACCAACAGGATTATGAATTCAGAACGATGACTGACAAAAAATATTTCATGTGGAGTGATGGTTCATTTCATCCAAGCTGTTGACATCAATCTATATCAACTTATAATGAGAAAACAGGTTTGATCACACCTATAATATCTGTTCTCAGTTAGAGTAAACATACCAAAGATGGCAAGAAACCAAACCCTGTGTTGCCCTTTGTGAGATGCCAATTTCTACAGACAAAATAGATTGAGATTATGAGATTGCTGTGAAAGTATCTTATAGTATATGTTTGCGAATGAATGAAAAGTGCTAGATAAAATACATACTGTAGCAGCCCCCCAGCTCTTGGTCAACATTCAGCACAGCCTCGACAGGTCATTTTATGTTTAATATTTTTCTCTTTAATCCAGATCATCATGATCACTGTTTTCCATGTTCACCATGGAAACTCGCTGCTTTCACAGGGGAATGCAATGCATGTATTTTTCTTTAACGCAGCAAACATCTGAATCCTGCTGACAACTGTTTCCAGCCTTTCATTGTTATAAGTGATTGCTGCCAGCTTTTATAAGGCTGGCCCTTATGGCATCCCGTGAGGTACAATAAACTAGAACTCAACTACAAATACCATTAAATCAAAACAAATATTTATAAACAACCAACACTATAAATCAAAAGCAACAAACATTAACAATACACCCAATTTGGAAATTCATTTGAATAATTTACAGTCTGTTACACTTCCGCCAATTATGCATAAACAACCACTAAAATCATGCATTATTCCCAAAAAATCCCAACTAAAACTCATGCAGATTGTTTAAATCATGCTTGTCTGTGTACTTTCAGTTTACAAATCACTTTCCAACAACACCACCAATTTTTGCACCAGTCTTTCTATCAGTGAAGTCTTAGAGTTAATATCCCTTCCTGATCTCTTTTCTCCTGTTCTCAACTTCACTCACTGAACCAAGCCATCACCACCAACCACCGTTTCCTCAATATGACCCAACTGCCACTGATTTCTTGGGAGAAAATCCGCCTTTACAAGAACAACATCATTAACTTTAAGATTGCGCTGAATTACGTACCCCCTTTGTCAAATGGAAATATTTTGGAGATATTCTCTCTTCCTCTGACTTCAAAACTGTTCAATCAAAAATTCCACTGCACTGCGCCAACACTTTGAGGAGTAGATATCCTCCCTCACAAAGTCTCCCGAAGGATACAATGCGGTCTCAGACTTCATTTGAATCAAATGATTAGGGGTTAAAGGCTTGAGAGAGGGTAATTTATTCCCTTTAATGTTAAAGGACGACTATTGACAATGGCCATTGCTTCATAAAGGAGAGTTTTCAAAGAAGCATCATCAAGTTTACCCAAGCTTTGAGACAAAGTAAAATCTAAAACACTTTCAGTGGTGCGTATCTGATGCTCCCAAACATCACCAGCAGGACTTGCTGATGGGGCATTAAAAATGAACTCACATTGGTTCTCCACCAAGAACGACTCCAGACACTTACTGTCACACTGTGTCAATTCATTGTTTGGCTCCTACAACATTTCTCCCTTTATCGCAATATATCCACCGCACAGCTCCTCTTATGCTAATAAAGCAGCGCAGTCTGTGGAAAACAATCATCCAACATTTCAATATGAGCAGCACATGAATAAAGACATGTGAGCATCAAGCCATATGTTTTCTGTTCCTTACAATTCCTTTTAACAACAAAGGGACCGAAACCATCCATTCCACAACAAGTAAATGGTGCAGATGCCTCCAAATGTTCCTTTGGGAGCTCAACCATAAGCTGTTCTTCTACTGGCCGTCTGAGCTTCTTACACGGCAACACTTGTGAATCATTTGAGGCACCAACCTACTGCAGCCAATAATCCAAAATCCATTTGTTCTGAGCTGCATTTGGGTTTGACCTCTGCCTTGATGACACATCTGTGACAGTAGGACATAATGAGATGAATAATATGGCTGTCCTTTGGCAAAATCATTGGATGTCTAAAATCCTCGCTAAGAGATGAATGTTTTAGTCGTCCACCAACACGTAGCAGACAATATTCTGCAAATGGGCTCAAATAGAAGAGAGAACTAGTCTGTGAAAGAATCTCTCCTCTCAGAAGTACCTTCATCTCCAAGCCAAAAGGATGCTCCTGCACAAGTCTGACCTCTGATTTAACAGCCTCCACATGTTCTTTTACACTCACCACATTTGAACCACATTCATTCTGGCATCCAAGTCTTTTGCTTCTGGCCATTACTTTGATCAGCATTGACCAAGATTGACCATTGACCACCACGACGACAGCTACTCATGGTGGTGTTGGCTCCGACGTAGCGTCAAGACTTGGACTTGGCTGACGTCCGTTCCAAACGCCTCATCGTCAATGGCAGCCAGCACTCGGAGGCAGCGAGTTTTCACTGTAAGATTTGAAGTTACCGTAACGAGATAAGACGCCACTACCATGTGAAAAAGGACTTTTTTGTTGAAAGTCCCAAAGATGTGTGCACTGAAAAAGAGTCCAGAAAAGAACAGGAATTGGTTTTGGGTATTTGCACTAGAAAGCTTGCAGAAAAGGGAAACCAACACTGGGAAACAGAGTCTAAGAAAAAGATAAAGGCATTTCCTAAATTGTATGCATTCTGGAAACAAATTGCCACAGAAGCTAGGAGGAAATTAAAGGGTTTATGTTTACAGGAGTTTCTAGATTAGATAAATGAGGAAGTCCAACGTAGGCTTGATAAAGTGAAGCAGAACTATGAGCTTCTTCAACGCAATCGTTTAAATACTTCAGATATTGTACAGAAACTAGATGCTTGTACTATATTGACATATGATCTGATCTTGTGCGCAAGTGTTTAGAAGATGGTATTGTTGAGAAATTGAATTAAGAGGTTGAAAGTGAAAGAGTGCAAACCATCTGAAATAGAGATGATTATCAATCTACTTTTTGGGAAACCTCTACTGAAAGTTCTTCAGGTACAGGTGGCTCATCAGTTTCCAGCTCTGAAGTTTCTCAAGGGCGGGTTATAGCAGGAGCTGATCTTGCAGTTAAATCCATGTTGGAGATAGAAGCCCAGCATGCTAAACTCAGTAAACTAGAATGTGAATGACGTTCTTGAGAATTCTACCAGATTATGGTAGAAATGAAGCAGGAGGAAGCTGAGCTGTGCTGTGCTACAGAAGCTTGATGAGGAGGAGAACGAGTTAAAGGTAATGCAGACAGACATGAAGGTTAAAATGGCTGCAGCTCGGGTTGATGTTTACAGGACACTTGAAGATGGTGTAGAAGTTAAACTGGAAAACCTCGATTTAAATACTAATGTTTAATCATGGCAGAATTTAGAACCTCCAAGGAAGTCAGATGGAGGGGCTGCATCATTACCACCTCAAGTATGTCCTGGGAGTTCTGCAGTGAACTTGCTGAACCCATAGCCAGCTCATTCAGTTTAAGTCGCCGTCTGGTTCCTGGTTAGTCAGTTCTGCAGAAAGGATATGGAGATCCATTTGTAATACAAAAGGTCTTTTCAAAGATTGGACAAAATGATTCTTTGTCCCTCTGAGATTTTGCAGACTTTTTAAAAATGCTGTGAAGTGGCTATGCCTCAAAGTAAAATGATTGTGCATTTTAAATGATTGCGAAGAAAATCACAAGATGCTTAAGAAGCTACCAGACCAGGTTGTACGTAAATGGAGCAGAGTTGTGGTTGAGGTACTTGATGCGTGTGGAGAATATCCATCCTTTGAATGTTTTTTCTAGATGTATATAAAAGAAGGCATGTGTGGCTTGTAATCCCATTGCTTTTCCATTTTTATTAAAGTCTGGAACTTCTTCAAATGACCTGTCCAAAAGAGCAAAGGCTCTCAATACCAGGACTGATTTGAAGAAATTAAAATTATGCTGATGGTTTGAAATCAAAGCTTCCCTGCTTGGTTTGTAAGGACATTTCACACATGTCCTACTTTTGCAGTTAATGTAATGGGCAATAAAAGATCATGTATACTTCATCTTTGTTTTGGATGCTTACGGAAGAGACGTGTGCTGAAAGATTGTAAAACCTGGCATATTTGTGGTGTGTGCAGATTGTCACCCAACTCCATCTCTGCAGGGGAAGAATCACCTCAGGTTTCTCAGAGGGTTTTGTCGCATGCACTCACCCGGAACATTTCTGCCACTTTAGGTTTTGTTCCAGTCTTTCTGTCCTCTGTGAAAGATCCTGGAAAGGAGGTCTGGCTGTTGTTACCAAACCAGTACAGTTAAAGCTCAGCACTATGGTTTCTGTCGATACACATGTTTCTAACCAAAATGTGTACGACTTACAAGTCCTTACAAGTTGGATTTCAATATAAAGAATAACAGGTAAGAGTAATGTTTGATTGCTCAGCTACATTTTGTGGTACCTCTTTGAATGATACTCTTGACAGGTCATAACTTGATTAACTCTTTGATTGGAATCATTCTGCGTTTTAGAAAGGAAGCAGATAATATTATTTGTGAGATTGACAGGATGTTCCACCAGTTTCCTGTTACACCAAAGGATTGTTGTTACTTCAGGTTCCTATGGTAGAAGCAAGGAGATCTGATGGCTGTGCATGAAGGTTCTCCTCCTGGCTGCTGCCTCCTCTCCAGGCTGTGCAGGAAGGTTCTCCTCTTTGCTGCTGCCTCCTCTCCAGGCTATGCATGAAGGATCTCCTCCTGGCTGCTGCCTCCTCTCCAGGCTGTGCATGAAGGTTCTCCTCCTGGCTGCTGCCTCCTCTCCAGGCTGTGCAGGAAGGTTCTCCTCTTTGCTGCTGCCTCCTCTCCAGGCTATGCATGAAGGATCTCCTCCTGGCTGCTGCCTCCTCTCCAGGCTGTGCATGAAGGTTCTCCTCCTGGCTGCTGCCTCCTCTCCAGGCTGTGCAGGAAGGTTCTCCTCTTTGCTGCTGCCTCCTCTCCAGGCTGTGCATGAAGGTTCTCCTCCTGGCTGCTGCCTCCTCTCCAGGCTGTGGAGGAAGGTTCTCCTCCTGGCTGCTGCCTCCTCTCCAGGCTATGCATGAAGGTTCTCCTCCTGGCTGCTGCCTCCTCTCCAGGCTGTGCATGAAGGTTCTCCTCCTGGCTGCTGCCTCCTCTCCAGGCTGTGGAGGAAGGTTCTCCTCCTGGCTGCTGCCTCCTCTCCAGGCTGTGCATGAAGGTTCTCCTCCTGGCTGCTGCCTCCTCTCCAGGCTGTGCTAATTTGGGTCTGAAATATTTGAAACAACAACAGAGGTCAAGCTTTCCAAATGCAGCAGCATTTGTGGTGAATAATGTCTATATTGACGATGGGTTAATCAGTGTCCCTACAACTGAAGATGCCAGCAAATTAATAACTGAAGCACAGAAACTGTGCAAAGAAGGTGGCTTAAGACTCCACAAATTTATTTCTAAATAGTGGGAACTGCTATGTTGCATGAACCCATCTGAGAGAGCCACAAGCGTGGTCTCTGCTGTTCTTAGGACGGGTTTGAAACCTATTGAACATTCACTGGGTATGCAGTGGCATGTTGGAAGTGATTGTCTGGGTTTTCACACAGATCTGAGGGATAAACCTGATACATGCCGTGGTATTGTGTCCGTGATAGCATTTCTTTTATATGATCCACCTTTCACCATTCATTGTGAATGTGAAGTGTATTTTACAGAACCTGTGCTGCAGAAGTATGTGGTGGGATACTGTAGCAGCAAATACCAATAGATCAAAACAAATATTTATAAAAAACCAACACAGTAAAAATCCAAACAGACAAACATCTATAGATGTAGACCTTCAAGAGTAGACCTTCAGGAGTCTTACGGAGGAGGTGTGTTCACATAAAAGCAGTTTCTCAGTAAAGCTAATTTTAAATGGTTTAAGGCTATGAAACAAAATTTTTAAAATTCCTCAAAAAAATAGCCTGTGACTCTTATGTCTTTGTTTTCGGTTTTTGTCAGACCCAGTTTAGTTGTTTTTTGTGAGATGAAAGAATTTCCTCTGAATCTAAACAGCAGGTGACAGTTTTTTTTTAGTCCCTTTATTTTTTTTAGTATCGGTCTATAGTGTTAAGATACTAGACTGTTAAGTTTTGTAATTGAAATTAACATGTACTGTGCTGTCTTACTCAACCCACTAGATGGCAGCACGCGACTGGCACAAATTTCTACTGACGTTTAGATTAACTAGAGCCATTCAACAGATGGTTGCGCTTTGATTTTTTTTCTCTACTGCAGCCGGCGGGACATTTCTCACTACAATGAAACAGTAACGTAGTGATCACCAATGAGAGCATGAAGTTCATGTTAAGCAACCCCATGAACATGTGATTCTCATCATCTTGTAAATAAACATCAAATAGCCTAAAATAGTCCTGGTCTCATCAATAGAAACATCTCTCCTCAGAGGTGATCAAAGCTCTTCTAATACAATCTAAAACATGTTTTCTCTCACGCTCTCTCTTGGTAAATTTGCACCAATTGTTGATCTGTTAGGTTTTGTCCTGTGGGTGGCGCTCATGCTGTGACCAACATAGAAAGAGGTCGTCTGCTTGCAGGTAAAACGTGTTCAATGTATGAGCAACAAAGGGGTTTGCTTCTTGCAATAGAAAAGAGATCAAGATTTTTTATCTGCAGAAGTTCTGCTGATGGTCGAAAATAAATGTAAAGTTAGTCCCACCATTAACCAGAAGCTCAAAGTTCATTTCCACTCAAAACTGTCATTTACTTTTTGTTCTTTCTTTTTTTCGTGTAACTAAAGGAAGGAACTTTTTTACGTCTTCATAGAATATGGATTTCATTTTCTCTTTTAAATTAATTTTTTATTCACAAATTGAACCTAAAAGATACTTTGAAAAAATAAAACGTTTTTGTATTTCAGGTATGAGCTGCTCTGCGTCAGTAATCCGTGTGAGCGGGGAGACCTCCAAGTATCAACTGTGAGCTGATGGCTCAGTTTTGTGATCAATACAAAAGTCTTTACGCGCTCTCGGAGCTGTGTGATTCAGACTCGATCCTTTGCTTTGGACCAATTTGGTATGGCGTGCTGGATGAAACATGTATGAGGTTTATCAATGGTTTTACTGCTCCGCTGAAAAAAAACACTGCTGCTGACCACTCAGCTGAAAATGATTAAGTGATACATCCTTAAAATAACAAAGTGTTGATCACCTTAAAACTTCAAAAATGTTCTAATTCTGTGGTCGTGATTGTTAATGTGTGTGTGTGTGTGTGTGTGTGTGTGAGAGAGAGAGAGAGAGAGAGAGAGAGAGAGAGAGAGAGACTGAGGGGGTTGAATGATTTGATCTACAGCAGGTTGAGGTGAACATGAGAAGGGTCAGTAATCCAGCATCTTGGGTTTCCATTTAATCACTCTTAAAGGAAGTGTTCAGAGGTTCCCACACACACGGGACAATGAGGCCAGTCTGCTGCTGGAATGTGGCTAAAGCTACCTGCCATCCATCTATCCATCCAAGCAACCATCTTCTGCAGTTCTTCTCTCTTTTATTTCTCCAGATGCCCCATGTCTTTCTTTCTGTGTCCCTGTTTCTCTAATGGTGTAGTTCATTATCAAATACAAGTAAAGGCTTTAACGGGCCAGTTACCGGGATAAAATGTGGATAACATGTCAGTCACTTTACATCATCACACCTTTGTAAAGAACAGGGAGACAAGGAGCAGCATGTCCAGCATCTCTGCATGAGACTTTATTTCTAGACACTAAAACTTCAATTGGAAATCCACAAACTGGATTTCACACTTATGATCACTGTCATATTTGGCTTTCAGACACAAATCCTATTAATTTACCAGGGGAAGAACCCCCATTCATCCTGATTTTAATTAACAGTCATCATCAGCTTGCCATCGAGCTCTGCAGAAGTCTGGTAATGACAAAGCCATATCTATCAGGGTTGTGTTGACGCAGGGAAACGTCTAAAACATGCAGGACAGGGGACTCTGGGACCAGTGTTCAGGGTCACTAATCTACTATTCAGACTCAAAGGTTGAGTGGATGAAGCTTTGAAATTTTGCAGTATTGAGAATAATTTTTGAATGAAACAACCAAAATACCGTGCCTTGACCATGACCCTTCAGTTTCGTCTGTTCATCAGAGTGTAAACAAATCTATCTTCATGCAATCAGGAGATCAATCTTGTCTGGGCAGTCTGAAAACAGCCTACATTAACCTTATCCTGTAACAGAATCAGGTTATGTCATCGTGAACTCTTAACATTAGGCACATGACATACAAGTGTGTTAATTTTCAGTAAAGCTATTTGTAAACTTTGTTAACACTCTTTACATGTTTCAAAATATCACATTACCTTCTTTAAGGGCTCGAGGAGTTACTCACTAAAGCAAGAAAAATGTTGAAACCACAATCGAAGCTGTTAAACTCAGCACTATGATACAATACAGCTCGTGGTTGTGTAAATAAAAAGGCAGGTGTTTCACTTCTTGACAGCAAACATAATGGAAACTTATTGTTAAATTTTGTCAAACTTAAAACTGTTAAAAAAAAAAAAAAAAAAAGGGGCCATTGTTGATTATATCACTTTTGACTGTCTTGGTTGTTTTTCCTTTACTTGGATGAGCTTCAGGAAGTATTTTTAAGTATTATAATATGATTGCAAATGGAGATTAAAACTTCTAAATGTTCTCCTTTTTTAAAATTAAAATTCCAATACTATGACCATTAAACTGTCAAATTTCCCTCTTTTTTTAGTTTAAGTAGTAAAGCTTTGTCTTCTGTGGCTCGAATGGATCAAAAACTTTGGATAAAAATGGGTTTGAGGAATGAAACAGAATTTAGAAATGTTAACACAGTTGCATGACAAAAGAAAATAAAAAGAAATGGAAGTGGTTCTTAAAATAAGCAGGTAAAATTGTATTTATATAGCATTATTCAAACATAGCAACTCTCTCAGTTATTATTAAATGTTTTCCTTATGACTTACAGGCTTGTAAATGAGCCACGAACCGACCCACCGACCCAGCAGTTAATAGACATGCTGCTCTTCTACCTAAGCCGGTTTTGTAACAGCGTTGGACCAAAGACCTTCATTGACCATGTCTTAGATAATAATGTGTATATGTGTGTTTCTATCAATGTTTGTTAATTGGCTGAGGGGTTGAGGAAGACGACAGATTGAGGGGCCAGAGCCTTGCAGCAGATTTAACTTGGATGATGCATTTATAACCACATTAGTCTTCAACCTGCTAAAACAGGGGATTATTGTAGCCCCCTAAGGCAAAATTAGCAACCTTAAGATTGTTGTTTGGCACATATACTGTAATCTTGGTTCTCACAAGCCCATTTGTGCAAAGATTAGCAATGACAAGCTCATTATCCTGGTGCACGCACACAGTGCTGTAAGCATTCTGTGCAAGTATTCAGGCCCAAGGGTCAGTCTTGGAGGTTAAGGGTCAGCATCTTTGGGTCACAATAAGGGGTGGTGGGTATGCTGAATGAAGAGGGGAGTCTATACAAGGTGTCTGACATGATAAACGTGGACTAGGAGGAACAATCGATGGCCAGGCCAACGACCCCTCTGTGATCTTGATCAATAGTTCTGTTTGAGGTATAAATGGGGGGCTGCCAGTCACACTCTTTAACTTTTAATAATGAGGATTAATAGCACCACAGAGGCCCTCACGACAAACAGTTTTAACCAAACTACACCTACGTTCTTACATGTACATAACATAGTCCAAAATATGGTCGAGGCCAGGGACAATCAGGGACTCTTCGTAAATCCGTGATAGTCGGAGGCCGTCTCTGCTACCATTAGTTCAATGACCACCACTCAGTCACTGACTGAGAAAAGGACAGACCACGGTTCAGACTAAAAACTACAGCAACTTGAAAACAACCCGAGGTGCGCAGATAGATTGTAGGAAGAAGCCAAAGCACCTGCAGAAAAGACAGTGGGATGAATGGAGATTTGGGTCCTCCGGCAGAAAAAAAATGGACTTAACGTCCTGCTTTTCTACATACATTGGGGCTAAAGTGACAAAACAATTAAATAAGTTATTAAGCTGGACATATTCATATATTCCTCTAAAACACATTCGTCTAAAATTGATATACCCTACATCCTGTCTTATTAAATGGAAGGACAATCCACAAAGAACTAGAGAATAATCTTATGAAACAATAAATCTTCACCATTTATTTGCATTTCGTGTGTGATCAGAGTTGAATCAATGGGAGTCAGTTCCATTGTTTTTTCCATGTATTTATATGACCTCCGGGTGCTCATATGACTGTGCACGAAAGGATTAATATAACTTTGTGCTTCAGCTTCTTCTTGCCTCAAACTCTGTATTTTGATTCAGCTCCTCCTCATCTGTCTTTTAACATTAAAGAAAGCACCAAAGCATCAATGTTGAACAAAATCAGGAGCCTTAAACCATGTTTTGGACAATGATGGTGTAGGCCTATTTTTCTATAATTCCAATTTATATTTGCATCCTATGTTCACTTCTTATGTAAACTTATTACTTAATAAAAATCACCTTTTAGCTGCAGATCAGAGTTTCTGCTGCTGTCTCATCTTTGGTTCTGTTTACCAGGACAACATTCATACAGTATATTTAAAAAAAAATTTTTTATGTAAAAATTAATATAAAATATAAAAAGCATTCCACTGCAAAATGTGTGTGTCTTATATTTCTATTTGAGTCCTACAATTCATATAGTTTGAAACGTCGAGGTCACGTGGTTATACTATACTATTAAACAAAACAAACAAAAAAAAAGAAATGGATAATCTGCAGAAACAAGCATTTTTCCTAAAATATTTCTTTCTTTTTTTAATAAAAAACATTTTTATTTTACTGTAATTTGGTGTTTGTGGGAATTTTATTGCAAACCACGGATAAAGTGGTCATTATGACCCAATCTAACTGTTTTTACTCCGACTTTTGGTGATAATTAGACCAAGACAGCTTTGATTTACCATTACTGTGGAGACATAAATATGATATAAATATATCATTCGCTTTTCTGTTTCTTGGCTGCGTCCGTTTTCTGACTCAGTTGACATTTTAACACACCTCCTACATCTACACTTATTAAAACTGTTTTGTTTTTTCCAGAAAAAAACACAAAGACAATAAAATTCATAATTTTCACAACAGCAGGTCATAAGAATGGTGTTAACCAGATCACTCCTGCTGTAATCGCTTTTGTCACAACAATAAAATAATAGTGATATTTATAACTAATTACAATTTATTAATGAAACTGTGACAGACTGACGAGCAGTCCAGAGTCTGTCACCACCTTCTCAAAGAGAGCTGGAATACACTCCAGCTGATCCCTGTGACCCTAAATTGGAGCAAACTGATATAAATATCCATCCATCCATTATCTGTACCCGCTTTATCCGTTTCCGGGTCACGGGGGTCTGTCGGAGCCTATCCCGACGCATATCAGGCGAAAGGCAGGGGTACACCCTGGACAGGTCGCCAGTCTATCCAGGGCCACATAGAAGACAAACAACCAATCACACTCACATTCACACCTAGGGAGAATTTTAGGAAGATCAATTAACCTACGCTGCATGTTTTTGGACTGTGGGAGGAAGCCGGAGTACCCGGAGGAAACCCACGCAAGCACGGGGAGAACTTGCAAACTCCACACAGAAAGACCCACCGGGCCGGGAATTGAACCGGGAACCTTCTTGCTGTGAGGCAACAGTGCTAACCACTAAGCCACCGTGCTGCCCTGATATAAATATTTGATGACTAAAATTTAGACATTGGTTTTGAATTGTGGTTCAAAAGAATACGACCAAATAATTAAGCCATGACAAATCTATTATTGCCCACACACAACTGAGCAAACCTTTGAGGCAATCACAGGAATAAAGTTTTTTTTTTGTTTTTTTTCCTGTGATTGCCTGAAAAGAGATGATGTTCAAGCCTTTAACTTGAACTAGACCACTCTCCTTGCCTGTCTTTGGTTTATGTTCAGTGTTATGAACACCAAGTCATTTCTGTGTTTAATGGAAGGTTACCAACAAATCTGTCCATATATGTAATGTAATGTCAAGGATTCTGAGCACATGGAAAGAGTCAATTTTGTCTTTGTCACATAATCAGCGTCATTCATTCACCTGAACAAAAACTTGGCTAATCAGGACAAGGAATAACTCCCCTGTTCTAGGCTCTTTCCACAACATGTTAATTTAACAGTTACATACTTAAACTTCTCTTTTAAATTTTGAGTGGCGTTTAAATAATGATGAGTGGTGACACACTGATTGCTGAAGAATTTCCTTATTTTCTTTCATTTCAAACCTGGCCAGTGCATCATTTGCAGCACCTTGACAGTATCTGTGCTAAGATGAGAAAATCAGTCAGCCCTGTGACCTGGCTGTACTAATGCGTCACAGGTTTTATGAAACATGAAGGTCAAACAGGACATGAACAACTGAACTGTAAAATAAGAGAGGAAGCACATTTTCAGCAGTCTATGACAAAACATGACAGGCGATTTAGTCTTGTGAATTTGGTACTGAAAACCCACTCAGAACACTCCTTGCCTTTTATCAATATTTAATTGTGTTTTTACAATTTTTTAAATAGATTTCTGTAAAATACATTTGTGAATTAAATGTAATGACTTTTGTGTATTTGTATAAGACATATTATGCCATTTGTGTAACTGTTTACACAGTTTTGTGGTTTCTTAATAAAATGTATGACTGGCTTACTTCTTACTATTTTTAAATTTGTATTATTTCAATTCATTTGATCATTATTTAATTTATGATTAATAACTTTTGTCATTTTGATTTGAGACAGAGGCTATGAATGGGAACAGAAACAGAGCATTCATGTTTTATTAGCTTCTCCCCAAAACTATCATATTCCCTAGAAATGGATGGATGGCTTCTCTTCAGAGTTGATGGAACATAGTAAATGGTAGAAAGCAAATGGGCTGGTGTTTCGTTGGTCAGACTGAAGCAATGAGACACCAAGACGTTGATGCTGGATGAAGGATGATGAAGTCATACCATAAAGATGCACAGAAAAAACAGAGAGATCGGCTGTCGGCTGAAAGATGGGCAATAAAAGCAGGAAAGAGGGACAAGAGACTGATGGACAAAGTCTGTGTGTGAGTTGAGGGGGGGCAGGGGCTCTTGCAGCTGTCATGAGGGTAAGGCCTGGGGTGCCTGTGATCAACTAACCATGAAATCTTCACTGAAGAACATTGCATTCAGATGTGCAAGTGCATAAAGGGTCCAAATTTCAAGCATTTATTTGCTTTAATTTATTCATTAAAAATTGAATTGCAATGATAAACACAGTAAGAAAAAGATATGCTTATATTCATTCAATTTACTTTATTAGCCAATTCACGAACAAAGTTATTTCAGGAGACTTTAAGAAAACTATTTTTGTTCAAACCCAATCAAATCCAGTTCAGTCCAGCTAAATCTAAACTACTTCAGTTCAGTTCAGTTTAGTTCTGTTCAATTCAAATCCAACAATACTTACTTACTGAATGGAGTTTTTTTTGTGCAGTTTGTTAATCACTGAAGTCCTAGAAGAGCTGCAGAATGATCTCCTGTACAGGTTTGTCTCCTAATGAAGACGCTGTTATTTAATCATGGCGATTTGTAGAGGATGTCCAGTATTGTCCACTACGTTTAGGAATTGTGTCACATATGTTCTGTTGTGCACTTGTTGTTGCTCTGTGATTTTCCTTCTTTTTTTGTCAGCTTTGGTCATCTTTTCTTTCTTCGTCTCCCCTTTACTTGTCTCCCACACCTGTTCCAAGTCATCTTTCCCTGACTGGTCTCACCTGTGTCCTGTTGTCTCCCTCTGTTCATGTGTATAATTTACATTTTCATTTCTTCCTGTGGCAGTTTGTTGTCATTTCCTGTGACAAGCGTTTCAAGCTCCTCTTGGATGTTTTGGGGATTTCCACTGTTTTTTAGTAGAAATGATTGCTAGGTAGTTAAAACGTTTTCTTTTTAAGCAATCTTCTTCTGCCTATCATGTTATATTAATTGTGTCATTTTTAGATAATTTTATTTATTTATTTATTTGTTTCTTTTTAAAGCCTATAGGGTAAACAAATATAATATTTATCAATGGTCCAGTATTTTTTCCCAGAAATGGCGTTTGCATTTGATAATATGGTAGGTGTAATTTGATTTTCAATTTTTTTCATTTTTTTTATCAGAAGAGAATCCCAGTATTAATTCAAATTTGTGAAAAGTATATTAATACACAAAGGGAAATTGATTAAACAAATTTCCAAACTGTTTTAATCACAGTTCTTTGTAATTAGTAACTTAAAAATATTATTTTTTAACTTATCATGTTACCGGTAACTGCTGGATTTGGGTCAAATCTTTGAAATCCATTTGAATTTAATTCTCTCTCACTCTCATGTTTGTTTTTTTTAATTACCCAAATATGCCCAGCTACCATAAAAGCTAAATATAAAGTCATCACCAACATTCAAGTACCTTCAGAATGTAAATAAGGAAAACGCTAACCTTCCTCTTTCTATACAAAATCTAAAGTTCCCTGATTAACACGTTTCTGTTCACCATCCTTAATGAAATTTAAAAAGCGAGCAAGACAAGTGAAAACAAGGGATAAGAAAAAGAAAGAGGAAGTAACCAGACAATCAAGGAGTGAGCACACTGCTGTTTTGGCATGGCATGGAAGCAAGGAATGTGTGTGTGTGTATGTGTGTGTGTGTGTGTGTGTGTGTGTGTGTGTGTGTGTGTGTGTGTGTGTGTGTGTGTGCGCGTGGGTGCATGTGTGTGTGTACGTGTGTTTGTGCACGTGCGTGCGTGCGCGTGTGCATGTGTGTGTGTGTGTGTGTGTTTGTGCATACGTGTTTGCCTGGGTTACCATCCAAAGTCCAAAGCTGACAGCCAAGCTAGCGACCTGCTCTGCCAGGATCAGCACAGGGTGGCACACTTCACAGACAACATGGCACTGTATGCAGGGCATGTTTGTGTGTGTGTGTGTGCTCGCGTGTGTGTCTGTGTGGCAGGGTGCAGCTCCATGGGTGGTCTGGCCTGTTCAGCTGCCTCTTTGGCACCATGGGTGTCTGGGCAGCAGCATTTCAACTAGACAAACCAACCAAACAAATGAGAAGCTTTTGACTTGTGCCACTAAAAGCTTGTAGGCTTCAGCTAGTTGAGACTTATTGTGTGAAAAACATCAAGGTCCTACTGATGTACATGTTCTTCCCTAGCACGAAAAGTCTGATATATGAATACATTTTTTAAATAAAAAATTTTTAAAGAACTAATAAAAGAGAGAAGATTTCTGTAAATGTCTGTGGTAATCAGCTTTGGGCTTTCAAAAGCAACAAAGATTGATTTATATTACAATTATAAAAATTCTTTCACTACAAGACTTCTATCAGTTGGTCTCCAGAAATGGATAGGCTCCAACAGATAACCGTGACCCTGAGCAGATCAAAGTGTGTATTGATGATGATTGGATGAATAGATGTGTTGTGTTTCTTTAAAAATTATTGAAAAGGTTAGCTCATTAGACAGAAACACGAATAAAATGGACAGAAATTGGTACCTATGTAAGTCTGTAGATTGTCATGTAGATTCATGGAAGCGTGGTCTAACAGTATATAAGAAAAGCCCTTTGCAAAGATAGAACGGTTTTATGATTGATGGAAGATAAAAATAAAATCCATATCTTTTGTTCGGCACTGTAGCCAGGCTGACAGAGTCACAACTCTGTTGAGGCATACATTCCTGCAGATTTCAGTAGTGAAGACTTTACAAGTTTCTTTTGCAGCAAACTCATCAGAATTAGAGAAGAAATCAACCAGGCCCACATGGCAGCGGCTGTGGGTGTTTCTTCAGCAACTTCCTTAGGTCCTGACCAGACTCTAGAGAGGTCTAGAGAGAGGTTCGTATAGACCTCCCTAAGATGACCTCAGTTGTCAATAAAGCTAAATCATCCATGTGTCTGTTAGACCACATCCCAACTACAGTATTCTAAAATGTTGTCTTTCTTATCGGTACGACAATACTGAACCAGATCAGATCATTGTAGCAATTAAACCGTTACTCAAAAAAAAACCTCTCTTGACCACGACATTGTTACGAATTATAGACCAATTTCAAATCTTTCATTTATATCTAAAATTCCAGAAAAGGTTGCAAGTTGCAAACCAGTTAATTAACCTTTTGTAGAGAAATTGTCTATTTGAAGCTTTTCAGTCAGGGTTCAGAATGCGTCATAACACAGAAACATTGCTGGTTAGAGTCATTAATGATCTTTTTATAGCCTCATAAAAATAAAATAGTGTCCATACTAGTTCTGCTGGACCTCAGTGCTGCTTTTGATACTATAGATCACAGCATATTTCTACACAGGTTAGAACATGTTGTTGGGATTAAACCAACTCTAAGTTGGTTTAAACATATCTATCTGACAAATTCCAGCTTGTTTAATGTCGAGAATTTTTCAGATGAGGGTATGATACAGTGTCCCGCAGGGCTAGGGCCAATCTTGTTCAGTTTATACATGCAGCCTTTGGGAACTCTCATCCAGAACCACAGCATCAATTTTCATTGCTATGCTAAGGACTGGATGTCTACTAATATTTTAATTCTTAATTCTGAAAAACAGAGGTTATCGTTTTTGGTCCCACAAACCTTACAAGGGATTAGATGATGTTACTATGGCCTCCAGTGCAACTTTGCAAAACCTTGAAAGTCTATTCATATCAGGTTTCATAATTTAAACAGCATATTAATCAGGTTTGTAAGACAGCGTTTTCCCAACTCCGTAATATTGCAAAGATTAGGCATATCCTTTTCCAGAGTGATAAAGAAAAAAAAAAGAATCAACTTATTTGTAACTTCTAGACTAGATTACTGTAATATATTATTAGCCGGATGTCCACGTTATTCTCGCAATAGGTTTCAGCTTTCACCAAAATGCAGTAGCACGAGTGCTGTGTTAGCCTTCACCTATTGGCTCCCTGTAAAATCTGGAATCCCATGCAAAATTTTATTATTTATGCATAAAGTCCTAAATGGCCTAACTCTGCGATATTTGCACGATCTGATAGTGCCTTATGCTCCTAATAGAGCTCCCCGTTATCAGAGTGCAGGTTTCCAGAACATCCAAATGTAGGCACCTTTATGGAACCAACTTCCAATTTGGGTTAGGGAGGCTGACACCACCTGCATCTTGATGACCAAACTTAAAATGTTTCTGTTAAGTAAAGCCTATAGTTAGTCTAAACTTTAGCGTGGCAGGACAAGTAGACAGCTACAATATAAGACAAGATCAGTTGGTCTTAAACACAACTTTGTCGTAGATATTCTGCTACAGGCCCACGCTGCAGGAGGACACCAACATGATCCACTGAGTGGTGCCCCTCACCCTTTCTTCTCTCCTTTTCTCTTCTTTTCTCTCTTAAGTTCAATCCACAGTTATTAATTAGAAGTATCTCATAAGAATAATTGTGCTCCATTGTTCTAGTTGTTTGTTGTGCTGGTCTGCCCCCTCTTTTTCTCTTCCGTACATGTTTTGCAGACCAGAGGTTCAGGAGCTACATGCTGCCATGAGGTCCCACCTTCTGACCATCCCAGTGCTTCTTCCATCTGTCTGTATAGATGTCTCTGTTGGATACCTGCTGACATCCTGACCTGTAGTCCCACCCTCTGACCACATCAATGTCTACTATCTTACCCAGCTGGCCTTTGGCAGGAGGGTCCCCCCTTATGAACCAGGTCCTGCTGCAGGTTTCTTCCCTCTTAAAGGGGAGTTTTTCTTGCCACTGTTTGGCTTAAAGTTTTTTCTCCCACTAAGGGAGATTTTACCTGCTGTTGTTTCTGTAATAATTGCTCGGGTATCATAACCTGGGTCTCTGGAAAGCAACAAGAGACAACTTAATGTCCAAGATATCTACCCTTTACGTATGGCTGGCTGTACCACTGATGTACTCATTTATAATCCTATCCGTCCTAATTATTCCCAACAGAAGTCTCCAACATTGCTACCTCCAACTCCTGTTTCTTTAAAAAGCTACAAATATAAAATAATAATTCAGCTGGCTTTCATTAGCTCACAAATGATCCTAATTGAACACATTATACATCTCATACTAGAGGGATTGCAGGATTGCATATTGCAGGTGGGAACAATAGGTTGAGTTGGGCTGGAAGGGTTTGAGGACAATGTTTAGCTAAGTAGAAGACAGCTTGTGCTTACGGTGTCTCTACTAAACACAGAAGCTAATTCTGATTTCACCAAGAAACATTTTAAATGGGAGGTCCCACTGCAAATGTTTGCCCGCAGCTGTGCAGCTCCTCCTGCATGACTGAAGCTGAAGCTGAAGGGAGCTACAGCAGATCATTGCAGGACCCTTCCAAGTGGAAGTCAGCCGGGACCTGCAACTTGTGAGCTGATGCAGGACTGAGCATGTATGGATGCAACAGATCGATGAACTCAAAGAGCGGCAGGCCGAGAGACAGGGGCTCCCAGCAATTGCTTCAGATTGCTAAACTTGGGAACTTTTGTGGATGTTTAGATATATTTGATGAGAATCAATACAAATGAATATTATTCTTTGTCATAGGTTAGGATAGGCAAAAATAGCCAATTGTGACTGAAATACGGTGGCTATGTTTCAGTTTTCAAGCCTGAAACCATTTGAAAGTTAAACAAAAGAAAACAATAAAGAATCTGGTCAACCATGAGCTGACTTCAACTCGTACATTGATGTTATGTTGTAACCTGTGGAGGAAGGTCACAGGTGAAAAAGTCAGAGGGTCTCCAATGAGATTTCAGCCTTGGACAGTCTGACCTGATTGATAGCTGAGCAAAGAGTGAGGGGATGTTATCCCTCCCTGTTGGGAGAGAGGGAGGAGTGATTACTACCTCCCTGGAAAGCTGTGACTCACCTTCATCCCTGGACTGGTTGACGCAGCCAGTTGCAGAGCATTACTTCAGATAAAATGTGTCTTTAGGGAGGTGGACAGCACCTTGGAGAGGTCCCACAAGGGGATCTTCCTACTCAGAACTGCATCCTGTTTAACTGAACTCCTCAGACAGAGATGAATGGTCTCACTCGTTTACCTCACATGTTTCACTTTCAAGCTCCTTGGATATGCAAACAATGGATATAAAACAATGCCGTTACGCTCATGTTTCACAGTTTGAGCATTTTATATTGCATTAGATTTTAATACCATTTTTTATTATTGTGTATGATATATTTCATGAAATAAAATGAATTTTCTCATGAAGCGCTGTGCTGGCTCTTAAACGCTCTTCTTTTCAAAAACAACTACTTCAGTTTTGTTTTTGTTTAACTTTTGCTCTGTGAAGATATTTAGCTTAAATATACCATACAAACAAAGCTGATTTGATTTGATTTCACAGTCTGTAATAAAGCTGTTAATGTGAAGCTATTTTTTTCTAGAGCCAGCACCCAGTGGTCCTTCAAGGAATTGCACTTGTGTGTTGGGTTCGCATTGCAAAACTGGGAGTAGCCCCTTGGACATACATTATTTTAGGATCGGGAATAAACTGGTTATGGTTAAGGTTGGGTTCACAACAAATGGTAGGTCGCAGTAATGATCATATAAATAACTACTACTTTTCTTTCAGGTTTGTATATATTGTGGCTTTCTGCTGAATCATTTCAAGCACATTTATAGTCTGTTGGTCTGGTTTCTGTGTTATTAGAAAAACAAACCTACATGTTTTTGCTTTTTGCTGAAAACCACTATCACACAGCTCTACCATATGGGATTTTATTTAATTAGCTCTCTTTGAGACAAATTATTGTATTCTAATTTCCTTTTATTATTATGGTCTTTGTAATATATAAGAAATACCTGAAACAAAACAGCAAAATATCAGTAACATTTTACTCAAAAGATTATTACTATTTTAAATAATGTAAAACAACAGACACCGCTATCACTATAACATGATTCATTTGAATGTCATGTAAAATTAACTCAATATTTTTAGGATTACACAACATTGTTTATGAAAATTGGTTTTGGGTGCTATATTGGTCACCCACTCATTAAAATGACATACAAGTGGTGTAAATGTCAGGCAGTTTGTTTAGGACTTGACAAACCTTGCAGATCCCCAACGTCTAATTGCAAGATCTGCAAGGAACTCTTGGAACAGTTGATGCTGTTCTGTGTGCTGTTGGTGCATGAGTGGTTTTAAGTCATTTCATCCAGCAGTGAAACATGAGCTGTAATGCTCATTGCAACCTCTAGGGGCTGCTAGCACAGTTTTGCACAATATCACAGCAGGCAGGGATAAAGTTGAACATTGGACATAGTCTTACAAATCTCTCAGGGGACTATTCCACCAATGTTGAGGTTCCACTTTGTAAATAATGTTGTGTCATACAGACCCCATAGGGGTATTTTTATGGACTTACTGGAGCTTAGGCCTTGGTTTGAATCATTCATGAGCTCAAGATCGGTTGTTTGAAGGAAAACAAAAATTAAAACAATTCTGTTTTAGTACATATCTGCCACAAAAAAAAAAAAAAAAAGCCACCACTGTTTGCCTGAAGCCTCATTTGCTGTCTGGACTAAGGATTTATGTGCAGTTGTCCCTTTATACTGTCCTTTCAGGAGACCAAGACACGGTGCCACTGCAACCACCCACCCTCCCACCCACCCGTTGCAGTATAGTACAGTAGAAGGGCGACAGAAGGAAATGTGAGGCGATAGCCCTCTTTTTTCAGGGCAGAAAAAGACCCCAATTGTGTCTGAACGCCCTCCTCTCCCTCGCCTCGCCTCGCCTTGCATGCCTCTGGAAGTGCAAAGAAAAGACAGAAAGAGATTTAGAGAAAGGGAGAGGGAAGGAGGGAAGGCTGGTTCGCTGTGCAGCTGCTCCTGCGGAGGCCTTTGGATTACATCAGAGTGGCAGAGAAGAAAGGAATGAGAGAAGAGAGAGAGAGAGGAGAGGGGAGAGAGGGGCACCCAGAGGAGAGGGGGCACCCGCAGGAGGGTGTGAGGCACACTCCACAAATCAGAAGTCTTTTTTCCATGCTTTCTATTCCTCCTCTCTCCCTGTATCTCTATCAAGGGTTGTAGTGGCATGGCCTTCCACAGAGCAGTCATTGTCATCAGACTAAGGAGCACACACACAGAAGGAAGTAACAAGTTGCTGTTTCTCCTGTTACTTATTGTCGCTGACTATAGATCGTGGTATACTTTCCTGTCTTATGTCAGTCTTAGTAAATCCTCATGTGTGTGGAATTCTTCAGCCAACAGCCATCGCTAGTGCTGAGACGCCGTCTGCTCTTCCAGTTTCAGATTTCAAAGAGTTGTAAATGTTTTCTCCCTTTCAGCCACAATAGTCTATCAACATAGTGTGGGATGTGCTACGGAGTATCACAGGCAACTGTGAGGGGAAACGTGCTTAAATGGTCACAGTTGAAGAGAGTAACATGTACTGAAAGGTAGAAACGGTGTTAATGACAGTCTTGTCAGTCTGTCCTCGTTCACAGACACAGGACTGCCAGTTTCGACGCCATAACGGTGTGAAGGGAAAATCCGTTTCCATTTTGCTAAATAAATTGTTCTAACGCTGAAACCTTTCAACACTGGTGTTAGGGTAATAAACCATACCTCACATTTGCTGTACATCAAAGGTCCTCATGTTAAAATTGTTTTAAGAAGTTGAGTTAGGGGAAGTTAGGGGACCTATGCACATTAGTCAAGACCTCAAAACCAAACTGTGATTGGTTTATGCAGCTGGGTCTTCTACACTGCCACTGTCTATATGTATTAATATAATGTCATAAAGTTGCAAGAACATTGTTATTTCAAATCCTAGTTCATGGAATTTAGTCTGGGAAAGATGTAAGAAAGCTTGGTTCCAGGTGTTGTTGACATTCACTTCAATTCAGTTTCATTTATATAGCGTATATTACACAACGATTGGTCTTAATGGCGTTTTTCAGAAAGTCAAGTACGTACTTTGCTTGGGTCATAAAAATAAAAATATATCATGTGATTTTTCTGTGTTTATCTTCTTTGCTTTGTTAGTTTTTGACATTTTCTTATTATTGATCTTCATATAATTAAATCAAATTTGCAACTGGTCTTTCAAAATAAAATGATAAGCACCTGGATATGACTCCCACTCCCCATCTTTCCGTAAGACACGGAATAAGCTTCTTCTAATTTTGTGCGTATAATAATACATTTCAGAACACACAGAGAGATATAAAACAAATTACTATGCACATTCACTCTTACTGACCATTCAGAATCACAAATTAACTTAGTACGTAAGTATCTGAGCATTGATAGGAAGCTGTAGGAGCTGGAGAAAACCCATGCAGGCAAAAGTAGAACATGCCCAAGCCCCAAAGCTGACAAAAGGTTGTGGGAGATGAAAACAATGTTTATGTTTAAGATTGAAAAAAGATGGCTGTATAAGACTAAACCAAGGCTGAACATCATAGCCAGCAAGTTATTGATGTGGGCAAAATCAACCAATGAGTGTGCAACAGGAATGTGTAAGATGGAAAGGAATTTTTCAGCGTGTAAGAAAAAAAAAATCCTCTCAAGTATTGAATGTGACAGGGATATTTGAAACTGAAATTTGCCAAGTGGTAGGTGATACATCAAATCTGACCAAAGCACACACAGTTTGTTATCCATGGTTGGATATTTGTACTTTTTGCCCACAGCCATGTAAACTGTGGCCATAGACGTGCAAATAATGTATGTACTAAGTCAGCGGGGCATAGCAGAGGTGTGTACCGGTTGGCTGAAAACATTTCCTTAGTCTTATTGTGAGTTATTCCTTATTCTTTCCACAGCTCACTTGGAAATAAGACAAAAATGAGGAATAACTTACAATATACCAAAAATACACTATATAGTGTCAAGTTTAGTTCAGCTAAACCAAGCAATGAAGAAGAGATGATATTTCAGTTGGCAAAATATTGGTTTGTATGCATAACAACATTTTAAAACGGCAGGCCTTTAAAAATGTCTTATTGTCATACAGAAAAAAATATCCGCTTTTTGTATTGGACCAACAGGTATGGGTGAGGAGATGTGTTTGGAATGTGCCAGACAGATGTCACCATAAAGGCCTGAGCCTGGGAGGAGGAGGCGAGAACAGAGGGGGAGGAGGTATAAAAGGGAGCAGTGAATTGCCTGAGGTCTTTGAAAGTGAATTTCCTTCCCTGCAGCTAGAGATTAGCAGGCCCTTCAATACTAATGGCTGCTACAAATGGCTATAGATAAGACTCGGAGGACAGAGGGAGGAAGAGAGGAGGCTAGTTGAAAACCCTACTGCTGTTACTGTTGTTTTCATCTGCATTTCTTATTCACCGAAAATGCTCACATCCTTTTTTTAACACTATGCACACTGAAAGAACGAACACACTTTGCTAAGACACTACAGTAATGCCAATAAGCCCCTCTCAGACATGCACATCTTTTCATAAACCATGAAAAGCTGAATGTGTCTTAACTAGCACCTTGGTAACTGTTCTGTAAGGCTATGTCAATACTTAGTCCGTATATACTCCAAAACGCTGTTTCAAATCATAACTGATCAGCATCCATCCTTGCCTTTCAGCTCTGTGTTGGAAAAGATTTTCATCCTTATTACACTGCCACGAACACACATCTCAAAGCCATCCACGCTCACTTAACATGTGTGCAGGAGTGAAAATGAGCTGATAACTCAATAAGTAATAACCATTACTGCAGGTTGCTCTTATAACGGATTTCTTACTGAAAACGTAGCCTTGTGCAGTATCCCCAACAAGGCAACAGGTGAGAGGAACAGCTCCCCACTAACAGGATGAAGCCACACACAACACTGACGGTAAAGAGGGAATGGCCACACACAGAATGGTCGGCACATGATATTCTCCCCTGTTATGCCTTCCAGTTACACCACTCAGACAATGCTTAGGGTGTAATTTGGGGGAATAGGCCACAGCCAAAATTTGTCAAAATTTAATTGAATTAAATTCAGTTATACTTATATAGCGTTTCTAGGCGCTTTCCAGAGACACAGAACATGACCCCCCAAGCAATCATTACATAAACAACAGCAGGTAAAAACAGTGCCAAGAAAAAACTGCCCTTTAAGAGGGAAGCAACCTTGAACAGGACCTGGATACCTAAAGGGAGACCCTCCTGCCGAAGGCCAGCCGGGTAGAGGACAAAAAAGGACGATCAGAAAGAAAGAATGAAGAACAGAGAGAGGAGAGACACAGACACACCGTGAAATATGAAAAAAAAAACAGATATATAAGTATAACTATTGGTCAGCAGCAGAACTAAGACTTCCATGCATATATGACTGATACATGGTTAATTGACGATCTACAGAGACGACTATATAAACAGGTGTAGACAGCAGACACTGAGGTGGTCAGAGGGGGGGACTGCAGGTCAGCGTGCAGCTTCTAAGGCTCTGGCCTGCGAAGATGTACAGAGGAGAAAAAGTAGCTATGACAACTTTAACACGCTAAAGTTTGCACTAACTACATGCTTTATTAAACAGAAACATTTAACGTTTGGTCTTAAAGGTGGAGGTGGTGTCAGCCTCCTTCACCCAAACTGGAAGTTGGTTCCATAGCGATGGTGCCTGATAACAAAAATCCCATCCTCCAAATCTACATTTGGATCCTCTAGAAACTACAAGTAAATGTGCAGTCTGAGAACGGAGAGCTCTATTAGGAACGTACGGTTCTATGAGGTCATCGCAGTGCTCGGCCATTTTGGACTTTATATGCAAGTGATAATATTTTGCATTGGATTTTGAGTTTTACAGGAGCCAGTGGAGGGAGGCTAAAACTGGAGAGGCATGGTCTCTCTTGTTGATTCCTGTCAGCACTCGTGCTGCTGCATTTTAGATTAGCTGGAGGATATTCAGTGAATTGCTTGGACGTCCTGCTAATAATACCTTATAGTAATCTAGTCTTCAGATACGAACGCGTGAAATAGTTTTTCACTCTGGGAGAGGATGCTCCTAATCTTTGCAATATTACGAAGATGGAAAAAAGTCTTACAAACCTGATTTATTTGCTGTTTAAATGACAAATCTTGATTGAAAAAAGTACAAGTGTTTTGCACAGTTGCACTGGAGGCCATCACAATACCGTCTAATCCCATCCTAAGGTGTTTGGGACCACAAACAACAACCTCTCTTTTATTAGAATTTAGGAGCAAAAATATTACAGGACATCCAGTCCTTGTTGTCCTTAAGACATGCCTAAACTTTGGCTAATAGTTCTGTTTCATCTGGCCTCATAGACAAATACAGCTGTGTATCATCAGCATAGCAATGAAAGTTAATGCTGTGGTTCTGGATAATACTTCCCAAGGAGCTGCATGTATAAACTGAACAGGATTGTCCATAGGACTAAACCTTGTGGGACACCATAGCAGTCGCTTGTCTGTACTGAAGAAACCTCATGAAAATGAACAAACTGGAATCTATCAGACAGATATGATTTAAACCAACCTAGAGCTGTCCAGTATGGACACTAACCCATTATCTGAGGCTATAAGAAGAACATTCGAGACTCAAACCTGTGCTGTTTCTGTACTATGATACATTCTGTACCATCTGAAAAACTTCAAATAGATCATTTCTATACAAATGGTCACATAACTGGCTTGCAACTACCTTTTCCAGAATTTTAGAGATAAATGGAAGGTTGGAAATTGGTCTATGATTAGCCAAAATGTCTGGGTCAAGAAATAATTTTTTTAAGTAACGGTTTAAAAACCTGTGGCACACATCCTACGTTTAAGGAAAAAATTGATTTGGTACAATACTGTCATACCAATAAGAGAGAAAACATTTTTGAGCAGTCAAGTTGGGATGGGGTCTAACAGACACGTGGATGATTTAGCTCTATTGATGACTGAGGTCAGCTCAGGGAGGTCTACAGGAACAAAACAGTCTAGAGTCAGGTCAGAGCCTAAGGGAGTCGCTGAAGCTGAAGAAATTCCCACAGCCGCTGCTGGGTGGGCCTGGTTGATTTCCTCTCTAATTCTGACAATTTTACTGCTAAAGAAGCTCATAAAGTCTTCACTACTGAGAGCTGCAGGAATGCAGGGCTTAATAGAGTTGCGGCTCTTTGTCAGCCTGGCTACAGTGCTGAACAGAAAACATGGGTCATTCTTATTATCTTCTATCAATGATGAATAAGCTGTTCTAACTTTGTGAAGGGCTTCTTTTTTTTTACATACTATTAGACTATTTTTCCATGCACGATAAATATCTACAGACCTACAAGAGTACCACTTTATTTCAATTTTACACACTTTTTGTTTTAGCATACAAATATGCGAATTATACCAGAGAGTTAAGCTCCTATGGTTAGAGACCCTCTTTCTCAAAGGAGTTACTGCATTTAAAGCTGAATGCAACAAATCTGTGGTGTTACTGACAAGGAAATCAACATCTGCAGAGGTGGAACCGAGGTCACAGCCCTCAACTGCTTCACTATGTTCCACTATAGGGAGATGAAAAGTAACGGCCTCCCTAAATTTAGCAATAGCTTTATCGGATAGAAATCTGCTAAAGTAATACCTCCTATTTTGCGCTTTATTGCTGACAATGTTAAATTTGAACGTTATTAAATAGTGGTCAGATAGTAGGGAGTTTACAAGCGATACTAACAGATAACAAGGCTTTATACCGTAGACGAGGACGAGATCAAGATTATGATTAAGGCAGTGTGTCAGTTTGTTTACTTAATCTAGGTCTGTCCGCCGCTACTTTAGCCTGGCGAGCTACCGTGTCAGCATGAATATGGTCTAGTTGGCAGAACCGGACCTCCAACTCACTGAGCCCCGCCTCCAAAGCTATGAACAAACTACCCTTTACACACTTACCGTCTTCACCAAAGGAGGCAGAGGAACAACTAAACATTTCCCACACTGAGCAGAAATGGGAGAAACAATGGGAGAGGAGGAGGCCATGCTGAGAGGATAGTAGACGGAAATGTACCTGTGACTAGTGAAAATGAAAGTTAGTAAAGACAAAATGTGCAAGTGCTCAATTTAAAAAAGAAGTTTATCAGATATGGTGTTTTATTATCAGAAAACAAGCTAAATATAGATTTAAAGGATTTGAAGAATCAGAACCTGTGACACCATGCAAATGGCTACAGACTGAGAACAACAAACAGGAAGTGACACAATAGGTAACCGCAAGTCGCCCATTTCTGTAATAACGATATTGTTTTTTTCAGATATTTGCAGAAAAGAAGAGTATCACAGCAGGGGGTGTGTTGCATTAGCTGGAGGAGAGTCAGGTGTGACTTTCCTGCCTCAGGAGACAAGGCTGCAGTGATGTCATAATTAATGTCAGTATTCCATGTCTATCGCAGTGCAGGACAGCAGCCAGACCTGTATTCAAACATACACATATATGGGACTGACCAGCTTACTTATTCTGCAGATTTTGTCACCGCACAATGTACAATTCTGCTCGCTTCATTCCTTAACAACTATTTTCCGGTGCCATTTTATTTCCAAAGGTAGCGTGGGGATCATGGTGGGGTATAGTGAAAGCTCACAGTGTGGTGCTATTTGGAACCACATCTGTCTGCAGCCTGCATTAACATCAGTGAATGCATGGAAGGCTTACAGCAACAGCCACGCTAAAAAATAAGCAAGGCAGTGTTCACGAGGTTCTACAAATGTATTTGTTCTGTCATAAAAAGTTTGTATTCACTTAAATCCATGTGCAGATGTTCTGTGTTACAACAAGCTCTTGGTAACAGTGAAAACATCCAATAAAGCAAGAAATTAATAAACCTGGAAAACTGATAAGCAAAAGGCAAAACTGGAAACAGGAAAGTAAAACTCCTTAAAAAAAATCTACTTTTCATGCAGAAGAAAGCACTAGCAGTAAATTTGAGTGTGTAGGTTGGCCTCAGATTCTGGCATGTAACCCTGGAATTCTTTATTCTTTAAACCTTTGGAGGCTAACAGAAGACAACATTTTCAGATGTTTGCATTTAGTGAATATGTAATTATAGCATATTGTGTCTGGCAGCCACAACAGTAGGCGGCTGTCCACTCGCATTAGGTTGACTTAATTGTGTGAACATCTCAAGACAAAAATGGCCTGATTTTGGCTTGGGGGTGTGGTGTGTATGTGTGTGTGTGTGGGTGTGTGTGTGTGTGTGTGTACGTGCGTGTGTGTGTCAGAAACTGAGACAGAGAAAGAGAGAGTCAAATGGGTCATCAATCCTAGACCCGGTCAAATATATAGACAAAGATTATCCTTAATAGCTTTAAAATAATGCATGTTAATGTATTTAAAAATGTATTTTTTTTCCTTCTCTTGCATAAAAATAGGCAGTAGTGAGGCTATGACAATTTAAGTTTCAGAAGCTGGTGCTTTGCTGTTTTTGTGTAAACATTGGAAGCATGTGAGCGAGTGTGTCATATAAGCTTGTCAGAAAGTTGAAGTTATTAGCACGGTACATGATCCCGGTGAATTGACACGCAATCAAAGAGAAGCCGGAGGATTTATGTGTTAAGTTCCTCCCTCCTCTGATAGTGACCTTGTCCTTCCCTGTTCTTCTACACTCCTCTATTCAGCCCTCAAAATGCCTCAATGTAGTACAACCTTTGTACGAAGACAGATAAATATATGCATGCACACACAAAAATACACATCCATCCACCATCACGCACACATACTGACAGAACTATATTCTTTAGATGATTGTAGGTGTCGAAGTTGATAGAATGTCCAGTTGAAATCACAATTACACTGTTAAAATGATGGGGAATCTCAGAAGATGAAATTATTTTGACGTTTGAAGTCATAACAGAAGGGGAAAGTAACCAAAACCCTTTTCACACAGCAAGCTCTTTCTGCATCTGTGGCACCTAAATGTCCATCCTGTGTATGTGGCTCAAGATGTAGAAAGGCAGTACATTCTGTCCCGCTGCTGTACTGCCTTTGGGAATAGTGACAGAAATGTAAGAGGAGTAAAAGAGTGATGTGTGAATTGGCATTGCAGAAAGGTGTAGTCGGGGTGCGAGGATGACTGCAAACTGTGCAGAAAATAATCAGTTTGTCACAGGGATGGTGACACATGGTATCATGGGCTGTCTGACTGTGGCTTTCAGGAGGAAAAAAAAAAAAGCTGCAGCTCCCTCTTCAGCTGTGGTAACATCTCAAACTCTGCCAGGGGCAGGAAACTGAGGCCAGCACTGCTTGGTTTGGAACAACCAGGTAGAAACTGTGCATGAGAGCATTAAACTGACTAAAATCTCCATCCACCTTCATATCATGCAGCATTTGCTGTTCTTCTGAAGTGAGCAGTGCAAATCTAAAATGTCAATTTCAAAAGGTACAATCCTACAAAGTGTCATGATTAATGCATCCTGCAAGGCACTAAACAGCATGTGCATTACACTCGGCTATTCTGGATGGTAAAGCCATCTGAGACGCGTGCATGAGTGTGCTGCATGGGTTTTTGGTTTTGGAAGCAATGTGTCTGATCAACTGACTTCATTTACAGCACACTACCCAACCTAAAATAAAATGTTTTTTAAAAAACTTTGACTACTTTTAAGGTCTGTGGAACAGCTATACAGTATAGTTGTATCATTGCAAATCTCAGTTTTTGTCTGAGACAGCAACATGAAAACCATGCAAGAAAAAAAAATGAAACAAGTAAACACGGACAAACATTTATTCTCAGCCATCACTTAGCCACTAAACTACTGAACGAGGGTCAAGGTTGTTTATAACCCGTTTTATTACAAAGGTATTACGACCTTACAAAATAGTCGAGTGGTGGCTTTCACAACATGATAAAGAAGTTGGAGGCAAGGTACAAGATACCAAGCAGATAGGATTTTGCAGACAAATGCAAACCAGAACTGTGTAACAAAATAAAAGGTGAAGTTAATCAGCTATCAAATTCAGAGCAATAATGACTAATGTCAGGACATCAGGTGCAACAGATTCATATGTAGCGAAACAATTTTACACTTCTTTCGACCACAAGGTAAAAAAATCACATCTTGGAAACAACATTTTGTTTAATGGCTCCCATAAAGGAAAGAAAATGAGTGCAGTACTGAAGAAGCTTCTGCAAAGTATAACAAAAGATCTGGAAGGAGGTTTAGTATTGAAATGTAAAGGCAACTGAAATCCTCCAGGAGAAACAACAGCAACTGTCTTCTGTCAAGTTGACTTGTCCAACCAAAATTAAATTTGTGCTTTAATAATACATTTTATGTTTTGAATTCTGACCCTACACCCCAATTAGTGATGACTGTTATATAAGTGTGTGGGGGAGACCAAGCTGAGTGTAGATATGGGAGTGTAGACCTCATTGGTATGGGTTTATCTAATTCAAGCTACCCTATATGGCCAAAAGTATTCGCTCACCATCCTTGACTCGCATATGAACTTGCATATGAGGAAGGGTCCAGCTCCAAACTGTTTAAACAAGTTTGGGAGTATGGAATTGTCCAAAATGTCTTGGTAAGCTGAAGCATTCAGAGTTCCTTTCACTGGAACTAAGGGACCAAGACCAGCTCCTGAAAAACAACCCCACACCATAATCCCCCCTCCACCAAACTTTACACTTGGTACAATGCAGTCAGACGAGTATCGTTGTCCTGGCAACTGCCAAACACAGAGTGGTCCATCAGATAACAAGAAGGAGAAGCGCGATTTGGCACTCCAGAGAACGCGTCTCCACCGCTCTAGAGTCCAGAGTTTTACACCCCTGTATTCGACACATTGCATGGCACTTGGTGATGTACGGCTTGGATGCAGCTGCTCGGCCATGGAAGCCCATTCATGAAGCTCTCTGCACTGTTCTTGAGCTAATCTGAAGGCCACATTAAGTTTGAAGGTCTGTAGTGGTCGACTCTGCTGAAAGTTGGCAACCTCTTTGCAACTCAGCATCCACTGACCTTACTCCGTCAGTATACGTGGCCTACCACTCCCAAATACTTCCATGGTCTTATAATACAACTGATAGTTGACTGTGAAAATTTCACGCTATGTTGCACAGGTGGCATCCTATCCCAGTTTCACACTGGAATTCACTGAGCTCCTGAGATCGATCCATTCTTTCACAAAAAGTTGTAAAAACAGTCTGAATGCCGAGGTGTTTGATTTTATACATGTGGCCATGGAAGTGATTGAAACACCTGATTCTGATTATTTGGACGGGTGAGCAAATACTTTTGGCAATATAGTGTATCAAATATTACCTTGGTTACTAAGTAAATAAAAGGAGAATATCCAAAGAACTCTGTAGTGATTTTGCAGTGAAGGCTTGTGTGGTGTTGAGGATGGGATTCCTTTATTTTTATATGTGCAGTGGGTTGCTCCCGTTTTGACCAGGTAACAAGTCTTCGAAAGAAGCAGTAGTAACGCAATGGCAGTGTGTGGCAATGGTATTGCATTGCAGTTTGATGAAACAGCAAAGACTGTTGACAACTTGAGTAGTTAAAGATACTTGTATGTATGTATATGTCACTTCTTTATTTTGTGTATCGTCATGTGTCACGTACAGTCAGAGCACATGGCATTTATGGCTTCTGCCAATAGCTCCTACTTAATGTTCTTCCTGTTACTGTGAACTCCAGCTGACAGGAGACTAAATAAGGTGGCTTTCCTGGCCTCAACTTCTGACAGGCTTCAGCTCACAGTCGTTATACCTTCTTTTTTTCTTACTTACTTTTGCCATTTTCATCGTTTGGATGAATAGTTTCCCAGGACTATATATACTCATTATATTTAAATCACTCTACTTGAGGGAGGAGACTCTTGCGGAGGAGACTGTTGTGCTCTTGCATGTGTGTTCAATTTCACATTGATTGTGATGTTCAGAGAAAACATGGGTGGATTTGGGCGTATGCATAGTTTTGAACATCTGAAATTTCTTTTTGCGTTGTACAACAGTTTAAAATGAACATGAGGCCCCAGGTCTGGACCAGCTCAATGGAGGACCGTTCAAAGTAAGAGCAGTAGCAGTGTCTCCATGGGAGAAGACCCTTGTGGAAGTCAGGCTGTGCAGAGAGTGTAATTCTTTACTGTTGAATAAAAACCAACTCCAGTGGTCCTAAACACACAGGAAGACCACTACTGTCGTCTCTGGCCATGCAGTACCTCTGCATAACTGCCATCAGTATAGCATCAGAAAGGGTTTTCAGCAATGCAGGAGATATTGTTTCTGCACACCACAGTGCACAGCGACATAATCATTTGGATCAGTTGAGTTTCATATTAAAGAATCTTGACAAGGACAGGTATACATGGAATTTACTGAGTGCAACATATGATTTTATTTTGTCCCTGAATCTTTTTGTAGCCCACGTAGCCCATTTTGTAGCCAAGTGCACTAAATCATCTCATGATTCGTCTCATGAAACAGAGATGCACACTACACACACTACACCCACACACACCTTGGACAAGTGGTATGGAGTTAGGATAAGTGTCTATAAAAAGAGCTGAAGAAACGTAATGAAATGAGGGTATATTTAATCTCTGAGGTATTTCGACCAGAGACACAGACACTTCATTATGACCTCAGAGAAATTGAGAACTAATAATATTTTAATGTCGGTTCAGAAATGTATAAAGGAATGGTCTGCCATGTGTCAGCCTAGTGTTTGATGAAACCTGCTGGCTAACTACAGCATGTTCAGTGTCTTAACCAGGAGAGCTCCTCCTCCCCTTGGAATACCAAGTATTGCAAAAGCTGAGCTAACCAGTTCTCACCAGTTCCAAAGAAAACATGTTGCCAGGTCTTTGCTGAAATCTTTCAATCAAGGCATCACATTTTGAGTTCATGCCTGAATAATCCATGTGTGAATATTTCATTAATTCCCATTTAGATTGTTGTGGTCAACAGCATTTGTTGTCTTTAATTACAAATTGTGTCCACTTTGAGTTTATGTGATTCTACAGTTCAGATGGAAGACATGGAGGTGTACACCGTAGCAAGCAAACCCTCCACCTGTCGAGCATTTGAAGTCTTTTGCTGCCATCTTGTGAGTGCTTGGTGGTCCCTGTTTTATACAAAAATTCTGCTATTTGCTTGAAAAAAACAAACCAGCAAGATTTTCTATTTGTAATACTATGATATTTTTCCCTACAAATAGGTACTGCGTAAACACACGTCTCACATTCTACACTTTGTAATTGAACGAACAACTACTGCAATAGCAACAGCTACTAAGGATATAGATTCCTGCTTTTGTGGTTTTTGTGGTAACATATATCATGTAAAACAACCATGTGAAGAAAGAGCTAACCACACTGGCAGCCTTGGAGCAAGTTCCCAGGGGTGTGATGTTTCTATAAACAGCCATATAGACAATGCATGGATTATGATGATAGTGAGACTTCAAATGAAACTCAAAATGTATATATTTAATTGTTTTATTGAGAGTCACGCTTGTTAGCTTTAGAATAGATGAGAGGCCATCTATTGGACAGCTACAGCTGAAGCAGAAATGGATTTGTGCAGTTGGACACTGCATAAGCACACCAGCAAATTCACCCCATACTAGGTGAAAAATAACGAAAACTCTTGTAATATTTCCTGATAAGCCTTCAGAGTTGAAATTGTAAAAGTATTTCGATGAGTACCCTCTAAACAATTAAAGCAATGTCCAAACTGAACTCTTTCCAGAACGCCGTACCAACTCAGAATCAATCCGCGTCCACACCAGCGTTCCACCTTTCCGCTGAAAGTGTTTCCTAATTACACCACAGTAAACACAAATCACACAGCTGTTCACTGGCCGTGCGTACACATGTAAAAACCTGCTAAAACCTCAGCTGGAAATGACCTTTGCTGCAGATTATTCTTTAATTACTTCAAATGCTATGTTGGCAGTTGTAGTGTTTTTAAATACAAACTTTAAAACCAGCATAGCTGAAACTAAGGAGAAAAAAGTCAAATATTGATATGGTAGAACCATGAGTTATACATTCAAGCAATTACCTGACCTGACTGACTGATTGATTGATTGAATGATTGGTTGATTTATTGATTAACCTGTTGATTCACATGACTGTGACCTCTTAAACCATTTTCCCATGAACAGCAATTATTATTATTCAGCAACAGAAAAGTACTATTTTTAACTATTTAAAAAAAAAAAAAGAGCAACAAGACCTGAATAAATAACTTGATGATTTGACTGTCACACGTGGTATACCTAATAAAGTGACGAGTGGAGATGGTAAGTGTGAATGTAATTTCTAATATTCACTTTATTAACATGCACAGCTTTAAAGGGGAATCTGTTTTGAGCTAGTAAGTAATCATTTTTCAGATGTTCTTCTCAGCATAATGGCGCATACATAACCGATACCATGTTTGCAGTTACTGTTTCCAAAGCATAGACTTGAAAGCTTTAAAAGAGAAGCGCTTTAAAAGAAACCTTTGGATGATTCTGTTGCTACAACGAAATTTTGAATGGAGATTATATATGTAAATTTTTGGTGGAGTCAAGCAAAGTGTTGTGTCCCTGGTGAAGAGCAGTGTATAGATAATGACCCTGACAGCACATGAATGCACAGTTACTCCCTCAGACCCATAGACGTGGTGCTGCCTGACAGCTATGACTGAGTCTGCCTATGTCGCTCTGGATGATTGTCAATAGCTGGATCAACAGAGCCTCTCTTTCACTATGGGATCTGTTAATTGGGCATGCCTTGGAGGACAGATGTGCAACAAGTGTTTTAGTGTTGCTTCCGCTGCACACACACACACACACAGATGGACAGATTGACCTGTTGTTAATCAGGCACATGCCAACATGATGCCTTTCTATTCCTCACAAATGGTTGTGTGACTTTCTGTGTGTTCGGTGTGGTGTGGCGCGCAGCCTGGCACACTGCTGAACAGATGTAGATTCAGCAAGTCTGACATTCCCGCCAAACTGACCCCCACTGTGACCACTCCCACCCCCCGACCCACACATACACAAACACACACAACGTACATACACACGCCTTGTCCATAACCTCCACATACATGCACGCACACACACAAACAGGCAGAGAGTATGTATTATATGTCCAGCCCTAGATCACACTCCCCTCCCAAGGACACACAGTGGCCTTGTGTCAGGCACATTACAGACCAGTATGGCTGTATGTGTGCATGTGTGTGAGTTGGGATGATCAGGCAGGTGCTCCTTTTGTCTCTAAGACAGTCGCGCTTATTCAGACAATAGGCCAGAACGGACAGTTGCCCCAAACACAATATCGCAGCCCATCAGCCCTGTGGCCTGCGGCTTGCTGCCTTGTTATGTTGTCAAAGCCTTGGCAAGAGGGGGCAGATGCCCCTGAGCAGACAAACAGGAGGTCTGGACAGCAGGCTACGGAGAGTTTCTGCATTTGTAATTGACTATGATATGATCTTTTGCTCTGTCTGTGGGATTATTGTATGAACACAAAATACAGTTCAAGTATATTCAAAAGTGAGTGCACATTTTAACAAATGAAATCACTGATAAGACAAAAACATAAAATATCTTAGGTCCAAATATGGTGTGTGTGTGTGTGTGTGTGTGTGTGTGTGTGTGTGTGTGGTTGGATGGATGGATGGATGGATGGATGGATGGATGGATGGATGGATGGATGGATGGATGGATGGATGGATGGATGGATGGATGGATGGATGGATGGATGGATGGATTTATCAAATGTGAACAGCACCAGGACATAATGATAATCAGCAGCGTATGTTTGGGGTAGTGGTTCTGTAGTTTTATTCTAGATTGTTGCACACCCTGAGAAAACATCTAAACAAACAGAATTCTAACCTGCAAGTAGGCTGGAAACTAACTTTGTTTACAGTTTCATAAATATGTTGTGCATGCTATTTTTGAGTGCGGCTTTAGTACATCAAATAAAAACTAATACACATTCTCGGCAGACTGATAGCGTCAATAAATAATATACCTGGCTCCTTTTCTAATTGCTGGCTCATCATTGCATGGAGTGTGTGTAAATATTAATTCACTGGAGTCTGAGAGTTAGATGACATCTATTAAGGTTAGACTTTGAAACAGTTTACCCCTCCCCTGTCTCTGGCTTTCTTACTATTACTGATAATATTTCAAATTTTTGGTGGCTGGCACTGTTGCTGGTAGTGGACAGGTTGCAGGTTCCTGGTTCGACTCCCAGTGAGGGTCTTTCTAGGGTGGGGTTGGGTTAGGAAGGGCAGCTGGTGTAAAACCTATGCCAAATCAATATGTGGACTCCATTGCGCCGCTGGGACGACCTCTCCACAAATCAGGATTAAAAGTCAACTGGAGACTTTGATCTAAAACCGATATGTGCAGAAAAGCCCTAAGATTGGCTCATTTGCTTCAGTTACTTTAACTTTACTGATAAATCTTTACATAGATTACTAAGATTGAGCTTAAAGGCAGTAATCCTGGTCTTTCAGCAGCTTGGGCTCTGGAGCTCCCTATTTTGCTCGTATATCAAAACCTCAGTCTCCAGTCTATTCTGTTGGGGTGCACTGATAATCTAATCTAATCTAATCTAATCTACTATTTGTGACACTTTCTATTGCAACAGCACAGAAACAGTCTTAGTTTTTCAGATGTAATGTGTTGTTGCTGATCACTTGTCTTGTTTTAGAACTATGACTTATAAATCATAAATAAATAAATAAAAATGGGACATCAAATATGCCTTTGTTACTAAAAAACTACAAGATTAACAAACCTTGTTGACAGAGCCCCGTTTCTTTGTTCTTCATGTTGGCATCATCCTCCATCCATCATAATGTCTGCTGACCACAGCGAAACATGTTTGACCACCTGTTGCCCAAATGTCAGGCATGTGTCCAGCGCGTGGTCATTACTACAGAACAGTACAGATCCATGAAAAAGTAAGAGGGCATTTCCCTCCCTCATCATCTTGTATTCTCACGCCATTCTCCTCTTCCCACACACCTCCCTAACCTCATTGCATACACTTGATCAACTTCCTTATGTGTGTGTGCTTGTGTCTTGAAGCGTGGCCATCATGAAGTGGTGACCCCTCCTCACCAGGAGGCCTCTATCGTCTTCCAGAGCTGACCTGCTTCTCAACTCATTAGTCAGACCCACGCACATATATTACATATTTCTCCACTATTCAGCTTTGTTTTAATAAATCTGACCTGCCTATTTTTAGCAGGTGGGCTGAGGTAATGAGAAATGTTGTTGCAGAAATGTTAATTTACTGTAACGGTTCTCTGTGTAAACCCAGAGTTCAATAAGATGCAGGCAGATAATCGAACAGTGTGTGGAAGTGAAATGTAAGGGCTTGCTTTGGGCGCTTTCTTCATAGATAAATGAATATCTGCTAAGCACACACACACATCACCAGGTACTGGTTTAATGAACAGATTGAGGAAACACCTACATACACAACTATTTTTTTATGCAGTGTCAGAGGGTTAATTGGGCACCGGTCAAGCAAAACCTGGTTATTTATAATCATGGAGAAAGTGTGTGATTTGCAGAACTGATCACTTCTCACTCCGTCTATGTGCTACTTTTAAGTTTTGCCATCACGACTGGTAGGAACAGACCAAAAATAAACAGTGGGATCAATTGTTTAAAGGTGATTTTGAAGCTTGTGATCGATATGGACTAAGGCGAAGATCTGAAGATGAATGTTGAAGAACTTGCTGATGAACGCAACTATGACGTGAACTGGCAGTCAGACAGTCCCAGAAGACTTAACATAAATGCAATGCTCAAAGCCAAACAAGTACTTTAGGAGCTATGGCAGGAAAACAAAAAAATAAACAACACACACACAAACAAAAGAAGTCAACAAACCAAGTTGGACTGGCGTGACAAAACAATGACGATTTCATGACATGCTGCCTTGGCATACATGATTGGTGACAAACAAAGCATTAATATATCCCCCTTTTTAACCTTGTCTCGTTTCTACAGAGCACTTCACAATGTGTTTCCTTATTCACCAAAACAGTGATTTTTTTTATATATACATCTGTATTCAGTAGTGCTTTATTCCTACAGTCATACTCTGATCAAAATAACAGGGGTGTGTGAGTTGTGTGGGGTTCATTGCCCTGTCCAAGAACCTTACACCATGTGGTAGAGCTGGGGACCAATCACAGCCTGTCTGTTTGCAGAACGTCCTACCCTACCCACTGAACAATGGTCACCCAACCTTCTGCTGATGAGTGGTGAGGAGACCTGGAGAGGTGCCAAACAATAACGAAATGATCAGTTCCAGCTGTGCTGGGTGGCAGAGAGTCGGGGTGTAAAGCTCCATCAGTCTACATTATTACACTGATTTGATGATGTATGATTCAGTAGAATCTATAAAAAAATAAAAAGAATATATATATATATCAATCACGCATCAATGCACATTATTAGGAGACCTTGTTGTGGTCTTTTTCTATTTAAGGAACAGATTGTTTTTTTTACTGTTTAACAGAAGCCAGAGGTAAAAATATGAAACTCTATTTTAGTTACTTATTGCAATTTGAGATAATAAACAACTTTACTAACTGCATTAATTTTTTTGGTAACAGTTTATGGACCTAATTACAGTTTCTATCATTGCAACGCTGTTACTGACATAAAAATGTGGATTTTTACAATGATTAGGTCAACTGATAATATTTCCGTGGACCTAAGCTCACTCAGCCACATCATGGGTTGTAAAGGTTTTTGTTTTTGTTTTGTTTTGTTTAGTGATCGGAGAGGAACGAGACAGAAGTTACAATGATTGTCTAAAGAAGCATACAGTTTCATTGTAAGGCAACCAGAAGAAACTGTTTCTCCATGTGGGTTACAAGCAGTTCCAGTCTCATGAAGCTCCTCTTATCTTCCCACCCGACTACAAAACTAGTGCCTACAAATGCAGGTGCTAACAGCAGCCCAAACCCAGGTGTGACTAGTGTGAGCTTCACTAACAAAAGAGACCGAGACATCATCCAACTCCAAGCAGAAGCTTGATTTATCCGTTCCACAAAAAACGATGACACAGGCTGGACTATACAAGCTGATAGCCATGTATGTTGTTGAGAACTTGTTGCCAATGTCAACAGTTGAGTCCGATTCCTTTAGAGCACATGTGTCAAGCTCAAGGCCCACAGGCCAAATCTGGCCCGCCATGACTATTTATGTGGCCCTCTAGAGATTAAAAGTCATAATTGTCTAATCAAAGCAAACGCTCTCCATTATGAAATGACCCTAAGTACTGCCAGAACCCGCTATTTGAGGTTGGACAGTGAATTTGACACCCCTGCTTTAGAGCTCTCATTGCCAAAATACCTACAGAGGTTGGCCCAACATGCAGAAAGATGTTCTCCAAATACATACATCCAAAAGATATGTTTCTACCTCAGCAGACGGTTGGGCTGCACATGATAAAAGCTATCTTGGCGTAACTGAACATTGGATAAACCCACACAGAAGGGAGCAAGGGAAAGCAGCACTGGTATACAGGAGGTTCAAAGGCTGTCTAACTGATGAACCTGACAACATTCACGCATCCTATGGCATATATGGAGAAAGGTTAGATCTATGAGGGAAATAACAGTGATTTATATTTGGACAGAAGTGTGCATTTGCTGGACCAATAGAACAATCAAAAGAACAATACTTGTATTAGACTGTCACTGGTCAGAGATTGACATTTTTTTATTTTTTTATTTTTTGACATCTTAGATTTGGATGCCTTAGTTTTGTTATAAATTCCACTTACTTTTTCAGTATCATATTAAAAGTGCTTATTATCGTTGACTGACTTGAGACACAGTATGTGTACGAGCTGTCTAATTTAATTTTAGACTTTTTTTGTCCACTTCTGCCCTGTTGTGGTACAAAAAAAACAAATCAAACGTGCTAAGACTTCTAGTGTGTTTTATTTTACTACTGTTTTAGACATAGTAATAACAATATCTACAATAATATCTATCAAAAATTCACTAACATATTTGGACATTAAAGACTGTTACACGATAGTTACTTCCTTGTAACTAGTTACTTTAAGAATACATTTAGGCTATCACGTTACTCCGTTACTTTTTGGAGCAGTTACAAGGAACTATAACTAATTCTTTTTTTAACATAATGTGCCCAACACTGATGACAACTAGCTCCTGAAATTAGTCAAATTAAAATCAGACTGTGGTAAAAGTTTGTGATCTTGGCAAAAACTTACCCGCCATCCAGTTAGACTGTGTAAAACCATCTCTTGATTAAAGTTACGACTTACACCCCTACCTGGAGCTGGCTTAGGGCAAGGAACCCTGGCCTAGTACAGTCAAACCCACAAGGAAGCCAGAGGGAGACACATAACCACAGACTGCGGAGAAGAGATAAGAAAACAAACAGGAAGACACACCTAAGAGATTGCTGACACCATGATATTCTGGTTATATTTGTTAATTGTACATGCATGTGCATGAAGGTCCAGTTGCCTTGATGTTAGACTTAGTAGCAGGCTCAGTGTGACCAGGTGGTAAGCAGGCAAGACATTGTGTGTGCACATATTCATAGGAGAGCTGTGCTTCAGCCTCATGCTGCTCAACCACACACAGCAAATGGGATCCATCTCAATTAGCTGGAGGGGAGCAGTGTGTGAAAACAAGATCAACGGAGTCATCAGCCATGTGGTCAGCGCATCAGCATCATGAGAAAAGACCTTGTGAAAGCTGACACATGTGTGCATCTGAAGTTGTAGTTTTATTTGGGTACACTCAGAGCCACCAACACTGAAGACAGTCTCATCAAACCACAGTGTCTGTTCTCAATGTGACTGTGTGTCTCCCTGAAAGTACAGCTGCGCTGGGCCTGAACTGTGTTTTCCTTAATTTTACATTACTTGTTATGATCAGTTATTTTACTCTTCTCTAGCATACCCGGGAGTATTTTCAAAGGCCACTCTGTAACAGTTATAGTAACAGTATTCACAATGGGACACGTTCTTCTTCTCTTTTTTTTTTTTAATTCATCTGGCTTGTTTAAATCACTTTAAAATTATTTTCTCACTGTAACTAAATATTACAACGCCCCTTACTGATTTGTGTGAGGGTTTGTACCTGTGTGTAATTAATTATAATATTGATGTCATGGGGATATATAACTATTCACCAGCATTAAAATGAGTAGTTGCCAACCCTTTAGGGAAAAAAGACAGTGGGCAGAATAACCAGCAGGACCGAGTCTATAGAACAATGCGCATCAGCCCATTCAATGCAGACACACATGTGCATATACACGCACACTCATGCAAGCACATTGCAAATGGACATACTTATGTATGGAAATTACAGCACAGTGGGACAGCCCAGCATCAACGTCATTTCATTGTCTGGCGGTATAACAACTACACATTACTCTGTAGGAGCTGTCTGTCTTTCACTATTCTGTGTGTGATTGTGTCTTGTGGTTTCTTCTTTGAATATTGCAGCATCAGAATATGCATCTCTTTGTCTTTATAGCCAAGTGTTATGTAATAACTACTATATCAGCACGCCACACTGTCTTAGTTCTTACCAAACTTGAGACGTTTCAGTAAGATGAAACCGTCGCCCTAAGCAAACTTCCTCTGTGGGTGAGTAGCGTTAGTTGATGAATGAATGACTGTGATGTTTTAAGTTGGTAAACATCCCTTAAGAGCATTTAACATCTGCACTGTGTTTGGGGAAAAACCAACAGGTGAGCAATAAGCAGTAGAGCAAACAGAGAAAAATAGTGGAGGCAAACACGTTGCTTAACTGAAATTTTTGTTTCATATGATAGTTTGGCATGTGACTTAGACCAGTCATCGCCTAAGCAGCTTAAAACACGTTTGCCAAATACTCATAAAACCACTGGAAAGCATTGTAATTGAGTCATGTTGAAAACTGGACAGTTATCCTGGACAGTTATTAGATGTTTCATTTCTATAGAAAATCATAGTATAGGTTTAAAAGTTACAACTTAAGATGACATTTTTGTTCTGGTACAGTTTTGTAGTAATATCAGTAATATTTTATGCAGTTGTGGTGAAGATAATAATAATGATATTTATCCAGAACATATTACAGAGACCACATGCAGTCACTTGGCAACGCTACAAACAATAACTGGTTATTCTGAAATGAAACATATAATATATGACCACAATGAGCCATGGTTTGAAAGGAGAACGAACAGGGCACATGTTCACAAACTGTAACATTACACATGGGGCTGGATTGATCATGCCCTGGACCTTCATTTTTGCCAGTATCTCCTGACTCACTTGACATCTTATTGGTAAAAAGTGATTTAACACTCAATGCGTGCTTAGAAGAAAAACAATGATATAAAAATTATGAGAAATAGGGACCGAATGAGCGCCCTATATCCACCTCAACATTAGACATTAGAAAGCAAAAGTCTAACATTTTCTCATGCCCTTCACACTAAAAGTGCAAAAAATAAAACAACCAAGGAAATCAATTCATTTCAATTCAATTCAATTTTATTTATATAGCGTCTATTACAACACAAGTTGTCTCCAGGTGCTTTCCGGAGAGCCAGAACATGACCCCCGAGCAATTAACTACACACAACTACAATCCTTTTTCAGGATGTGTGGTGAAAATCTCTATAACAGGAATTGAAAGACATTGAGACATGGCATTTACAAGCTGTGATGCCTTCCAAATGAAGACATTGACCATGTGGGGTGTCCAAACTTGTGCTTAGGACTTTTATTTTGTTATCTTGAACTACAAAGCATAGGTATTGGCGTGGGAATGTGATCTTGTTGGAGATGTTAAATCAATGTGTAATTTTTAAATTGACTTTTTTATGAGAAGCAGAAATATTTAGCGCTGCTTAATCTTAAACCAAGCCTTGGAGAAGTGTGGGAGGATTATGCATCCGCTGTTGTAAAGTCACTTTGAAATCCTGCTTTCACTTTCAAATTGAAATTTCTCCAGATATTATGAACTTTTGACCTCCTTTATTCCCTGAAACACAATGACTGATTACATTTCACAAATCATTAATATCTCCTACATCCATAGTCTGACAACAGAGTTTGACTAATGACCAATGAAAACCTCGTCGGTTACATGCTTTGTTATCTGTTACAAAAGACAGAAGCAAATTCAAATGCCTTCAGTGAGAAGCAACGTTATCATATTCTTTTTGGTTTGGTCACCTTCACATCAAAAAAGAAAAGAAAGGACACTACTGCATCCTGTGATTTAATTTCCACCAATTATTTAATATTTTTAATTAGATGTATTTTCCATCACAGGATGTAATTTAACCATTTGTGGGAAAAAAAAAAATGCACACATGCACAGATACTCACAACAGAATTACTGCAGGAGAAATAACCTTTACTTATTGTCGTTTGCATACTTTATACTGCAACACATAATAAAAAGCAAGCTGTGAACAAATCATTATAACAAATGAAATTGTCTATGTTATAAGGATCTATTTTGAACAAATGCTCAATTCATCTTTATTTTGTATCATAAGTGGTGTAACCCAAGATGCTGAAACAAAAGTAAAAGTTAAGCTTGGAATAAAAAAAAAGGAAAGTGTAAATTATTAACAGTACTTGAAAGCATTTTACACATAAAAGTGAAATATTAACATCAATAACGATAGATAAACACATAAGGATTGAAAGTACAGTCATACGAAAAATAGAGTACACTCTTATCCATTTATAGGTTTTTAGATACCGGCCAATAACAAAATGTCATCTGGCCTTCCAAGGTTCAAAACACTATTAAATACATATGCAACCTCAGAAGAAGAAGCAATGTGTAAAAACTAAGCACAACCTTACTGATTTACCTTACTGATACTGAAGTGTTCACACTTCTAAAAAAGCCAATGTTTTATGGATTTCTCAGTCAGGAGCAATCAGGTGTATTAGCATAATGACAAGTAAGAACGACATCAATGTCTTTGCTCAGTCAACACTTCCTGCAGCCCATCAGTCTGTGTTGAGTAATAAAGCTCATCCAAAACAATTTGAATTCCATCATTAAACAATAAGAAATTGTATTCACATGTGGAAAACATATTTTGAGGCAGTGGCCAATCTTCCCAGGAGTGGATGTCTGACCCCAAGATGAGGATGTACAATATTCAGACTCTGCAAAAAACTCAAGTACTACTTTTCAGAGTCTACGGGCCTCAGTTAGCGTCCTAAATGGTAACGCCCTCGAGAGTGAAACAACTCAGCTTTCTTGTTTTCAAGGGTTGCCATTAGGATGGCAGTTCTTTTTAAAAAGGACACGGGAGCATAGTTTGCAAAGTTGCATCTGACAAAACCACAGGAGTCCTTGAAGAAATGTGCTTTGGTGAAACAAGGCCAAAGTTGTCCATGTGTCTGACAACTAAAGCTTTTCAGTCATTCATCAGGACATTGATGCAAAGCATCCCAACAAATCTACAAGAGGATTTCAGAAAAACTAAAGAATCACAAGGTGCTCGCATACAAGACCCTCCATCAGGTATTGCAATGAACCAAACCTCTAATCCAGCTTTGCACAAGCAAATGCCCACACATTTTGAATAAACTGATGCAACAATGTAAAGACCAGTGGGCCAAAAATCCTCCACAACAACGTGGAAGACTGATAATGTCACAAAGAAGACGAGCATTCAACTTGCTGCTTAAGGTGGGTCTATGAGCAGCTGAATGATGGGATGGACTTAGTTTTTCGCACACTTCAACCTTTTGAGATGAGGAAGAGATTGATTATTAGGGTCATTGTACACAATAAAGAATGATTTAAATTTGTTTCTGTAAATTTTCCCAGGGAGCCGGGCCAGAGACTAAAACAGAAGAAATGTTTTTGGCGGTAGATGTCAGTACTTTTGTTACAGCATTCTGGACCAGCTTAAATAATTCAGGGAAATTATTTTGAACAGGTCCAAATGCCATTGTAGCAGTCGCCAAGATGTAATGCATGTAAGCACCAGTTTTTGAGCTTCACTTTAGAAAAGGATGCTCCTGATTATGTATTACACACATCTATGAAGACTACTTTAGATTCATGTTTGATATAATTAAATGACAACTCCTAATACGAAGCCAATAAAATAACAATAGTAATTATTCCTTCACTAAGGAAACCAACAGCTTGCACCAAAACCTAAAGATAATATTATCCAGTTTTTTTTCTTTATGATGGTATAGTGAATCTTTAACATTTATAAAGCCAAAAAGAAAAGTTACTTTGGCTTCACTTGAATACAAAATAGAAAAGAATTACAGATAATTACAACATGTGATTGGTTTCCACTGCTACTATAGATAGAAAAGGAGTGTCATTAAGATATCAGTTTAAATATAACCTATGTTTCCTTTTTTTATTAAAAAATAAAATGTGATGGGAAAAAAAACACATGTTAAATCAATCCAACACTATTTCCTTTATTCCAATGTAATGTTCTAGTCATGGGAGCACAGTAATATGGTGTACTCTAAGGCAAATCTCTTTATGCCAAGCCAGTGGCAAATAAAAAGTTAGCAGAGATCTGTAATTCTATGGACTGGCCCCAACCACTTCAGATGTTTTGCCCTTAAGTCATAAGGGTACTGAAGAGACACATACTGGCCCACCCTGCACCCCTCCATGGTAGTGAGAGTCATCTACTGCACTGTAGTTGAGATGCCAGCAACTCACTTTACTCTATCATAAGGTTATAAAAAAGAAATCAATGGTCAGATTATGACAACATTGACTCAGCTTCCTTGCCCACCAGAAAGTTGAGCTTCAATGGCACAAAAGCCAGTTTCCATGACTGAGGGTTGGGGTGCCAATGCCTTTGCCTTTGGCTGCTGCCTCCCCCGTAGCAACCCAACTCATATGGCCCCTCCTGCAGGTGGTGAACCCACAGGAAGGAAGACCAACCATTATCCAGCCCTGGCACAAGGTGCTCGCATACAAGTCCCTCCATCAGGCCTGGCTGTAGGGCAGGTCCTCATTAACCCACTTCTATGCATGGGAACTCAGAGTTATTCAGACTTATATAAGGAAATTACAGAAAGGATCAAATATAAAGACAATCCTATTGGACGTGGGATAAATATAGCATATTTCCATATTTTCAAACATGTTTAAAGTTGGGCAGCATGGTGGCTTAGTGGTTAGCACTGTTGCCTCAAAGCAAGAAGGTTCCTGGTTCAATTCCCTGCCCAGTGGGTCTTTCTGTGTGGAGTTTGCATGTTCTCCCCGTGCTTGTGTGGGTTCCCTCCGGGTACTCTGGCTTCCTCCCACAGTCCAAAAACATGCAGGTTATTTGATCATACTTAATTGCCCGTAGGTGTGAATGTGAGTGTGATTGGTTGTCAGTCTTTATATGTGGCCCTGCGATGGACTGGCGACCTCTCCAGGGTGGACCCCTGCCTTTCGCCTACTATGCATCGGGATAGACTCTGACAGACCCCGGAGATGGATTAAGCGGGTATAGATAATGGATGGATGTTTAAAGTTGATGAGACTGAGTACAGCACAGCAGTAACAGCAAAGACAATAAACTTGTAACCTAATGTCCAACCCGAAATCAGAAAACCTTGACATACAAAGAACCAGCCAAATAACTAAATAAATATTGTTCTTAATTTTTCATTTATTCGTACTGTATGTCAACAAATGTGTGAGAAACTAATTGAAATGTATGATGAAAGACAAGAAGGACTCCTTCTACAGGGCACAATATCATTAAATGAATGAACAAACCTAGGATGCACACCTGTGATCTCCAATCAGATGGTTTCAAGAACTGTCATTGGCCACCAACGTCTACAATACAGAAATATATTCAAAAATGCCACTTCAAACTTGACTATTCAAAAAAATTACTCTTAGGTTGAAAACTTGCCTTGACGTAGGTTTCTTGGGTTATGTGGTCTTGATATTGTGAATAAGATCTAAACCAGAATAGAAGCCCAAACTTGAATATTAAGGTCCAAATGAACAGTCCCCCTGAGTGTAAACATCTCCATCTCCCATACCTCCACTGACAGCAGCAGTTACTGATGACTGCAGGTGTTGTGTGTTAGCAGAGTAAAGTCTGACTGTCAGCTAGCAGGCAGACTGGGTGGCCTTCAGCTCCGAGACAGACCAGCAGCCCTCATCAGGACTCACGGGTGGAGGGTGGGGTGGTGGAGCAGCTATGGTGGTGCTAAGGGGTGTGTGTGTGTGTATGTATGTGCAAGTCCTTTTGTACATGTTAGTTCCTGTGTGTGAGTATGTATAGAAGATCAAGGGTAACCCTGGGCATAGAGGAGGTCAGCAGTGTGACAGCGAGGCTCTCCTAGCGACGGAGCGTAGGAATGTTCTCAGGGCCTGGGCCAGGGGAAGTCGGCTGGCCTGGAACAATCACACAAGAGTTAATATTGGCCCTGCAGGTCAGAGGTTAAATGCCTCCAGGTCACAGGATGGAGGAGGGTTGGAACCAGACATTGGGGAGGGGAGCCACAGACTGGATCTATGCTGCTGCAACCAGCATGTCCTGTGCTGCCCTGCCACCTCAGCAGTCTGTGTGACATACCACTGGAGGAGGAGCACACATTCTACATGGACTTTCCCTTTTTCTCAAAAGTTCAGACCAGCTCTGAAAAAAAAGGCCACAGAAATATTACTTTCTGGATTTCAAAACATTATATACATATATCTGCCTTTAGACATTCTGTTGTAATAAGTTTATAGTCTACATTATATTAAACTGTCAGGTATCCTCATAGACATAGAATTAGTCATTTTCAAGGTTCCTGACAACGTTTTCTCTAACAAATGCAACATGGATGGACTGGCGACCTGTCCAGGGTGGACCCTAGCCTCTTGCCTGTAATGAGCTGGGATAGACTCCGGCAGACCCCCGTGACCCTGTACAGGATTAAACAGGTATAGAAAACTGATGGAGGGAAATGCAAAATGCAGATATTAAAAATTTTCAATCCATACCTAACGTGTTCAAAAATGCTTAAAGGCACGTATTTAGGAGGTTGCATGTCAATAACTTTCTTTTGACGAAGTTTAGACCATTCTTTCTTCTTTGTTCCCTTAAAGATGAGCTGGATGAAATCCAAATACTTGTGCATGCTGATTTATCTAAAATGTGGTATGTAGTGTGCAGGATGCACAATTGTACAATCTGCTCTCTACAAAAGAAATACCTGGAGCATGACCGGGTAAACTCTGTGTCAGGGCCAGTGGACTGACTAGTGTAAATGCCTGGCTGGGCTAGTTAAAAATAAACCGAGTCCAACCACTAGTTACCACTGATACTTTGGAATGTGCAAACCAATCATATGTTGATTTGACTTATCAGGTAGTTAAACATATGTTAAGTCTGTGTTGTACTATACTATATTTTCTTGACAAATAATATATATTCCTCAACCACAAGAAGCTGGCAAATAACTAAAAATAAAATAAAACAAATGGCAAAATAAGCTGCAAAACCAAAGCAGAACCGTCAGACAATAACAAAACTACAGCAAAACATCGAAGGACGTTTATACAAAAGTGGCGCAACGTTTCATTGGTTCTGGTACGACAACAAGAGCAATATTTTTCGTCACCTGCTGGGGGTTTTGAAAAAAGCTGGCATGTAAGTTAAGTTCAGATATAATTACTGTGAAAGAGGTTGGGAATGCATCACTTGTACAGTGGTTGTTGGCGTACGTCACGTCAGCATAAGCCACTAAATGCAGATGGCCGCAACAGGAAAAACAAAAATGTTTTTTTTTTTTTCATAAATAATCCACCATTATTCATGTGGGGCATGCAGCACATGCAAGTTAAACACTCCAGAAACACCTCCAGAAAGTAGCTGAAAAAGCTTAACGCCAAACCCTGTTGTGCTACATCGGTGTCCTCTACCATGGAAGCTGATCACATGATCACTGTGATCATGTGATCACTTTCACAGTGATGCTATGTACTAACAACAACCGCCACACCAGTATGCAGTCCGTGCTGTTGACCTCAGTCTTTACAATCTCCTTTTGACATCACCTTGTTCTAAATGAAAACATAACTTTTATTTCTTTATTCTTTCATCCTTATGCTCTAAATAGCCTCTAGATCTTGAATCTTGGATTCAAACTGTCTTTGGTGTGAGTGGAAGCAAAAGTAAATATTAAAATCACTTGCTTTTGCATCTGGATTCATCTCATGGTCCTTGAGACTGATGTTGGCCTGAGTTGGAAACCACTGACCTGGAGGAAAAAATACACCAGCCAGAAGAAGAAGAAGAAGAAGAAGAAGAAGAAGAAGAAAGAAAAAAAGAACTGACAATGTGAGAAAGGTTGATCGCCTGGCTGGCATTAATAATCTAAGTGCAGAATATTGATTAACTTCTACTCTTATGACCAGTAGAAATAATTCTCCTCACTTCCCAGTTTCGCTTTCTCGAGCTTGTCACACTTCATGCTTCCATCCATCTTGTTGGCTTGGCAGAATGTTCAGTCAAGTCTTGTATCCAGAATGATGAATTTTTATACGCAGAAGTCAGAGACTCATACTCTCTTTCCCTCACTCTGTTCTCCGGTTTCACACCCCTTCCCCCAAAGCTCAGGTTACTGTGGAAGTGAGGAATGTATGAATGGATGGCCCTCCTTGAACACAGCCACACACACATGCCTGCTGATACATTCATCACTTGTTCATTCACAAATATCTAGCAGGCAGTCATCTGACCGGATACAAACAGCAGAGAAGTAGAAAGATAGAGCTGTCAGTTTTTTATGGAAATGCTTTTAAACTTTACAGAACACATTCATGCAAATGTCCAGATATGAAGCATATTCACTAGTGGGGTTTCAAGTAAGAACAGAGTATAATTTAGACATGTTAGATCTCATAGGGAACTTTTCCCATGTTCAAAGGTTTCCAGTTTGGAGAGTGCGCTTTAGGGGGCTTCTTCAAATCTTGAGTTTTTAGTGAAGGAGAGTGTGAGTTCATTATTATCTCTTTAACTGCAGCAAGAACAGCATGAGAGTGAACACACTACTGTTGCAATCACTGATGGACAGTGCACACAGGCCTTTCCACACCTAGAGGCAGTGGGGGAGAGTGCAGCGCAGGAGGGGGGTTGAGAGGAAAAAAGGTCAAGCCTGGCTGGTTTTAAAATGGACAAAAACCAACAGAAACTATCCCACTGGAAAAGCATAGATGGAAACTCGGATTTCATTGCTGCTGCTGGTGCACGCTGGATCCAGCTGTGACTTGAAGGAAGGTGTCACCAAGGACCACATCCCCTCCTCACCTGGTGGAACAAGGAAAGGGAGAGTAGTTCCCAGCATGCTTCCTCCTGTCCAAAAACCCATCATCATCAACATCGATTTGATTCCTGAAACCAATCAGAAGAACACAGCTGGAGGAGGACTTCCATTTGACCTGCAAGGCGTATTTCAGAAGCATGTCTGCAGAAGAGACAGTACTTACATAAGAATATGCACATTTACGTGAGCACCACTAATTTGCTAAATTTATTTGAATACAGGACTTATGTTATCAAAGCAGATCGCTATGGCTACGTGCCTAACATGCACTAGCGTCTCCTAATGTTGCATCATCAGAGAAGCGGCAACCATCTGTGAGTTTATTTTTATTCAGCTGATCCCACATCTATAGCCGTTTCCTGTTCACAGTTCGTGCGTGTTTATGAACCAGCTGCTGCTGTGGAGTTTCGCGACGGCGTGTTGGAGAGTTTCTGCATGAAAGCTTCACGTGAGCACTCACAGCGTGTCCCCAGTACTGGACTCACTGAATCTCAGGCCAGAACCACGCTCAGTTCCTTCGGTATAGAACTGCAATGGTAATATTGTGACACCAAAATACTTTTGCAGAAGATTATATCTATGGATTCTCATACTGGCCCATGACTTGTAAAAGTAGGCTAAATTGAAATGTTAATTCTTGCCTTCCAACGAGCAAAGCTACGAAGAGCTTGGTGTTAAGAACAGAAACTAAAACATTTAATGGATTACTTTGAAGCCCTCTTTTCTAGACTGTACTTCACATTTATGTTAAATAGACCTTTTTTCAATCAAAGTTCAGTTTCAAGCAGCATCAGAACTTCTCATTGTCACGCAAAGCTCTCTCACACGTCCTCTTCAACCACACAGCATGGGTGGAACAGCTGTCTACCCACACCTTGGTTTTACTATGGTTTTCTTCACACTGCTTCCCCCACTGGCCTGGCTTGATGAGCCCTTTGGTTCTTTACAGCAGCAGAGTGCACTGTAAATGGTTTTATCAATACTGGCAGCCACATGTGACATTCCAGCTATCGGCAAATCAAACACGGTGGAGGGTGAGGCCACGCTCAGGTCCAACGCTTCCTCCCTTATCTGCATCCTTCGAAAAAGTTAATAAGGCTTAATGCCTAACTATGTGGCTTTAAGAACTGCAGTCTGTTCACAGGAATCAGAACGTCAAGCTGGTGGAAAACCTTAAAGGTTTAGTAGACTGAGACCTCCAGAGTGCATGCTTTTAAACACCTGTCCAAGTCAAACATTACATTGATGAATACAACAGGAACTGTAGTATTCATGAACTAACAGGAATGGCTTGCAGTTTCCTGCAGGGCCGATTATGGATTTTGTAATATGTGACTGCCTCTAGAGGGAGCATAGCAGTCAGCTCTTTAACAATGGAGAAAAGGAGGGGACATTAGCAAATGAGTTTCCTGTAGACACATGTCTGGTGTCTGCTAAAACGCATCACACAACATTGCTGAAAAGCCAGGAAGCTTGACGGCGACACTGTCAAACCTGGAGCTTTAAGAGAAATGGACTGCAAAGACACTACAGTATAGCCCTTTTCAGAGACAGTATATGTGACAGTAATGGCTCAAGGACTCTTACAGTGATGGAGTTTATTAAAGTGAGCCACTGAGGCGACAAAGAAAACCACCACGTGTGCAAAATTGGCCAGCAGATCAACTGATGTACATTGTTCATCAGCCCTTCAACAGCTGTTTATTGACCAGTTACTAATGTTCGCAGGAGATGTGTTATTGTAAACAAAACACTCCTTTCCTACCACACAAGTGAAGGGTTGTGTGTTGCAAACTAGCTCCATATTATGTGTACAACTGCAATACGCCTCTGTATTCATAATAAGGCCATCTGCACGGAGAGCAATTCAACAACTCGTGCCACTGCCGTCTTCCTCACATCTGGCTACCAACACACCTGTTTTAATCAATGCAGGTGTGTGAGCACGTAAGTTTTACTCGTGCTACACAACAATTAAGTTCAAGTAAGTTTGATGCTCTGAAGGTTATTTTTTTTACTCTGACTTAACAAGTCTAAATAGAACAGGAGTGTATTGTTTTTTAGCATTTTTGAAGCTCAGGTGATGTAAAAGTCGATATAGTACCTGAACGTCTGTACATGACAGAGCTTTACCTCAGTTGTAATCATACATAAATAATCATACACCCTCTACTGGCTTCAGTCTGTTCAGATGCTTACTTTCATACAATCCAATAGCTTTTTTCTAATCTTAATTTATAGGGAAACCTTTCAAAAACACTCTAAAAGATGTTGGCGTAGATTTAAAGCATGTCAGACGTTTTGCTGCTCTGTCCTGTGTGCTGTGTTCATGGTGCCTGCTCAAGTGTGTGTGTCAGCACCAGGCCAGCATGGGAGGAAGTATGCTTCAAACCCATCCATTTTTTTTCTGTGTCTTTATTGCTCAGATCTCTCTGTCATCAAGTGACAGGCTGCACAGAATACTGTTAGCATGTGTGTTCCCATGGTGCGATGGCTCCAAAGCCTCCACCCACATGAACCCACTCCTTCTCATGGCAGGGTGCTGGTGGTTTCATGTGCTGGGGGGATGCAGGCTTTTATTGCATAAGCAGACAAAACAGTGAGAGATGGAAAGGAAGGGGGAGGGAAAGGAAAGAGCACAATAATGTGAGAGAGGGATAGTGAAAGCACCAAAGGGCTTAACGATGTAACAAGTGGAAGAGAGAGGGAATTCTGTGTGTGTGTGTGTGTGTGTGTGTGTGTGTGTGTGTGTGTGTGTGTGTGTGTGTGTGTGTGTGTGTGTGTGTGTGTGTGTGTGTGTGTGTGTGTGTGTGTGTGTGTGTGTGTGTGTGTGTGAGCATATGCTTACATGCTTTTAGTTCAAACCTAACAGAGCTTTGGGCTAGTTTTGGTTTCCCATAAAATAATCTAATAATGAAAGTCAGTCCAAAACATCCTAGAGATCAGATCACAAATGCATTTCCATTTGTCTACAACGTCTCTGGTCAGTCATGAACATCAAAGACGTTTTGGATGTACGAATAGGTCATTCTTTCACTAGGTGTTTAATTACAGCAGCCATAGACTAAACCACTCTAGTTCCAGAAAGTTCCAAACCTCTGACAACAATTAACGGCTTAGTGAAGATAATTACATCAAGTCAAACAATTGTTCGCCCTTAAAAGATCATTTGTAGTGTTATTGTTTAAAACCTTTAAGGGCTACCTTTTCTATTCAATACATGAATAATAATGATTATAGAAATGTAGAAGGCCGTTTGGGCTTAAATCTAAGTCTGTGTGGTGGCAGGAAACACACTTATCCTGGCTCATACCTTCATTCAGTTTTGGGCAGAAAATCAACTACCTACCATATCACTTGTGGGTAGTTTGTGCTTCAGGAAACAGTGTAGGGGGATAAATTTGCCATGCAGGAGGGATCAGATTGGTATCAGGGTTCTTCCTGCCTGCTGTAGTCAGAGGGTATTAGACATCAAAGAGGTCTCGGCCCCAAGGGCTGCTGGGTGACCTGGAGGGCCTCTGTGTGTGGCCAGTCTTTGTTCAAACTTCTCAGTAAGTCAGACCTATGCAGTCAGTTTAGAGAACAAATGTTACGTTTTCTTGTGTGTTTGTTTGTTTCAGGTGAGCACCATAAAGTTACTTCCATCAAAAAGTGGATCCAAGTGCAATCATAGGATATGATGGCATCACTTTGTCTATTCCAAGAGCCGATGGTGACGTTCCTACTGAGGCCACACTGCCAGAAACCTGCATTCTTGTGAATGAGTTAAAAAAAAAAAAAAGATGAAGTAGAAAAGAACTTTGTAATAGGAGCACATTGGCACTGGTTGGTAAAGAAGAGGAGAAGGCGGCTCCCAGTTGGCTGAAGGTTTTTGGCTATAGGTATTTTGATTCGTCATGTCAGCAGGGGGAGGGGCAGCCTTCTACGGAGCTGTTGCCGTGAAACAGAAGAATGATTTAAAGTCAGTGGAGGAAGGGCTCAAGTACCCCTCAGTTACTCAGCAAAATCTCTTGTTTTATGCCAGATTCTTTTTGTTAGGGATATTTAGGTTCTAGTTTGAAGGTTTCGTATTTATTACTGTGAAACTCTTTTTTTAAAACACGCCACACAAGTTTTGTTGCCAGTGTAAACTACCCAATATTGTCAAATTTCTGAGGCCAGTAATTAATCATCCACTCATCTCAGGTTTTAAAGTGTGATAACCATCCCCCCTTTCCAAATGATGAAAGATTCCTGGGTAAAGCCCCCAACGTCTCCACATGGCTAAACTGTAAAAACTGTTTGAATTAAGTTAACATAATTAAAAACCACAGTAGTTGTGGTCTCTCTGACCGATTCAGGTTCCACGCCTTCTCTTCTCATCTAACTTAATTCTGCAGGACTCCCCCACCCTTGATAACTGTTATCAGGGGTGGAGTCAGAGGGAGGTGGTTGTCAAACGAAAACTCCTTCAGTCAATCTTTACCCTCTAACGGCATCCGAAAGATAGTCCCTGCACATAGTGGCCGCAACAAGTTAAAAAGCAAGCAAAACCGTTAAGACAGAGTATTTAGAGGGAGGCGTTTCTAATACGGTTACCGCGTGTTTATGTTCAGCCACATGAACACTACTACATGAGATCCTAACTCCACCCACCTAACGAAAAGAACAAAAGGCAATAATATGCCTCATTTAAATACATATCTGTTTGAAGGTAGCTAAGCAATGTTGAATGTATGACTTGTTTTGATGAATATTTTTGATATATTACAAAAATCAATAAAACTTTGATCAGACTATCAGAAAGAGCTAAATTGCTCTTTTAAAAAAATGTGAATTGCACAGTCAGTACAATAAAATAATCGTTTAACTCTTTAACTGTTTAACTCCTGTTTTTATAAGCATAACAGGAACATCTTGCAAGGGAAAGATGTATACCTGTCATTCATGGAAATGTCCATGCAGTGGATACCATCATCAAGCGATCATGACCAAAATCACCGTATGGCTTCCAAAGTGGACGACTGACTACATGAACAGCATTCACTTTAAAGGAAGCGTAAACGATTTTTGTATGACACAGTCACGTCTCCATCCCTCCAGTGTTACCTGAGAAAACATGCCCCATTATGAACTCTCTAAAGCCTCTTCATGTGCACAATCATCAACCCTCTGGCTGCCGGTGATTGGTTGTGATTCTGAGTTTGTTTCAAGTCTGCATAGTCTCTCATACGGCTCTGTGTATAAGGATATGCTTTTGTTTTTACAGTGTACTCAAAAGCTACTCACTGAATGTAACTCTTCTGGGTTAGAAATAGTATGAAATGCCATATCCTACTTTTAAGTTGATGGCCCCTGTGTGTTATCGACACACTGCTTCAAAAAGCGACATTGTCCATGCCCCATTTTTTAAGAATCCTTTGCAGAGAAACTGGAGTATTCATTCTACTCAAGTGCATTCCTAAGTGTGGCAAACTGATATAGTTTCATTCACGATTTTTTTTTTGGAGACTAACAACCTTTTAAACAACTTTCAGTCAAAAAGTCTAACTTGCACACTTTCATAAAACAAAACACATTTAGAAGAAGAGCTCTCCTGCATGACAGAGGCAGCTGATTCCCACAGGCCTCAGTAAAATCCACGGTGTGGCGGGGGATCCCCTGTCCATGAAGACATGTGTGGTCCCCTCTTCATCCTTGTCTCCCTCCCCCTCAACGGTTCTGTTTCACGGGCTGAGGCTCCCCTCCAACAATCAGGGCCTTCATGGGGGCCATAATGACAAAATGAAAGCCAGTTGTATGTCTGTGGTGATTTTAATGACTTTCAGAGCTGCTGTGGAAATACTGGGCTCAGTCCAAATGCGCAGCGGCTGCTGCTGAAAGACTTATGGAAGGTTTGTCAAAGTTTGTGCAGAGATTCTTGTTGCTGCAAATCTATTTTGGTTATGTGAATGTTGTCACTAATAATGAGTGTACTGACTGTGTGGAATAAGATGCAAACACTACAAACGGAGACAATGCAAGAAAGTAAGAGTCAGGTTAGAATTATAAATCAAACCCTGTGTTAACATGTGCCAAAATATTGTTTAAAATGTTGACATGGACATAAGTAAATGTACTTGTTTATTTGTTAAGTGTACAATTTGAATGATATTGCACCAAGACAAATTCAGAGTAGTCTAGACTTGTGCATATTTAGAAAGTGAGGGCTACTCTTGACTTATTTATTTAATTATTTGTTTTTTTTGTTGTTGTTTTTTTCTGCTGGTCAATTTTAATGTATTTATATGGATGCTGCATCTGTTGGTATTCAGGACGTGAAGGCAAGTTTATTTGTATAGCACACTTCATACCCAAAGTGCTTTACAAAGACATTAACATGAAAGAAAGATGAGAAAGAACATATGAATGCAAATAAAATAAACATTAGCTGTGAAGACACTGTTTGAGCCCCTGAAGTGATTTTCACCAAAGAATAATGGGCTTTCAATACAGTTAAGATAAAAAAGATGTTGTGTAGGTAAGTAAAAAACAGCTTAAAGCATGTTTAAAGAACTAAAGTAACTATTTAGTGGCATTTAACAGTTTTTCACTGGTCTGCTGTTCAGAATGGCTCTAAATTGGCAATTATTCTGCCCAACTATAGCTCCACGACTGATAGGCCTGATATGAAGTATTCAGCCTCAGACTACCCAACCTAGGCAGCGTGTTTAAATTACTGAAGAAGCTGAGGAAGATTAGTTTTATGAAGAGCAAAGTTGACATTCGGCACCACAGATGTTGGAGGGCAACACATTAGAACAGAGAATGAGATTTATGCTTGTAGGCTTGAAGGGCAGTTTTTGATCACATCGTGGTACTTATGGGACCAGACTCCATGGATGCTTGCAGGTTTATTCTGTACACTGAGCATTCACCTCCATTTTTCACAGGTTTGCTTCGAGACTTTCACCAGGCAGTGAACAGTGATGCTGCTGTGGCTGCTGGGATGACATTCTCCCTCCTCCACACTGTGCTGCTTCAACACACGAGCTTCCTATTCCTATCCTACTTCCCGCTGTCAGTAGACTGGAAGATGAACATGTTGTCTTAAAGAAAATTATAGTCTAATATTTATATCTGGTCTTCACCAGTTTATTGCAGGTGTTTATCTGACTTACAAAATAGCACCACTATGTATTACATTTCTTTTTTTGAGGATATTAACATCTTACTTTTGCTCCATTGCAAAAAGATTCTAGGTTCCAATCCTCGGGACTTTCATGTGGAAAATTTGTTGGTTCTCCATATACATATAGCATGATGAAACAGGGGGACAACCCTTCCCCCAGACTCCTCTGCTGTGGCTGTGTAAAAGCCCCAATAAAGAAAAATAACATTCTGAAATGAAAAAGAAAAGTTATAACTGCGTGAATGATGTTTCTGTGGTTGTCCTGATGATTTTCACTCCACAAGCTTTGTAAAAAGAAAAAATGCTGAAACTTCTTTCCACTTGTGCAGAGCATCGAACGGCTAAGTTCCCTGTGTTGATTGTTCCTAGAGATTAAATTTTACAGTGTTCTGTAGCTTCCAGCATGTAACTGTTGTGTGTCTGTTACTTTAAAGTGCCAGACAGACGAATTGCTGCTGAAACGCAACTCTTGAATTCCTGCAAGCTTACTTTTCTCTCAGTCGTAGTAGAGACGGAGCAGCAGAGTGAAGGAGAGGAAGGACTCCGAGTGTGGGGTTGGGCAGCCTGGGCAGCTTGACCAATCAGATCAAATATCAAACAGAGCAAATCCGGCTCTTTTCTCTAAGCCGTCTGGAATGAGTGAAGTGAAGTGGATTTTCAGAGAAGTTCAGAGTGGGAGGTCAGCAGTTGTTGAATAAACACGTTAATGTTTGGGTCATTTAGCTGTATCAAAAAATTTGGGAAATTTTGGACCCAAGACTAAACTAGTATCAAGACTAGACCGTGCATTTGCTTTGAACCTTTATCAGTTCCATTAATACTATCTATCCATCCATCCATCCATCCATCATCTATCTATCTATCTATCTATCTATCTATCTATCTATCTATCTATCTATCTATCTATCTATCTATCTATCTATCTATCTATCTATCTATCTATCTATCTATCTATCTATCTATCTATCTATCTATCTATCTATCTATCTATCTATCTATCTATCTATCTATCTATCTATCTATCTATCTATCTATCTATCTATCTATCTTAAAATGACACAAACAATTATAAATTCTCATGTTTTTGATTGAACAATCCCATTAACGTTGGAGGAAAACGTAAGCAATCCTTTGCCGTTAATAGCTGGTCAAACCTTTTGCAGCAGTGACTCAAGCAGGCACTTTTGATAGCTCTGGAACAGACCTGCACAACGTTTTGTGTAATTGTCTTGCTGCTTCACCAAACTCCCAAGTTGGATGTGTTGGACAGCCTCCCTGACATAGGTATATTTATATAGTAGGATATTAGGGAAATTAATTTTGAGCTCACAACAATATAGTCAGTAGTGTTGTTTAATAGCAAGCGGTCCAAGCCCTAATGGAACAAAGGAAGCCGAAGTCATGATGCTCCCTCCACCATACTTCACCATTAGGGTGATGTTTGTGTACGGGTAAGCTGTGTCCATTCAGTTTCTGATCTCTCTCTCTCTCTCTCTCTCTCTCTCTCTCTCTCCTCTCTCTCTCTCTCTCTCTCTCTCCTCTCTCTCTCTCTCTCTCTCTCTCTATCTATCTATCTATCTATCTATCTATCTATCTATCTATCTATCTATCTATCTATCTATCTATCTATCTATCTATCTATCTATCTATCTATCTGTCTATCTGTCTGTCTGTTTAAATATTAGAAAAGTGGAAGGAAATGTTTGACACTTAGGAGCTTCTAGGCAAAATAATCTGTGTTAAAGGCATACTTTTGCTGACATTGAGCAATGTTGTCTGAGCGTTCAGGACCTTTAGGAGGGCCTTATCACAGTGTCGCTGTTTGTTGAGCAAGCCTTGTAAATCCGGTTCATATTTGTCATCCAAAATGTTCCTGAACCTGTTGTGACTGACACAGTGTTTGTTCCAACAGCTTTTAAAATAACCTTTCCCACATGCCAGAGTTAAAGTTTAGAAAGCCAAGCCTTCTGATGTGCCTGTATGGACAGGAATGAGCTAACTAACAGGTTGACTGTCTGCACTGGTGAGAGAATGCTCATGTGAAGAGAGGGCACATTCCTTTTAGTTTTCCCACACACAGATGGGATAAACGTAGTGGGATGAGAAATAAGGGATATCTTATCAGTCTGCATATGACATGCAAATGTTACACTATACTGTATATGTCTACATTGTGTACTTTGTTTCTTTGTGTTGTAGTTTGGGTCTGGAGTTTGGGTTAGTGCTGTGGTACCACTTGGAAAAATATTGTTAAAGTCCAACAATAATAATAAAATGACTGTGCTGTTTTCTGCATATTCAGTGAGCAATATTGTCTTTTTTTAGACACAAAAACCTATGATTACTCACTGCATTTTCCACCTTTAGATCAAATAGTAGATAAAAGAATGTTTTAACTGCAGAGAAACAGAAAGAGGAAGAATAGGTTTTTGATGGACTGTGAATTCAGCTGTTCTTTCAGTCCAGCTGCTGGTGGAAGCCCTATCTGGGACGGTTGCCCTCCTTCTAGCAGAAGGTCCTTGGCCAGCTGCTGTTGTTGCTTCCGGGTTGTGTAATGACTAAAATCCAGTGGACTTTCCCCTGCGAAACTTCACTAAAGACAAATAGGGACAGGAATTCAAATACTATGCAAATATGCAAAACTATGAAAATGTGATCAACAAAGAGGGCTTAGGGGCTCCAGATTGTACAACCTTTCATAAGCATCTCCACTGGCTGACCGCCAAAACAGAAATTATACCCCTGGCAATGAAATATACAAATCAGTTTTTTTTTTCCACACAACACTATGTCACAGGTTCAAACATAACTCACCTTACATTTTACTACAGCTACATAATAAAAAAAAAAACAGTTGAGTGACTTCTACTGCAGCTGGGTCCTTCTTATAACAGATTTCTGAAGTGTAGTAGTTTATGTAGAATGAAATAATGACTATTATTTTTATTATTTCATTATCATGAAAATAAAAAGAGTAAACAGTCAATTTGAATTTGAACAGATTTTCTTTTTTAATATATCTATGTATCACAGGCAAATGAGGTTCACAGTCTCGCCCAGGGACACTTTGACATATGGACTACAAGTCAAGGAGTCTAAGAATTGACCTTGTGATGGCAAGACAACTGCTACTAAATGTGTCATCATAGATGTTTCTAACCACAGTCTATCATTCCAATGTATTAAACTGATTTTTAAACAACAGTGTTAAAAAATTTCTGCCACAAGAAGGTGAGGGTATAAATCTAACCCCACAAACCTCCCTGTCCATAGCGCCAGGCTGCCATACTTATTACTTGGGCAACTGCTACCCCCGTAAATTAGTGTAGTTCAGTAAAAATGATTAAACCCAATGAAGAGGGGTTTTTTGTTGTTTTTTGTTGTTGTTTTTTATTTTTTAGCTTAGGACCTGACTGTGGAGGAGCACCTCTGCACCCCAGATGATGAACTGCTGGCTGTGAGTTTTCATCCATGCTGTCCACTGAGAGAGTTCCCCTGTGATAACTTTAGATGTGATGCGATGTCATCACTACAAATCTTGTCGGACGGTAAACATTACATTACATGTTTCCTAATAAATTGATTTTAACCATGCCTACTATGCAATAGTTTATCATCTGATGTATGTTTTAATTTTAACTGCACAAGTATAATTTCCTTTTGGGAATTAATAAAATACTATTAAATTGAAACACAGTACAAAGGAGAAGAGCAAAACAATGTTACTAAACCTAACAGTGATGGAAACATGAGCTAAAATGTTTAGGGCTGCAGTGTCTCTTATGTAAACTTGATATATTACTTCACACTAACATTTCACCCTCGTTCAGCTGTCTGGATTGAATAGGTGCGTCAACCAAAACAAATCTGCCTCTGCCTTTGTTTTGGTATTTCTTATGTGGTACCAGCATGTACCATGCAAATGTACCCATAGTGGGCTTCCGTCATGGTTGTTCTAATTTAGCTTATTTCTGATAGAACATGTTCCATCCATCCATCCATCCATCCATCCATCCATCCATCCATCCATCCATCCATCCATCCATCCATCCATCCATTATGTTCAGGATCAAATGAGGCTGGAACCTTTCCTTGCCAACTGTGAGTGAGAGGTTGGGGTTACCATATCATTGGAAATATTGGATTCCCTGTTGAATGTTGCATGTGATAAGGTGCAAATCCAAATAGAAATAGTTATTTAGACTGTGTCATCAGATTTCTGCACAGCACATGCTAATGTGATCACAGAAGTGTGGTATCTTTTTTATGTCCTTTGCAACAAACATACCACTAACTACTCTGGATTACTCTAAAATTCATACATTCTTTCAGTCAACATCAAATCATGCCCACACACAGTCAACACAGAGTGTACCCTTCCTAGCCAGCAGCAACTGGAAAAAAGGCATGCTGCTGTTTTGTATTGAGCCACATTTGGTTTTTCCCCTCCGTTCCCAGTAAGTGCCTGAGGTGACACGTGGATAAATATTTGGAGAGATCATGATGAGTAGGAGCCAGCAGAGTTATGCTCCTCTGACCACTTTGTAGTGACAACAACCAAATCCTGCTGTTTATGTGCGCCATATATTTAACCTAGCCATGTGCCACAGACCTAACTGAATATCAGTCAGCGATTTTGCAGTCAGCAGTCGCCACATGGTGAGCTATTCATCCCAGTCTCTTTCGGGATTGCACAGTTTGTCAAATAGGGGAGGGTTAAACATTACTGCTGTGATTTTTATCTAAAATAGTGAAAGAGTTTGGACTTAAGGCCAGATCTCTTGTTGATGACAAAGGCACTGCATTTATTCTCACTGTACTTATTTTTAATGGAAACTGACCTGATTATGATTGAATCTAACTTTGCTTACAGTCAGCCATGACACAACAAAAATAAATGAAGTTTTCTTTTGTTTGTTTGACTTTCATCTCCCAGTCAAACCAGAGCTGTTGTGTGTGTCACCTATGAACAACATGTGCTTTATTAGCAGCTGAAGAACTTGATATGATCTGCCCTCACTGGTTCCAGCTGTTTAGTTTTATTTATCACCAAAATCTTTAACATCTAATCATCTTTCACTCTCTTGTCCCTACTGGTTGAAAAAGTTGACTTTTCCTGATGATTATGATCCCCTTTTTTCTTTTCCAAGAGCAGCCAAATGGTTGACATGCTGGGGTTTTGTCGATAATTGTTTTAAGAATTTGACTTAATTGCTTCAAAGTTCATATTTGGGATTTTTATCTGTCAAAAAAAAAAAAAAAAAGATAAATAGATTTAGATGACACTATATGTATTTTGATCAGGTAAGAATATAGATTTCAAATTATTGTAGGCAGTAGAAAAATAAGTTCTGTATAAAGTGGTTTGATTATAATTTACTTTTTAAATAAATTAAATAAATGAAAGAATCAAAATAAAACTAAATATATTATTTTTTCTGGCAATAGAAACTATGGCAATACAAAGTTACATTTAATGCGACAAAAATTGAAAACTTATGAAGCCAAATGTGAAAAAGTCCGATCATAGATAGTAAGTTTAGTTGATAATCACATGCTGAACATGGAAAATGTTTTGTTTAAATTGTTTAAAGCAAAAAAAACTTACCAAAGAAAAATGGATGGTATTGCTCCTTGGTTATGCCCTTTTTTCCATATTGTGTGGAGATGTGCAGAAAAACATACATTACAAAAATTATCAACATAAAAATGCTGATGTGGGACATTTAAAGTAGATCTGGCTCTAACTCTCAGCTCTTTTGTTTGAGGAATTCACACACTGCATCTGTCACTTCTGTATACTAGGTTTTCTGTTTAATTTCATTCTTTAATTTCATTTCTGTCCAATACAAATCTGAGATGTAAAGCAGAAGAACGTGTGGGTTGGAATATTTGTCAATGTGAGATCCAGGTGATGTCTGGATTGGCTTAATTTATGTGTGGGACATAAATGCAGCAGACATGTTGGCTCAGTGTTTGCAGTCAGATTACAGGGTTGGGAAAGAAGCAGTGTTTTGAAGGAACATGAGGAGACAATAAACAAAATGACTGTTGACATTCCAGAAACACTAGTAAAGGGAGAAGGTGTCAATTCTAGAAAATTGGATCTGTTATATGAACGTACAAGTATAAAGTTATGTCACAATAATCACACATCAGTTGACCTTTCGGGCTTATGTTTATTTACAGCAGAGATGAGCTCTACATGTTAGTAGGTTGGTGAGAAAACACAAGCAGTTTTTTTCAGACCGGCGACAACTCTTAACTCTTCAATACATTTTTTTCCATAATTTTCCCAGAATGATTTTAAAGTGAGGTAAAATTGGGGAAAAAAAATGGATTGAAGAACGGAAGATGAAAAATAATTTGAGTTTTATTTAAAATACAGTGACAGTATAAAAGTATTGAGGATCATAAAAAGAATAAGAAGAGATTAAAGGAGCAACACCAGAGTTCAGTCCTCCAACGGATAAATAAAAAGGCACTATAATACGATAAGTTGCAGTGAAGAATAGTTATTTTCAGTTTCAGTATGATGTGGATATGACTTATAAGCCTTCAGTCGTTTGGATAATCTTCTTCACACAGTTCAACTGTGGCATGGATGCCAATAAATACTGTACTGCGTCTTTGCTCTCACAATGGGAATATAGGGGAGTCCCCCCACCCAGAAAAACCCATATTTCCCAGAGGACCGGTGAGCATACAGTATAGATAGTCGCTTCTGGTCAGAAAGGTCCTTATTAGGTTAATAAAAAGTGGTCCAGCTACATGCAGAGTGATGGAGAGACTAGGATTTTAGAGTACATAGTGTTGTCACGAATACTTTACGAAATGTGCACCGATCCAGGTTCAGTTGTCTATTTTATTTTGAGGTGGGAAAAAAAAAGGATTCCAGATACTGATGAAAATACCTAATTTATTCCTACTAAAATATGTTGTTTTTTGTGTTATATATTCAATAAGTAGGTTTGTCCAATAATGAATGTGCAAATAGGGTTTGAATTTCTAATTAGGATTAATTGCTTCTTTGGCAATAGAGAAACAATTACTTAATTTCCATATTTAATTGGGAGATTGTCAAGTTCAACACAGTTACTCAGTAAACACAACAATGGAGATAAAGAGATCCTGATAGTTTCTTTGTTACCATTGACCAGAAGCCATGAACAAGTGGGAAGGACCATGTGGCACAAAAGTAATCATCAGTGTTACCCAGGGTGCATTGTGAACAGCCGTCGGTGTCAGCTAAACCAATTTAAAACATTTTTCATTGTGTGATGTGAGAACTATGAATGATGTTTGTACTGAATACACTGTAAGTTTGTGTTTTTTTCCTAAGAAAAGATATTATTACAGTTTTTCATCCAGGAATGGAAGGGACTGTTGAAACATTTTCCCATTTGAATATTGAGACGCCTGATTCTGTATCGCTGCTGGATGTAAGTTGGTAGATTCTAGACGTTTATTGGAATTTGTGATTTTCGTGATTTCCTCAATAAATCTATAGGGACTCCAATACATTTTTAGATGTGCATGTAGAAATTGTTCTTCTCCAATATCGAAACCTCTGGACTAACATAGTAAAGGATATAAAGTGGTTGTTAATTAAAACATGATGGAAATAAGTGATACCTTTGTGTTGCCATGATGGGAAACATATGGGATTCTTGCAATACTGGAACTCAGCATTGTGCCAAACTGGAGTGAATTTCAATGGTGTTAAAGATTGTTCTTGCGATTATGATTATTTTCTACCAGGCTATCAAAGTTGAGTTAATTTTAAGGCTTTTAAAGAATTTAATCTTCTTTAGTTAAAGTGGAAGGAAGGGAAGTTAGAAGGAGGGGTATTTTTTTTGGCTTTGCTTTAATTGCATTCATGAGTTGTGGATTTCGTTTTGCTTTTGCACTGTTCATTTTTGGGTTTCTTGTTCGTGCAGTACAACTGTGTTACAAATTGTTTAGTTTTGGAATATTTCAAAAATCGAGAATACAGCTGAGAGTTAGAGCCAGATCTACTGTAAATGTCCCACATCCACATTTGATGATTTTTGTAATTTAACAAACATATCTACATGTGTTTCTGCACATCTCCACACAATATGGAAAAAGGGCATAACCAAGGAGCAATGAGTTAACTGAGCTGAACCCGTTGTCTGTAGGAATAACTGGTAGTGCTGAGAATATGTCATTCATTTTTAGAAGTGTTTTTGTTTTAACTGTAGCTATTAGGCCCATTAGTGAAAGTTAAGTGGCAGAGAGGTAGTCGCAGAATGCCGTGTGTTTTCTAAAGTGGTAGTATAGTTTATTGTGGTCAATTAAAAGTATAGTTCAAAGTTTTGGAGAAATTAGTAATGATATTAAAAGTCTGTTGTATAGCTTTTAATGGGTCCTATTGATATGCGATAGTGTCTCGAGTTCTTTTAATTTCAGGTTTTTTTATATTGCTGCTGTGAGTGAAGGAGAGAGAACATCTGGTATCCCAATGAAGTGTAAAACAGTTGATGAAATCAAATTAGTGATTACTGTGGCCTTAGGAGAAGTGGACAGTGTTTTATTCATTTATAACAATAATGATGATTTATTAAAGCTGGTTTGATCTGGATGGATTCATATTGTAGTTACTGTTTCTATTCTTGTGGCCAGAGCTTTAGTGATTATTTTCAAGTCTGTATTAATTAACAAAAGAGGACAGTGGATAAGGCTAAAATGGATCCTTTTTGGGTTTTAGAATAACTTTCATAACTGCAGTATTCATTCGTGGTGGAACCGTAAAGGTGGCATGAATTTCAGCTAGGATTTTGTAAAAAGTGGTGATAATGTTTGTCAAAACTGTTTGTAAAATTCTGGCGGGAACCCCTCTGGTCCCAATGATTTATAATTAGGCATTTTCTCCAGTGCTTTATAGAGTTCTTCAAGAGTGAGGGGGTTGTCTAACATATCGGCTTGTTCGTTGGATACTTTCGGAAGTTCTAAACTTGGAAAAACGTGAATATTTCTGACTGTTTGGGGTTCGGATCTAGCTTATAAATAGATAATTCATTTCCTCTGGCTTCTGAATTACTTCTCCTGAGAAATTAGTTATGGATGGCATAGTTTATCTTTTTTTACACTGAAACTGGTTTTCTAAGAATTTGCCCTTTTTGTTGTCATTTTGAAGTTGTTGAATAGAAAAATTGTTTATTTGTGTATCAAAAGTTTAAGCTGTAAATTTAATCAAGTTATTCTTGAGTTTCTTCACAAGGGTTTGTAAAATAATAATCACTCAACTTTTTAATGTTTTGTTCTAGAGTTCATTTTATTTTTTGCTGTTCTTTTAATGTTTTGAATTATATTATTTTTTCCTCTAATATATGCTTTCCCAGTTTTCTACAGTAATGATGGTGGAGGTGTTTGGAAGGTCATTCATCTCCAGAAAGAAAGCCCACCCACCTTTAATGAGGTGTTCAAAATCAGTGTCCTGTAGACGTTATGCATTGAAGTAGTAATTTGAGTGATCTAGATTTGGATTATTGATGGTGTTAAAATTTCCTGCAATAATTTTGATTGTTGAATCTGTGGGGAAAAGGAAGTCTCATCGTTATTTGGGCCATAAATGTTGACCAAAGTGAATAAGTTATGACTGATGGAAATGTTGATTATAATGAATCTTCCAACCAAGTCTGTTGTTGTATTGTGAACTTAGGAAAATATTTTTATTAATCAATATTAATCAATACTAATCTCTGTCTGTTGATGAAAAAAAACAGCTTTAAATTGTTTTAGTATAATATTTGAAAGTTCTTTGCATCATAAACTAATATTCCCATTTTGGATTTGTAAATAATAATATCACTTTTATTGAATGCACATTTATTTTTTTATCTGAGCTTTACGTCATTCATTTATTTCTCAAGGGAATTGGTCGTTAAAGCCGTAGTTTTCCTTCCCTCTACTCTTAATGGGCTGTTTATGTTTATAATGCTCTAATTTCGCAGCAGTGTGGCAGGATGATTTGTCATTGCAGTGCCCGAGACGGTGGACTCAAAAGTGATTCGATTAACAGTATCATTGAGAGGTTCAGTAATGTTCATGAACTCTTTAACAAGTTCCTTTGGGTTTTCTGGTGGAATTTCTGGAATGCTGGTGAAGAGGACAATGTCACGTATACTTCGTATTTTTAAGTCCAATATTGTTCCCTTCATTATTTTGTTATTTTAATAACCAAATCTATTTGTTTGCAAGGTCTTTTACTTCAATGTGTAAGGTAACCAGCAAATTGTGGGTTATTTATAGAAGTTAAAACACTGAACTCTATTTCAGCTGGTGGTATATAAGTGAAAGAAGTCTTTTCTCTTTTGTTTGGGTTTTGTGGATCTTGTTAGTCGTTGATGGTACCCATATTATATATTCTTAGCAGCAATCGATATAAGATTTACTAAGATTCAATAAGATTCAATAGTTCCTCCTGCACAAAACAGATGAAGAACAGCAATGCGTTTTTGATGGCGGCAGAAAGACACTGGAATATTATAATGCCACGGTTTTATTTATAATATCATTAAGTTGAGAGCTCCCATCATTTTTGTCCAGGTTAGACACATCCATTCGTTTTTACAATCTCTGTTTTAAATCACATGTTTTTAAGCCTGCTTAGCTGCACTAAATTGTTCACTCACCAACTTTTTGCTGAATTTGTTAAAGGCCAATAATGCAAAAGTGGATGTATATTAACAAATAGAAATCAAGGTGATGAGATTTAAAACAAAGATTACATTTTTAATGGGTTCATACTGTAAGCAAAGATATAGAAGTAAAAGCAAAGAATCCAAACTGCTGTTGCTGCCATTGCAAAACCACTATCATTATCCAAGGTTCCAAGTCAGTGTATAGCCTGTAAACGGAGTAAAAACACAGTGAAAAATACAGCGAAAGATAGACGTAATAAAGACATAAGCAATCAAATAAGGCCACAGAACCATAAAACCAACACAGACTCAAGCGGTGAGCTGCAATAAAATAGTGCCCTATGATAGCTAAAGAAATATGAGCAGCGGATCGCACATGAGAAAAAGTGAATGTTGAACAGCTGGGTTTAAGATTAAACCATAAAACAATTTATTTGAATAATCATTACGTGCTTCTGGTGCCATGCTTCAAAAGTGTGCACAGAAAAGCTACAATATAAGTGTCGTGACAGTAAATGACAGTGTTTCTTGGCTACATGCATGTTCAGACTTATTTTTGGATTCCACAATAAAAGCCCACTGAGGGCCGATGGCATCTATTTTACAGCATGTTTCTTCTCATTTCACTACCTAAAGATAACACATACTCAGCTTAACTTTACAAAATGTGAACACCTACGTATGTATGCCCTTGTTTTCTCACTCTGAATTCTCTTTAGAAACAGATATAGCTGAAGGGTGAGAGGAACGTTTAGAAGAAAACCTTTGAACACAATGTATTCACAGGTGAAGTGCAGACTGTTAATACATTTCTAGTAGGCTCTAAAGAATCACAAATTACGGGTTCTTGACATCTTTTGAAAACAACATGTTTACATCTGTTTATTGTCTGAAATGTCTGGTTTTTGATTTTTTGGATTATAATAATTAGTAGGAAAACGGACAGTGTGCTTAAACAGAATGACCAGATGACCACAGCGTTGTTAAATGCAGAGCTGTTCAATTCTGATACTCTCAAGTTACCTTTTTAAACACCTTTGCTTCTGTTTCGTATGTGGCAAAGATGCCATCAGTTTAATTTAATTTAATCTGATTCAATCATACATTGCCTGTCCAAAAAAAAAGTTACCACCTGGATTTAACTCAGCAAATAGGTAAGAGCCTCCCTTTGGATAATTACTGCATAGATGATTAGGTTTCAGCTGACAACAGGTTATTTGACCTGAACTAATGCTGTCAGTAGTAGCTTCTAATTTCTTAAACAACTATGTCAGAAGACACATCCTGTGATCATGGAAATAATGTTAATCTGATTCAGAAGGGTCAAATTATTGACATGCATCAAGCAAATCTGAAGAGATTACTTAAAGTACTGAAAATGGGTTTGAAACTGTCCAAAACATTATTAAAAACCTGAAAAGTAGTGGGAAACCATCATCTTCGAGGAAGAAATGAGGTCGGAAAACAAATTTTGAATGATCGTGTTGTAAAATAAAAACAACAGGAGAACTCAGACTTTTGTTTAATTGTGAAAGTAAGGGCATTTCAACACAAACAACTAGCAGCGAACTTAAGGGGCTGGGACTAAACAGCTGTGCACCCTTATAAAAATCACTTGGCTAATTGGCGAAAAACGTCTTCAATTTGCAGAGGAGCATAAAGATTGAACACTGGAGCAATAGTAGAAGGTCATGTGGTCTGATGACTCCAGATTTACCCAGAGTTCCAGAATGATGGGCACATCAGGGTTAGAAAGGGGGTGGATGAAGTGATGCCCCATCATGCCTAGTGCCTACCGTACAAGCCTGCGGGGGGAACGATGTGATCTGAGGTTGCTGCAGTTGGTCAGGTCTATGTTCAACATTATGAGCTCAAAGAATTAGGTCAGGTGACCACCTGAAGATATACTGACTTGTTTTTTTTTCTTTCCTGATGACACAAGCATATTCCAAGATGACGATGCCAGAATTCATCAGGTTCTAATTGTGAAAGAGTGGTTCGAGGAGCATGAGACATCATTTTCACACATGGGTTGGCAGGCCCAAAGTACAGACCTTAACCCCATTAAGAATCTTTGAGATGTACTGGAGAAGAAGTGTGCAGTGGGTTGACTCTCCCACCATCAATACAAGATCCTAATGAAAAAATAATGCAACTGTGGTTGGAAATAAATGTTGGGACATTGCAGAAACGTAATGGAATGATGATGAATCCATGCTGTAATTAATCAATCAAGCAATCAAAATGAATTTATGTGGGACTTTTTGTACCATAATATGTTGATCGCACCCATCCATCCCCTTCCCCACCAACCCTAATGCCTATTGATGATAAAATAAAATCAAAGATTTAAAATAAATAAAACCATGGAAAACATTGCTGGGCACAGAAGAACCAGTGAGGTAACACAATCACAGGGAGCGCCCCAACCCACTCTGGGTGGGGTAGAGGGTTTAACACCACCTCTCTAGAGTGGATGTATGGACCCCATCACAACCCAGGGAAGAGCGGACCTTGGGCCATTGCCACAGCGACTGGAAATAATAGCCTCCCAATGCAGAGGACCCCACTGTGGAAACAGAGTTAAAAACTATGAAAAATATAAAAATAAATAAATATATAAAATAAACAAAAAATAGACAAAAATAATAATGAAATATACTATAAACAGACAAATAAGTAAATAAGATATCAGCAAAAAATAAAAGGAAAACGTGTTCAAGTCTAAAGCAGGATTAAAACGAAGGGAACATTTGATAAAAGCCAGATTTGATCCTGTTTTTAAAGACATGAACATTCTCTACAGTCCTCAGGTTCTCTGGTAGGCTGTATCATAAACATGGGACGTAGTATCGGAAAGCAGCCTCACCATAGGTTCTCATAATAAAAACAGGAATTTAGGAATGCTGGTGCCGGAGGACCTGAAGGTATATGAGGGTTTATAAGGTATCCTGCTAAACGTGGAATAAGACTAAGCTCAGCGGGAAGAATGATGCCCAGGTTCTTAACTTGATAAGATGTCTTTAAAGATATGTGCATGTCATTTTGACAAATGTTTCTCTCTCTTAGCCTTGGAACAGATAACTAAAACTTCAGTTTTGTCCCGGTTGACTTGCAGAAAGTTTTCTGCCATCCATGATTTAACATACAATTGAAAAGGTCATCGATTGGTCATGTGTGGGGTTTCATACTACGTCTGTGTTGAATAAAATCTGTGTTGATTAGATTGTAGAAATTAAGACTATGGTGTTATTTTTTTATTTTCAGTAATTTGTTTGGCAAAGTAGTTGTTTTTTTTTTTTATTCGGGTGTTGTATATTTCGAGTTGATCTTGTAAAATCAAAGCTGAAAGCGGATGAACAAAATGTTGGTGTGTGGGCGTTTTTTCTTTTTTAACAGTGTATTTGTAAGGTGAATTATATAATAATAATAATACATTTTCAATGTTTTAAAGTATATAATTGTGTGGTATGCTTTTGTATTAATGTCCAATTCCATTTTGTGCATGCCATAACATATAAATGTATGGAGATGATGATGAAGTGCTTTTCCCTGAATCCCATATTTTTCTTTCTTGAAAGTCCAGGAATATGGTGTGGATAAATGGACAAACAGGATTAATGATGTATAATAATTAATAGACTGGTTGCAGTCATTCCCACGCAGAGCTGTTTGTTGAACGGACAGAGGAAGTAAATTGTGGTTACTTTCTTCATCTTCAGTGAACCTTTTCTTTTTCCTCCTGAACCCCTTCAGCCCACACCACATCCCTTTGAGGTCAACCAAAAAAGTCCTGAGCTATTTGTTCTGCTAACTACCAGCCATCGAGGTTATGCTTCCTGTTTCAACTGCCAGAGTCGCGTTTCTACACTGCACATTGCTCAATCGTATGTCTCCCTTGACATGGATGAACCCTGTACATGCAGTTTATCATTGTGCAGACGCCTTTACGCTTCTCTGTGTGACTCTTGATGATTGATGCAAAGCATTTTCAATCCGAATTGCACGTATTTATTTGTAAAATACAAAAACATAATCACCTCTTTTATTTCATTTAGGATTTTCTGTGTATGAAAAGTAGAGTTGGTTCAACTCCTGGCAGGAGTCTTGCTGTGAGGATTTGCCCTTCTCCCCGTGCTTGCAGGGCTTTTCTCCAGGTACTCTGACTTGTGCCACAGTCACCCAACATGTATGTCAGACTACTTGATGATTGTAGCCTTCAGGAGTGGCTCGAGTATGTGTGTCCCTGTGATCTGCTGGAGACGTGTCCAGTGTGAAGCTTTGCATTTTACCCAAAGAGAGCTGGAATAGGCTCCCTGAATAGGAATAAAGGGGGGTAGATAATGGATGGATGAATTTAGTGGCAGCAGCATGTCTCAAAAGGCTGTGTTGCTAACATCCACTCCAGGACACTCAGAGGATCTTTGTCCACGTTCCAACTGGTCAGACTCTTGGCAGCGCAACAGGACCTAAACAATATCAGGCAACTGGTCATAACGTTATGTCTGACAGATGAATAAAATACCTCTATTACTGGCTCAGAACGTTTCGACAGCTCGTTAGCTTTGACTTCATATTCTGACATGGAAAGTAGAAGCAGGATCTCTATCTGTGCCGCACGGCGGCTGAGTCTCACCTTGAACAGGGAGCGTGAAGGGTGTCATGGGGTAAACCCCACTTTCAAACGCACTCCCTCTGGATTGGGTCTAAAATGTTCAGGTCTGCAGTGCATGTGTAAAACTAGCGTCACGGAGCTGTCGGCAGTGAGACAGGTACTGTCGCCTATGAGTGACAGCAGCAGACAGTCTGTCCAGCTGCTCAGTGAGACAGGCAGTAAAGGGCCATGATTGACAAGAGGTCTTGTGGCTCGCGCCTCGGCACGCCACTCATCCACCACTTCCTGGGCCTTTTGTGTCTCAAACACACACACACACACTCACAAACACCATCTGCTGTGGTAATTCACAGGCTGCATGCCGGAGCACCACAGCCTCCTCTCTCACTTTGCTTTCCCCTATTCATCCCTCTTTCACTCACTCGTCTTTTCTTTTGCAGGGAGAAAGCCAGGCTATTCAGAACTTTTGTTTGTAGTACCCCCTCCAACATACACACACACACACACACACACACACACACACACACACACACACACACACACACACACACACAGACTAACGCTCTCTCTCATTCACATGCAATAATTCCACTCCACTCATAAGAGGACAGCAGTCTTGTTTTGAAGAGTTGTACAATTTATCTAACTTTTCATGGAGCCCAGAGCAGCCAGAGCAGCCCCGGAGCAGCTCCATTCTGAGCAGCAGTTCTTTCAGCAGATTATTCTGGTTCAAATCAGATTTTATGTAATCATTTATTCATTTACAAACTTGTCCCAGTTTAAGAAAGGTATATTTTATCATTTCCATATCAGATTTATTTTTGGGTTGGTTATATCCACTTACTTCATGTAATAGTTGCCATTTCCCCCCTGGATGGGTGGCAATACAGTAATAAAATACATTTAAGAAGGATTACTTCAGTTCAACCAGCAATAACAGATTCCGTGCAGATTTGTACCTCCTGAAAACAAGGAAAAAAAACTTGATGTATCATCACTTTTAGATTTTTTTCAGCGTAAACTTGAAAACTTCCTTTGTACATGCAGAAGCTGCTGACAGACAGTTTTTCTAGGTTTATTATTGTTTCTTTTCAGCTACCTATGTCTTGCTCATAGGTGTCTTCTTAATTTTTAGTAAGGTATTTCCCAGTGCTTGAGAGGTTATGACTCTCAGGCATGATTGTTTTCCAGGGAATTGTAATTGTAATTGATAGTTTCTTATCAGTCTGGTTTTAAAGAGCTTCAAAGTACAGAGACAACTCCACGTGTAGCTGCTAATTAAGGCCTGAGGTGATTGCTTGAGTTTAGATTTTTTATTGACTGATGCAGCTGATCAAAGCATCTTCATAAATAATAAAGACATGATCTACTTCTCCAGTAATTAACACATTAGCAGCTGATAGTTTTATCAAAATATGGATCACAAGATCACAACACACATTTCATGCAAAAGCCTATTCAAAGTGCTCTATATAAAAACCTTAAAAAATACATAAAAAAGTTAAGGAGTTTAAAATCAGAATAAATTAAAGAAGTTAAGTTAAAAAGTTAGAAAAGAATAAAACAAATAAAATGCAATAAATACTTCATAAAACACAGAAGAAATGTTCCCAAATAGTGATTTTAAAAAACTATGAGGTGGGAAACTGACAGAATGTAAATAGAAAATGAAAATGAAAAATTAAATTTATATTTATTGATCAAACCTAACATTTAATCCAACTCCATTGAACAAACCATTTATATATTATTTTCAACACAACAAAAAGAGTCCAATAATGCAGCAGTCACATTAACTCCACGAGCAGGACGAGCACCAACGAGAGATTTTTTAACCGTCTAAACCAAATTAATGAGAGAAAACAAATCTGGTACAAAGCGTTGAGCTGCAGCTTCTGGTGCAGCCGCCTGGTCTTTCTGTGATCACATATTGTAACAATCGGATTCATGATGTTGACAGGAAACAGCGCTGGGCTGTTATGATTTTAGTTTATTTTTCCTTTTTCCATTTTTTTGCTTTTATGCATCAAAAGCACAAACCCCTAACAGCTCTATGAGTGAACTATAAACACAGACATGTGGGATGGATTACGTAACCATCATGAAGGGAAGACAAAACACTGATACCTTAACTGTAGAAAAGAACAGGTAAAATCTGTTTTGGCATTTATTTATCATGACTACTTTATATAAAAAGCATCTTCATGAATGTAGGTTATATGATAGAACTTAATCTGGTTAAAACCAGAGCTGAACTGGCAGTTTATATTCAATTCAACAACTAAGCTGCAGTTTTTTCAAGATTTAATTTTTACTTCTGTCTTAATTCTGTCCATGTATGCAACATCCAACTCAAGTTAGTACAACTGTACTTCCTCATCCAGCTCAGCAATAGTCAGTTTAGAAGTTCCTAAACGCAGTTTATACTGTTTAAACAAGGGCTGTCAGAGCCGAATTTAACACCGCTATTTTATTTTTTTCATGCGAGATTAACACATGGACATTTCAGGAAATATGACCCTTGGCCCAACCAGTATTTTGAAGAAACAAGACACGATGCAAATGTAACAGACTAAAGTACAACACACAAAGCATCAGTTTCCTGAAGAGCTGCATTTAGGCTCTTTCTTTTTATATATTATAAAATACCAAAATAAAAAAATAATATATATATACTTTTCCCTTGCCTTCGAAGCCAACAGGAACACACCCACCATATGTCAATCAAAGTCAGCGATGGTTGCCAGCACCTTCAGCTGACCCGCGTGGAAGGAGCAGCGGGGTTGCCGGCAGACGTTTACAGCAGAATATCCGGTTTCAGATGTTGTTTTGGTGGCGAAATCAGATGCTGGGTTAGTTTAAACCGCTGATTACATCCTCAGCTTCGTATTATGAAGATGACTAAAGAGGAAGTGACGATGGATAGCCATTGAATAAGTTGACTATATATCAAAAGGGATTCCTTTTATTTGTCATTTTTTTATCGTGCACACATATATACAAGAGAATTAAATATTCTCAACCAGAAAGTACAATGCAGATAAAAGATAAATAATAAAGTAAAATAAATAATATAAAATATGATATAAAAATAGAATAATTCATACTTCCACACACCAGTCCTGTCCAGTTGGGTCTGTCCTGGTCTGTCCTGGTCTGTCGTGTCAGGATCAGTGTCTGTGGGGGTGTATTATGGGATGTATGAGGATGCGCCTATTAGGAAAAAAAAATGCTTTATATAAATTTAGCTCGTTTTCAACCCAAGTTTAACCTCTCTAGGCATTCAGATTATGGTTTCGCCATATAATAACACAACTTTTTTTTAAAACCAGTGTTTTAAACCTGTTCCTATAGTATTGCAATTTAAGAAAAATATTTTTAAGGTCAACAGAACATAAAAATAATTATTTGTGCAATCAAACCCAGAGTTAACCATGAAAATGCATTGGTAAATGCTCATCTGTATTGCTCTGCTAATTTGCCATGGGCTGGATTTTTTTATTTTTTTAATTTACCTAAACTGGAGCTTCTCAGACAAGTTATTTGTAACTGAAAATAACTTGAAATATACAAACAGTGTGATCTTAATGACATAACCGATGTGACTGCTGTGACTGAGGAGGCTGAACAGCCATTCTGCCATTAGCCACAAACTCCACTGACTCATATAAATGACAATTTATATCCCAAAATAATGAACTGGTTCAACTCGATCCAATTGCAGTCTTTCACTGTAGGTTCTCTCTCAGCACAGACTCATGGGTGTTTATCACAAATATGTTTTGCCAAAATTGTCTATTTCATAAGCTATGTATGCCTAGTTTGTTTGTTTTTTTCTTTTAAACAACTTAATTAAAACTAAAAAATGATTTTAAATGCAGTTTGCGTTAGAGGGTCTAACCCAGTTATTTAACATTAAGGAAATCTCTAGTAATATGCACAAAAGACTAAAGAGGGCACAACTTATGTTAGCCTCCCTCTTCTGACCAGCTGTAACCTTTTAAAACACGTTGAGTGTGAATCATGTGTGTTTAGCGTGTGGTGACTGCAGGGTGTGGTAATTTAAATAGATCATCGCCACAATTCATTAGAGCACTCATTCATAAATGTGATATTCGTTCCATCGTTGTAGCCCCTTTATTGTGCCTTGCCGTGCTGTGTGAGGTGCATGCAGGCAGAAAGGCATTAACAGTGTGTTGCATCATAGTCATGACCCTGGTCCGCCTTAGGAGTAGTAACAGAGCCGTAACCCAGGAAAAATGAGGGATGTGTGAACTGGCAAAGCAGAAAGATGCAACTAGGATGCAAGAATGGCTGCAAAGTCCACAAAAAGGATCAAGTCACTTCTAGATAGGCTCAGTATTCTATTTCTGGCATAGCCTGCTCTGCATGTGAACGTTGAAGCGTTAATAGTGTTAAACCACATCTACCATGACTTAATTTTTCATGAGTGAACAACTCAGAGACTCAAAGGGAATCATCAACACCACTGAGCCTCAGCCAATGAGAGCACGGCATGGGGGTGATGCTACTGAGCGAAGCGGGGAAAACACGCAAAGTGGGGAAAAACCATCATTCTACAAGGAATCAACAGCAAATAAAAAGTAGAATCATGGAAATACACCCTCACACAAATGCCAGGTGCTTGTCTTGCTTCTTTCCTCAGCAAGTTTTCAGATAAACAAATCCTTGTTTGAGCCATTTCAGGTTTCTACTTTGTTTCCACTTTATCATGTATGAACACAACTTCAAAACTGCAAGACAAACCCTAACCCTACTGTTTTTGTCTATCTTTTGCTTAGATTTTAAACCATGTCAATCACGATGTTTTAATGTCTCTGTGAAAAGCACTTTGAGCACCTTGTTGTTGAATTGCGCTATACAAATAAGTTTGCTTTGCCTTGGTTAATGGAGACTTGCGTCAACGATCCAGCCCCAGAAAATCCACCCGGAACTCCCACTAATGGAAACGAGCCTTCTAAGTGGAGTTTACATGTTCCCCTTGTGCTTTTGCGAGTTATCTCCAGATATTATGCATTGCTCCCAGAGTCCCAAATAGTTTGTGCCCACAGCAAAACCCTGTTCAGGGTTTCTCTGAAGAGACAGAACGCATGAAACTACTGCAATATTAAAATTTCCCTTTGGGGAGTTTAAAATCATTTTTAACTTGAAAACACATATGTAAAGTTAAATGGCCCATAGGAGTGAGTGTGATTGTGGTTGTCTATTTGTTGGCCTGCAATAGACTGGCGACCTGTCCAGGATGTACCACTGCCTTTGACCCAAAGAGCTGGGAAAGGTTCCAGCAGGTCCTTGGGATCCAGCATTTGCATAATTCAGTTTAATTTCACTTATATAGCATGGATTACAACCCAAGATGCGACTAGGAGGTTTCGAAAGACCCAGAACATGATCCCCGAGCAATAATAAGCCAAACAGAGACAAGAAAAAAACAGCCCTTTAAAAAGGGGTGAAACTTTGAGCAGGACCTGATTCATAAGTGGGGACCCTCCTTGCCAAAGACCAGCCAGGTAGAGCAGGAAAAGGGAGATCACAAACAGAGAATGAAGAATAGAGAGATGACAGACACAGATATATTGTCAAAGGTACAAAAGACAAGATATGTTAGTATTAATTATCCTTGAGCAGGAGAACTAAGAGTTCTATGTACATGTTACCGATACATGGTTAGGTGGTGGACTACAGAGACGACTATATAAACAGGTGTAGACAGCTGACACTAAGGTGGTCAGAGGGTGGGACTGCAGGTCAGGATGTCAGCAGGTATCCAACAGAGACATCCATACAGACAGGTGGAGGTAAACACTGAGGGAGGGACTGCAGGTCAGCATGCAGCTCCTGAGGATCTGGCCTGCAAAACCTGCACATAAGAGAAAAAGAGGGGGCAGACCAGCACAAAAAACTACAAGAACAGTGGACCACAATTATACTTATGAGATACCTCTGATTAATAATTGAGGACTGAGCTGAAGAAGGGAAATAGAAAGAGGAGGTGAGGGGCACCAGTCAGTGGATCATGTTGGGGTCCCCCGGCAGCAGGTCTACAGCAGCAGATCCAGGATGAAGCTGTGTTTAAGACCTGCTGCTCTAGTCTGGTCCTGCAGCTGCGACTACTGGTCCTAACACACTAAAGTTTTCACTAACTATATGCTTTACTAAACAGAAACATTTTAAGTTTAGTTTTAAAGGTGGAGGTGGTGCCAGCTTCCTTAAACCCAATTGTAAGTTTGTTCCATAGTGATGGTGCCTAATAACAGAAAGCCCGTCCTCCAAATCTACATTTGGATCTTCTAGGAACTACGAGTAAACCTGCTCTGAGAACAAAGAACTCTATTAGGAACATATGGTTCCATCAGGTCTTGCAAATATTGTGGATCTAGGCCCTGATGATAATGATGGGTGAATTGTCTTTCAGTAACTTCAATCCAGGTTCAAATTACAACCATATTCTCCTACCATGCCGTAATAATTCGGAAATGTGAGCTTTTTTTCCAAACCACATACTACACTACCGGAATGTCCTGTTTTTTTTTTTTGTTCATTTTTTTTCTTCACTTTTTTAAAATGCAGTACACAAATTGCAGAGTCTGCTGTATGTGAGAAATACCTGGATAATGTGAAACGTCTGAGAATTTGAGCAGTCCACCTTGAATACGGTATCCCATAATGCAAGGTAGACTGGTCAGACTGGTCTGCCACTACAATGACAACCAAGCGATAAGCTTCAGTTTACACAATTAAGTGCAAACAATTGCAAGTCATTTGGGTTCCACATCACATGGAGGTTTTTGGCAATTTATTACTATGTGGGTTAAGCAGTGAGGATTGTCACCAATAACAGGCCTTGTAGGTGGCCTCTGCTCAAGGATATTCATAAGTATTTATGATCGTTTTATTCTGCATGTTTTTTGGGTTTTATTTTGGTCCATCCCCCAAAATGGACTGATTGGACACTACGATGTAGGAGGAATGTGGTGCCACTAGGGAGTCATCAGCCAAATGGGTTGAAAACTGAGCTTTTGAGTGGAAGCAGAATTGCCGGGCATCAGGCATGAGGTTGAAAAGTGCAATTTTACAGGATAGCAGCTGGCACACAAAAAAAAAAGAATCTTAGACCCAAGAAGACGCATGATTACCATAGGCAATACCCACAAAGCCCACCACAACCCTTGTGCTCGTGAACCCTTACTGCCACTAAGAGTGCAAGAACAATCCACAAAGACAAAAGTGAAAGCTGGAGTTGATATACTGCAGAAGCTGATGAGGAAATGAGGAGCAGGTGTGCCAGCAGCAGGTCGCAGAGGAACAGGAGGGAGTGGCCAGGCTCGCTAACACACATAAACAGATAAGAACACAAACACAAAGTGAGGGAGGGAAGGAACCAAGGAAGCGAAATGGAGGGGAAGAGGCAGAACCAAGGAAGACGACACTGGGAGATTTTCAACAGCCGTGACATGCTGCGTGATAGATACCCACCTTCAAGTATCAGTCAACGGGAGGCATGTTTTTAGAATATGACTTGCATGCTGAGTTAGTGCTGTGAGAGCATGTAAGAGCTGCAGGTGTGTTGGACTGAAGTTTCAGAAAAGCATTCTTTTTTCTGAGATAATAAAGCTAGTGTACTTTCTTTGGCCCAAGTGTTGTGTGAAATCACTATCTGAGAGCAGAAGCCTTTTTCAAGTTTACATTTATTTCTTTTAATAACTGCCCTTAGGTGCTCCGCCTGGAATGTCAAAACAAGAATATACAGCACATGTGGAGCGCTTGAAACAGTATATCCAGCTTAGTATGGCAGCGCTTCAATATGCCACTCTCAATCTTAATAGCAGTCATGATTTAAAGATGCTAAAATGCCACGTACACAACATTTTAGTAGTGTGAGTGCTCTGTAACACACTGATAGATGGTCAGAAGACATGAACTGCACAGCCATTCAACAACCAACTTTGGCTTTGAACCGACTGTAGATGTTTAACCTAACAAAAATAGGTCAGGTTGTGTGGGTGTGAAGGGCATGCACGGCTGACTGTAAAATTCTCTATACATTGTTTGGAGATGTGCTGGCAGGCACACATTCACAGCCACCTTTTCTTACTCATAATGCTGGTATGTGAACGGATTCATTCCACGCTACTCCCCCGCAAGTCCCACAATCCATTACAGCAGCGACTGCACAACAAGACAGGTGTGTCCCCAAGAGAAAAGGCCTGATTGAGACAAAATATTAAACGGTGCAGATTGGTACTTTTGTACTTAAGTTAAATCCACAGGTTCACAGGCTGCACATGCATATAACATACGTTTGCAATGATTAAAATATCTGACTGGACCATATGTGTGTATGACTTTGTTTTACAGTGACACTATTTCAATCTTGCTCTCTCTATTTGCTACTCCCTGACCTGCAGGGAATCGTCATTCAGGTGAATGGAATATCCTGGAGTAAAACAGCTTAAACAAACATTTTGTTCACCACATACAATAGTTCAAACGTGCTTGCTCAAACAAGATACAGCAAGTCAGTATGTATATGGTGTAATTTTAAATGGGCACGATAACTTGCCTTTGTTATACACATACATACTTGTAACATATCTTGCAATAAAGCTGAAAGTGAAAAGCTAATTTCTGTTTAAACGATGTTTAAGAAACCGTCTTTCTAAAGAAAGCCAACGTGAACCAGGACACTTATGAGGATGTGACTATACTGTGTATACAGTGAGTGTTGATTAGTTACCAGCAGCAGCATGCAGTCATTTATTAGCGTCTCAGGTTAACCTGTTTAACAGGCTAGCTAATGTTTTCAAACTTCAAAGATCAAATGTCTGAACATGAGATAACTTAACAAAAATTCTCTCTCTGTGAGACAGAATTTTTAATCGCCAATTTGGTGATTAAATGATCACGGATGAATGCTGCGCTCAGACAATGATGAAATATGTGATGCTATAATGAAATGTATTTAAAAATACGACTTACATTTTCATCACCTCCAATTTTATGCCTTCAAACTATTCAAATATGTTTTCAGCAGACAGGGCATGCTGGCAGTGGATCAAAAAATTCTCTAATTCAGCAGAAGAAAGAACTTTGTCTATCAGACTGGTATTTCTAGGTTGCTTTCCAGTGAATAGAGCTACGCATATTTTCAAGTTGGAACAAATAAGTCTTCATTGAGGTTATCACTACCGTTACTGAACAATCTAGTTTAGTTTAACTATTGCAGCGTGCAGATCCTGTTTCTGGTTCTTCCTTAATGTTGAGAGTTCATCGTCATCTTACAGCCCGACTCAGTCACATACTCTTCCAGACTCCAAGGCTCTTTGTCGGGGGGACAGGGGGAGAGAGATAGCAAGCGAGAGCAAGAGAGAGAGTCCTATGTGACTGTCACAAGACAATCCCTGCAGCCACTGTTCAACTTTGTTCTGGTGCCAAAACCTCTTAAGGAATGATAAACATGTAGGCAATGTCTATGTGTTCAAACGGACCTGCCAAAGAGCTGTAATGCAGATTGCTTGAGTCGAGACTGAAAAGGCATCCAGAATAATATGTTATAGATTATTATGTTTCAGCATTTCAATGCACTGTTTCTATATTTTCCAAATAGTACATCATTAGAAATATCTGTGGGCAGCACGGTGGCTAGCACTGTTGCCTCACAGCAAGAAGGAGTTTGCATGTTCTCCGCGTGCTTGCGTGGGTTCCCTCCGGGTACTCCGGCTTCCTCCCACAGTCCAAAAACATGCATACTATTGATAATATTAAATTGCCCGTAGGTGTGAGTGTGAGCGTGCATGGTTGTCTGTCTTTGTATGTGACCCTGTGATGGACTGGAGACCTGTTCAGGGTGGACCCCTGCCTCTCGCCTGCAATGAGTCAGGATGGGCTCCAGCAGACCCCCGTGACCCTGCAAAGGATAAAGCGGGTAAAGAAAATAGATGGATGGAAATATTTGTATAACTTGGTTAAATTCCTGCTAGTTAGTTATATTTTTCTCTGCAATATTCTGACCTGGACCTACCACTGTCTATCAGAGACTATTGTACACGACAGTTTCCTTCAAAATGCATCTTGGAGAGATTTGGGGCAGATTCTGTGTCGCTTCGCACCAACTATAAACCATTGTTTTAGGCTTGCTTAACAATCTTTTTAAGCTCTGATAATGGCCTACCTGTACAGCCACCCATCTCTCTCATGCTGCAACACACAAACCCTTAACGCTTTCCCTTATCAGATGAATTTACTGTGAGAAACACAACAGCTAAGTCATGTGAGTCCTTAAAGAAGTAGCGGAAGAGAGCACAGTAGCTCTTAATGTAATGAGAGTAACCAGCATCTTCTACGCCTGTCAGACAGAAGCCACTAATATAGCGATATGGAGGGATGGAATTCTCCAGCATTCGAGAGAATTCAACCATCTCTTATCACCACTGAGACATGTTTTTTGTTCAGTTGACTCTGACAGGAACTTTCATAAATGCTGGCTGTCTATAATATTAATAACATTCTTTGTTTGTCGGTATGTTTCTCACAAAACACACCAAAATTCCAAGACACCATGGTTTTCCTGTATAAATAGTTAGTTGTTACGATAAAAAATTTTCAGTTAAATATATCATATAGGAGACACACACAGGGATTTTTGAGAAATGAAACGAAGTTTATAGGATTTACAGAAAGTGTGCAATAATTGTTTAAACAAAATGAGGCAGGTGCATAAATTTTGGCACCACAAAAAAAAAAAAAAGAACTCAATATTTAGTAGATCCTCCTTTTGCAGAAATAACAGCCTCTAAAGATTCCTATAGCTTCTATTGAGAGTCTGGATTCTGGTTGAAGGTATTTTGGACCATTCCTCTTCCTCCTCTTCCTCCTCCTCCTCCTCTCCAGTTCATTCAGGTTCAATGGCTTCTGAGCATGGACAGCTCTCTGTGACTCACACCACAGCTTTGTAATTATATTCAGGTCTGGGGACTGAGATGGCCATTCCAGAACGTTCTTGTCGTACTTGTTCCTCTGGAAGAATGCCGTAGTAGACTTTGAGCAGTGTTTAGGGTCGTTGTCTTGTTGAAAGACCCAGCCCCAGCGCAACTTCAGCTTTGTCACTGTACCCTGGACACTGGTCTCCAGAATCTGCTGATATTGAGTGGAATCCATGCGTCCCTCTGCTTTGTCAAAATTCCCAGTCCCTGCACTGGCCACACAGCCCCACAGCATGATGGAACCACCACCATGTTTTACTGTAGGTCGCAGGTGTTTTCCTTGGAATGCTGTGTTCTTCTTCCTCCATGCAGAACTTCCCTTGTTATGCCCAAACAACTCAATTTTGATCAGTCCACAGCACCTTATTCCAAAATGAAGCTGGCTTGTCCAGATGTGCTTTAACATACCTCTGTTTGTGCTGTGGGCGGAGAAAAGACTTCCTCAGCATCACCCTCACATACAGCATCTCCTTGAGTAAAGTGCGTCGACTGGTTGAACGATGCACAGTGACTCCGTGTGCAGCAAGATGATGTTGTAGGTCTTTGGTGCTGGTCTGTGGGTCGACCCTGACTGTTCTCATCAGTCGTCGCTTCTGTTTATTTGAGATTTTTCTTGGTCTGCCACTTCGAGCCTTAACTTGAACTGTGCCTGTGGTCCAGAGAATATTCAAAGAGGAGGGAAACTTACAGTTGCCCTGCTTAAATACTCTCACTCATAATTGGATTCACCTGTGTATGAAGATCAGGGGTCACTGAGCTCACCAAGCCAATTTGAGTTCCAAAAATTTGTTCTAAAGGTTTTGAACTCCAGAAAATTAAAACAGTGCCCAAATTTATGCACCTTTTGTTTAAACAATTACTGCACACTTTCTGTAAATCCTATAAAACTTTGTTTCATTTCTCAAATATGACTGTATGTCTCCTCTATAATATATTTAGCTGAAAGGTTAATACAGGAAAACCATGAAGATTAACAAGGCTGCCCAAACTTACGCATCCTACTGTAGACTAGTATACTAGAGCAGTATAATAGATAATAGTGTTAACTGACACACTATCGAAGGCTGATCATCATGGGGGAAGTTAAATACATATTATTGTACAGTTTAAGCAGAAATTATTTGCCTTTTTTATGATTATCGTGATAAGTGCTTGTCAGGACTGATAACAATAAGTCTGCAGCATTTTTGCACTACAGCCCACATTCACCCATTTCCACACTCATTCACACAGCACTTCCTGATTCATGAAGTTTTATATACTTCAGTATGCACTACTTTTTCTCTGTCACACCTGTTGGAAAAACACTTTGAAAGGAATCAAGCCTCCGACTCGTCAGCTTTCTGAGACACCAGACTGACACATGCACACCAACAGACACTTGGCCGATACCTTTATAGTTCCTTTACTTTCCTGCATAATTGTATTCATCATTAATAACTTACATTTAACACGTATTGTCCATAACTGACATAGTCCATCCCCTCTGTTGTTTTCTAACATGTCATAGTTGTATAATATCTTATTTGCTTCAGTTTCACATAACACAAAACATTGGCACTTGTAAAGCACAACAGCACATGTTGTTAGAGTCTTCACCAGGCAGTAATTTAACAGTTGATAGAGGATGCTTCATAGACATGTTATAATTTTTAAAGACAAAATTATGCATGTAACAATTTATGCATACAGTATCTGAAACAAAGAGTCATACGCATGTTCTATTTCAGACAGCTTAATAATGTAGATTGTAACTGTAAAGGTTAGATGGTAAGTAATAATAGTTTCAAGGGAAAAAAAACAAACCAAGAATTTTTAAATGTTGGCACTTCATTAAGTAACATTTCTGAGTGGGCTGTTACATAACAGTACACTTAACACATAAAACAGTGATGAAAGTCTTCAGCATTGCATATACAGAATATGGGAACTGAAAAGATGTGCTTACTAACAACAACTCTAACTGATACAGACACTCTGACACCATCCTGAGAGCCTCCCATTTCCTGGCTGTGCACACTGCTGATTACTGTTAGGAAAGCCTACACACACTGACACACACGTTCATATACAATATGAGCCACGTGGCCATTAGACACAAAGTACGACGGAAGTAAGATCAGTGTGTCGTCTGTTACAATAAATACTGAGAGGCCTCTATTCCTCAGTTCTCCCTGTTATTCTTCTTTAGGTGCAGAAAACAGTAGGGCGGGAAGTAAGACACAATGCTTTTCCTGTGACACCAAGGACCCTGAACATTGTGATCACTACATCCGATACCGAGGATGCACTTATGTTTGCCTTTCTACTCCTTCCTCACTAGATGTTGTTTCTTAACAGGACGTCGCATGCAAAAGAAAAGGAAAGAAGAAAAGTGAAACAGCGAGAAGTACACAAAGCATTTGTTTACACACTCCAAAAGTCAGTTACTGAAGCTTTATTTAGGTGATAAGGTATATTTCAGAAGGGCTCACCTGAAGCTTAAATGTTTTCCATCAGTTGTAGACCATCTAATTAATCCTCAAAGACCTTTTTGGAACCTAAATAACAGAATTAAAATCTATTCTCATCTGCTATTAGGTCTAAACATACACCATAGTTGTTCACACTTGCATGGGTCCCATGCAGCAAAATGTTTTGCAATACCTTCAATCAGGCAATTACATAAATTCAGATTCACTGTTATTTAGTATCTAACAAAGACATATAAGTAAAAAAAAACACCTCCCTAGGAATTGCTACAGTCTAACCCATCCCTTACATTGCACAACCATTAATAGGTTAAATAAAATAATAATAAATGTAGATTAGAGAAACTTAAATCAGTGACGACAGAGAAACGTTTGACTTGTGTTGGCTAAAACTGCCTGAGTCATGAATGAGACCGAGGTCTATTTGACTGTGAATCGAACGAAACAGAGAAGACAACTTTGCATAACATCGAGCTATTTGTGGGGAAACAAAAAATATACTTAAGTCTGCAATACAAGTCTCTAAAAACTGTAAATCACGTATTCATTTAAATGGTGCTTGTTGAACTGGAGTAGAAAAGAAGTGCTGCATATTTCTGCTTCTGATGACATGCACCGCTGCACGTGCATTGATGAAATCAAGGCATGGATGTTTAATCACTTTTTGCACGTTAATCAAGAAAAGACTGATGTCATGTCATTTGGACCTGATGATGCCCCAAAGGTGCAGGGTGACTTTGGACAGTGGACAGTGATTTTAAACTCAATACGCACATTAGTTCAGTGGCTTTCTTCGCTTGAGGCAGCTGGTCAAGATTAAGATTAAGTTCCTCAATGTCACTTTGAGATTTTAATCACGACACATCTGGACTACTGCAGTGCACGTGATGTTGGGGTTAGCCAGAAGTTACTTGCTTGATTGCAGTTAGTCCAAAATGCTGCTGCTCAGCTTTATTTGGTCCAACAAAACAAGAACACATTATTCTGATTTTAGTGTCACTTCATTGGCTCCCAGTTCATTTTCACGTTACTTTTAAAATTCCTGTCTTCATTTTTAAACGTCTTCATGATCTTGCACCAAAGTGTCAGTCTGAGCGTGACTGGTGACCGTGCTTTTTAAGTCGCGGCCCTACAATTGTAGAACGAGATGCCCTCACACATCAGCCAGATATATCCCTTTTTAAATTTTAATTTTCTCATTGGCTTTTAACTCAGTTTGAGCTCTTAGATTTTATTGTTTTTATTGTTTTCCTTTTTAGTTTTATATCTGTTTTTGTTACATGTTCTGCTGTTTTCTTTGCCAACTGCGTTGTTTTTAAAGTGCTTGATAAATACAATTGAGTTCAGTTAATTGGACACATGTAAGTGTGCAAACCACAAAAAATACTTTTCTTTTTTTTTTTTTTTACAATTCCTATAATACCTTGCTGGTTAAGCATGCTACTCTAATGCAAACCAATATAAAATTCCTTAACAACAAAATGTAGAATGGTAACGATGGGATTACAAACTCTCAAACCAGTATCGTAGGTCTTACATCAAATATTAGTATTTGTCAAAGCAATTCTTTTACCAAAAATACATTTAAACTCCAACAAATAACTTAGTTCATTGCTTCTTTTTTCTCTGTTTCTAAGATGTTTTTTGGTTGTTTTTTTTTTTTTTTAATGGAATCTAATTAATTACCTTCTGGATCCACTGTCTTTACATAAATAGTTTTTCTACGTGTTTCTCTTTAGAACAATGCACCAATCAGGTTATTAGAAGAGCAAGTAAGAGGTAAAGACACGGGCATAGTGAATGTCCTTAAAAGAAAATGTGATTTAGTCAAAAGGAAGATTTTCAGTACCGTTAGGTGGGCTTGGTTTGTTTTTTCATTCATATGCTGATATCTTTTACTCCAAATGGAGTTATAATAGTTTATAAAACTTAAATAGTGCATCTTAAATAAATCTTTGCTCATTCTCATTGTTTCCTTTAATATCCTGAAGGAATTGAAGATAACTGAAACAGATTTAACATTAATCCCACTATAACGTTGTTGTTGCAGTGTTTTTGTGGACACTGTACTGTTACACATAATCTAAAAGTGGACATGATCCCTCACTTAATATTTCAGGATTGTGTTATAGTTTTATTTTTCATATTATCATTATTATTATTGTTGTTTGTTATTGTATAGTTTTAAGGCCTTCACAAACTGTGAGATGTAGGTGAATGTTTCTTCAATTTGTCAGCCACAAATAAAAGGAAATACCAGAGTAATTTGTGTGGATCTTTCCTTAAATCCCAGTTCCTAGAAGGATACTCGTTAGTGAGAAGGAGGATTTCATGAAGGCTGATTATTCATAAAATATTAAGATTACATTGAAATTCCTTTTTTTCCCAGATACCCTCCTCTTACCAAACATGAAGACAGACAACCTCTGCAGTCACATTGTTCACTTCCTATACTTGCACAGGTGGTCAGTGCTGTTGTTCCAAGACCTGCAAACACAAACGAATGAAAAGCAAAAGCAAGACATTCATTGTAGGACTCTTAAATTGTACTTAAAAGTGGCAGTAAGAGCAACCTGGCTCTCCAAAGCCACTTTCACATGGAAATTGTAGGATAAATATGCCCTAGGAATTTTCTCTTTATTCTGCCTCCACTCTCCGCCGGTGCATTCACAATGACCCCAAGAAGGTGCCATATTGTGTTCCCAGCGCGTGCGTTCACAATGCATCAGGGGATTCTGAGATATGACGACAGTTCTTTTCCTCGATTTTGCACAAGTCCCTGGCCTGCGTGTTGCCATTGCTGATGCTGAGTTCCCACAGGTGCAGGAGGTAGATACCAGTCCGCTTTCAGCACGTGATGGTTTTTCCAGGTGCTGAGCGTGGCAACAGGGCTCACTGAGTAGATTGTGCCCCAAGGAGAGTGACAATGCTCATAAAACGTACAGTACGCCTAGTCTCTTTCCGACCCCTGCAGGTACAAACAGGTTGGTATTTATTTTCCAGCAGCTTTGCAGTTGTTTGTCATTTGGTCAGTGAAAGCTGACACTTCAGTGTCAGTATCTGCTATAGACAGGCCAATGTCAGTGGAGTTCACAACAAAGTGATGGTCCATGCAAAAGAAAGGAATTATAAGAACTATAAGAAAGAAACATATATATATATATATATATATATATATATATATATATATATATATATATATATATATATATATATATATATATATATATATTTGTTTGTCACCAGCCTATCATGGTGGTCCCCCCATCACCACCTTGGTTGTTTTCTAAATAATAAACAACTTCATTCACTGAAGGAGTCATTACACCCATGAACGATCTCTGAAAGGCCGCCCAACAAACAAAGTCAGTACATGAAAGTGACAACTGGACACAAGGCGAGAAGTGTGTGTGTGTGTGTGTGTGTGTGTGTGTGTGTGTGTGTGTGTGTGTGTGTGTGTGTGTGTGTGTGTGTGTGTGTGTGTGTGTGTGTGTGTGTGTGTGTGTGTGGTGGGACGGGCGCCTGCATTTGAACTGTTTCTATTCACTCTGGCTAGGGGTCTTGTGGTCTTATTTTTATTTTTTTATTTTTTTAAGTGACCAGAACAGCCAAATGACCTTTGCCAGACATGGCCATCAGTGCTGCTTTGATATTCCTCTTCTGTGTCTTTATTTAATTTTTTCTTTCTTTTCTAGTTGTAAAATATGTGTAATCGTTGCATTATTAGTTTTGATTTATTTATTTCATTTAATCCTTTTATATTTCTCTGTAAATATGGTTGGATATCAAGTGCTAACATTCAGTGATACTTGACTGGAGATTTGACTCTCTGGCTGCGTCTAATGTGAAAGATGAAACTCTCTACAGCTGTGTTTTGTGAAAAGTTGTTAAACGTTGCTCCCTGCTCTCTCCGGTATCAGAGAACTTTTAAAGCATCGACGGCATCATCCTGTATGTGGGCAGTATTGACAGGCATGGTCGCCCCTACAAACCGAAACAGCATCTGTAGCACATCATAAATGTTCTGTTTTCAAGCGTTGATCTCGCTAGAGTAATGTCTCACAAGAAAACCTAATGGTTTTCACGTCAAAACATTTGTCATAGTTACACCTGACATCCACACAACTCTAGTAATTCAGCTGTTTAGAAACCTAAAAATGTTTTAACATTTATTTTGTGGTGTATGTGGATGGATGAAACAAAATCCATCTGGAAAAGATTATATTTGTGCAGATTTGCATCATAATTTGCTCTTCTGGGTCACAAAGTGTCTTTAACTTATTAACTAAGTGTATGTGAATATAACCAGACAATTAAACAAAAAAACTCTTTAACGACAGTGTAAACACCAAATAAAACTGCAATTGCTACTGATTTTGTTGTCTTTTTTCTTAGCTGTTATGCAGTCAAAATCTGCTTTTAATATCATTTTGAGGGAGAAAAGTCATGATGAGCTATTGACGATCTGAAGCAAAAGTTAGTATAACTTTTTTATAAAGTTATTTCCAATGATGTTTTTAACCTGTTTTCACTTTTTCATACGTGTCCCATGAGACTGAATATCTGCCTGATATGTGTTTTTGGTGATGTAATGTGGACAGCAATCTTTTTCAACACAGAGCTGAATACTAGTGTGGATGTGGATTGGTTCGGTTATGAAATGTTATTTTAGGATGAACACATACAAGTGTGGATGTGGATTGGTTCGGTTATGAAATGTTATTTTAGGATGAACACATACTAGTGTGGATGTGGCCTGCACCACTGATCTAGTCATGACTAGACTTAGGCAAGATCACAACTAACAAGTGTAGAATTGCTAAAAAAAAATTTAAAAAAAAAGGAAAAAAACAGGAAGGTGCATATTTCAGCTGTGTGATTCTGTGCTTTTAAAAATGTAAAATACTAAATATTATCTACTCGATAAACAATACAATGATAGAATACTTTATTACAGGCAACAGTGTAATCCATCAACCCTCCCTTTTATAAAACAAGGCCAGGTTGGTTTGTTTTTTTTGCATGCACACTTGGAAGTTACCGATTTAGTTGAGTTGATACAAAAAAAAACAGTAAAAAAAAGAAAGAAAAGAAAAAGAAAATTTTATACGCTTGATTGAGAAGACTCCATCTGTATCAAAAAAGAGTTGGAAGGTGAGGCGGGTATGCCCAAGACCATTTTGTCTTAAGGAAATCTTGTTCTTGACATTGTTGTGTTTCAGTATCTCTTGAGTTGTTTTGTTTTTGTTTCGTTTTTTGTTTTTGTTTTTGTTTTTGTTTTTGTTTTTGTTTTTGTTTTTGTTTGTTTTTGTTTTTTGGTTTGTGTTTTTTTTGTTTTCTTTTGTTTTCTTTTGTAATAAAACTGTCTGATCAAATAAAAATTGGTTTAATTGTGAGCTTTGGAAAAAATTCTAAATTCCAAGTTGACAATACCGGGGCTGTGTTAATACTGACCAGAACCGTAAACCTTGCATGTTACCAGTTCTCAAAGGTCAGCTGCATTGTTTCAGTAACGGGTCTCCATAAAGACTTTGGCAGGGAGCTCAGGCCTTACTAGAAGTGACTGGAGCTGAGGACAAAGAAAAACGTCTTAACACTATCTGCTGCTCAGATTTGCCTGGCATAAGGTCTGCGATGGCTTTGGGGAGCAACCTTTTGGGAGAAAACCTTGATAAAACATAAGAATACATATCCAGGGAATAGGTTATTGCATGTTGCTACAGAAAAGTAGAATTGTTGAGTATTAATTCCAGAAAATGTTTCTGTAATTGCCATGCTTTGCCATACAGTGCAATATTCTAGATTTTCCACAAAACCTAATCTTTCCAAGAAGTTAGGAAGTTTCTTAGTTTTTTTTTTTGTTTTGGTTTTTTTTTGCGGGTGGGGGGGTGTCATAATTCAAAAGTAAACTTTTACTCTTTTACAACACTGCTGCTTTAACAAGATAACAGACAGAGAAAAGATTCAAGATTAAAAATAAGTCACGCCAGCAGCGTATTTTCGCATCAGACTGTTCAACCATCTGGACCATGTCTCCCTGACACTAATGTGGAAATACTAGTTTAACTGAATCATCATGTGATTCCTGCCAGATGATCAGTTTAGATAGAGAAATATTCACAATGAAGTCGAACACTGAGAGCAGCTGTCTGCTCTGTGAACATGTTTACCTTAACTGATATGTCAGTTAGACCTGAGGAGCATTACTCCTCCCAACTAAAAACACCACTTCCTCAATTGCAAATTGACTAGAGTCTGTGCGAGAGAGTGTATGTGCCTCAGGTTTGTCCGTATTGTCGTGTGTGTGTGTGTGTGTGTGTGTGTGTGTGTGTGTGTGTGTGTGTGTGTGTGTGTGTGTGTGTGTGTGTGTGTGTGTGTGTGTGTGTGAGATGGAGTCCTCTCACTGCCCTCTCACGTTGACAGAGCAATGAGTTGTTTGAAAACAAGGATTTAAAAAGATAAGATTTATTCTCCCTGCAGGTATGATCCCCTAATATTCTTTTCTTACAGCTAATCATTAAAACAGCTCCTTCACCCCACACTCAGCCCAAAAACAGGAACCACTCAGCATTAAACTGAATAATCAATGATTACATTGCTACTAAAGGTTTCTGCAACTGCAGCATCGTATGGCTACGGCCGCATCCACTTGAAAAGACTCAACATCTTATCTTAATCCAAGTACAAGACATCTGCTGATCATGGCAAACATTGTGTCTGTAATTATTGATCAGGAAGTGAAAACAGGAGTTTTTCCTGCTCTCCTTTACAGAAAGACTTGTGACAGGGGAGCGAACAGAGCCGGTCCCACAGCCAGGCACCGCAGCCCCACAGAGAGTCACTTTTAAAAATAACTCTGTGCAGATTCCACGCAACATCACTTCATCCATGTAACCAGATGTGACCAGATATGAAATGGAGGATCATGACATGGACAATAAGACGTTCAGCAGTTTGGAAATACAAGAAGTTGTATTAAAGAATCCCACAAAGGACAAGATATGGAAGCAAAAAAAAAAAAAGTATAAACTTACTGATGTAAGATTAAAGTATTCACAACATAAGGCAGAGTCCCCGAGATCACAGTACTCTGGCACTGACTTTCCCTGGAGGATTTCCTTTGCATTTGTTTACAATTTATTTCTCTGTCCCAAGACTAAAGCTCTGTGTCTCTGGCTTGTCTCTTGAGGGAGGCTGCAATAACCTTTCATCAAAAATCGGTTTGAAATGTTTGCTTCCTTGCTGCGATCCTCCTCCTTGCTGTACGTCCAAAACTGATGAGCCTTTACATTTTTTCTTTTAATTCTGGCATGTCAATATGCGGTAACTGGGTGGCAAGATATTATGTCCGGATGAAACAAGCAGACTCTGGATGCTCTAAAGACTAAAATCACTGTGAGATGTCAAATATTCCTCAGTCATTATTTAATTTATTAGTTGTTTTATGCACCACAGTGGCTGGTAGGTTAAGCAAACTGACCGATCACGCCACGAAATAACTGGCAGGTGGAGGATGCAAATTTCCAACTCTGTTATGGCTCTCGAAAGCATTATTAGCCAGGTTTGGATCATGAGGGCAGGGTTTGCTTTGTTTTCAACACTGGCCGACACTTTTCCCTTTATACTGTACATTAAAAATAATCGACAGACACAAGCATACTAGACCACTGGGTCAAAAAATGTTCTTAAATGAAAGTTATTTTAAAATTCAATTCAATTTTAATTATATAGCGTCTATTACAACACAAGTTGTCTCTAGGGGCTTTCCAGAGACCCAGAACATGACCCCCGAGCAAATATTACATAAACAACGGCAGCCAAGCAGTGGCAGAGAAAACTCCCTTTCAGAGGGAAGAAACCTGGATCAGGACCTGGATCATAAGGGGGGACCCTCCTGCCGAAGTCCAGCTGGGTAGAACAGGAAGTAGAGAGAGAATAGAGACACAGACACACTGTCAAAGGTACAAGACAGGCTACATTAGTATAATTATCCATCTGCAGCAGAACTAAGACTTCCATGTATATATGGGTGATAGATGGATAGTTGGTGATCCACAGAGACGAGGACTGGAGGTCAGGATGTCAGCAGGTATCCAACAGAGACGTCTATATAAAATCTCACTACACTCCTAATTGTATCATAATGGGAAGTTCAAAAGTTCAAATCCTCTTGCCCTCTCACACCTGCACAGTTGGTCAATCACGGGGTCAAATGGACGAGCATTTATGGACCAGCAGATGTATGTTTTTGATGGCTGCCAAACTGTATACAGCACATTACATAGGGTCATTTTATTTGAGTGTAGTTGCAGGTATGGAGCCGACACCTCAGCTGTTGTTTGATAGGGACAAGTCAACAACTGTCACATCACTCAGACATCTGTTAATGTCTCACTGTCTCTGCTCTCATGACCCTTGACCCACTCAACACAGCTACCCTGTAGATAACCTCTGACACATCCATCTTGTAGTACCGCTTGACTCAGGTCAGTTCTGGTCCCTACGGGCCAACAGCCCAAATGTAGTTCTAAAGACACTGATAACAAACAGTTAACAAGTCCAACATTCACAACCACTTTCCTGATGACAGATGGTTTCAGATGATGTGTTTTATCTTTCTCACATTTCAGCAGAGAATTTTTTTTTTTTTTTACTTTATAAGGGAGCAAGTAGAGGCCCAACTGGAGGAGAATCAACCGTTGCAGGAAGGTCTTCTCATGTGCATGAACAGTAGGGGTCCACGTGGAAGGCGCTGGGGGCTGGGAATGCACTTTTTATTTTATAGAGCCTTTGTGGAAATGGGGTTTGTGTTTATATCTGCTCCTGTTTTATTTTGAAAGCCTGTGTCCTTCCTTTTAGCTCTGTTTTGACTTGCCTTGTTCCCACCCTGATTGTTTGCACCTGTGTCTCCTCGGCCTTGTGATGCATCTTGTCTAGTCTGCCCTTCCTCCCTGCTGGTCTGTACTGTTTTTGTCCTGACTGTTTCTTCCTGTGTCCCTAGCGGACTGTTTGCTCCTTGGTTATAGTCTGTTCTGGGTTCTGTTTAGTTTGGGCTTTTTGTGTGAACCTTTCGGAGTCCTGGCTATGCAATGCTTTTAGTTAAATAAATACCTTTGTTTGGAACTCCTGCCACCTCAGTCTCCTACATCTGGGTCCTCCATCCCCAAGTCATGACATCGGGGAGGTCGGTGTGTCCATTGAACAGTGTTTTTTCTTTGTATAAGTGTCACTCTGCTTGTTCTCTCATTGTATTTCCATAACTCTCCATATCTCGTCTTACTAGTTTTCTTTTCAAACCAATAAAAAAGATCTCAACTTTGAAGATCTTTAGTCTTTAACAAATTATTGCTGCTGCCGCTGTTGAAAAAAGAGCATGAAGACAGATCATTCAAATGATTATTTAGATGCATCTGTCAAATAAAAAAATAAAAAAAATCATCATATACATGGAACTCTTAGTTCTGCTGCTGACGGATAGTTATACTTACGTATTTTGCCTATTGTAGATTTGACGGTGTGTCTGTGTCTTTCCTCTCCTCCTCTCTCTGTTCTTCATTCTCTGTTTCTGATCTCCCTTTTCCTGCTCTACCTGGCTGGTCTTCAGCAGGAGGGCCCCCTCTTGTTTTATTTTTCTGAAAAATGTAATAAGTTTTTACTGATCCATTATAGTTAAACTGAATTAATGACATATTTGTCAGCTCACTTTCATTCCACACTACTTTGAACCATGTATTGTGTTGTAAGGCAGCTTTTCCTATTTGATGTCAGTGTGGTGAGTCAATATACATGTAGATATGATTTATTTTTATGCCATAATTTGCACTTTTGAATTGGGGAGTAATTAAATTCTTTGTCAGCACCGTAAGGTGTCCAGAAAACAAAACGAAATGGACCATTTTATGGGCTTTTGTGGTCCATGTAGCTGTCTGACATAAACAGCATGTAAAAATCTATAATGAATCTGTGGCTCTTTTTTACAATGATTTGCTTTCTGCCACCTGTCAAACAAAACATGTTTGTGCCTTAATGGCTACAGATCCATCAATCTGTCATCTCTACTTTGTAGATGTATTCTGCATTAGAAGTCATACAGGCTTCACCGTCGAATACCTAGCACAATTTCTCAAAAGTTACTTTAACTTCAGCCTCCAAGTTATTTATAACGGGGGAGTATACACCCCCATAAATAAAATACAAAAAGGTTTGTGCCTTGAGGTTTACAGATCCATGCATACATAAATAACTGCAAACTTTAATAAACTAAAGCAAAGTTAAAGAAGAGTACATCAAAGTTCCTCCACATTGATGTGAAAGACCAGCATTATACAGAAAAAACACATTATTACTAATAAATGTAGTGCTACAAGCTGTGCTTAGTTTTTCCACACATGGGGAAAGTATTTTGACTTTTGTCCGATAAGTAATAACAAAGTTGAATATGTCTAACATTTTATTCATCTGAGGTTTTAGTTACATATGTACTTTTTTCAGACCTAGTAAGGGCAGGGCAAATCTTTTATTATGTCCTGAAAATTGATAATTGATAAGGTTTTACCCACATTTAAGTAAAGGTTTTTACCCTTTTGTTACATCTCAAACTCTAATTTTCTGTCTGCCAATCTGAATAATTAGAAGGAACTTTATTTACAGTAAATCTGAACTGACAAAATTGATATATCAGCCAGATCAAGATAAACAGAGTTTTTGGGAAATGAAGTTGAAAATTGGAAACTGTTGCAAAAGATGCAACAGTGCCAGAAAAAACAGAGGAAACCATTTAACATATTTATTCAGTTTTTCCTGAATCGTGGACATCAACATCATCAAAGGATTTCAACTGCAAGATTATGAATCATAAATTTGTCAATGTTGAGTTGTTTCACAGCAAAAATGGAAAAAAACATGGATATCAGCTGCATATCTGTGTAATAATGTGTGGAACTGAGCAGTTAAATATTACTTAATATATTTTCACTACAATGGACAGAAACATTTGGCATCTATTTCAATATGAATATTTGTACTCATAAAAGATAAAAATCACTGCTGCTTTAACTATTTGAACTTCCGGGATTACATTTTAACAGACATGCACAGACAACTCAGCCTGCTTTTGACATAGCACTTCTACATTCAGAGCACATGTTCACTTCTTTTCATTATGGTATTCTCTTATCAGGCGAATGAGTTTTAAACTGATTGAGACTTAACATGTTTGCAATACATATCTACTGCAAATACGGGCAGATCCTGGCACAACCCTGGCACAATCCAGGATTTATAGAGCTTTCCATATTAAAACTAAAAGGGAGTGTATCTGCAACAGCACATGTGAATGTGACGATGACTCAAACTTAGAGCATGTGACTTACAAATATGTAAAGCAGTCGTAATGACTGCACTGTTGAAACTAAAAAGAGACAAAGACGTTGAAACCGATGACAGCAAGTGGAGACCTTCAGTGTTATCACGTTTTAGTTGGAGTCCCACCTCAGTTAAGCAGAAATTCTTTATCAGCTCTAAGCTTATCCAGCTGGGCAGGGACAATGTGTGGCAGTCACCACAGATAACACACAGCCTCAACAGTTAGTTCAGAGGTGTGGTAATGAATAGAGAGATTTTGTTAAGCATGAAACTGAGGTCTGTTGCAGCCCTGCAAGGATAGTTTACATACTAACACAGGTGGCAGCACCAGTCTGCGATAAAGCTTTGATGCCAGTTATTGAGCCATGTGCTGCTTTCTTGGATGAATGAAACATCGGTTTTATCATCAGCGCTTTGAATGTCCGTTGAGTTTGGTCATGGGTGCATTTTGTTTGAGTGAGTGGCGACGGCAGCATTGTGAGTTCCTGTAAACTCATTCATCTGATTAGAGGTTAGAGAAGTGAGTTCCTGTGAACTCACTGATTAATGGAAAAAGTCACGGCGTTTGGATAGGCTATCAGTAAAAAAATACATGGCTTTAAAAAAACATTGTTGTTTATATATACAACCACTAGCAGCATTCAAGACTCCAATAGAATCAAAAAAAACTATTTCAAAAACATGAAATTTATACCAAACTTATATCTAGGCTCTAATTGATTTACAGAAGGGTAAGTGATCAATTTCTGCCTAAAAGAGAGATAACTTTCACAGCATTTAACACAAATGCTTTTCTCCCACCTTTGACTCCTTGAATTCAGCTACAGTCAAAATGTAACCACAAAACTACTGAACATGCTTCAGATTAACAAAAAGAATATTGTTGGAAAACCAGCCGGCTGCTTTCACCTGGAGTAAAACTTGGGAGGGCATTAAAGAAACATTAGGCACAGTTAGACATGTCCAAACATTTGATAGAAAAAAAAAAGTTATTTGCATCCTTAAATTTGAATATATGGGAATAAATGTGTGAAAATGTTCAAAGCTGTGGTTCACTCTCTGTCTATGTGTCTCTGTCTCTTTCTGTGTGTGTGTGTGTATATATATATATATATATATATATATATATATATATATATATATATATATATATATATATATATATATATATATATATATATATATATATATATATACACACACACACACGCACACACGTTTCCTTCATAATTTATGACCAATGGCAGAGAGAGAAAGTGAGACAGTCGTGAGGAACTTTCCTGAATGGCCCGAAGGCTCCACCCACTCTCAGTTCTGATTGGCTGAACTCCCAGCAAATGAGTGGCCACCACTCGGTTCCATTCATGAAAAGGCAGCCTGAGGGAAGATTGAAAGAAAGCAGGAAGTACATGTGTGTGCTGCTGAGTGCGGGTTTCCCTGTGTGTTTCACTTAGCAGAGCTACCATCTCGTTCCAGGTCCACTCAGAACCTAACAAAAGGACTGTTCTGTGTCTGACGACACGGCATTTTGACATTATCTTTGGTCTCTTATTTTCAGTTGTCAAGTAGAAACAAATGCAACTAGTTAGACTCTGAGGGTTTTTCTTTTGCTTTGTTTGTTTTAAGTTTGGTAACTGTCACCATTTCTTTCTTTTAAAAAACATCCCATTTATGCTGCTGCCATTCCGTTGATGAGTTGCAGGTTATCGTTTGTGTAAAGGGACTTTGCAAGCCTTAAAGTTATATTAACTTTATCCTGAAAATCCACCCAGTAAGAACCTCCAGGTGTTATTTTCAGCACCAAACAGATTCCAGGAGGACATTACTCTAAATAGGCACCTTAGTTTCCATCTTCAAACGCCCTAATTTTATCAGTCAGCCATCCTGCACTGCTTTAGACTCTAAATTCAGCATGAACCAAGAAGATTTACAAAGTCTCAGTGAATTGCCCTTCCAGGCAAATTATGTTATATTACAGGCTGGATTTTATCCACTGTTTTCCATCCAGGATTTAAAACCCCTTGACTACCAGAGCCCCCCGTACAGGGGGCAGATGTCACCAGAGACGAGGCCAGAAGCCTGAGAACAGGCTGCTGGCTACTGGATGTAAAGGCTTTTAAATCAATGTTTCATTAAGGTGCATCATTTTATCACTAATTTACACCTTTCCTACGATCCAGTCTGATGGATTTACATTGAATTTGGACCTGGGACTTTGTTAACGTTGGCTCTTCACTAATGCTGGTTCATTTTCAAGCACTTAACATGAAATACACCTTAATTCTATCTATCTCAACTTTTTTGTATTTAAATATATTTGCAATTTGAAATAATATGAAAATGACTCTAATTATAAAAAAAAAACTTAATTGAGGATGTAAGTGCCGAAGGACACAAGCTGGGGAACGTATTAGGAATTTTTCATTTCAAAACAGAAAAAATTAAACTGTGTCAATTAAAAAAGTTGGAAAAAACAGTTTAAAGGTTAAAAGTTATCCTCAAAAAATGCTTCCATGATTTTACTCTATGATATATAAAATATATTTAGAAAAAATAAAGTATATCATTTTTAACACATGTGTTTTGCACAGTACTGCGTCCACTAGAAGCTGTGAGGAATGTTGAATAGCATTACAGCTCTCTTCACCTTTATCTGCTACTGAAATAATAATAATGACATAAAGTGATTGCCTTATCTCTCCAGCACAATCCTTTTTCACTGATTGCATGTTTATTATTATTATCTGTAGCTGTTTTGTCTGTTTATACAGATGCTTTTATATGCCTCTTTTCCTTTCTTTTCTTTTCTGCAATTTCCATTCTAGTGCGGGGCGTCTCTCATGACCATCCGGTCATGCCCCCACCCCCCCGCCCCCGCCGCCGCCTCACTCTAGGCAAAGGATTTGTGTGTGTGTGTGTGTGTGTATTCGTGTGTAAGCTCCTACAACTCCAGGATGGTTTGCTCTAAACAATGTGTTATTGGTTTTGAGCCAGAAGTGACTCATTGTTTCAGTCTCAGAGGCTGAAAGAGGGGCCTTCTTCTGGACAGTTTGAGGATGTGGGATTGGTAGGCTAACCAGATAATGAGACAAGGCAGGAGAAGAGAAACATGTGAGCCCCTCTCAGACATGCACTGCCTTTTATTAATCTGCTGGCAACTGAATGTTTAAATGACCCCATGCTTAGAAAATATGTTTCTAGGTTGAACCTACAAAAAAATGCATCACTTTCAGGAGGCACTGCCGTCACAGTGCAGGCGCAGACACAACAGCAGATTTTCACTGTTCAGACGAATCTGACAGATTGAGCGATTAAATGAGTAAAGAACAGCCCTCCTGCTTTGTTTCACTCTTTTGGTATTTTTACACGTACTCCTCATAAAACTACAAGCTCAGGATGACCACTAGCTCTCTTTGCATCTCCGGCACTCACGTGTTTGGAGTGTCAAAGGTTTAGCTGTTCCTCTGTCTCTTTTACTGACTGCAACATGCATGAAATAGTCTTTTGACGGGTTTGGAGACAAGGATCTCTAAACTGGAAGTATGACTTTACAAAACCAACCCTGCCAGCCCTCTTTTATGGCTTTCACACACAAAACCTTTTTTTCACAGCAGAAGGAGACAATCCTACCATTCAGACAGACCATTTAACGTTTATTTAAATATCACTAAATATGCAGAAACTACCATTTGGACTCACAGCACTGCAGAACTGTGACCAGTTTGGATCAGGAACCGGTCCACAAGTCCTGATTGATAAGGAACGGTAAATATCCAAATATGTCCAACTCTTTCCATGCTATCAACAGACACTGAAGAATTCATAAAAAACTCTAACTCACTTCTACTTAAAAAATGATGATCACTGATGATGTGATTTTATTTTTTGCTTAAACTGGTTTCAATTTATTAATCAACTACTTACCCCTTTTATAGTAGATGATTGCATCGACGTCACTAATCTGCAGAGAAATTCTTTTTTTCTATCTTTCGCATCTGCAGCCAAATGTTTCTTGTTTTTATTGTCATTTCCTTTTAACTGTCTTTCCAGACTGTTTTATGCTCATAAGTAAGTGATCCGATTAAGTTAGTGCAGTGGTTATTTACGTGTGATATGACTTTTGTTGTATATTTAGGTTATTGCACCATACAGTCAAAACTATGCTGTGCTCACACATGTTAGACATTCAGACTGATCATCTTGTTGCCAGATCAGTTGATTCCACCTCTGGATGAAAGATGAGTTATTTTGCCAGTGCAGGTCTAACTAGTTTAGCCAATATCCAGTAACAGTCTCCAAACTGTGAACAAGAATCTGCGCTGTCGGGTGATTCTCCAGAGGAGATGCAGTTCAACACCAAACCCAGTGGTTCACATGGAACCAGTCCACGTTTTCATTTTCATCACTCATTAATATGCCAACTTTTAAACAAATCTCAGCAAATGGCAGCTCTGACACAAAAATGTGACATTATAGACGCCGGTAAACGTAATTCAAGATGTTATTGGGGACAGTGCAGGTAATAATAAAAAATTATTTCATCTGGTCTTTTTTAATCACATCTTCATCTATGAGAATCCACCTATGTCCGATGATTCATACATCTCAGTCCAAAAGAGACATCTTTGACGTGCTGCTTCCATCTTTAATTTCCAGCATCAGACAGGTCTCTCCGTGTTTCAGTGACATCATAGCCCTCTCAACTCTGGGAAGTGGAAGTCCCAGCTTCATCCATGGCTGGAACATTGGTTCGTGTCAAAGATGCACAGACTCAATTCACTCAATTCCTGCTTTCTTTCAACTCAATTCATCCACCCATCCATATCCTATACCCGGTTTAAATCTTTTGCAGGGTCAGGGGGGTCTGCTGGAGTCTACCCCAGCTCATTAGAGGCGAGAAGCAGGGGTCCACCCTGGACAGGTCGCCAGTGGGTCGCCAGTGTATCACTCAGCTGTCACAATACAAGTTGTTTCTAGGCAGTTTCCAGAGACCCAGAACATGACCCCCGAGTAATTACATAAACAACGGCAGGTAAAACCTCCCCTACTGGGAGAAAAACCTTACTCTGAATGATCTACTCATCCTCTTTATATTGAAGCTAAGTCACACCTCACAAATAGAAATCTTGACCAGAAGAAGCCAATCACCATTTGTGACGCACTATAGGAAAAGTTGGCCATGCATTTCTTACTTCTAAATTCAAGGTTTACACAATCACTGCACACACTGTAGGTCTCTGCGTCATTCTCTGAAGTAAGTTAGAGTGGGGAACATGGAAAGAAACGCGACACTTTGACAGATTGATGACACCACAAATCTGATGTCTCATATTTAAAAACAGGCATTAATGTTTGATTCAATCGTCTCAGCCATAAAATAAGACTCTTTAAATAACTAATCAACAACCTTTTATCATTTAAGTTGGATATTTTGAAGGGCCGCAGTGAAGCGACAACACAGTTAATTGATTCTAAACAGATTTTGCCAGAATAAAAGTTTGAGTCCTCATCAGACAGATGAAGACGTCGAGGGCTTCATGAATGCTGCCACTGTACTGAGACAGAGGTGAGGAGGTAGCTGTTAGAGCCCAACATTGTCTGGACATTCATGGGATCTGCTGGTTTTTACACTTGTGAGTATTTTTTTTTCTTTTTGGGGTCAAAGAGAAAGACAGAGCCTCTGAAAGGATGAAGGGGTTAGGCTTCACCCCACCCTCCTCCTCATCCTCTCTGTCCACGCTGTCCAAGCCTGGGTGACCTCCAAACCAAACTATCAGAATGTCCCAAGCAGCCATGGGGGGCTATTGTTCCTCAAAGTAGGTCAAACCCCGCAGCTATCACAATCAATTTGGACTGATTTGAGAACAGTTGGGATGGAGAGTGTGAGACACAGGCTGCAAGGCCTATCACACTTGTTGATGTAAGCTGAAGGAACAGGAACTAATGATAGTATTCTTTCAAATTCATCCCCCCTTTTCTCATCCTCATTTCACAAACTTGTCCGGTCTCCTTGCCCTCTTTATCATTGTTCTTCCCCCCACCCCTTCTCCTTACGCTAACGCTCCGTCTTCCCTCCTCCTTTTGTGTACTGTAATTAGTCATGTGGAACATATGGAGCATCATATTACATAACCCAACAGCAGCTGCAAGATAATTCAAAATAAGGGGCCACACATCTTTGAAACAGCATCTGAAGAATTTAGCTTTGTCATAGCTAACTGGATTCTCTGTCTTAAGAAGAAGAAGAACGAACAATGACTTGCTGGTGCTGGCCTCTTCCTTTTATCACGCTGACAATAAAACTATCACTAGCGCCTACATTCATACACTACTGTCTCTCGGTCTGCTGCTACGGCCTTCAAAAAACCCATTCTGTTTTGTTTTTTTTGGCTTGTATGCATAAACCTATTTTTTATAAAATCTTGTCAGCATCATAAAGTAAAGAATATATGAAAAATATCTTCGCTGAGTGTTTGTGTTACTGTGTGTGTGAGACTGAGGTTGAGAAAAACAGTCATTTTGACATTGAAAAGCAATTTTAAAGTGAGATTAAAGAAAATCTGAAACAATGAATCTGACATTAAAGCCAGTTATATTTATGGCTGAACTTTTGGGGAGACTAATCTTTGTATTTCCACCTCCAGCTTGAAAGTCTTACTTAGCGTTAAGCCTTGAAGTAAAGGAAAGTAAAGGACATCATTTCCAAATATAAATAAGTCTGCTGTGTGATAAATCACTAGATTTTTGCTCTCACCAGAAAGAGTCAGGCATTAAGACATATGTATATTACTAACTTCCTAAGACCTGGTGCTTTTTTTTTTCTTGTTACTTCGGGCCCGATTAAGAAATTGAATATTATGATATAAACGAAAAAATGTTTGATGTCCGCATAGGTGTACGTCAAGTCTTAGGAGGTTAATCCTATTTAAGTTTTTTTACAACTTTATTATTGCACCATAGATGATGTTTACACGACCGATCACATTGTCCAATTCTTCATATGAAAGCAGAAGTTTCCCAATACAATCATTTCTATAAATGTTTTTGGATTTGCCCAGCTCTATGTGAAACTAGGAAACACTACTGTCACTTCACCCTTTCGTTTGTGATTTTTGCCTCTCTGTTGCTGGTCTTGATCACGTTGCACGGTTGAATATTGAATATGAAACTGATCAAGAATTTCACATTAAAGAGACACAATTACGACAACTTGAAACCTGATAATGACAATCTGATTTTTATGTGTCCACAGTGGTGAAAAAACTCAAATATCTTTCTAGAATATTGCAGAATTTCCATTATAGCAATTCATGTCTTTCTGAGTTTGTTTTTTTTGTTGTTGTTGTTGTTGTTTCCTTCCTGGAAAACAGATTTGTAAATTTTAATTATGCTATAATTATTTATAATTATACTACATGAGGGATTTCTACTTTTTAGCACCTGTTATGATGAGTTACCATAGCCATAAGAAAATTGTTTACATTCGGAAACAGCTGATTGCAGTTTCAAAAGCCCATATGATATCCAAATTGAGACTCCAAATTCCAGATGACCTGAAGAGGAGATGTCGTGAAAGTAGAGCAGGAGGAAAGCAGAGAAGAAGTTTAGTCTCCCTTGATTATAGGGAATGTGAGATGTCTGGCAAATATGATGGACAAGTTTGTTCCAACCAGAGTACCAAGGATGCAGTATTATGTGTTTTACCAGTACTTGGCTGCACAATACCCCCCCGAGTCAGACGATATCAGACGATACCGGAGACAAATATTCAAGGAGGCGCAGCCAAAGTAAGGGGAGTGGGAATTGCAGTGTTTGTCATCAATAGATGATTAATTCCAGGACTGTTAGCTGTGAATTTTCACCAATGTCATCCATAAATCAATGCATCACGCTGCGTGTGACGCGTCACACACATCCTTTGGACTGGATTTGGATTTTTCAGTCCAAATTCAGACTGATAAACTGGTGATAGTTAACCAAGATGACATTGTGAGGACTGACGGACTCCAGAAGAAAGCAGTAGTGACAGATGTAGTAAACATAAGAAACAGCTCCTTCTAGAGAAGAAAAATGAGAAGCTGGAGAAATACCAAGGTTACTATGAAGAGATAAAAAAGATGTAGAAGGCAAGACGGGTCCCAGTGGTAGTTGCAGAACTTGGAGTTATGACCTCCTCCTGCATATCCTGGGAATAACATCAGAGATCTCAGTCCAGAAGAGCGAGGTTCTGAGAACAGCAAAATTTCTGCACAAAATCCTAAAGCTGCCATGCCTCTGGCAGAAGAACCAAAGGATCCAACCTTGACAAGATTAACACCCCACATAGAAAATCTAATGGTAAATGCTTCCGATTGCATTACTCTGAACTCCCCTGGTCCTGATGATACAGATGATACAGTTGGGTTGACTAACCTAGTTAGTGTCTAGCAGATGGTTTGGTAACAAATTGCATAAACTTTTAGTGAAGAAAACGCATAAGACAATGAACACCGAGTCAACGTTTATTCTGTTCAACCTGTCTGAGCAAATGAGAGCAAATGTGCAGTGAGGTGCAGCTCTGCCAATGTATGCAGTTTGTCAGATATTACTGACTCAAACTAAAACAAAAAATACCTGACCTGTGTTTATAATATCTGAAGTGAAACAGATAAAGTCAGGCAGACTGTGTTTGTTGAAAAACAACGCTGATGCTCAACACTCCCATGCCTGGTATTTACTGTAGGATCCCAACAGTGCGGGAGCTGCCATCTCTAAGCTCAAACACTTGGTTGGGAACAGTGGTGAGACCGGCCCAACTTGAATTAGATCTCTCACCTCTTTGTCTCTTGTGCCACTAAAACTATAATCATAGATTACGGGGTTCATTAGCCATATGTTATTTCAGGGGCTGCATTAATCCCAGCAGCCTGTTTCCTGGCTGTTGCCACCATATGGACATGAAACCGGAATATCCTGGCACACAGGGTCGTCCAACGAGCACCATACAATGAGCTCAAGTGTTATGTAATATCATTATCCCTGCTGATTAAACTTTATTCCAAAAATGCTTATTTTTTTTCTGTGTGTTCTTTTTTATTTGTTCAATTTGACTCTATCTTTAATGGAACTAAGAGATGTTAGAAAGCACCTGAGATCACAAATAAACTTTCCAGCATGTCTCTGAAACTGAAAACGATTTCCAATGATTAGTCTTGATACCGGAGGCACCTGTTGGGCATGTTTGAATTTAGGTGTCTTGCTGTAACATGTGAGTCCAGCGCAATAAAACACAATACTGCTTGCCTTTTTTTTTACTGTTACTAAGCACTGTTGTCCATAAGGTTGGAACAATTTTGTTTTCTGATACATACCTTTTGGTTTCTACTCCTTCTGCATCAGGGACATGCATTAGTATCCCTATGCAAGACCCTGAACCCCCAAAATGATTACAACATGCTTGTCTGTTAGTGAGTAGAAATTAAAGAGTTGCAAATATACACTGTTGCCCCTAAAGTTGGAGTAAAACATGTTTTACCTCTTGTCAAATGATTGTAAATAAAAAGAAGAATGTTTCTTATTTCTTAGAAGAAATATGTCAGAATTATTCGAGCTTTATTGGCAATAGTGTATAATGGTAGGAGCTGTACCAGTGTTTCTGGGAATGAGTAAATAAGAACTCAAACCTGTCACAGACCCCCAGCTGGTCAAAAAAGACACGAGCCTGGTTCAGCTGACGTTTCGTTTTGTTAAGGGAGAGTTTTTCTTTCCACTGTCACCTTGTGCATGCTCAGGACAAGGGGTGATACTGATGGGTGTTTTTTTTTTTTTTTTTGCTCTGGCATAAAAATGAATTGGATTGAATTAGAGATAATTGGCAATAATATTTCCTTTCCCTGAAAAGTGTCTTGAGATTACTTTTGTTAGAGGTGGAGATGTACAGGATGTAACTAAGATGTAACTAAAGAAACGGAGAACACTAACATGTGCAGCCCTTTTTGAATATTTCCCTGTGGCTGCCTTCATGTTGCTGGATGTCTTCAGACAATCCTGAAAGTCACTGCAAACAACCTATCTTAGGTTTCAGGAAGTTTGAGTCCCAGTCAATGTTGCTCCTGTCTACTTGTGTTGATGTCCTTGCAGCTACTGACTAATGTTAAAATGAAAATGTAGTCTCTCATTATCCTACAATGACCACCCTCAGCACAATTGCCCCTATTCAGTTAAGGGTGGTCTTGTCTTGATGTTAGTGGTGATTGGTGTGGTATTTTATTTTTGTTAAACACTGTCTGGTTATGGGATGCCCTCTCACTCACATCTTCCTTAAATAGCTGACTGGAGTGCTTATAACAACTTTCTTGTTTAAAATAAAGCAGATGCATTTGTGCATCACAGAGATGAACAATAACAACAATGTCACTAACTTGCTCCGTCAGACATAAACTATCCTAAATGTTTTGTTGCATGTAAATGTATTTGTGGCTTATGATTGTACAGCTGTTGACCTCCAGTAAAAAAAACCTGTGTGTGTGTGTGTGTGTGTGTGTGTGTGTGTGTGTGTGTGTGTGTGTGTGTGTGTGTGTGTGTGTGTGTGTGTGTGTGTGTGTGTGTGTCCAACCTTAGACACAGCTGAATTGATGGATGTGTGATAATCAATACCTCCAGCATCTGTGGTTGCACGCTTGACCCTAGGGGTTTAAAAACTACCCGAGCCAGAATCAGATCATCCAGCCGCACATATCTCATCCTCTGATACAACTAATTAAAAACAAAATCTGTGTGCGGTGTGTCATTTGCTTTGCTCTTTAGATCAACAACTTTAATCTCCTTGTGGTATTACTGCAATATGCCTAGATTCTTCCTTGTTCTTGTGATGATCAACATACATGAGCGTACTGTATCAGTGTGTGCCTCCTGCTGTTTGGGTGTGTATCACTAATTATAGAGGGCCACTGTTTTTAAGTGACACTATAACAGGCTTGTATGTGTCTGATCTGCTAGACTTGTTGCTTCGCATCCATATGGTGATGGCTCCTTCGCTTATACAGAAGGTGCTGGAACATAATAACATCCTGCTGCACCAGCGAGGATAAACAAGAGGTGATACAAGAAGAGTCTTCTCATTACAATAATCAAAAAATGAAGAAAGCTCAATTAAAATCAAATGTTGTCTTTTCATACTACCAGGCATTTATTGTGAAATACGCTGGAGTGGATACAGTAAAAACTGAACGCACACAAACAGATTGGTACAAACGAGAGTGTATTTCAGTGAGAAACAATGAGTAATTCTGTCAGCAGTGGCAGAAATAGTTTACTCTGCTGCATATTGTTTCATGACAATGTGTGTCCATTATTATAGGCGTTGCCTCTAAACAATACAGACAGTTGTTCCTGTGGCAAAAAATAACTTAACAATAACAACTAAATGACTCACACAGTAACTTTCCTTTTGTTTGAATTAACATTTAACTCTTTATAGGTCAGTCAATAAACTACTTGAAATTCAAAAATTTCAAACCTACACGGTTTGTGGAGAATATAAAAGGACCTCTATTAAAACTGTAGTTTTATTGTACAGTAATAATAATCATAGTATGCAGTTCTGCTGAAGTTACCACGTATGGTCACTTGCCCTGTAAAGGGTTTAAATGTAACAGAACCAGATCTTTTGTGGATACGGGTCATTGAAATGGCGTTGCTTATCACAAAACAATGCTTCAGGTTCTCTCATAGGGACGGTCCCCCTCAAAGTTCTGCAAAGTACATGTAAGATGAAGTGTAACGTGAAAAAGTTACGCGGTATAACTCAGTGTGATTGTAAAACCCGAAGCGCAACGTCAGTTTTATTCTGAGCAGTACTCAGGGCTTATACAATGGTAGACTTGTTGAAGATTACGTGGCATGAGGAGAGATAATCCACATGCATGTGTCATCTTGAAAGTTGAGAGCGAACAAAGAAAATCTTACCAGAGATGGAGCACCGGGTAATTACCTACAATCCATACCCTCCACCCCATACACACATGCACACACAGAATAGTGAGTCATATTCCTAATCCCTAGGGACGGGTTCGGTGGTCCATCTGGGGCAGATGGGCGAGGGTGGCGCGCGTTTGGCATTAGCCTATGCCTCACTGGTTGCCCGGCCATGACCCTCCTGCTTTTGATCCTATTAGCAGGTGAATGAAGAGATGGACATCAGACTGACAGTCCGACTCTGGCCTCCATTTGGCCACCTGACCTGAATACTCATTAGCCAACACATATGCTGCTGCAAATACTGGCATATTGCTATGGCCTTCAGTTGACCATGCTCAGTTGTTCACATCAAAGTATTTAATCAGTGCTGGGGTGAAAAGACGAGTAAGTGTAGTGGACTCTTGAGAGCAGATCGATAATATGCTGTGTGAAATGAGTATCAACTCTTTGTCATCAGCAGTCGTTGTACTTAGATTATATTAACACATTAGATTTGCCATTGTGGAGCTCTGATGGAAGCATTAATAACGTATGTGCACATGTTTTACACACTAACGTCCACCATATGGACGTTACATGTGCACAGTTCACCAACAGGTGCAACTTTGTTTCTCTGGAAAGCGGTTATAAACTTTTGAAGATCAAGCTACCACAAAATGTCATGTAACATTAAGGTATATACTAAAACCTTTGTCAGAAATTGTGGGAGAATAAGAAAGTGAGTGTATTAAAAGATTCAGTGCTTTGCTATAGTAGTTATCGTTTTTTGTTTTTATTAAATAAAAAAATCTTTGTTTTAATACAACTGTTAAACATCAGTCCAGTCTGCAGCCTAACAACCCAGCAATGTCACAGTAAGGACTCTAAAATTGTAAGATGATAATATTTTATTTTGCATCGGCATTATACGAATAATCACACACTAATATTTGACAAACTTCAGCTTTGATTACAGGATGCATTTACCCTGGCATCATTTGTCATACTATCTATTTCTGTTCAAAGTTGCATAGCTCTTATATTGATGATGGGAACGTCAGACCACTGCATACATTTTTCTCCAGCATATCCCAAATAGTGTCACGAATAAAGTGAATACATTTTTGTTTTGGGTTTTTTACATTGCTGATCAACTGAAGCACCCCAGATCATAATACTGCCGCCACAGCTTGCACAGTCTTCACTAGGCATGATGCTGTTCTTGCCCTGGGTCACCCATCACTCCAAAACAGGGTAAATCTGGATTAATCAAAACACATTTCCTTTTTCCTTTACCCCACAGCACAGTCTTTATGCTCTCTAAGAAACTGAAGCCTTCTTTCTGATCAGCTTCACTGATAAGTGGTTTTCTTAAGGTCTTAATACTGTGAGTTACTGTATCTTGCATGTGGAAGTGCTCTAATATTCACCATTAAATGTTGCTGTCATTTCTACTGTTGATTGTCTTTAATGAGTTTTCACCGATTCAAATGGAAAGCTCAGTGGGTTTAGTGGGTGTCATTTACAGAGGCTGTTTTCCTGCAGGCAGCACAGGTTCAAATCCAGGCCTGTTGCTCTTTCCTGTGTGTCTTCCCCCTTTTATCTCTTTGAATAAAGGCCACTAGTGCCAAAAACTAGAAAACTAGAAAATAGAAAAACTATTCTATTGGGTGAAAACATTCTATAAACTAACAAAATAAAAAAACGTTATAACCATCATACATCTACACAAATCTCTCCTGGCTGCATCCTTGGTAAAATGGGCGGCACAAGAAGACATCTGAGTATTTCCACCGTAGTTGACAAGATGCAAACTTTAGAATTGGAACAAAAGCACGTTTCATAAGATTACAAGAACACACGTACAGACGAGAACAGAAACATTGCTGGATTTGTCCTCTGACGTGGCTGTTTTTGGAAATAAAAGCTTCAAAGTGCATAAGTACAGATGAAATGACTTGATTTCCAATGTAACATATTAATCTCAGCAGTAGGCCAGGCAATGCATATAGACGCCACACTCTCTGAGAACGTCTTAAAGGGATAGCTAAGCGTGGTTTTCCTGCAGGGAAAAAAAGGCGGGATTTGATTCATATTTTGAATCGATTGAAAAACAAGAAAAAGGTGAGGCAGTCTTTTGAGCAATAGCATGTAGAGGCGGTAGAGATGGGTAGCCATCACCTGACAGCTGGTCGCAGATCAGCTCTTCGCGTCCAGTTGTATTTTCCTTTCAGTGGTCTCTGCAGACACTCACATTTACATGCACATCAGCTAAATAGTACAGTTAAATACTGAGGCCGTGCAAACCATGCCCACAGTTAGATGAGTTTCTATTTTCAGTCCTGACACATTTATGGCTCACTGTCAGTTATTTATGAGCCTCAGCACAGGAACTTACAAACGTTTTGGATTGGACTGTAGTCCCTGAAATTCCACTTGGAAAATGTAAAGAGAAAGGATTGAAAGATCTAACATTCGCCTTCAAAGGTTTTAATCTATATCTACTATAAATTACTGAAGTATTATTTGTTGACCATGGTGTTGAAAAGATTATTTCATGAAATTTGTATTAGTGTGAAGTTGAAACAAGATCTTTGCAGTTATTTTCTTTGCAATTTCTTTACACTGACACCCCCCACCCCCCAAAAGTACTAGTAAAACTATGGAGAGCAAACTTTGCACACACACGCGCATGTGCGCTTGCGCACGCAGAGACTGTGATTAAGGCCTTGGCAAAGATGAAAGGCACCAGGACCAATCAGACAAGAGTTAGGAGCACCATGGGAGGAAGTGGGCGCGCCAGAGGCATTCTGGGCCGACTAGCTGTGACTGTCAAAAACACGAGTCTCCCAGAAACAGAAACAAACCATAAAATAGATGGAAGAGGAACGACGAATGTGAATGAGTGCAATGGAAAGTGTAATTGTGATCAAAATGGATGTTCGGCATAGATGCAGGAAAGAGCAGTGGATAAATGCCGCTCTATCTGTCATTGTGAGATATATTCATTTATTTATCATAACATCTGCACATTTGTTTGTTCCGGCACATGGAGTAATAAAAAAATTAATTTGTTCCTTTAAGTGACTGGATGTAGACATTTGAGCAACTTATTGACAGAGATGGATATAGGATTATATAGACATAACTAGGGTCTAGTGAAGTATTGTGTCCAAAATGTCCAGTGGAGGTAAAAGGGGGGTAAATGCCCCCTTCCCAACCCCTGCCATGTTGCACTACCATGCTTTTACAGTAGACCAGCAGAAAACCAAACAGCTACTGGCTCTAGAGTGGGTCCTTCATGTTTTTGTTTTTGGGCCACAGTAGTTGGAGGTACATGGGGTGTTTTCATTCGATTGCAAATTTCATTTTGAGCCATTAGGGGTGACTACCAGGGATCTAACATGTAAAATACATGTTGGGCCATTAGCAGGCCAACGTGTTAAATCTGTGCAGATCTTCCTCTCTAGCTCTATATGTGGCCTGTGCTGCTGTGAATATTTAACCTTGTGTCTGCATTGCTCTGCAATCAAACCGTCACAGTAGTAGTTGGCAGCAGGGCTGCGTCTAATAGTGTTTTTCTGTTTAGGTCAATGGCACCCCAAGACTCTGCTGATCGGGATTTCTCACTTACATTCAGCCCTCTCATGTGAACAAAGAAAATGTAAACACAACTCTTTTGAATCATTTGGACCAGAAACATTTTGCTGCAAGTAAATTTGATGAACATGGAGATTACAATAAATAAAATGATAGACGGACCAATGAGGAGGTCCAGGACTTGTTGGCAATATTACGCCAATGCAGAAGTCCAGCGGAAGCAAACGGAAGTGCAACAAAAAACATCTCTGTCGCTTTTTTGCTTACTTATTTCTTCTTCTCTCTCTTTTTTTTGTTGCATTTATCTTTTTTGTCTCCTTTTATGCCGTTGGCCGCTTGCAAATAACAAAAACTGTGCATTACGACCATTATGTGATAAGCTGTATTTTTTGTTTGTGTTCAATGGTTCTTGTGTGGCGCTTCGGTGTAATGTAGACACGCAGGCTGAAGGGGCTGAGGAGGGGGCTGGCCCTGTTCGAGGTTCCTGTCTCGCAGGTTTACCCTGAACCCCCACTAATGGAAAGGCACTTATTGTGTGAATTTTTTGTGTTTAAGCTCCAGAGGCAGAGTCAGAACCTTCCTTTTAAAGCAAATTCCCTCGGAAATACATCTCTCTTCAACAAAAACATAGCTCATCCTGAATTCATGCAGCAGACTCTGAAACCTGGTGCTTCTCTTTTCCAGCAGTCTTTCTACAATTCTACAACTCTTGATGTGCTGATGGAGGAGTCATTATGGGTGAAGAAAATGTAAGTTAAGGGAGAAAGACATGAAGCAAAACCACAAAAGAGAGCGGAAGAGAGAGAAAATAAAAGCTGCAGATTTCTTGCCCTCATCTTGGGTAGCAACATCTCAGACATGTGCTCCATAGCAAGCAGACACAGTTAAGTCCGTAAGGTTTCTTTAAGGCAAATATATATTTTAGATAGATAATAAAGCAATTACTTTCAAGTAATTGTTATTCTGTCTCTTTTTAGGTATACATTTCACACTTTGCTGGAAATACATAGTGGGACAAAGGGTTGTTGTAGAGGTCATGTTATACTAACATGAGGCAAAAAAGCAGAAAAAAAAAATCAATTTGCAATTCTTTGTTTTTCTCAGACAATATGTCCTTGTTCCACAATCAATATTACTAATATTCTGATGATGATGATGATGATGATGCAAAGCTTGTTTAGCTGATGTCGGTGCAGCTGCCAGGATCAATAAAAAGAGCTCAAAGGGTCGGGCAATTACACTGACAGGACAATGTAAACCTTGGTGCCAGCTCAGTCACAACAGAAAATGTGAAATGTTTTGTCCTGTGGATCAATGTCGCTATTTCACGTCCTGTTCTGAGATCAGTTTGTGGTGAGTTTCAACCATCTGTGAACATAAGTGTCCCACTGTACTGATGACAATTTTTACCCTTGTTCAAGTTTAGGAGTTCCAGTTAGGAGGTTGTGGGCAGCAAGGGACTTCAATTAGAAGAACGTACTGCTAGTGTTTCTGTAAATTTACAGCAGAATTTTAATTTGTTTAATCGGTTCTTCTAATTTGTAAAGTGTCAATTCATAACAATGGTAATCTAAAGCCATTTAGCACACAATGATAAACAGGGTCAGTGTAGTCCAATAAATACAGTCAATCCGGTTAGAATCAGATTATATTCAAATTAAATAGTCTTTTGTTATGTATTGAAAATCTAATTAAATTTAATATAAAGTCAGTGCAGGCTCATAAAAAACCCAACAGACTGCAACATATCTTTACTTTGATTCAGTCTAATTGCCTGGCCAAGGCGACAAGTGAGAGGGAACAACGGGATTTAACTTTCTTCATTAACAGAAAAAAAAAAAAAGAAAAACTGAACTGAACTGCAGAACCCATGGCTAATTATTCAACAATAGCTTTTTTATAGACTCATGATAATACCAGGTACAAGAGCAAACAAGAAAGTTGGTCATATTACCTTCTGAAGCCTAAATGATTAGTTTCTCTATCATTCATGATAATAGATGTGAAAACACAAGAATATGAGTTCTATTACGCAATTAAAGACATTACATACAAACTACTCAACCATGTATTCAATGACAGCTGGTTAGTTTTTTGTTTTGTTTGTTTTGCTTTAACCTTTTTTACCCCTACTCTGTGTGTGTGTGCTTGTGTGTTTGTGTTCTGTCAAAGAGAAGACTGAGGTAGACCAAGGCCCACGGCAATGAAACCTGACTAAAAGCAGTCAACTCTCTCAGGACATCCTGATTAAAACAGTATGCGCGTGTGTATGTGTCTTCAAGAAAGGGAGGAAAAGAGAGTGCACATGGAAATGGAGGGTTTATACAACATGAGGGAGGAGAGTTATTACTGTTGTTACCTCCTTTGTTGCTACAATTACGCCTTTGACTTAATTCAAGTCCATATCTGGAACTAAGCCGGGACTGCGCTTGCTGCCGATTAGTGACTTTGTATGGCTGCGTATCCTGCAAACACGTATGTGGCACCAGGAAAACCAAAAATAGAACTTTCTGGTTGTAAATCCCCTTCAATTAGTAACTGCGTTCATTTCCTGTTTTGAGAAGAGACCGTGCAAAGGGATTTACACATCTTTCTTTTTCAGAATTGAAAGAGGAGGCTTGTAATGTAAATCTTCCTTATTGCTTGCTCTATAAACAAGCATAGGAGCTCATCCTCTTTTGGACATCAGGTTTCCATTTCCTTTTTTGCCATGTGCACATGTAAAATGTTGACAAAACAAACTAACACATACCTAAATTATGGTGCAAATGAAGCCCAGTGAACTTACTGTTGGCTTTCAGTGATTGTGACGCTGGGATTGTTTATACCTTGTGAGTCTCTGTGTGCGTATATATGGTGAAAGCATACCAGAATCCTGGTTTTAGCCGGGACTGCCCATCCATCCATTATCCATACCCACTTACTCCTTCGCAGGGTCACGGGGGTCTGTCGGAGCCTATCTGCGATGCATCCCGATGCAGCCGCAGGCGAATTCTCTGGAAAGGTCCCCAGTCCATCACAGGGCCACATACAAAGACAGACAAACAAGCACGCTCACATTCGTACATATGGCAATTTAGAATGAGCAATTAACCTAGTGCGCATGTTTTTGGACGGTGGGGGGAAGCCGTTCTGTCAACAGGTTTGTCAATGCAAAGGCATGTGGGCCACACTTGGCCATCTAAACTCTTCTCCTAACTTATTTCATATTGACATGTGTTCCATATATGGGCCCAAGTGGACCAACAGAACATCCAATAACCCAAATGAGTCAAGATTTGCCACTTTTGAAGTACTTGCCAGTTCTGCAACTAAGCCACAAGTGCTTTTTCTGAGATTAGGACCAAATGTGTCTGTTATCTAGGAAACAGAACTCGACCGGACAAAACTAAACTTGGCATGAAGAATGATACATTAACAACATGATAATGCCAAAATGCCACCATTGTATTTTTTTGAGAATATATATATAAGAAGAAATTAAATAACATTCCTCATGTGTGACAATCAGACACTGAATCCTTGTGTGAAACAAGGGCAGGAAGCAAAACTCAACAGAGGGCAAGAAAATGCAGTAGTTTCAAAATAAAACAGGAAGTAAAATTAAAACTGTGGAAGTGTAAAAACCAAAAACTTCAAGACAGAATTAAACAATACCCATTAAACATGACAGTCATAGATCAGAACATCAGCTTGTTGACAGGAGTTGTGCTAAGTTTAACTGCTAGACTTTCTGACTGTAATGGCATATTTGAAAAATAAGATAAATGCTGAGGTGCCACATGTGAACAGGTGAGACTCAAAGACAGAAGAAGTGAAGCACTTTGCTTTTCTTGGAAGCCACATAGGTTACAAATATATATATATATATATATATATATATATATATATATTATAAGTCTAAGGTACACAAAAAAGCAGAAAACACTGTGAGACGGTGTACAAAGTAACAAGAGTGTCTCAGGGGCGAGTCAAATTAGAGGGTGGTAAACCTCTTTTTTCTACCTCCATTAAACCGCAAGTCCTCCTGCCCATGCAAACAGCTCTTCTATAAATGACAAGAACACTTTTGTTTCTCACCAAAACACACCCACAGTTCCTCTCTACCTCAGCAACATGTGGTGAGGTCTACAATGCAATTACACAGTATTGAGACTGTGTGTGGTGGTAGCAGGTTGTGTGGGTGCAATGTGATTGCTTATCCTTCATTTACTTGATACTTGATTGATAGGGGGCCGGTAAAGGATATAAGTATTTAAGCAGTATGTGTAAGTAGGCAGTCTTTGGACAACTGTAAAAATGTCTCCTCAGTGACAAAACTGGCAACTCGTTCCCTTGCTGGAGAATTAATTCAGTGGAATATAACGTTTCCACTAAACTATTTATTCATATACTTTTTTGTTTATATTAATTTGAGAATACTGTCCACGTTATTCCCATCAGACCTCTTACAGAAACTCTCCCTGCCCATGGATATATGGGGAAATGTGTTTAAATACCAAAACTAGAAAAAAAAATTAAAACAACCATCAAAGAGTTTTGTCCACCATTTCAATCCAAATTCATCCAAACAATAATATCACAGAAAAAATGTCCTTATTCTATTTTGTATATTGTACAACCTGGGATTTATGTGACTAAGCAACCGTAGTTGGGGGTCTTGTTCAATAGCAGAGGGTAAATCGAGTGGGAGATTGACAGGTGGATCACTTAGCATCTGTAGTGGTGCATACTCTGCAATGGTCAGTTGTAGTGAAGAAAGCAAAGACTCTCTGTTTACCAGTTGGGTTTTGTCCCTACCCTCACCTGCGGTCATGAATTGTGGGTAGTGACTGAAAGAACGAGATTGTAAATACAAGTGACCTAAATACGTTTTCTTCTCGGAGTTGCTGGGCTCTCCCTTAGAGATGGGGTTAGAAGTTCAGTTATCTGGGAGGGACTTGAAGTACAGTCCCCGCTTCTCCACTCCAAGAGGAGCTGAGGTGGTTTGAGCATCTGACCAGCCTGCCTCCTAAGGGGCTTTTTAGGCATGTCCAACCAGGAGGTGGCCTAGAGGCAGACCCGGGACACACTGGAGAGATTAAATTTCTCTGCTGGTCTGGGAATGCACTGGTGTCCTTCCAGAGGAGCTGAAGGGGGTAGCTGGGGAGAGGTAGGTCAGGGTCTCTCTGCTTAGGCTGGTGCCCCCGTGACCTGAACATAGATAAGTGGAAGTTGATGGATGGATGATAAAAGGTAATCCTGAGTCCTACATAAGGTTCCATTCGGCACCATGGTTAGGTAACATGGAGTGAACTTGTCAATGTCAATGACTCTCAGCTACACCTAGCCATGAAAGCCAGATGAGACCGACAAAAGAACTGGATTGGAAACATGTCTTAGTAAGAAAGACCTGGATTGTAGTTCAAGAGTGATGCAGAAAAAAACCGGTGCTTGCAGTTATTACTTTGAGATTGTATTGCTGAAATTCCTGATTAAAAGCCTGCCCACAAATGTTGCTGAACAGCCTCCACACGACTCAAAATGCTGAGGTCGGAGGATTTATGGGACATCATATCAAGGATTAGCATAAAAGATCATCGTTCTCCAAGCTGAGCCTCCCTCCATTGGATTATTGTTACTTCCAGGACATAATTTAAAATGTCTTCTTTGTAAACATTAAACCCTAAAGGGCCTTGCTCCTTCTCTTCCTTAAAGAGCTAATCATTCCATACTATCCCAACAATACATTTTCTTCTCAGACAACAGGCTTATTTGTGCTTCCTAGATTTTCCAGATGACTGTAGGTCCCCTGAATCATCCCTTTAGATATGCTGCTTTAGCACTCGACTGCTGGGAGACCTCCCATGAAGCAATGGGCTTCTTCCACTGTCTGCTCTATTTAAGCTTCTTGTATGTATATGTCATTACTATTGCAATTAACATTGCTTTCTGTGGTGGTGGGGTGTGGTTGCTGCTCAGCTGTAGGGAGTGAAAGAGGCCGACCCAGCTGCACCCAATCTGCTAATCAGCTGCCCGTCCTATTCTTGCAGTAGCTTGCCGGGACCACAAAGAGTGGACGCTTAGATGTCAAGGCTGCTGCTGCAACTTGTTGCTCTAAAAAAAGGAAGTAAAAATGATTTCTTCTCACTTTTTGTGTTTGTGTAACTGCTGGAGAACTACTCTGAGTAGTAGCACTTTACTGCTCTTTTGTTTGTGTCACATCGACAGATATCTCTGGACTAATCTTCCTGCTTTTTCTGCCAGATTCCTAACCTGTAGGGTGCCTGATGATAAAGTTATGAAGCAGAAATATGAGACAGTTTGTTGGGTTCCTTACTTCGGTTGTTTTCTAAAGCCCTGGCTTTACATGAATTTTCAATCTAATCTCAGTTGGGTGGATTCTGGATCATAACTGAATTACAAAGAATTTAATCATGTACTATTCAACTAGACTGCATTAAACGTGTTATGCTTCTGTTTAATGTGCCATAAGATGACTTTCGTGAGTGAGAAATGCAGGGAATAAAGAAGCATCACTGGACTTTTGCACCTGAGCTGTGACAGTGAATTTTTCTAGAGGCTCTACACTTCAATCTAGCAACGGCTTCTATATTTAAGAAGAAAAGGAATGATTCATAACTGAATCATTCCCACAAATGTGTAGATTATTGTCAGGTTAGGCTTATCAGAATGTGACGGGCCATTTGGTGAAGCCAGTGTTTACTACGTGTATTTCCTACATTGTGTCTGGAGTTGTAACCGTAGGAAGTGATTATCAGTTAAATATCTGAAGATCAGCTTACAGAGAAAAGCAGAAAGCTTACACATCAAACATAACTTAGGACTTGTTGGGGTCAGCTGCTTTATTATGTGCACAGCTGCTAAACGTGATAAATCAACATGCAGATTGACATTTGTTCCTTTCACAGGTGCTGCACGTGTATTTCATTTGGAGTCTGTCACAGCCAGACAACACAAAACACAAAGTTTTGTTTCACTGAATATTAAACAAAAAGTTGTATTATATAGTTAAAGGTCATGGGTGGGGTCAGGTTTCAGGGGTTTTCCATGCTTTAGAAACAATGTGCTACAGGTGATTTAGTAAAGATTTGCCAAAATAGCTTGAGGAATATCTACTGATGCAAAATCTATGCAAATGTAGGAAAATAACTCAGACTGCGATCCTGTGCACAAATCTCCCAAGTGAAGAAACTCCCTAATTCAACAGAGCAAGTGGAGCTGAAAGTGTTATTAGCTATGCGGTGACTTTGCCCAGTCATGTCAGAGGGGAAAACGAATCATGCGAAATTACGGCTCAGTGGTAAACTATTTTTTTTTTTTTTTTTTTTTTTTTCTTGCAATACTACAACAACATATGTGCAAAGCCGGTCAATTCTCCAAGTGCACAGTGTTTCTTTTTTTACGCCAAGGTGGTGAAGGTGTTTCCTCTGGGAATTCCCGTCATGTCTTAAAGACAACCCATTCATCTTTTATTGCACAGGTTTCCTCTCTGTGAAAAAGTTGAGAAATGTGTTAGTTTAGAGGCAACAGAGAGATAAGATAGCACACACATGTATAGCGGTAACAAATCTTGTAGAAGTACATAGAAAAGTCAGCATTTTGTGACTGCAGCAATCAAGATGTGTTGATACTTCAGTTTATCACATAAGCTTAATGGAAACATGTCTCTGGCAGCGCTGGATGTGACGTAGTAGGTCAATCTAAAGTAATCAGAATCTACTTTCTAGATGTTTTTAGCCTCATTAAGATGATCTAGTTGTGCTATAACACTACTTAATCATTATACATAACTGCATTACATAAGGGCTTTGCATCTGAATAATAATTGAAGTTGAACTGAAGTTGTTTTTGTCCATCTTCAAAGTTGGGATCTCCTTTTTCTTTGTAATGTAGAGAAGTCTTGCAGGTCAAGCGGAGATATGCGGAGATATGCGGAGAGCGAGCTAGAGTTACGCTCATAAAAAGAAAATCCCCATTCAGTGGAAACACCGGCCCCCTGCAGCGGTGTCTTTCATATTCAGAGATTTGATTGTGTTATGCGAAAAAGTGTGATGGAAAACCACCTAGATGATCTTGCAGTCACATTATGCTCCTTGCTCCTGCTTGAAATGGTAAATTGCCATCTTGTTGGACTCTAACTGGTACGTGGTTATGCAGGTTTTACATCGTGCTTTACTCACCCCGGCAAACACTCGTACTACACAGATTCTATACTCTCGATATATTGCAACGGAGACTGCTTAGACCAATGTGGGGTTCACCTTGACACATGGTAGGGATGGGGATTGAACCACGACCTTCAGGCTGGAAAACAACGTCCCACCGAGCAAAGAGCAGGCGCTGCAAACGCAACACGCCACATTTTTGAAAAGGTAGCCCTCTTTTTTTTTATTACAAAGAATTTTTAACTCGCGCCCTGCTCTCTGTAGCACAATCATGTGCTAATCCATTCTTCATCCCATGTTCAGTGACTTTTCATTTTCATTTGTGTTCTAAACAAATTATAGCAAAAGCAGTGTCACCACGGCTTCCTCTCTCAGTCCGTTTTCAAACTAACACTTCATGTTGCATGCATGTGGTTTCACCTCATTTTTCACGTATGTTATGTTAACATCAGTGGTTTGGAGACTAGTCGGGTGACAGTCACATGAAAACGGACTGCTGATTGGTCAGGGAGAATCCTCACCTACGGGTGAGTATCCCTATTCTCCAAAAAGGTAAATTTCTAGCAGTTTTCAGCCTGTTTTCACTCGAACATGCACAGTTAGTCGAAACACTGACGTGGATGTAGTTTGCTTTTAAGCAGCCTCTTAAAACCAAAAAGGACAAAGGTGGGCATAGCATAAATGACCTGGGCCTTTTATGAAAGCTGAATGTAGAAGAGGGTTAGGGTTCCTATGGCTTCCTATATGCCAAAAAAAATAAACAAATAACTGACTTTCCTGCAGCTCCTTGAGTTTGGAACAAAACGTGATTGAAACACAAAGCAACTCCAGGGTGGCTCAACTCGTAGTTGCCGTGACGAAATGTGACATTGCCACAGACCGAAATGAACAACTGATGATATGAAATTTCCCTTTTATTTACTCCAGGACACACAAAATGTGGACATTTTGAGAAGCTGAGGCTTAATGTATGTGAATACTAGTGGCTGGAGCCTGGGTAGTGGATGCTATGAGGCTCATTCACAGATACTTGTCAAAGCAGCACCCTGTAGATTCAGGTTATTTGTAATGTGTGTCTGCATTTGCGTGTGTATTTGTGAAGTATAAGATGCATGCATTCCAGCCGCCCCTACCCCCCTTTCTCAAACTCCTACTGACCCATTGTGTCGGGGGTGTTTTCCTCTTATCCTTGCCCTTGGCCCTACATGGCCCCTTAGCACCCACCCATCTTGCTAGAACAGAGGTGCCGTTAGGTCAGTTGTGGTGGTTGCCGTTAGGTCAGGACACACGCACACACACACACACACACAGACAGTCACACACAAACACACACACACACACAGATCGACCCCCACCTATCTGTGTTCGCGGATCACTTCACAGGACAATCTCCCTATCCATCTTTGCAGGGTCATTGTGGACCTGCCCTCAGCTGAGAAAGGAGCTTCATTCACAGGGAAAAACCCTCCTTCTCTGCCTTCTCTCTTTCAGTGTGTGAGGAAAGCCTTCACACACTGTGTGTGTTGTTGGAGGTCATATTTAGAATATGAAGAGGCATCAGGACTTCAAAGCTGGACATAGAATGTGGGTGAAGACAAATGTCACCACTTCAACGCCCATGCAAACTCACACACAGCTTTGCTCAGCTCAGAGTTAGTTGAGCAAAGCTGTGTGTGAGTGTGTTACTTGTGTATCCTGAAAATATTTCACTGGCAAAAATATCCACACACACGAGTCTGTGTGTGGATGTTTTACAAGTACAAAAAAGAAAAGAAAGCAATTAAGATAGATGGCACATGACTACTAAGTATTTCACGATAAAATGATCAACCTCGTTGTTGGCAGGTATTCCAGGTATCCATCCGAGGGTCTAATTGTGCTCTGGTGTGAAAGGATGTGTGTGCATGTGCCCGTACATTAGTAAGGAAGAAATCTGCAGAAAGTTGCACAACATGAAGAAAACCTGGGAAAGGGGGCTTACGAAAAGATTGGAGAGGGTTGTGGGGTGGAGGCGATGAGCTCTGAAACACACATGCTTACTCTTCTGGGTATCTGCAACAATACTGCAGAGCAAGGAGAAGATGCTTCTGTAAAGAAAATGTTAACTAGAACAACTGAACAGTTCCCACAAACGTGAGTGAAGTCTAACAATGAAAACAAGTTTTAAACTGATTTTTAAATCCATGGACTTGAGCATTTTAGTCTCTACAAAGTCATCAGACCTCATAAAGGTATACTGGCATCACAGATTCAGAACAAATGAAAAAAATAGCCCCAAACACACACGCACACACACATGCACACGCATACGCACACATCCCAGTATAACCCACATTAATAAAAACATAATACTGCCTTAAAAAGCTGATTTAAAATGGTGACTGAGATAAATATAAGCATCAGCTTCTTAAAGCTCTCATCACAAACATGTTAGACAATCAAGCGTTTTGTTTCTGTAGCAGTTGTCACATTAATACATAAATCAAAACAACAAAAGAAGGCAAAATGAGGAACATTAAAAGTCACGCATGCAGCACGACGCGCAGCCGTGGCTACACTGTTGTTTTAATGGATAACATTAACGATTCTTGGCCATACTTAAATAACATACTGACATAACCTGTTCTGATAAGGACACCGTGAAAGAAATATATAAACTGCAAAGATTTAGCATCAATCTGAAATTATTTTGACATATTTTAAAAAGCATGACGAGGACACACAGATACCAACAGGAAGTAGCTTTGCATGGCCCAGCAAGCAAACTTGCATCAGGGCAAAAACAAACACGTGGATGTGGAAAGTTTCATCTATCATTTATATTCATTCTAGACAGGAACTAGAAGGTTGTGTGATCAGTAACCTGAAGCTCTGTCTACTGGTTGCATCTCAGTTCCCCACTGTCCCTTTAAACGTCCCTCCGCTGTTACCGTAAAACAGCTAGATGAGCCTCAATTTAAAAGTCACATGCTCCAGCTCTCTTTGTTTCCCACAGTAAACCTCTATATCTGTCTGTGCATGGGGGGAACTGAGACGACAGAACATGCCACTGAGAAAAAGACATTTGAAGGAAACAAGAGGTGGGAAGAATGACTTCTGCTTTTAGTCTCCCCGTCTGCGCCACACTTTTGTTTTAAGACAACAATACTTTGTAAAAATGGACTAAACAATGTGAAATAAAATAATTGATTCAGATTGAGATTCAAAAGTGACATTCACAACATGAACACAACATGACTGAATATTTTGGTTGTTAAACGCTTATGATGGTGTTGTAAGACTGGTTTATCTGTAATATTTAAGTGGAATTTAACTCATTTGTGAAGCAGAATTCAAAAACTGCCCTGCTGGCCCTACACATACTATATATATATATATATATATATATATATATATATATATATATATATATATATATATATGTGTGTGTGTGTGTGTGTGTGTGTGTGTGTGTGTGTGTGTGTGTGTGTGTGTGTGTGTGTGTGTGTGTGTAAAAGGCTTGAATCAAGAATAAAGAAACATAGATAACATTTCTGTTGCATCAACACAAATCTATATTGGCCCTGCAGACTTCGTTTTTTTTATTTCTCACAGGAAACTGGAAGTATATAATCTGATATGAGTCCAGACTCTGACACCAGAAGTTTCCCCTGTTCAGCCATTACGGTAAACCCAATAGCTCAGAGAGGAATTTGAGGAATGTGAAAAGCTCTGATTCGCATTGAAACTAGACTAACTGTGTTCAATTTACACATTTACGTTTTAAGCGTAGCAGCTAAATATATATGAAATTACAGAGCCAGACTGAAGAGATCTACATTGACCTCTGTGTGTCAGAATGTATGACTCTGACTTGATTTATTGATAAATCCTTTCTGGGGTTATAAATGTTTTATAATTGTTGGTCAATAAGACAGAAGAAGGTTGTCAAAAGAAAATACCTGTATTGTTTGGCAGTTCACATCAAAGGACTTTGATAGGGTTATCAATGGCAATGTAAACTTTTCCAGTGCAATGAACTTTTCCCCACATGAAGAGTTACACCAACATCTGCCTAGTAACAGCAATTCCTCCCATTGGTGCAGTTCTAGTCTCCTCCTGTTTGTGTGTCTGTGTGTTCGTGTCACAAAGTCTTTAAACTTCACTTTTTTCCACTCAAATATGTATTAGATATGTATCAACTCCAAAAGGACATTGATTTACTGAATGAATTTTGGTACACTGGACCACCGTGACTATAGCATAAGACCTGTTTGTGCCATAACTGAATTCAGCGCATGGCATCTGTGGACAAGTTAAAATGCAAACATATGTTATACACTATAAAATGTGATTCTTTTTTGAGACTCCCAAGTTATGGAAACTCCGCCAGCTGTTGCAGTGCCATGAAGCAGAGCCACATGGAGGGGTTTGCGTTGGTGATTTGCCTGCTCTGTGTATGGAGGGTCAGCAGCATATATAGATTTATTATCATTATTATTGTTAAGTCACTTACTAGTAAACAATAAAGCTACTATCTGCTGTATAGCGTGTGATGTTCTTACTAGAAGAGATGCAAGTAAAGTATGGCTTGATATAATACGCTTGCTTCTGTACTGTTCCGAGATATATGGAGTAAAGAGTATGAATGAATAAAGCAGTGTTTCACTATTCTCCCATGTGCTCACCTCATGTTTGCTCAGAGGTGCTACTTTCATTCAGTTTCAGGAAAAGAGGACGAAGCAACAGGACTTTTATCGCCCCCTACCGAAAATAAGACGGCAGCCCGTGGAGTTCACCCGACAGAAATCCCCCCTTGACTCGGCCCCGGACCTCCCACCTCCTCTTCAGAGGCAGCCGGGGAGGGAAGGGTGCAGTGGGGGGAGGTCGTCCCTCCTCTCCCTCTCTCTCTCCTTCTGTATGTACATATATATGTATATAACACAATCCCTTCCCTGCAAGCTCCCAGCAGACTGCATGTCTCTTTGATCCCCCCCCACCCACCCCACCCCACCCCCTGAACAACAGCTGACGTCACCGCCCTCCCACCCTCACTCTTATTCACCGTGCACGCTCACCGACAAAGTTGTGTGTGTGCGTGTGTCCGTGTGCAAATGCGCGTGAGTTTTGTGCGAGCGCGGATAAGGGGTTTTTGTCTCGCGGAGCAAAGCGCTCCGGGCTCAGAGGGCTCACGCACACCGAGGGAGTAACAGTGCACATCAGCAGAAGCCCGGCAGAGAGAAAGCTATCGCACACTAGCCGACCGCAGCCTTCCGCCTGCTTTAACCTCTTCCTGCTAAAACACGGGGTCATTCGAGCAGGGTGATTCTGTCGGTGGCGAGCGTTTTATTCCCAGCCGAAGTATTATGGAGGATCAGCTGCTGTGCTGCGAGGTGGACTCCATCAGGAGAGCCTACCAGGACGTGAACCTGCTGAACGACCGGGTTCTCCAGACCATGCTGAAGGCAGAGGAAAACTACCTGCCGTCGCCAAATTACTTCAAGTGCGTCCAGAAGGAGATTGTACCCAGAATGAGGAAGATTTTAGCCACCTGGATGTTAGAGGTTGGTCATCTTCTCCCAGTTTTCTCTCTGTGAATGAGTTGCGCTGCCAACTTCGCTGGCTGCGTGTCGCTCGCCTGTGAACTCCTAAACGTGATAAATGCGTCTTAATGATCCGCCGCTGAGCCTCGCAGAGGTTCGAGTCTGCCGTTTCACTCCGCATGTTACTTAAAGGCTTTGAAAAGTATGTTCCGAGGAGGTCTGGGTGGTCCTTCAACCAGGCTATAGCGCCGATACTCGTCGACAGATCGAAATCACTTTCCTGTATGAATGCCGTCGTCTTCATTATTTCACAGTTTACATTATCCCGAAGCTTGTCGTATTTGTTAAGATTTGACTTTTTCTCAAAAATATCAGCAATGTACACGTATGCAGTCTGGCCCGTGCCAGTAGCTTATTACGCGCCATCTTTGTTGCGGTATATGAGGAGGTTTTTAATATCATTAAAAATCTATAATATCGACAGCAATGACAGCAAAACGGATATATCAAGCATAAATGCATCTATACCACGATGCGCTTGCATAAAAAGTGCTAACTTTTATTGGACTGATATCAACTGGTAAAGTTTGTTTTGCTTCCCAAGACTCAGCTCAGTCTGTGAAGGTCGCTAAGAAAATTAGTCTTTCTTTTCAAAGTGCAAACGTTATAATTCAATTTAACAGTCGGATTTGATAGCTTAGACATTTTAAAACATTTACATGAACTTTTCAGTGCAATTAATTGTAGCTATATATTTTTTATTAATTTTTGAAATTGTGCATTGGCGGCTGGGGAACGTGTTGCCTACAGCACGTGAAAGAGCCTTCTCTCAGAAATATATTTTGTTTTAATTAACTGTAATCGCAATCCGAATCATTTCATCGCCATCCGATCAGGGATTCGTTGACGATCATTTACATGCTAATAGCACGTAGACTGATATTTTTTTAATATTTATAAATATTTTTTGAAAAGATGACGAAGTTGAAATTAGAGAGTGAAACTTGCATCGACGCCACCTTTGTGTTTCAGTCAGAACTGACAGCAAACTAATTCCTGACTATTTTCATTACTGCAACACTTAAACATCTTGCTCTAGCGATACAATATTTAATTTATTACCTTTTAATTATTTCGGTTGATTTCAAGATCGAGTTTGGTTTATACAGCTTGCCTCTCGGTAGCCTATATTTAAACACGGAGAGTTAAATAAGTAAAATCGCAAAATGATAAATTTGATCTAAATTCGTTTCGGATGATTGTGGTCAGCGCAGCTAATCCATGCAAACAGCTCTGTGCAGACAAGGACACGGAGTCAGTGGGGGCAAAGACATGATAATGCATATGAATGGGGGAATTTTCTCCCTGCAAGCAGCAGCAACCTCTAAAGTGCTTTTCTCACCTCAGGTCTGTGAAGAACAGAAATGCGAGGAGGAGGTTTTTCCGCTGGCTATGAACTATTTGGACAGATTTTTATCCGTGGAGGCCACCAGGAAAACAAGACTGCAGCTGCTTGGAGCTACATGTATGTTTTTAGCATCCAAGATGAAGGAGACAGTACCCTTAACTGCGGAGAAACTCTGTATTTACACAGACAACTCGGTCCATCCCGGAGAACTGCTGGTAATTAAGTTCTGCAGACATGCATGTTGCATAACACTTACAGTACATGATCAGCATGCACAAAAGGCCACATGGCCAGAATACAGATTCTCTGCTCTATCAGCGTCTCCACTTGTAAAATATATTATTACTATTAATGCCAATTAAAATTGTGACTAAAAGGTAGAAAAGTGCAGTAGTGTCTGTGACTTTCCCATGGTGACTGGAAGGCCTTTTATTTTGTGAATGGTCTCAATCCTATCAGTATAAAAGATATTTAGCGACACCTGTTGGCCATAAGACAGAGGTGCAGACATTGGCGGCGGTTGAACAATGGGATCTATAGTGACATTTATATAAATGTAGTCTATTTGTATGTAAGTGTGTGTGTATATATATATATATATATATATATATATATATATATATATATATATATATATATATATATATATATATATATATATTTCTCTGGAAGTTTTTATGCTCTAACAGGGATAGAGACATCGATGTAGAACATTTTGGAAAACATAAAGGTTATATTATGCTGACTGAAACAAAAAATCAAACGTGATGAAATGACATTGTTGGAGCTCTAGGAAGTAAATGTCACAGCACAGCAGATGTAGGATGAGAATGTGTTTCTCTACAAGTAAGTGGGTCAGTTTAAATGAAGGTCCTCTGATCTGGTCCATCCACAGCAAATGGAGCTACTGGTTCTCAACAAGCTGAAGTGGGACCTCGCTTCAGTGACCCCTCATGACTTCATTGAGCACTTCCTGTCCAAGCTGAAGATCCACCCATCCACAAAACAGATCCTCAGGAAGCATGCTCAGACCTTTGTGGCTCTCTGTGCTACAGGTGGGGCGTCAGTTTTGTAACTTGATATAAACTAGGGTCACGTGTGTGTGTGTGTGAGTACACCCAAAACAAGTATTGTGTCTTAGCTACAATATGTGTTGTTCTTTGTAAACTTACAGCCCACTTACATGTGTTGTTTCCGGACCATTAGGGTCATGATACACCGACCGACAATTGGCCATCGGGAACGTTAGGGAACATCTTACTCATTTCATTATGAAACATCACATTGCTTGTTGAACTCTGCCAGTGTTTATTTCAGCATATTGTTGATTCAATATGCTGAAATAAACCAGCGAGATAGACGACTGACCCACAGATGGTGGATCTACGTTAATGACACGTTCACTTTCATCTTTCAATGCATGATGCTTAAATGTTTGCAAATCACAAATATGTAACAAGAATGAGATGTTTTGTATAATTGTGTTTAAATTGAAATACAAGTGTAAATAAATGAGTCTGAGTTAGAATTATGTTGGGTGATAAAAACTAAAATAACGATGAACCAACTTTATGCAGACGTTGCTATTTTTACAGTTTTTTTCTACTGGGTGGCGTATAGACTGTTGCTCCTTTCTCACAGTGATATCAAGTGTAGCTGCTAAGGTGTAAATTGAGTTTACAAGTTTGGACGTCATCCTATTGTTTCTGTCACCTTGCTGCAGTGCTGGTTTTTATGTCTGTTTGGTGCGTTGGAGCACACATGTACAAAGTTAGGAGTAGTTTTGTTTTTTTAATGATCACCATCAAACTTTGAAAAAGAAAATAATCATCCTGTTTCAACAGATGTCAACTTCATTGCCAGTCCTCCGTCGATGGTGGCAGCAGGCAGTGTTGTTGCTGCTGTTCAAGGACTTTTCCTGAAGAGCCAAGACTCCTCCTTGTCCTCCCAGAACCTCACCAATTTCCTGTCGCAGGTCATTCGCAGTGACCCGGTATGGAAATGCACACATTGTCCCAATGCCAGTGAGCGTGGGGATGTCACCTTTGTTCGTAACATTTGCACTGTGATAGTCTTGACTCAGTATTGACTGTGTGCTTGCAGGACTGCTTACGGTCATGTCAGGAGCAGATTGAGTCTCTGCTGGAGTCCAGCCTGCGGCAGGCACAGCAGCACGGCAGCGCATCAGAATCCAAGCGCGTGGACGAGGAGGCGGACCTGTCCTGCACACCAACAGATGTGAGAGATGTCAACATTTGAGATGATGTACAACCGTGCCGCACAAAAACCTGATGATCAAGGGAAAGCTGTTGTCAGAGGGCGCTGGTGTGTGGGCTGAGGAGAGGTCCACCGAACTGAGAATCCCCTCCTCTTTCCCCTTCCTGCGTCCTGGTGGGCCTCTTTTATGACCGATATGTCACTCATATATATGCTGTCCACAATGGCTGCCAAGACAAGTAAAGACCAGAGTGCCCCACCTGCCATGCAAGATACCCCATGCCACATTTCCTGGCAGTGTCCCCTCCCTCCTGGGAAAAGAACTGAACACTACAGAAATGTACCAGAGAGAAAAGACGGCGAATATTGATTACCTGTGTGAGCTGGAGTGAAAGCCACAGAAACAGATATTTTAGTAGTTTTTTTGTTTTTTTTATTCCCACACACATTGAACTAGGAATCTTTAAATTAATGCAGACTCAACTTGCCTACTAAAACATCCCAAAGTGTCGTGTACAGTAGGTCCTCGTAGTCTGCCTTCAGGTGTTCTCCTGGAACCTGGCATTTATTAAAGCAAAGACTTTTAACTTCTTTAGTATTGTATCTAGAATGATTTAGACTGTCCCAAGTTTTCTCGTAGTGCAGACATTCATTTAGCCCTGCTTGCTTATGTTTAGTCACTTTATTATATCATTTAGTCTTATACCTTTTCTTTTCCAAGCTTTTTGGGGTTTTTTTAAAGCCAGTGTAGTGAGTGATGCTTTCTTTTTTATGACTGTAAAGTCTGTGGACTGCTGATGTGGACAAATGGAATTCTTTGTTTATTCCTTGATATTCATTTTGCCAATTTCAGCTTGTTGTAATTCGATTACATCAAATCAGTGCACACGTAAGCAGAGCGGTCCACAGTCTGTTATAATTTCTTTCTCTGCATAGTTAGGCCTAATACAATTCCAATGTTGTTTTCTAAAAAAAAAAGCACTTTTGGTCAGCAGTGCTGGCTCAACTGAAAAAAAAAAAAAAAATCACGTGATTAAGTTTGTGAAAGAACATGAAAATGGAATAGGGGGGTTTAAACTGCAGTCTTTTGGTAACAGACATGTCAAGTAGCATTTTCCAACACTTGCACCTGGATCAGATTCATCTAATGGGAAAAAGAATTGACCAGCGTGGAAGAGAAACTAAAACCATGACTGAGTGCTGCTTGACACCATCAAGAGCCTGACAGCCACAGGCGTGTAGCTGCCTTTCCGGTCTTCATCATCAGATTCAAGTTTTATTTAAGTCATGTGTCCTATGGCAGAGCTGCTCTGATAGGTCCAAAGATGTCATGAGTTTAGTTAAACCTCAGCATGCAGAGCCAAAGGTTACCATTTAAGAAACAAAAGTAAAAACAAGTATTATTTTTATAGTTAAAATAATGCTTTATTTTTATATACTACAATATATTTATTTTTATAACTTGCAACTGACTATGGTTCCACCTACTGAAGTTTAACTCAAATAATGAGCTTATATCTTCCTCCAGAGCAGCCCTGCAGTCCAGAAACGTGGTAAAACTGAAACTCCAGCCTGCCTCTGACTCGCTAGGACACCATCCTCTCCCCCGATACACAACCTCAGTTTGGATACTGCTCATGGATTATGGGAAATGGATAAAGCTTAAAACGAGAGAGAGAGAGAGATAAGACTATTGATGTGATTTTGCACAAACCTAAAAGACGTGGGCTGCATTTCTTGGGGACTTGCCTAAAAAAGAAGAAGGTGGAGAGCAAAACCGGCAACAGTACCAAGCGATGAAAAGTGGCTAAAATAGTGAAGGCGCACCAGTGGGTGTGTCTTGCTGTAGAGTTCAAGTCAGGGTTCCTACACAGGATGGAAAGTTTTGGCGATCAGGTTGACATACCTTTTAAATGTACGGAAGTGACTCGGAGAGCTCCGCTTTAAAAGAGTGGGAAATGTGGAAAATTAAAAGTAGTATGTCAAACTGTGTAGGAACTCTGTAAACTAGGTTTCTGATTGTACATTAAAGATAGAAAGTAGGAGAAAAACACTCCTTGTATTCCGCTGCTATAGAAAATAAATCCCAGCTACATGTTTAAAGAAAATATGAAAAAAAAAAAAAAAGAAACTGATTAAAACAATGCTTTTCTCCTGTTGTTTGCTGCTACATTTTGGTTGTTTTTGTTTTATACATATAAATGTCAATATACTGCCATTCTAGGTTTGAATTTTCTCATAGAAAATTGTGTTATTGACATCCTCATTTGTTGTTTTGTGTAGAATATATGTGATCAGTTTGTTTATAATTACTTAATATGATTTCCAAACTATTCCAAAAAACATGGAAAAATTAGACAATGTACAGAAGTGCTTTGATCCACATTACCTCATGTGACAGTCAATATCTATTTCTAATTTGTAGTCTTTTTGTTTTGTTTAGTTCTTATTCTATTCTACTTGCTGGTTCAGTGCATACCGGCTCTGTTAAACCTGCTTGAGATGAAGCATCCGCGATGGAAACCAGTGAGTCCAGTGCATGCTTTGATACTGGTGCCATAACAGAAAATGGGATATGTATAACTCTGTTGAGTGTTAAGCTGTCTCGGTGAAAGAGACTTTATCCCCCTTTAGGCCCATGGTGGCCTTTCTTCCTCTTCCCTTTTTATATTTATAAAGACAAAAAGCTTTGTGCGCCAATATTCAAACTGTCAGTGAGTTGATTTGAGTTTGTAAATAGAGTCAGTGTCGTGCCCAGCAAGCCATAGACTGTTTTTGCTGTTTTCACAAATCATTCCACACAGTTGTGTCTATTTCATGCCAATTACTTGCAACGAAGGCAAACAGTGTATTCATACTTGTGTTGACAACACAATAAAACATGAATTAGATGGAATCTGGAAAACTGGCCATCTGTGTTTGTCTCGAGAAAATGATCAAAGTCACCACAACAAGCCACAACGACCACTTCAAGGGTGGCCGAGTGTCGGCATTTAAGGGACAGATTTTTCATCTTCCAAACATCACCAGATCATTAAATAAATAAAAACCATGTTACGCACTTGTGAGTACTTTGGCTACTGAGCCGTTGCAGGATGATGTGCACGTGAAAATAAAGTACAGTGAGGTTAGAGGGGAGGAACTTGTTAAACCTGAAAGAATCTTTTATATATTTATATATATATAATTGTATACATCATGGAATCAATTTATAAACCACAATCTATTCTAAACTTTAATTAATAACTTTTTAAGCTAAAGAAAAGACAAAATAAAAATGACTAAGAATTGTTAAAAATAAAGAGGCCAAAATTGTATAATTAATAAAAAAAAGGAATCACCAACAAAAATGACAAATATATGTTTTAAATTAAACAATTTGCATATAATATATAAAGACAAATCTTTATATTTGTATTTTTTTAAACATCTTCACAATATTTGCATTAATTTGTTTTTCACTTTAAATGTATTTATTTATTTTTTTATTAAACTATTATATATCTATTCCATATCAAACAGTCCAGTTTGTTTAAAAAAATAAATAAAATAAGAGGAAAACGACGACGACTAAGAGGCTGAAGCCTGAAAAAGATGTAACGTTATCACATACTCAGGAAAATAATATTTTGATTTCTTGACTACATGCATTCTGAAATGCTGGAAGAATGTGTAATCATACAGTAAAAGTAGTGACGGTATTATTTAGAAGAAACTAAACCTTTATCATGCCAACCTTACGGGAGTTAATCATACAGTTAAACTCTCCTGTGGCCTCGGAAACTCACAACACACACGGTCACCATAACCACAGTGGAGACAAGCTCAAATTCTTTTGTTTCAGCTTTTTCATTCTGCTGGTTTCATGTTTCCCAAATTTAAGGAGAAAGCTATGTTTTTGGTTATTGTTTGGCAAATAATTAAAAGGAGTGTGCGTGCATGAGTATGTGTATGTACGTATGACAGTACTCTTAATTTGTTATTCAAGGAATGTCTTTGATGAGGCTTCAGTGTGGAGAAAAAGGCGTGAAAGTCTAATCCTTTCCCACAGGCCTGCCAGCTCCAGCAGAACCAGCAGTAGACAAAGCCCGAAAACACACACACACACACACGCACACACACAAACAGAGAGTAAGAGTCTTGTATCCATACCCATTTTTAGACATAAGATATGTAGCATGTCCTCCCAACTGTACCCGCTACCACGGGGGCTTCCAGTTCAGGTCAGCACCGTGCTGAAAGTGGGAAGTAGATGTTACCTGCTCTGATTTAGTCGGGACAAAATAAGTTTGAAGTACCATGTGCCCTTTCATAGCTGATGGCAAATGTTCAGTACGCGTCAGATTAATTCATGTCTGAAAGGACTCATAATGTCAGAGGACACAACTAAATGTCATTTCCTGGAAACGTCTGACCTACTGCTTCTCTTGTAAAAACATTTGGTATTCTTACCTCACATTTAAAAGACTTGTGATTTAGGGACCTTCTTTTTGTCCCCCTGAATTGACAGTTGTACAGTCATATGCAAAAATGAATACCCCCTCTTTTAATCCTTTTTTTATGTAAAAACATAGATGTCACCAGACCATGGTGGGTCTTAATGTTAGGCAAATACAACCTGCTCCTTGGGTTCCTTTTGCTGTCAATGCTGCCATTTCACTCATTCCAGCTGTCAGCGGATGAGAATCAAGGTGCACCCTGGACGGTCACAGCAGCACACAGAGAGCTATCTTTAGTTATTGTAAAAACTCATTTTTGTTAAATGAACTAATCAAACAGAACGAAGCTGCAGTTGCCACGCAGAGTAGCCATAAGACTTAAACATGGCCAGTCTCCCATTTATGCACCAAGTTACACAAGTGGAGTATGTTTCTGTTAGATTTTGAAAATAACTTTAGCAGACAAACCAAAGGAGCTAAAGTTTTTAGTGGTGGAGTTTCTTGAACTACTTTGGTCAACTTTGAAAACCGTGGAGACGAAAATCCTCGACTGACTTGTAGAGTTACAAAACAAGCTGATGGCTTCTGTATTAACAATGAATTATACATAAAAAATGAAAAAAACACTGTAAGCAAAATGAAAATGTTAATATTGCCCCTTAAAAAACAACATACAAGTAAACAACAACACAAACAAAAACATAATAATCTTAGTGAACTCTGACTTTATTGATTGTGCGTATGTTCTCTGGGGAGGCTCCTCCCCCTCTTCTTCATGCTCCTCTTCCTCATGAAACGGTTGCTGTGCTTGTGCTGAAATCTGATGCCGCCATTTCATTCAGAGGGCTTTTCTCGGGCCGGCTGACCAGCCGGCCGCATTTGTCACCGCTGCTTTTCATGTCACCACTCACCACCTGCTCCCCACATTCCTCCACATTCTCTCAAAGACTTCAGTCCCTCCTCCTCTGCCTCCTGCTCTTCTTCTTCTTCATCTTTCTTAATCTTAACTCCTCCTCCACCACCATCTCTCTTCCTTTTCTCCTTTCACTGAATATTACTTTGCTATTTCCTTCATGTGTTTACTCCTTTCTCTGCAGCTTTAATGTCATTACCTTTTTTTTTCACTCTGATTATTCCTTTGACACCCCCCCCGCCTTTGGTTAAAGGGTATAATTTGCACTGAAATGCTCATCTGAATGCAGCATCACACTCATTTGGCCCCTGTCAACCCCTCCTCCACCCCCGCCCCCCTCATACTCTTTTCTGTTTGCCTTCAGAAGCTGCCGACTAGGAGAAAGCATTCACCTGCCGCCGCATAAACCAGCTGCTACTGTATTCCACCACTACACACGGTCCTGTTGGGTTATTGTCACTGTGACTTTGGAAATGGGAGAGAAAAGCAGGCCTTTAGACAAAGGCTGTAAAAGTCCCTTTGGTCCTCTCTGGTGCCTCCTGATGCTGCTGTTGTTGAGTGTAATGTAAGCATAAGTATGCACACACCCTGCGCTGTGCTTTGCACAGCAAAGCCTGGCAACTTGTTTTTGTTCAGAGAGCATCTTCCATCAGCACTGGGTGAAGGGTCTAACCACAGGAACATATTGTTGAGATGGTAGAAACAAGCCCCAGCAAGATATGATTAAACCTTTGGGATCATCATGATTAAGGTTGAAGACATGCAGCAGCACTAGCACTGCATTTGGGATGTCAGGAATATTTTCATATTCCACTCCTTAAGGCTCCCATATATGTCCAGTGAGGTCGAGGTCAGATCACTCCTAGCTTCTGCTTTAAGGGGCCTTTGGGCCAAAATGGCTAGCAGAGCTATTTTTCTACGTTCAAATAAGGCTCCAAACATCAGACAGTCAAACTGTGGCTGCACAGCCAGAGCGAGGCAATGAAATCGTACAAGCGGGCCGGACCGTTTAAAGCACAAAGCTGTGCGGTGAGAGCAGAGCAGGAACATTTTGACTGGTGTGTTTTTGACACGACAAAACCGCAGTTGACCCAGCGCCGCCGTGTGGAGCCCACAGTTTTAACCTAATGTTAAATCATTATGTGATGCAGGAAAGTCACATGACTTCTTAAAGGTGCCATATGTAGATATAAGAGTTTGCAAAGATCTGAGCAACCACATTTAACTTAAAGTGTAGCTGCAGCCGCATCTTAAAACGCAGCTACCTGATACAACCATCCATGTGTTATACCGATGAGACACTCGCTTTGGTTTGGTTTAGATAGTTTAGGCCATCTATTTAAAGCCAGGATTACTTTATAAATGCTAAAATTGTTAAGATACCGCCTTTAGAAATGATGATTGTTGGTAATATACGAGTTGCACCATGTTCCAACATACTGCAGGTACTGTTAAAACGTGCCGAAGCTTATATGAATCATGCAGCGCTGGCAGCCTACAGTCTGCTGCTTCTTTTCTTTATCTGCAGTGGTCCTAATGTCAACTTTACAGCATGTTGTTTTAGTAGAAGAAATCTGTGAATTAGCATACAGTGCTGTATTTTGTTGAACTTACAGCAGCCTGCTGGCGACTAAACGGCCCTACATTGTAAAGTTTCTATGGTATCTTTATAGAGTTTATTACTGCTGCTATGCAATACATTAAAATTGTTTTTGGGGTATTCTTTTTTTCATTTGTACAACAGCACAAATTAATTTTTGCAATTTTTAGCACTTTGGGTCCCCCTATAGGTGGTGGAGGTTGAGTTGCTTTTTGTTTTTTATTTTGCCTGGTCATTCTTTTCACTTGTGCAGTTACTTCCTCGAGTCAGTTGCCTCTGCCAAGATGTCCTCTGAAGCTTGAGCTTCCTTCATTGTTCCTGTTGCGTGACGTAGTGCCGTGAAAACAATGCGCACTTGTCTCACTGGGACGGCCGGAATGGCAGATTGCTGCAGATGATTCGTAAAGTCAGCTGATATTTTAATGTAAACAAAAGTCTTTTTGCGCTCCTTTAACAGTGCAGAATATAAAATATAAAGTAAGAATTAGTAGCCTCAATTCAAAGCTGTTTAAGTATATTATAAACATGATCATCTTTTCTGTGAAACAGAGTGATAAATACTTTTCTACACATGTAATGTGTCCTTACTGCCCCCTTAAAGGACGCATACAGGACTGCAGGAAAACACTGGAAGAAGAAACTGAAATGTCATTTTAAACGTTACCACAGCTCAACTACAAAAAAAAACAAAAGAATAAGCAAAAAAAGATAATAAAATAATATAGGATAAAATACAATACTACATACACCAGTAGCTGGTATTCTCTGCACAAGCAGCATTGTGGATGGAGGGTTGTGGAGATATGCAAATAACAGGACATACACATATACACATTTATACACATAAATATACATATATTCATACACACACACATACATATATGTCTACACATGGTGATGACAATGGAGGTAAAGTGACCACGTGACTTCTGGTATTAAGATGCGTTCTCGAGTCTAAATGCCGGGGTGAATGACCGGCAAAAGTCTCCATCCTGCAGCGGGTGTTTCAGTCTGTGACTGGAGGAGCTGCTCAGCCCACCCGTGATACCATGCAGTGGTTGCCCACGACTAACATCCTGCAGCAATCTGTGTTGCAGCGGATCACATTTCTACAAGTCGGGATCATTTTTATTTATGCCTTTGGTTGTAATCACCAAGGAACTAATCTGAGATTAACTTGTAACCTCAACATTCACTTCTTTCTTGTTATTAGTGTTACACAAACTCAATAAATGAAGAACTGCAACTGCAACTGATACCAATTTATTTTTTTATTTTTTTACACAAAAAGAAAAAAAATCATAAATTGGTATTTTAATGATTACATTTGTTTGTTTTTTCTCATGTCACAATATATGTTGCTTTACCATGACAACGTTATTCAGTGTCTTCCCAAATCATGGTCGCTCGCATTTATGATAGAAACTGCTGCTGAAGTAAAAAATAAAGTTAAAAGATTTGACATGTTTGTAAACTGGAGATGACTGACACAGAAAGGTGAACATGAAATGAAGGAAAACATGCTCGACCAGTCAGAAAGGTTTATCGCTCCATGCTACCCAGTGTTCTGCTGTTCTGAACAATCCACCTTCTCCAACAGGGATACTCTCTGCAGTGAAGTATTTCTCCCAGAACTCCAGTCAGGCCCTGGTTCCTGCTGGACGAGGGTTCCTGTGGGAAGGACCACCTCAACAGTGGTTACTGGAAGAGGTTGCTGTGGCTGGAATGCAGCTATGCTTTGAAAAAGTAGATGGCAGCTGGCTCACAAACAGTTGTTGCAGGCTGCTGCTGGAACATTGTCCTCTAAAGTCCACGAGCTGGGTCAAAACAGACCAGGGTTTTTATTTGTCATTGGGGGGGTCTGCAACTGGCATGCTCTTTAACTTCACTACGACGTCTCAGCGGGCACCAAACCTGAACAAATTTAAATGAATGAAAGAACATCAAATAAAGTGTCTCTCACACATCAAAGCTGGTAGTTTAGTAGTAGGTTTAGTAGTTTAGGTAGTCTTTAATGTCCTCGTTGGGTTACTTATCTATAGTGCGTTTACAGTTTGTGGTCCATCACTGGACTAACACGATGCTGCTTCACTGTCGTGGAGACTGGCAGCATCAGCAACAGATGATGTGATTTTTCCATTTAAATAAATTAAATAGATCTCTGTGGATGTGTTTGGGTTTTAAATAATGGACCTAAACCAAAAGAGTACAAATATGTGAAATTAAAAGGTATGAAAAAAGCACAAAGCAGCACATGCACATTATCTGTTTTAGGGCACTAAAAATTAAGTCACCTCACTATTAAGACGTTTAATTGGCTTGTGCTGGCACTTATAAGTACCGTGATTAGTTAAGTAAAAAGTTCACGTGTGCTCCAAGTTTCACAAACTTTAGTCTGCATACATCTAATATGAAAAGGCACAAGAATGCAACACCAGTAAGGACAGGAAACCTTAAACCAAGACCAACAACTAGAGGAGATACAGCAAATACAAGTTAAACGATCAGTTATCTAATGCAACTTGTCCCACAATGGTGGACGTGAGGAGTTAAAACTAGAAATATAAAGTGGTTTAAACCTTGATGGGTTTTTGTAACCTTCATTGATTGATTCATGTTTGCTTCTCCAAAACTTCAAATACTTAAGTAAACATGATGCAAAAATAAAGAATCGTTCACAAAGTTCAAGTACATACAATTTTTTTTATTCAAAAGTATAATAGAAGTAAAGGTGGATTAGATTTGAACAAACGTGTACAGTCTTTCATTGTGACACGGCATCACATTTACCTTCCTAAATGCTGCACTTCATTATCATCTTTATGTGACGACAGATTTGATCTCATGTCTCATCGTGAGCCACAACGAAGCCACAAACGGATCACACGAGCGCACTCCCAAAACAGCACACGTCCTTTGTTTATTCACCCTAAAACCACCACGTGTGCTTTCAGACCACGTACCAGCAGTGGTGTCAAGACTGTCTCCTACTTGGAGCTGATATGCATCAGTGCGACCAGCGACGCAATCCCTCTACTTGAGTTACGGTAATAAAATCACTCTGATCAAATACACCAAAACAGGTCAATGACTTGAAGATCCAGTCCATGATCCATTCTTCATCGCTTCACTCTGATGCAGCTTAGACAGGGTCCGAGACCTTTAGATGCTGGACTCCACAGTAGCGGCCGCTCACTTCCACCATCCTGAATCCAACACAGCAGTCGCTCACTGCGTCACGTGCTTCAGCCTCCCTTCTGACAGGGATGCAGCAGCTGTGGTCCTCCACATCCCCAGCTCGCACTCAGAACGACGTCCCCTCAGCCGTCTTCATGTAATCCTTGAAGTCAGACGGGACACTTAGCATAGAGCAGACCTGCAGGGCGGCGTACACAGGTTAACCACACTGCTCTGGAAATGCAGGAGAGCTTCATGATTCACAGAACGCAACATCAGTACGCAACACTTACACTCAGCATGACTTTATTTATACACAACAAAAACAAAAGCAAAAACGCTCGCACAGTACTAGATGAGGTGACAGAAGTTAAAAGATGAATCCTGAAGGGTACAGGGCCGTACCCTCTGCTCACATGGCACTGACGGGACGGCGCGTCACAGTGCACGTGGACTCTGTTTACAGCTACCCGTCGGATTTTCACTCACAATGTGACTCTTATATGGTCATAAAGTGGTTCTGAATTCATATAAAATCTTGATCGGTCGTGTTGAAGACATAAAATCACTGACCTGTCTGAACTTGGCTCGAAGCTTCTCCATGTCGTCCTGTAGCTTTGCAGATTGTGGATCATCCAGATCAGAGACTTGTATTAAACCCAGGAGAGCTTCTAGGACCTTCAAACGCTTCCTGTTCTCAAAAAAACAAAAACAACACTTTAGCAAAGACATGATGAGAAATTTATTAAAAAAAAAAAAAAAAAAAAAAAGTAACCATCTGCTACCGATGCTTTTAAACGTGAATCTATTTAACTTGATCCACTTATCGTTAACTCTTCTATCCATCCACTTCTACTTTCTACGGTTCAGGTTGTGGGGCAGCAGCCCGAACCGTCTCCGCTGGCTCCCAGCAGGGCTGTCAATCAATTAAGTGTTTTTAAATCGCGATTAACTGAAGGATCATTGTTAACTGATGTGCACACATCTTTTAATTTTTTTTTGTTTTTCGTTTACCTGAAGTACTTCTTCTGAGTACTTCTAACACAAAATGATGTCCAACCAAACATCCCGTTTATAAATAAATAAACACATTTACAGTCTGGGGGGGGGGGGGGGGGGGGGGGGGGGTGCAATCTTGTGTTTTAGAAAAGAAAAACTGTGGCATTAAACACAATTTGCGTCAATGCGTTATTGACACGTAAACCTCGACGGAACCTTTGGTTCATTCTTTCCATCCATCAAAGAGAAACAGCAAGTTACAGACTGAGCTGCGGCACCGTGGCAGTGATTTGTCTGACACCGTTTATATATAACAACTGATACGACGGCCTCTCCCCAAAAACACACATTTCATTACAAACATACATGCGGTCACATATTTTAACTTGCATGCCAACGGTTCCAGGAGTTTTTGATGCATCTGGTGAACTTGGCATCATGTTCACATTAACTCTGCTTAAGGTGAACAACACCATCATTACATGACAATGAAATGTGCTTGATGACAAAGAAAAGGCATTCATGTCACCTGTGGACTGTCAAAAAGAAGATGCAGCATGTGGACGGGAATATTTATGAACACTACCGTGATTTGTCATCGGTTTTATGCTGGAGGAGACATTTCCATGTGATGGCAAAACCATAGTAGAAGGAAATCTGTAAGAGGAGAAGAGATAGTCAATGAACCGTGGCAGCGTTTAAATGAACAGTTTTCCATCCATCCATCCATCCGATCTCTGCTACAGCTTTTTAGTTACTTGCATTATTTAAGTTATTATTTATCTGCTGTGTGTGTTGTTCAGTATCCTTTTTAGATGTTACTGTGATATTTGTGTTGTTTTAACTGTGATTTTAAGTTTTATACAGTTTTTATGCACTCTTTGACGCCAGTTTGTGTCTGAAGAAGCAGAAGACTTGAGACAAATGAGTATAAATTCCTCACTTTGTGGATGTAGGGCTCAAATATTATATGAAAAGACTGCTGAAGTCCTTATCTCTTGTATTCTTCGTCAATTAACTATTATAATTAAATCCTTCAGCTTGAGTTGTCTGTGCAGAGCATTAACCATTACATAAGTACCGGTAGGTTATTTTAATGATTATTACAGCAGCGCCACCACAATTCACAACATGCCAATAAATGTAAAATATACTGCAGAGAAATTAAATTAAAATTGATTCTCAGTATGTGTTTGCAACAATAAGGAGAACATTTGTCTTTGGTAGCAGCCTTGTTGCCTTGTATTAGGACCCGGAGCATCCCAGCAGCTCGTTCCCAAACTGGACCAGCTGGGGATCAGCACCTCGCTGTGCAACTGGCTGTTGGACTTCCTGACTGGGAGACCACAGGCAGTACGGGTCGGCGGCAACACATCCAGCACCATCACACTGAGCACAGGGGCCCCCCAGGGATGTGTGCTGGGACCCCTCCTCTTCACCCTGCTGACCCACGACTGCACACCGATTCACAGCTCCAACCTCTTCGTAAAGTTTGCGGACGACACGACTGTGGTGGGTCTCATCAACAACAATGATGAGTCAAACTACAGAAGCGAAGTGAGCCGCCTGGCTGAGTGGTGCAGCGACAACAATCTCTCCCTGAATGTGGAGAAGACCAAGGAGATTGTTGCTGACTTCAGGAGACAACACACCCAGCATGCTCCTCTGACCATCAACGGTGCCACTGTGGAGAGAGTGAGCAGCACCAAGTTCCTGGGTGTCCACATCTCAGAGGACCTCTCCTGGACTGTTAACACTGCATCACTCGTCAAGAAGGCACAGCAGCGTCTCTACTTCCTCCGCAAACTGCGAAGAGCCAGAGCCCCTGCCCCCATCAGGTACACCTTCTACAGAGGCACCATCGAGAGCATCCTGACCAGCTGCATCACCGTGTGGTACGGAGCTGCACCGCAACCAGCCGCAAGTCTCTCCAACGCGTCGTGAGAGCAGCTGAGAAGATCGTTGGTGTCTCTCTCCCCTCACTTCAGGACATCTACAGCAGCCGTCTGACTCGCAAAGCCCTCAGCATTGTGAGAGACCCCACTCACCCGTCACACAGCCTCTTCAGTCTGCTGCCTTCAGGGAGGAGGCTGCGGACCCTCCGGGCCAGAACCAGCCGCCTGAGGGACAGTTTCATCCACCAGGCCGTCAGGAAGCTGAACACTCTTCCTCCTCTCCCACCGTTTCCCTCCCTGCCCCCCCCCTCACTCACTCTGACCTCAGTTTCTGCACCAGGCACTTTTGGCAGAACTGAACCGCCTACTTTGCACCAGGTCACTTTAATCAGACCGAAAAACTGTTGTACACTTAAACCAAATGTCATGCCATAACTTGTTTCTTTTTAACTTGCACTTTGTGTTTAAAATGTATTTATTGTGTAGCACCGGGGGTTTGAGAGTAACGTAATTTCGATTCTCTGTATGCATCTCACATGTAGTAGAATTGACAATAAACTTGACTTTGACTTTCACTTTGATCCTGTAGAGACCATCTGTCCATCAGTGCTCTGTGGTGCCCATCACTGTAAAGCAGTTCAGCTGAACAGTACCGAGAAAACATCAACGAAGTGTAAAAACAGGACAACAGTAGCACGTGAATAGTACTGAACACAATACCACATCACAGAAAATGCCAAAAAAACATATATACACATGGCTGAGTGTGTCAAGGACAACTGACAGAAGTCATGTAAACGTAAGCAGTCTGTGTTTGTCGGTGCTGCTGAACTCCCATCACCTCAGACGACAGCTTGGCTCCATGACAAGCTCCATGTCTGCGGCCATCCTGCAGCCCACGTCGAGTCCCCTTCTCAAATCCCTCCTGGTAGCCCTCACCTCGGAACCTGGAATACCGCCACACACAAAATAATCTGAACACTGGTCGGAGGAAATGTAAAACTGCAGTGATGTTTTTGTACTTTAATCTTTTATATCTCGATATACACATAAAACTAAAACTTTTTTTTCTAAATTTCCATATTAACCAGGTTTTTTAAGTGTAAAGTGAGTGTAAGTGGCAGTTCTCGAGCTAAAACACCCCATTAATCTCACACATGAGACAGACTGGTTCAAGATGATGGAAATAACAGAAAACACCGGATCTTTCCTGACCTGTAATACCAACGGCAGTGGTGTTGGGGGATATTTTTTGACATACTTTAGGCCCTTAGTATATGAGTTCTGCCCCCCCCCCCCCCCCCCAAAAAAAAAGAAAGACATCTTAAATGTTCAGAAACTACAAAAGAGTCAGTTTTTCAACTGTTTTAAGGCCTTTTGTTGAACTGGACGCAGATTAGGTATAGACTCTCGACGCATGCGCGGTTCACATCTGGCAGCACCTCAATGAAACGATGTTAAAGTGTATTTCGGCTCTGCGCCAAACACAGAAACATTTCTAGCTCTCGAGGAGAATCTGCCTCGCAACACTCAGAAAACCCACCTTTCATCCGCCAGCAGAATGCTGTCAAAAAGGTCCTCCGCTCCGCGTCCGCCTGCCATCTCTGCCTGACAGAAAACAGGAAGCCACGTCCTTCTTCTGGCGTTGGACAACCCGCGCGTGTGAACATCACCGCCACCTGTTGGACACGGTGATAGTGAAGAAACGTCCGCGCGCTTCTATACCTGACTCGTTTATGTATCCAGTTAGAAAAACAGAGCACTTTCGAGAGGCTTTCAACAGACTCCTAAAAGCAAAATCAAGTTGGTTCTTTTTTCTTTTCTGCGTGTATCTCTGTGAATGACTAATGTCTGTTTCTGGCCTCTGATTCATGCTCTTTACTTCATTCCTTCTCACATAGTTTGGGATGCTATTAAGGTGTTACACTATCTTGCAGTGGCGAATTAATGAACAGGATAGATAGATAGATAGATAGATAGATAGATAGATAGATAGATAGATAGATAGATAGATAGATAGATAGATAGATAGATAGATAGATAGATAGATAGATAGATAGATAGATAGATAGATAGATAGATAGATAGATAGATAGATAGATAGATAGATAGATAGATAGATAGATAGATAGATAGATAGATAGATAGATAGATAGATAGATAGATAGATAGATAGATAGATAGATAGATAGATAGATAGATAGATAGATAGATAGATAGATAGATAGATAGATAGATAGATAGATAGATAGATAGATAGATTTCCCATTTATATAAATTTCCCACACCTCTGGGTTTGTGGCATCACCTGGCTGCTCTCATCGATTATCAAAGTTTCAAACTCATGTTACATTTTTACTTGTCTAAATGCGTCGTTTCTTTCAATGAAATGTCCATGTTTTTATTCTGGCCCATGTCTGTCTTGACTAATAAAATTTTCTCTACCAAGAACAGTACAGTTGTATATTTTACCCAAGTCAGCCACTAGTGCAACATTCAGTGTGAAAATATGCAAAAAGTAGAAATACAGCAAGACTAAAGGGCTCTTTTGTGTGACAATCGTTTGTTAACCCTACAGTATTATTGAATATGTTTCATCCTTCACCAACACTAGGATACACTGAGTGATATTTCCTACCTTTATTTCTGTCAAACAATGTGACGAAACATTGTAAATGTCTTCTGTTCATAAATAAATAATAGAAAAGCTTTTTTGTTAGAGCAGCATATCAGAAGAAAGAAACTGAGGTTATCTAAACACTCGCAATTGTACAAAAACCTTGGATTTGAGGGGAAATCTGTACAGATCTGCGATGGACTGGCGACCTGTCCAGGGTGGACCCCTGCCTCTTGTCTGTTATGCGTCGGGATAGGCTCCGACAGACCCCCGTGACCCTGAGAAAGACGCGGGAATAGATAATGGATGGATAGATGGATCTGTACAGATCGTGTTTGATTGAAAGTCTGTCTTTTAAACAGCAGGGGGCACTGTAGGTGTAGGTAAATGCTCTAAACGGAAACTAAATCCAAAGGAACAGCAACACTTGCTCCTCACTGCTGGTGCTGGGGTGTGACCTTGGTGGGTGGGGGGCTGTTCTGAAAGGTTTCCAGTCCGGTGTTATTTTATTTTGATGATACCATGTCTTTATGTTTTCCCTGTGACAGCTGAGAAAACACAGCTGGACGTTTGGTATGTTGAGCCATCAGCAATATTAACACAGATTAATGATTGAGTTCTTCAAATATTTCTTTGACACAAAGACACGTGCCCCAGACTGCAGAGCAAAAGACACAGAAAAGGGAACCTGGACCTAGAACATGCTGCTATTTATGAGGCTTTTACTGGTCCCCTGACCTTCCTGGTGATCTATATCTACTGTCACCTGCATAAGGCAACCAAAGCCCTAGTTGATTCATGGTAATCCGAAAATTAATATTATTGTATGCACCACTAACAAAAAATATAAGCTGAACTGGTCAGAACTTTATAAAAAAAAAGGATTTGCCTGATTTTAAGACACATTTTAGTTGAGGCCCTTTATAAAGATTTAGTTTTCCTAGTATTTTTCTTTTTTCTTTTTCCAGTGTACTTAACTTCATTTTGAGTCTGAATGCTTGTTTATCACTTGCAGCAGTCATCATGCTCTCAGTCTGGATAATCAAGGAAGATTTCCTATGGGGAGCTGATAATAAAACTACTTTTTTCACCATTGTAAGCAACTGAAACCCCCAAAATTTCCCAACAATTAAAACAAACACTGTAATTGATATATTTACACCACGTCACTTTTGCAGCAAACCATTATCTGCAGTATTTTGTCACAGCATTTGATTTACCACAGTACATCCATGTTGCAGGACAGTCCAGGGTCTGCTTGGCGGTTTTCTTGTAGGATCCGCCGTCACCAGCCTGTAACAATGTAGGTTTGTGTGATGTTGGAGGTATCTTACTTTTGAAGGATATAGTTGCTTGCATCTGAGTCCAAAATGCCTACTGAACTTCTCAAAATGATTTTCTTTTGTAAAGATAAGATTAGTTAGTTATTGGTAAGGATTCAAAAACATGACCTTAGAAAACTAATAACTTTATGAACGAGAGGGATCAACCTGATTAACAATAATACATCAATAAATGCCTTTGAGAATTTGGCCTTAACAAATTCAGTCACACTTGGAATAGATGGATGTTCGTCCTGATGGAGGTCAGAGTTAGCTGATGTAGTAAGTGTCTTTAGGCTGATGGCGACTTGTAAAAATTAAGTTATGGAAGCAGAAGTCTTCCACGCTGATGTTGTGTGTGTCTGAGAGTAACATGTTCTGTTTTGTTGCTGCTCATGTGGACTGAAAAACGCTGGCAGAACTCCAGAGCAACACAGCTGTGCAAACGGCAGCTGCGCTGCACAGATTGTACACACACAGTGTTCAAGGCAAAGAGGGGAAAGGCTTTTCTAGCAGCCCATTGTGTTGGTTTAAATAAAAGCAGGGTAACCTTATCTCCCAGTAAAAGATGAAAAAGACTGATCTCATTCTACCTGCAGGTTCTCAGTCACTTGAAAAAGAAAGTATACCCTCTTCCAACTTCAAGATCTTACGTATCAGGATATAATCATGAAAAAAAAGAAGAAGAAAAAAGCTGTTCTTTACCAGCTGTTACTATTCGACTAATGCAACCTCAAGAACAGCCCAAGATAATACACAAAAATGTAATAAATCTTGTGTTATTTCTTTAAGTAAACTCTTACTGTTTCAATAGGCTTAATAAAATAAATGACCTGCAAGAGATGCTATTCAAATCAGCAAGTGTGTGGACCTGTAGAAAAGCAGAAGTTTTGGCACTTTGCTGCTCTAGAGCATTCAGATATGTGTAATTTCAATGCCAATAAGGAAAGAAACTGGCAAAGATTGTTGAGAAGCTATTTTTGCTTCTAGAAAGTGTTAAAGGCCGATTTAAACCAACCAGGATCATCATTCTGCAGTGAAAAGATTATTTAGAAGAAATCACAAGTTATTCTCTGATTTATAGAAAGCGGCTGACATTGTTGGTTTTACTATCAGAAAGGGTTAAAGAGGAAAATTAAGGAGATATATGTTTTCTTAAACAGAACACAGCTGCAAAGAAAATGAGTTTCCAAGTCTTCATTAACCAGATTCACTGCGTTTATAAAAGTTGTCAGAGAGGCACATTTGCTACAGCTTTACAGAATCCATAGTTTGGGAACTGAGGGTACTAATTGCTCCAGATTTACAAGCATAACCTGCATACATTCTTGCTGAATACAAGACTTTACAATTGTTTGATGATATGGCAGTGTAAAATCATAAACTGTAAATCATATCTTCTTTTAGTATGCCAGGGGCAGAAACCGGGACAAATAGCAGGTATACTTGGTGACATTAGACATTTATTACTTATACACCAACAAATCCAAAACAATAGGCTGCCTTTTTCGACTTACTTAATGTAAAAGAAATCTATAGCTCACTGACAGTGGAGGCTGATCAATATGCCATGCCTACACATAATATTACGATTAAAGTGCGTTTCTGAGCACAGTTCAGGTTTTTGGGATACAGTCATAACTCGCTGAGATAATAAAGGTATTTATTGGTGTCTAGAGATAACTTTTAATATGCAGTACATTTTCAATGAAAACCCTGTATTATGTCAAGGACTAAATAACTAATAACCAAAGAAGAACGTCAGTCTTCAGAGTCTGTTGGTCTGTTTGCGTCAGTCTGGGAGAGCTGCAACATGTGCAGTGCAGACAGTGAAAGCTTGAGTCTAAAAACTGACCTTCACGACCAGCACAGCAACGCTCATTCAGTCATCACAAGCAACGAGTGAAAAAAGTGCCACTCAGCATAAACCGATTAGATTAACCTCACTACAAACATAATCACAACAAACTACAACTAAACAAATACTGTCACTACATATAAGATTGCAGTTTGTCAGTTTCATGCTTAGTATGTAGCTCACTCCTGGTTCTACTGACAAGCGTGTGTTTGTCACCGCAGTCCTTGGAATATGGTGTCTTTGCATGTCGTTTCTAATGTAAAAAGAGGCGATCTTGAACGTCTATTAAATGATCAGTGAGTTCTGTGTAAACCCTGGTGTTGCTCTTCAAAACAATCGTGGTTGCTTTTTGTCATCGCGGCTCTTGTTTTGAAGTTTGCTGCAGAGGAATGTGTCCTGGGGGAGTGGCGGTCCCTCAGACCACACCCGGTAACAAAAACATCTTATTTCTGATTGGCTGAGAATTCTTTTTTCTGATTGGCCGACGGGTTGGTAACTCGGACAGCTGCTCTGAGCTGTATGAGCGCCGCGCAGCAGTAACGTAGTCTTGTCTTTGACTCGTTTGTAAGATGGGCTGCTGGAATTTCTGTGCGGTGAAGTTAATAATTTCTCAGCGTGAGAAATGCCATGTGATGGCGTGTGAGCGTGTGAACTTGTTGAAATGCGAGTGTGTCACGCTCAGTGCGTGAGCCCTGTTTGTCATTCATAACTTTCGCACTCATTCATTGATGTATGAAAGCATGCACGGGTTGTAGATGAATGGAGCCTTGGGGATTTCCTTTTTACTTGGTCTGTTTACTTGGACTAAAACTGCAGACTAAAACCCATTGAAACCATTTGAACGGTACAAAACATCAGAGGCTGAGGTGCAGGGGTCACGCAGCTGATGTGGATGCTTTGAACAGTTAACACAGTAGATGAAATAAAAATCATGTTCCACACGTGACACACGTACCACACACATGCCTGTGACAAGTCAGCTTAGACAGGAAAACTCAAGTTTAGCTCACAAACTCACAAATTCGTGAGGAAACGAATGCTTGAAGCTGTTGGATTGAAACATGAACTTAGAGAGAAATCTCTCCCCAGCTGCAACTTTCTCTGTTTTTGTTTGTTTGCTTTGGTTTTTGTCCAGTAATGACAGTACTCTGCCTCAGCTCCCTTACAAACAACAGCATATGGCAGACGCAGTTAAAGACAAGAGTTATACTTTTTTAAAGGTAACTACAGATAATGCTGCTCATTATCAGCCACATGCTTGGTCCTGGTGTCTTCTCTCTCATGCACACACACGTGACATAAACTGTAAATTACCTCATATTTTTGTACTTCTCTACAGGTTGACATTATTTGCAACTTTGGCAGTAATTTTCCACTCAAATGCAGCGAAGATCAGGACTGCAAGCTATAAACTCTAGTCATATAAACAATAATGGAAGAGTAAACACTGATTTAAGTAAAGGAGCAGCACATTTAAAAGCTCATTATCTGTAAACGTTGTGTTTATAGCTTCTTCCCTAAAGAAAATTATAAAATGTTCTCTTGTGAATGTTCTGACACATCAGAAAAAGGAGTTACGTAAACGATGAGAGCTCAGCCGTGTGCATTCGTTAGGATTTTCATCCACTGCAGCTATGTGCAGTTTGAATTATGCATAAGGAGCAGATACAGTCTGACATGGCTGCATGAAGCTGAACCCTACCTATGTCACACAGGTCAGAGGATATCTAAGAGGTGATAGACAAAGCAAACAGACAACTTCAAAAGAAACAACTCTTCCTATGTCATCAGTATGGCATGCTTGTGTGTGTTTTCTGTTGCGCTCAACATAAATTGGCTCTATGATGACATATATGCAGTACGCTCACTCTCCACCCACTGACTAACCCCTTGGGTGAAGGGCATGGCCGTGATAGGCTGATCAAACACAAACATGATTGTTCTTTTTGTTGAAGATGACAGATGTGTTCAGGGTCATAATAAACATGAGCTTCTGTGACGTGTCCTGTCTTCAAAAGTTGGTCAAGTTCATGATCAAAGTAAGTTCATATTACAGCTCCATTCAGGACAATAAAGAATAGAGAAGAATAGTCTTTTCTTGCAGATAAAACGCGTTCTGTCTCGATGACAGTCTTATTCAAGATTAGCTCTTGTAAATGAAATAAAGCCTGTTAATGAACAGTTCTTTTCCTGTATCGGAAAACCTTGCGTGTATAAAAATGTATTTGTTAAATATGTTTTCATTATTTTATGTAAGACGTGTAAATATGACTTTTTACGTTTTACATGGAAATATATACTGTATGTCAGTGTCAGTAGGTAAAAAGGGTAAAACACGTCAAGAAGAGGTGAAAATGTTGTTTAAGGTGCAGAAACAAATGTGGGATGTAACAATAACAAATGTCTACTCTCTCTTCATGCACTCTGTAGATGGTACCACGGACTTTGCAGCAAGGAAATTAATTACTTGTTTGCAGATTTGATTGTTTAATTACGATCAGTCTGAACAACGTCACAGTGCTTTGCATTGCCTTTCAGTCTCGGCTCACTCTGTGCCGTCACTCTTCTCTTTCTGCACTGCAGTATTAATAGAAATGAATATTCTTTGTAAGAAAAAGGAAAAAAAAGATGCCTTGCCTCATCCTGGTGGCCTTTCTGACCCGTCCAATTTCAAAGAAGTGCTGGAGTGTGACAGCCACACACTTTTCTCCCTTTCATTTTAAAAGTACAAATCATACCCCTAAACAGAAACGTAAACAGGTTATGTATTATACAATACACTGACTCAACTCAGGCTCAGAAATTGCTTGGTTGCAGTGATGGTCTCAAAAGGTTGTGTAACAATATTTGACATTGAAAATATCATCATTTTTGTCCAGGCCAGTTTCATTGATATTTGTTTTTCAAAAGCAATACTCGATTTTCATTAGTCAATGTTTAGTAAAATATTTATCACTTTTGTCAGTTTCAAGTTGTTTCTGTGTCAACGGTGAGTTTTCCTTTCTGTAATGGAACCAGTAAATTTCACCACATGCGTACGTGCTGATGAAACATGTCGAGGAAGAGTTTGGTTCCTTTCCCTTTAGTGATGTGGCCTTAAAACAAGCAAAAGACAAGTCCAGCAAAACCTGCCTGTAAATAAACAGCCACAGTCTAAGAAACGAGAATGCCCATTTCTTCATCATAAACTGAGAAGAAATTCAATAATAGATGTCATAACAATGTAAGAAACTTGCTTCACTTTTGAAAAGTAAAGTACTACAACAAAAAGAAACTAAAAAAAATTAGGAAAGTTAAAAACTATAGTTAAATCGTTTGAAAGCATCATTTATCACAACCTTTAACTGCACAACAGCAGAGGGCAACACTGCACTTTCAGCGGAAATCATTCAAAGTCCTTTGCACTTTTTTGATGCACGCTTTCAGGCCGTGCAGCATCAGAGGACATGCCCACACATTTATGTGTGTCACACAGCCAAAGAAGCATGTGGACAGCTGTGTTTGTAAATCAAGTGTTGCAAAATGCATCCAGCAGCCAAACTTGACAATGTTTATTTATCAGATACTAGTGAAGGTTGAAGAATCATATCAATCGTATTTGTGTTTACAGTAGTGTTTGTATGATGCTGCAAGGAACAGCAAGTTCTGTATATTAAAAAAAAATAGAACTAAAAATAGAATCACAAATAAAAAAAGAAGCACAGTAAGGTGGAGAAAAGTCATCCAGCAGCTCCTGTGTGCTGATGGAGGCCACCAGATGTGACTGAAAATTATATAGCAGACAAATGTTCACAGTTGAGCTTTTTCCTACCCGTGTTCAAATTTATAAACAAACTTTTTTGCCTAAGTGTCTTTCGTTTGGTTATATGTGAAGCCACAAGTGTCACTGGAGACGTTTCTGTGTGAGGCATGTTTCAGTCCCGCCACCAGGTGACAGTGCAACACAGATACTGTGGGGAAGCATCACCCTGTCGCCCTGCCGTCTTGCCGCCCTGCCGCCCTGCCGCCCTGCCGCCCTGCCGCCCTGCCGCCCTGTCCCCATGCCGCCCTGCCGCCCTGCCGTCTTGCCGCCCTGTCGCCCTGCCGCCCTGCCGCCCTGCCGCCCTGTCGCCCTGCCGTCCTGCCGCCCTGCCGTCCTGTCCCCCTGCCGCCCTGCCGCCCTGCCGTCCTGTCCCCCTGCCGCCCTGCCTACGCTGGTGCTGGCTTCATTCACGAGAGGATCCTTTAATCTGGGAGCAGGACACATGCCTCTACACAGTTTAAAACATCAGATATCACCGCTGTCAACCCCACACACGCACGCACACACAAGTAATTATGTATAATCTTTTCTAAATAATGAAATGTTTCAGATTTCTGCATTGCCTTCATTATTACACATGTATTTAGAATTTGAATGAATACATCTACTTCACTACTTGTGCTTTAAATGACTTTATCTTGAAAATTGAATTTTGTTTGTTCAGTTGATAGTTTGGTGGGTTGGTGGCTGCCAAAATATGTCCGAAATCAGAGCTGCTGGAATCAACAACCCCGTCTGCCTTCCTACGCTGCTGAGGGCTGTGAATGACTGGAGCTACAGGGTCTCACCACCAAGGCTACTGGGAGGTCTCTTCAGATTCTTGCCTGACAGCTAGGGTCCTCCACTCTCTCTGGAGAGCCCCTTCACATCCAACTTTCAGAGAGCAAGAGAGCAAAGCTTCAGCTCTGGACACACACAGACACACACACAATTATTCCAGACAAAATATGGACACTGAAGGTAGGGGGGGTAGGGTGGGCTGGGGTGTGGGGTAGGTGCTCCGGCCTCCATGTGGTCTGCAGGAAGAACATTAACTCATTGTTGCCGCCTAATCTTTACCCCCACCCTTCCTGTGACCCCCCAACACCCCCCACAACACCCCACCCCTTGACCACCACATCTTTCTGGTTGAAATGATCAAATTACATGAAATTTGTAATTTTTTTTTATTCTTTATACTTTTATCTTTTAAAGAAAGCTTTGGTCTTCTCTTAGTTCTTTCTAATATTAAAAAATAACTCTATTTAAAAAAAACTGTAAACATATATATATATATATATATATATATATATATATATATATATATATATATATATATATATATATATATATATATATATATATATATATATATATATATATATATCGACATTGCCTTCTATATTTACTCAGATTCTGACACAATTAACAAAACCGTATATTCTTTACAATAATGTGTTGCATATGACCACACGACTAAAGGAAGAGGACAGAAAGAGGCAATAAACAAACTGTTGACTGGCTTTGGGAAGGTAGAGGTCAAAGGGGAGACTGGGGTGTGCTGCAGTGGGTGATAATGAGAGACCGACTCATTAGATCCAGCTCCTGATGAGACGACAATGTGACCTGATGAGGGCAGTCAGGTGTAAAGAGCAGAACATCAACACTGGTCAGCAGTCTGAATGACAGACAGCAGGGAGACACAAAGCTCACTCATGCTCACATTTGTGCTCAATCAAAACTGCCTTCAGTAGGGTTTAAATGGTCATTCACTTCTCTTTTTTATGCAAAGGACTGTGTAACATCTCACGCAGGCCTGCAAATACCAGCAGATCCTTTTATATCAGTGGAACAACGGGAGCCCTGCTAACGGTAACATTGAAAGACATAAAAGATTCATCACACTAATGTTCATATAGCCTAACTTGTGAAAGTGACAGACAGCACTAATGCAAGTGCCGTTTACATAAGATTTGACTTTACTTCAAGTAAGGTCTAATAATGAAGTTGTCGTTTGGTCTTAGTTTTCTCAGAACACCATGTCGTATCATCATGAAATATGATTCTGTGTGGAAAACATGCAGTGGCTGTCACGGGTCAAACCAGGATTTTCCCTCGTCCTCTTTACTTACCAAACTCTACCAAACACTATTCCCTATCTGAGCATGCCGTCTTTAAATACACCGGGATTGTTTTGGGACACTTTGTGGAGACATTGTTTTCATTGTATCTGCCACTGTCCTCTGCTGGAGTGCCTGATTTAAAATCTGTCTTCCAGATTTAAAGTACTGTCCATCGATCTGCCTGTCCGCCCGTCCGTCCGCCTGTCCGCCCGCCCGTCCGTCCGCCCGTCTGTCCGCCGTCCATCCCTCCACCCATCCATCTATCTTCATCTGCTTATCCGGGGCCGGGTCGCAGGGGCAGACGTCTAAGCATAAGCATTAACTTAATAACCCTGAAGGCAGATTATTACTATACGAGAGAGAAAATAGTGCCTAAACGGAGATGACACACCAATACACCCAAGCTGAGTTCACACAACTTTGCACTAAAGTGATAAATAGTGGCACTTCTCTTCTCAGACACTTACATTTCCCTTACGTGCAATCCAGAGCTACTATTGATCAGTCTTTTAGGCATCAAGAGTCAGGCATGGAGTAGCTGAGGTTCCTAAACCACCACACAGCAAAAGAATACTGAAGTAATGTAAAAGTCATGTTATAATCCCCCTGCTACATTACAGTCTCAATATACCCTGGACTTTACTGTCATGTCATTCCTTTCTGTTTAATTCTGGTTTTCACAAACTGATGCTTATATGATTTACAAGTATAATGTTTGCAAGTAACCCCTGGCTCTCTCCTGTAATGAGCTGGGATAGGCTCCGGCAGAACCCCATGACCCTGTACAGGGTTAAACGGGTACAGAAAATGGATGGATGGAAATGGATGTTTTCAAGTAGAAATGAGATGAAAATTTGCTATTAAGCATTAGGTACAAGGAAAAGAGATCCAACTTGGAAAGGTACATCAAATGCATCAGTGAGGTGGATAAGTATTTTCTCAGCTGACTCAGTGTCGCACAGACTCCCTGTGAACCTGAGCAGCTCAAGGTAGGTATTTTCAGCAGCCTGTCACATGGCAACCTGTTGAGTAATGTCACAGTTTATGACCTGACTGTCATTTCAGTACCCACATTTAAGCCTTCATAACAGAAAAAGTGATTTTTTTCCCTATTATGTCCCCTTTTTATATTCTCCTGTATTTTTAGTTTGCATTATTTCCCAATAGCATCATCTGGCGCTGTTAACATAACATGGTGCTAATTTTAAGTGGCACAGAAAAGAGCCATGGGAAAATAAGTGGAGGCTGATCAAAGTAAATGAGTTCTAAGAGGTAAATGAGACCGTTTCAGTCAGGAGCACAGTGAGGGGGCAGTTTGATAGATGAAGATTAAAGCAACAAAAAGGAAGGGAGACCTCCCTGATGACAGTCTGGTTCAGTATGTCACTGGGGGTGTGACTCACCACTGTCTGCACAGTCACACACGTAGAAGTCTTGTCTGAGCAGTTCTTATTTGGACCAATTAAAATACACCAACTTCCACAAACAAAAATTATTTTTCCTCAGCATCTGCGTAAAATTGGATAAGGGGAAACATCCCTGCTTGAACCCCTGCGCTCTGTCTGTTTATATACTACATATCAATACCAGCATCCACTCCCATCCATCGACACGTTCTTCAATACAATACACTGTTCTCATTAACTTGTGTTTAAAAAAAAAAAAAAGAAAGGAAAAACAATGTACTGCTACGAGAAAATTATGGCTCCAGCAAGGACTGGTCTAAAGTGTCATTAGGCGCATTTCCCAGGGGTTCAGGGTAAACCCACCAGACAGAAACCTCTAACAGGCCCAACCCCCCCTTAGCCCCTTCAGCCAGCGTGCCTCCATTGCACTATAGCGCCACCAAGCGACAACCATCTCACCTCCGCTTTGAGGCTCATGCGGAGCTATGATTCGTTGCAGTTTCTCGACTGACCGTTAAAAGCTGGCTGCAAAAATTGGTCAATCTCTATTGACTCCCATGTTAAAATGTCCAACTTTAAAGCAGAAATAAACATATTTACAGTTGGCTCGGATAATGGCTGGCCACTATCACAACCTCGTCTGTAATCGTCATGTTACCACGCTAAGAGAAGCAACCTTTATACCGACCCAGTCATAAAACTCTTCTGTCATTGGACCAATATAAAATTTTTTTTTACAACTGTCTGCTTTATGAGTTTGACCTTACAGCGGATGTACGTTTTCTTGTGAACCTGTGAGAGTGAGGTTTAATGTGTCCTTCATCAGCCCTTTTGACAGTCTGATCTAAAAAAACCTTTACTGGAACCAGAGACTAATTCTGTCAGAAAGGACTAGAATCACCGAGAGTACAGCACAGAAACACAAAAAGAGAAGATAGTGATGTAAATGAGTGTACAGTGGTTGTATGGTTATGCTGTGATGTTGGACGTAAGCCCCCCAACTCACACCAGAACTAAAGAAGTCCAGCAGAGAGAAACAAAGCAGTGACGTCGACCTCCGACTCTAGTTTAGCAACAACTTGTGACCACACCAGAATTTCAGGCTGAATCATAGTTTGTAGTAGTGTGTGTAGGGTCATGAGGCAGATTGCCACCAGTGCACTGGATTTCCTCCCAGATCCATCTAGAAACATCCATCCCGGCAAGCCCTCCACAGATACAGGTAAGGAGAAGGCGATGGGCCACCAATCCCAAGGCCTGACGGAAATCGGACCAGCCCAGAATCCAGGGAGGGCAACAGCCAGAGGGACCACCACACGCCTGGACAGTGTTCCCAGATACCCAGAATCAGATTATCGTACAGAAAGTTCAAAACTAGCGTATTTCCACAAATATTATCATACCCTACAAATTTACTGCTTTTGTAGAAAACACGTAACATTCATGATTGTATTTCTGATATGAAAAATATTATGAATAAAGTTGAAAAAAAAAGTGCATTACAAGGCTGTGCGACTTGATCAAAGCCCAAATCTAAATCGTTAGAACCAGTGGTCGATTTTAAAAAGCAAGTGGGAAAAAAAAACCTTCAAATCAGGGACATTAACAAACTTGGGTCACAGCTTCCCGTTTCCAGGGTGACTACAAATCCAAAATGATGTCTAAAATGTTGCACAGATGGTAAAAAAAAAAAGAAAAAGCTGCCAGGAGCTATAATGACCATTAATATTCAACATGATCCATTGCCTCAAAGATATTTTAAATCATTTTGAAAGAGAGGGTGAACATTTAAGTAAAGAGGTTATAAAAACAGCTCATAATGTGACCGTAGGCTCGTTTTGAAAACCCTGCTCCAACAAACTGATTTACAGCTGGTCGTCCTGCGACTCTGCTTCCTGTCTCCAACAGCTTACTTACCTGTAAGTGACAGCACTGCATGCTTGGGTGATACAGTCTTAAGGTGTGCTTGATGGATGACCTGATGTCCAAAAGCTCTGTTTGCCTTGGTGCTTTCAAAGGCCTACCGTGACCTGCCGGCATGGATCAAGATGTGAGCCTCACTTCGGCCACACCGGAACACCAACAGGTTGTGACCTCTAACAACATGATCCAACATCTTGTGGAGACTGCACATCAATAAACACTTTGAAACTGCACCACTGGCTTCGACAGCCATCCATAGCCTCAACAAAGCCTTGGTGTGACACAAAGACAACACAATTGGGAAACAGGAATGCATGAGTTGAAAAAAGGACGGGTTGAGTGGGAGCAAGGGGTGACTTTAGGGTGGGATAGAGGAGTTAAGAAACAAATGATTTGATGCAGAAGCTGAGCAGCAGCCATTTGACTCCTTGGAGGACTATATGGATTGTGACTTTGCGGGAGTGTTTGTTCTAAAGTGGTGCAGACTTTGAAAAGAGCCTCTGATGTGACAGCTTTTTCTCTCTTTCTGTTGCTTTGCGGTGGAGGGATGCGACCAGGGCCCTGAGACACTTATATCACTGGGCCGTGACAGCTACACACATACATGAACACACAAAAAAACAGAGTGGTGGCTTCAAACCTTTTGTTGCTGGGTCCTGGTCCACTGATTTTCCTCGTTGCTGAAGGACAATAAAGGGCAGCCAGTCAAACAGGGAGTCAGTCAGCTACTGTCTGCTTCCCAGTAACATAGCAAGCAGTTGCACGGGCAGAACTAATCTGGGAATGTCTCTATGCCCCCCCCCCCCACCACCAAAAAAAAAGAAAAAACTTTGAGTTTTGTTTGAATTCTCATCAACCGCTGATTAACGACTGAAATAATACGCACAATGCTTTCGTTTAGTCTTAGTGTTGGGATACAAAAGTGACAATCTGGAAACAACTAACTCCTTTGACAAGTTGTGTTTTGTGTCATTTAAATGTGATTTTAAAGCTGCTGATGGTTGTAACAACAATGGTTTTATATCATTAAATAAGTTAGGCTAAAGCAACAGTTGTTTGTCAATGAAAGACAGTTGAGTTTTTCAGGAAAAACATGAAGAAAACATTAACACCAGGAAGTTTCTTTGAGCACATATTAGCATCTTCAGCGTTTAATCCTGCTTCTTATTTCATGCATATAGCACCTGCATATGCTGCCTTTAGTCAGCTTGCAGACATTCAGTGGACTTTTTGGAACTTTTTCAATGAGAAAAGCTGCTTTTGCATTTTGAAGCATGTTTATTGAAAGTACCAACACTGAAACTATGAAAAATAAAGATTCAGAAATCAAAACTTTGAGCTGAAACTAAAGGATGGAGCTAAGGGGAAACTCAGAGTTGCGACAATTCTTTATGGATTGTCACACTGACGCATTTTCAAAATAAAAACGTTGTTTACTGAAATTTGGAATTTGTGGTTAGCATGTCCCATTCATGTCATTGTTACCAGCCCTTTAGACCCCAACATCTCTACGCTTCTGAACAATTTTAAAAAGGCCACCAAAGTTGCAACAGGATGACCCAATTCATTTAAAATTAATCCTTCTCAGGAATGCAGCCTGTAGATGTTTTAGGAATAAAAAAAAATCTGCTGAACATTAAAAGCTTGAGTAATCTTTGCAACTCCCAAATAAACAGACTTCATCAGCTGATATACAACAAAGACTGGAGAATAATGAGAGTGAAACCAGTGAACGGCTTTAAGAATAACTCCTTTTTCTTTCCTCGCCCCCTCTCCATCAATCTGAGAGCTCCTGTTTGGGATGTCCCTCTTCATTTGATGTGGCAGCAATTAGCAGGGGGACTTTTGTCCCTTTGGGCAGACAGGCGGTCCACTCCACTGATCCTCATCCATAGAGGCTGAATGGAGAAAACTGAAGATAACACGGCATGGGGATCAAACAGATCTGCCTTGCCGCCATTATGGCCCCTCTGCTCCCTCTTCTTTATTGGAGGAGGAGGAAGAGGGGGAGAAGAGAAAGATTGGGGGGAAAAAAGTGGTGTTAGTTTTCCCATGAGAATGCTCACTGGGGGTCAGGTCTTCTTCCCTGAATTTGTGTTAGAAGAAGAAAGTGCTACAAGCAACAGTCAGAATATGGCTCTTTTCAAAACGTATCAAATGTTACATAAAAAAAAAAAACCAACAGTTTTTGGCATCTCCACAATTACGGTACAACACTCCACTGTCATTCTGTTTCTGCATGCGTCACAGACAAAAATGATGCAAATGAAAACAGAATCGAACCATCATATGCACAATTCTTTATCATGTGCATAAGAAAGAACAGAGAGGTTTTATACATCAGGACATAAACATAATGTGGTCCATACCACATATTAAAATTTGATAAATATGTCAGATTAACACAGAATATATTACATCTTATTTCTTTGAAATTTAAACTAGCATGCAGAATCAGTGTATGAAAAAATATAGGTACACCCAGCAAGTCATAAGCTTGAAGCACCACCTTTAGCAGCAATGATTTTAGGCAGTATTTTTCTGTATTACCTTTGCAACATATCTATGGAGGAATTTCAGCCTACTTTTCTTTTCAACATTGAATCAGTTCATTGAGCTATGCAGGAATTCTTTTGTGAACAGGTCTCTTAAGGTCTTGCCACTGCATTTCAGTCTGGTCAAGGTCTAGACTATGGGTCATTGTAACACCTAGATGTTTTTATTTTTCAGCCATTCCATGAAAGATTTTCCGGTGTGCTTGGAAACATTGTCTTCTTGTATGAATCAATTCCAGCCAAGCTTTATATATCTTTAGCTGTCAGACCAGAGAAGAGACTTTCATCTGACAACTATTCCCGATAAAAGATACATTTTTCTGCCATGAAATTATAATTATAAATAAAAATATAAATGCAAACCGGAATGAATGTGTTCTAAGGAGGTTCGAGTAGAGGTAAAAAATAAACAACAAAAAATATAAACAGAAAGTATTTTATTGCTCCAAACAAGATGGACATATCTCCAAATGTCCAAATTCTAACACAAAGGAACACGAAGCATGAAGCAACCATAGGCGGTCTGGTGTAGAACCAGGGCTGAACTGATGACCAGATCAGACCTTAAGTACAGACACTTAAAGAGGGTAAAAAGAAAACAGGTGTGCCAGACACACCCATGGCCCACCCACCCTGCTCTGCCTCCATCTAGAGGAAGAGAAAATAATTCATTAGAAACACCAACATAGAATGCTGGATGGCCATCTATGACCCAAGGGGCCAGAGGCTAAGGGCACAAGAGGAGATAGGTTTGGGCAGGTAGACCTGAAACGTGGAATTCGACCTTCAGAGAATCCAGAAGCTAGAGGTGAACAGCAGTGGGGTTAATGATCTTGTCGAACGGACCGATGTAACGAGGAGCTAGCTTATGGGAAGTCACCTGGAGGGGTAAGTAGTTAGATGATAAACACACTTTTTGACAAGGACGGAAATTGGGACTACAGGCACGGTAATGACCTGCCATCTGTTGGTTCCGAGCTGCAGTCCTTAGAAAGATCCACTAGATCTTGAGAAAAAAACAGAATATCATCCAAATAAAAACAAATCTGTTCAGCATATCCGATAATAGACTATTTACGAGATCCTGGACGATGAGACATTTGTCAGACCAAACGACATGACGAGATATTCAAAATTTTAGATTTGGGCTTTAAAAGCTGTCATTCACTGTTCTCGCCCCCTAATTTTGGCCAAATGGTGTGCATTTCTTGGATCCAGTTTAGTGAACACGGTAGCTTGGTGAAAAAAATGGAATGCAGAGTCAAGCAGAAGCAGGGGATATTTATTCTTTACCGTGATATCTTTCAAACCCCTGAAGTCAGTGTTGGGACAGAGGGTGCCATCCTTCTTGCCAGAAAAAGAAAAGCCCAGCACCATGGCTGTGAGAGACTTTAAATATCTCCATGGCCTCTCATTTGAGGCGTGAGAGATTATAGAGCCTGCAAGAAGGTAGTTTGGCTCCAGGTAGGAGGTCGATTTGGCAGTTGTATGGACGACGTGGAAGTAAAGACAAAGCATGGCATTTGCTAAAAACTGGGACTAGGTTGTGATAGATTTTGGGTACAGAGGAGAGATCTGGTGAGAGACACCAGAGACATCTGAACACCCTGGGGAGACAAGGCAGACTTTAAACAACCTGAGAAAAAGTACTCGAGCTAGTTACAGTCCCCTTAGAACAGTCTAAATGTGGGTTATGAGTTGTTAACCAGGGAAACCCAAGGATGAGTAATGAGTGGGGTGACTGAATTACCAACACCTGAATACCTTCTCTGTGGTTACCAGAGGTTAGCAAGGTTATGGGTTGAGACTGGTGAGTTACCTGAGTCAAGACACGGCCATGAATAATGTAAATAGTCTGAGTCTTGGGAAGTGGTTTTAATGGGATTGCGCTCATCCTCTGACTCATTGATAAAATGTTGATCTAGACCTGAATCAATGAAAGGAAAAATGATGTTATTATACAGAGTTATTTTACAGAGTTATTATACGAAGTTTAACATTTGACCCATTTGAGCTCCTCTTACGTTAAAATGGAACTAAATGTCTGGGTCTTTTTTTAAAAACGGGTCTTTTCTCTGAGGGGGATAATCTGGTTAAAGATAACTTGGCTTGGCACAGTACATGCAGAGATTGTCAAATTCATCAATGCCTTTCATTGGGTTTGAGTCGAGTGTGTCCCAGCTGCATTGTTCTACAGTCCAGATCGAATCACGGTCATTGGAGCGGATGCTGGTTCATGGGACCGCAAGAGGAGGAGCAGGTGACCAGGAAGATGGTGGGGCAAAACAGTCAGTGCGATTACATCACTTCTCCCTAAGATGGTTGTCCAGCGTTGTGGCTAACTGGATGAGGGATTAACATCCATCGTGGAGAGCAAGTTCGTCACAGAGAGAGTCATTGAGGCTCTGTAAGAAGACGTCCTGAAGGGCAATCTCCTCCCACCCACTCTCTGCAGCCATGGTTAGAAAGTCAATAGTAAAGTCAGTTACTGACCTGGATCCATGTCGAAAGGACAGTAGCTGACTGGCTGGGTGGTCAAACACCCTCATCTCCATACTGAAAAGGTCCAGGTAAGAACGCCCAGTCAGTAAACTTACCACAAATGCCACTTTGGCCGTTCTGTCATGTAAATAGCTGACTGGAGACTGAAAACTAGGGAGTACTGAGGAAGAAATGACCACAGGAGCCATGTTCTGCATCGTACGTGTCAGGCATAGGGATCTGGGGTTCCTGTGGAAAGAAAGATGCTACCAGAGCGGCAGCAGCAGGCAGGGAGGCTGTACAGGCAGACACCTGTCCGGCTATTGTTGAAATCTGTTGGTACAGAACTGACACGCTGGGGTTCAGGTTTTGTAGAATCCCTTGTAGATCTTGTTGAATCTAGGAAAGAGCCTTGCCGTGTTGGCCTACAAGTGGTCCTTGCACTGCCAAGACTTGACTGAATGCCTCTGGGTTTGCAGGGTCTTCCTGACTGGATGGTTCTGTCATGCTGGAAGTGTCTTTCAGACACAAATGCAAATTGAAATTAATGTGTTCCAAAGAAGCATGAATCAAATAAAGTATTTAATTGCTCCAAATAATCAAGACAGCAATATCTCTAAAAGACTAAATGCAAACACACAAAGGAACACGACAGGAATGGCCACACGAAGAGACCATCTGGTGTAAAATTAACCAGGGCTGAACTGATGACCAACCAGAGCAGAGCTTAAGTACAGTTTGAAAAAAAGGTAAATGCAAAAAAAGGTGTGCAAGACACACCCATGGTCCTGCTTTGCCTCCATCTAGAGGAAGAGAAAAGAAAGAACTTATAAGAATAAAAAAACAACACTGACAATTGCTTTGTCTTTAGAATCCCGTAATGACTAATTAACTATCACAGTAACACTGATAATGCAATATTTTTTTCTCCCTGATTTTTTCATTCACTGTTTTATCATTATTCACTAAGTCTAATTGATAAATAGAATACTTTGCTCAAACCTCAGATATTTAACTTTCTTTTCTTTTGATTTGATACAAGGGCATTACTGGATGTGTGTGCAGTGGTGTAGTGCAGGGTAGTACACAGGTATTTGGAGTATGCCCACTTATTTGTCAGTCAGTATTGGGTATACCCACTTCTTAGTCCCCTTCGATGCATAAACATGCAGTGGTGTCTGCAATCCAGATTGCCTAATTTTCTTTGACAGGATAGAGGGCCTGTCCCACCCTACACTGTTTCTAATTGGTTAGTACTTGTTGCTATTGTTAGATCGGTTAGGTTTAAGCATGAGGACCGAGACAAAGTAGGGCGAATAGTGGCTGTGAAAGCAAATATTGTATACTGTTCATTTTGTTGGTTTACTTTAAATTATGATCAGGTTAGATTAAGTCAGCTATTCAAACAAAACTTGCATTTCAAGCCAAACCTCCTTTCTGACAACAAGAATTTCTTTCACTACAAGATTCAGAGTTTCAGGTGGTGGAAAAGCCATCCTGTGAAGAGACAGTGGCGCAATTCTTCACACAACTTGAGGAAAATAGCAAGTGAGTGAAAACCACTGCTGTCTTATCAATAAAGATTTTGGGGCATTGTTGTTTTACAGTTGGCAGGGGGTCGAGGACAGCCCTGAGGGGGATGTTGTGTATGTCCTCTGTGTGTCAGGATGTCAGCAGGGGTGCTATACGTCAAACTTTAAGACAGTAATTTGCCATCTCTTTACTAACATGCAGCCCACGGGGAGTGTGAGAGACCCTAGGTGGTAAGCAAAGAAGAAGAGCGAGAAATCAGCATGCAGAGGTGAGGATGTCACTTCTTCTCAGGGCCGTGGAGTCACATGAGCTGGTGGATTGTTAGCCAGATTAAACTTAAAATTGCTTGACTTCCTCTTTTTGCCCAGCAGACAGAAGAAGTCAGATAAATGTTGAACACATTTTATTAAGCTGTCTGTCCAGCTGGTGTCATTGAATCATCAAATCATCCTTTATTTTTTCATTTTTAAATGGTCTTTTAAAATAATATAAAGAGACTGATCATCAGGTCCTCTTTAGGATTATTACTCCATGTTGAAGAAGATCTCTGTCAACATTACACCACTGGAAATGCACATCACAGGCTGTGTTTAATTATTATTAAACAATACTGAAATTATGTCAGGCAGAAGCATTGACTCTACATTGACTCTACATTGACTCTACGTTAACTCTGCATTACTGGTTGAACATGTTGCCAGTCCATCGCAGGAATTCATACGTTTTCTCAGTTAATATGTTCACCTTTATTCTTCTGGAATATTTGCTTGCTAATACATCAACAAGACAACAAAACAGGTCATAGGTCATCAGTGTCTTATTTAACCCCAAAGGGGCAATTTGTTGTGCGGCCAACAGAAACATATACCAACCATATAAAGACAACACACAATAAGAGGTTAAAACTACACATTGGAGTGACTTGTTAAAAAAAAAAAAAAAAAAAAAAAAAAAATGAAGTCAAACTGTATCTGTGACCAAATGGCAGCAACATACAATCATAAAAAAAGAAGCTTCAGCCTAGATGGACCTTCCTTAAAGTCCTAACCTTGTTTAGTTTAAAATCAGTCAGGATCTTACTTGCAGTTTCTTTTCACACCTTCACAATACCCATCAGTCTGTTCTTATTATTTAGAGAAAGTGATCCAAGCCAACGAAAATAAAGAAGAAAGAGTAAAACATACCGTTAAAAGTGTTGTCAACATGAAAAGTTAACGAGGTCTATCAAGATGCTTTTTGCACTCATTAGTGTACAGCTTAAATGAGAGCGAGGACGCAGGACACAGTCTTGGAAAGAACCGGTGAAGGAGATAAAAGCATCTGATAAAACACCATTAACTCCCACCTGCTGTGACCGCTAAGTTAAGCAAATCAGGCCAGAATCAACATTAAGAGAGCTTAAGTCTGCTAAAATGTGGGGCTGGATTCAGTTTTACATGTGGATACATTTGGTGGTTCACTTAAAAAAGATTTAAAATAATTTGACCATAGTGACATTTTAAACCAAAATGTGTCATGTAATTAGCTTCATGGGTATCTTCATCTTGCAGTCTGTCTGTCTGACTGTTTAAAAGGTGAAAATTTGTGATTCTGCTGTTTGGTATCATGAGGCGCATTTCCACTAGCAGGAGTTCTGGGTAAACCCGCTGACCGGAACTTCTGACAGCACTGACAAATAACCCAGACGCCACGAGGTGATGGTCATGCACATCTAACATCTTGATAGACCGGTTGAAGAACTGGGTGGGACTTTCTGGCCCAGCACGTACCTGGTTGGAGTCCTATCTAAAAGACAGGGACTATTTTGTCTTTAGGTAACTACAAATTGGAGCAAACACAAATAACGAGGAGATCCTCAAGGTTCATTTCTATATCATCCCACTTGCCCAAATCATGAAAAAAAGCTAAACATGTTACTAAAACTATGCAGATGATGCAAAAATCTATATAACCATCTTGCCGGGAGACTATGATCCAGTTCAAAGATTGATCAAATTAAAGAATGGATGTGTCAGACTTTTCTTCAGTTAAATGAAGACAAAACAGAAATAATAGTGTTTAAAGCCAAGGAAGAAAGATTAAACGTCAGCACTCAGCTTCAAGCAGTAAATCTAATACCCAATAGCCAAGCCAGAAATCTAGGAAGTGGTTCTGGACTCCGTACTGAATTTTAACTGCTACATTAAGAAAGCAGTGAAGTCAGACTCTTATCACCTAAAGAACATATCGAGGATTCATTTATTATTTTTTCTAGTAAAATAATAAATACATTTTATTAAAATGAAGATGGACCAATGATTATTGTACTCATGGAGGAGGAAATTACATCACTTCTGACTGGGACTCATTTTGCTGTCATAGATCATCTCGTGAAGAACTTTTAAGTGTGAGATTTCAACAGAACCATTGAGAAGTTGGCAAGGCTGTTTAATTTGGTCTTAGTTTGGAGAAGATTGAAGATGAACCATTTAAGTAACACAAAATAATAAAAATAGATTTTTTTTATTATATCAATTATTATATTATATATATTATATCAATTTTATTATATCAACTGGTCTTCATGAGTTAAGTGCAATAAATCTGTCCTCCAAAGGCAGATCCCAACTGACCTACACCACTGTTTACCATGTTAAGAAGGTGATGAACCAATATCAAGCTTGAAAATAATGTTGTGTATATATATATATATATATATATATATATATATATATATATATGTTTCTTTCATTTGTTTGGTTTATGTTTGTAAATGTCATTATTAGATAAATTAATGCTTTCGGTTTCATATTTACCATGCTCGATCCCATTTTTACCAGACGCTGCAGTGGTTTAATCTGTAACTCATTAACTACATCTGGTCGTCAGTTTGCTTGCAAAAAGTACAGATAATATTGTGTTTTGTATATTTTATTATCTCTGTGTTAGTAGTTAGAACTTGTCACACAGTTACGATTGCTACAGAAACATGGGATTCCTTGGGACTGGAAACTATAAACACTGAGTTTTTCTTTTGCTTTTCTTTTGATTCATGTCAGACACACGACCTCCAGCTTCATCTCCCTGTTGGTGTGTAAAAAGCCAGGTGATACTTTTTACCTTTTATTAAAATCTTTCTCAATTTTATTGATTTATTTTTTGTGCTGTGGTTGAAGCTGAACTCCATGAGTCACAGTGACCAGTGAAACAGTGGGCTCAGTTGAACACACTATTCTCGCTACAGGGTTTATTTTAAGATTGTTTTACTTGTTTTGAAGTCTTTGAATGGACTGGCCCCAGATTATTTATCTGACCTTGTTAAGGTGCATCAACCCTCCAGAGCCCTTAGGTCAGCGACGAGATGGTCCTGGACATTCCTCGATCCCTCATAAAGACCAGAGGAGATGGAGCTTTTGCCGTTGTGGCTCCCACGCTGTGAAATGCATTGCCCTTCTCTGTGATGTCTGTGACGAGCCTATCCATTTTTAAAAAGCATCTCAAGACCCATTTGTTCACCTTGTCTTTTGGCTGAGCAGCCACTCCTACCGGATCATTTACCTGTCTTATTTTACTGTTTATTGTTTCTTGTTGTTGATGACTTTTTAGTGTAAAACACTTTGGTTGGCCATATGCTTTTATATGTGCTATATAAATAAAGCTGACTCTGACATTGAGATTGAGCTTTGTTTGAACTAACTTATATTATTTCTTTAGATGAATTGATGTGCTCTTTTGCTCCGTGTCTACTACCAACACATGAGAGCAACTTGGAGCCGTAGATAAACCATGGTAATTGAAATTTGTTTTATGGGCTGTCTAATGGGATTCCAAAAACATGGGATTCACACTCATATTGACGCATAACGCAAAAAATATCCCACTGTTGTTGCCTAAATATGAATGAAAGTCTCTCAAAGACCTGCAGCTACAAGCCAGACCTGCAGACCTGCAGACCTGCAAACCTGCAAACCTGCAGACCTGCTGATGATTATTGTTTCCAGGATGATGAAGATTAGAAAAGACCTTCCCAGAAGAAGAGTGAGGTCTTGAGTTTATATCACCAACACAGCCATCAACCACCTATAAAGTTGTGAAAAGTCATGTTTCATGGTGAGAAGTCAACAGTAACTATGTACAAACTTGTAAAATGTAATGAGCTGGTCATTGATTTTACATTTTTATATATAAATATATATACAGTGCAGACAAAGAATGAATAATAGTTGTAATAAATTGCAAATATTTAAAGTACTACAGTTGCATGATTTTATAAATGCATATATAAAACACCTTTATATAAGGTGGTGTAACCTGAAACCAGTGTATCGATGTGTTGGGTCAGAAAACACGTTCCTTATTTACCAGACACAGCAGTAGTTTAGGAAACAGCATGGCTACATTTCTTTCCTGAACCCTGTCAGCTCTTCAGCCGCATCAACAGTTGTCCAGAGGTCTCAGTGAGTTCTGATCTTGGACGAACCACGGACAACTTTAGTGCATCAAAGATCAGGCCTGGTAGTCTCTTCTGGACCTGCAGCAGTTAATCCCTCTCAGCAACTGCAGTTTTGTCAAAAATAATAAAACTATTGAACAAAAATAAAATGTAGGCATAATTATGACATAGTATTTACAAAAAATGAACAAACGTATATTTCAGCATATTTCCTGCAGCTTCTGTAGACCTCGGGGTCAGTGTCCTCTCTGACTCCTGTCTTCCGATCTCCCTGCTGTGGTTGCATCGCCTCTCCTTCTGCCACCACCTCCTCTACTTCATTGACCCTCATAATCTGATTTATAAAAAAAAACCAGTGAATGGAAGATGTGTGAAAAACATATATACATAGCATGGTAATATACAAGTTACATATATAAGATTAAACTTCATATTTTTCTTACTTTATCTACATAAACTCTACATGAACTGTTACAAAAACTGTGTGTACAGTCCCACTAATTTTGTGCTTATTACGCATCATGCATCCCTAAACATAATTTGTAGGCTACGTGTAAATATTTTCGTGTAGCATTATAAGATGGTCAATGTTTGACATCCCTGCAAAATAAATAATAAAGAATGGCAGAATAGTCTAATCTGATTATTTCCGATCCTTTCTGATTTTGAGGTGGTGTAGAATCTGTCTACCATGGTGTGTGCATGTGTGTGTGTGTGTGTGTGTGTGTGTGTGTGTGTGTGTGTGTGTGTGTGTGTGTGTGTGTGTGTGTGTGTGTTAGAAAGACTAGGAGAGAGAGGACAAAAGAGAGAAAACCTTGCATCCAGTTACAGGTGGTGGCATCTCAATAGGTCTAAAGAGGAAAGAAATGCCTTTGAATGCCACATGAAAAGACAGGGAGGGATGGGATATCTGGGGATACCTTCATTTCTCTGACAGCAGCCGTGCATACAAATAGGAAGCTATGTTAGGAATCTCCTCTTGCTCGCAGACTCTCTCTCTCTCTCCTACATGCCTTTGTGTAGTCCCTCTGTCTCAGTCAAGCGAGGATGGCTGCTCCTCTCTGGTGTGATGCGCTCACTCTCCCATGCCAGTATGGTGGTAGGAGTGCTGGAGGACAAGAGTGATGACACTACGAGGGGCGCCACTCTATATATGAGTGTTTGCGTGTGTTTGTGTGTGTGTGTGTTTGTTTGAAGAGTGAGGGGTGTAACATGTCAAGCCTATTCATCATTTGTCAGTGCCATCTGCTGATCAATTAGGGGAGAACAAGGGAGCCACTGACTCAATGCTCCAGCATGACAGGGCCACACACAAGTGTACTAACGTATGCGAACAAACACACACACATTCATTCACATGCACACACATGCATCGGAGAACTGCTATTTTAGACACAGTTTCATCATCCCAGGACGGGTCAGTCCACCAGTCACCCACTATTAACTCGTTCTTACATTTAATACGTTTATTTATGGCTTCATGTAATTCTTTAGTTTGGCAAATCTTTAAATATAAAGTAAAAAAAAAAAAAAACTTAATTGAGTTATTGTCAAAATGGTGAATTATGTTGTCAGATGCAGAAAGCAACACTGAACAGAGCTGCCGCCTGAGAGGAAAGAACAACCATAACTAACTAGTCAGATAAGGACACTAGTTATGTTGTGGTGCTGGATAATGTCTTGGATCATTTTTAGTGTGTAAAAGCACCTGTATCTGTTCTGAGAGACACACCGTTCAGATTCAGTCAGAGCTGGATGGAGTCTAGTAGAAAGCCTGAGAATGGGCTTGACAGCAAATGCACCCCCCATCTCACGGAGGTCTTTCAGACATGGTGTCCAAATGCTTAGGTCCCTTTAGTTCAGTGTTTCTTAGTTCCAGTCTATGGGACCCCCTGTCCTACATGTTTTAGACTTACCTGTTTCTAATTAATGGTCATCAAGGTCTGCAAAAGTCTGCTGATGACACAGCTACTTGTATCATGGTGTGCTGAAGCAGGGTAGCATCTAAAACGTGCAGAAAGGGTGCCTGAGGACCGGAATTGAGCACCGCAGCTTTAGTTTAATGGAAAACAGGTTTTGTAGGGTCTATACAATATGATGGTCAATGGGATTATTTCCTTTCTGCCTGCTCAGCATTTGCCTCTTCTGCAGATGGGGAGAGATTATCAGTAAAAAGTTATGAGATTGTTTGATTTAAGTCAAACCATTTTCTTAAACCTAACCATGGGGATTTAAATGCCTAATCCTAACCCAAAAATGGGTAATAGTTTCACTGTTTTTGTTTTACTTCACCCACAAAGCTCTCCAGTATTCAAATACAGATATTTTTGCCTATTAAATTTAATTATCACTCCTTTCATGAAGGTATTTATGCAATGCCCTAAAGCTATATTTTAAAATGAGGTGAGAATTGCTTATATGATCCCAGTGTACACAAACATTCATATTTATCCGTGGCAGAGCTCCCTGCCTGCCTGTGGTCTGGCATCCGGCCCAGCCTTCCAGTTCTCTTACAGTGGGATCATAGGCAGGTGGAAAAGCTTTAAACTTTGTTCCAGGTGGAACAACTTTGAACTGTCACACAGTGTCACCCACTGAAAGAGCGTGTCTGCTCACATGTCAAAAAAGAGGGAAAAACAATACCCTGTCTTTTCAAAGAGCAACGGGATCTTAAATAAAAGCTATATTTCAAGCACACAGTTCTCACAGAAAAAAAATGATATCAACTCACCTGATGACATTTATTAGGTATATTCCTTCCAGTTTTTATAATAATAATAATAATTACAACAACAATAGTAATAATAATAATAATAATCACAGCACAGCTACATCATCATACATATTAAGTTCACTTTGTTCAGGGGTGGCTGGCAAATAAAAAAAAAATTCAGAGACTATCTTTTCTTCTCACTGCATTGGAGACGTTCAGACTGAACTGTAAAGTGTGTGTCCTCCTGGAAATCTTAAAACTAGGTGGCTCAGTAGCTTTGCTCCCTGGACCAACCAGCTCCAGAAGTAATGGTAAACAAAACAAAAACCAAACTTTGGACTTCACTTACTTGGCATCACTTCCAGATATCACTACAGGGGACAATGGCTGGAATTTAAGTTAAAATTACTTTAAAAATAATAAAGGATAAAAAAAAAAGAACTTACATGATGATGATAAGTTGCTTCAGTAAGTTACTTTCAAATCTTTCATTTGAAAGAAGTACATTATTTTATTCATACAGTAATTCTTCAGTGTAAATACTTAAATCTGTAAATGCTCCTCCACATTAAACTGCTCTTATGAGGCAGATTATCCAGCAGGGATCTAAACATAATGTTGTAAAGTTTAGACTGACAGAACAGACTATCACATAGAGGATAATAATAATAATAACAATAATAACAATAATAACAATAATAACAATACTAACAATAATAATAATAATAACAATAACAACAACAACAACAACAATAATAATAATAATAATAATAATAATAATAATAATAATAATAAGAACAATAATAATAACAATAACAACAACAATAATAATAATAATAATCATCATCATCATCATCATCATCATAGTCATAATAATACAATGGGTATTGTTTATAGTGGATTCTTAATGAATGGAAGATGAAGTAAAGTTGTGTGAGTTTGCAATTTTTTGACACTAAATACATTTAAGCATTCTGTTCATTTAAAAAATTATGGAAATGATATGATTAGTGATTATTATTAGTCTACCTTATGTTTGCACAATTCTATTTATAAATTTAATTTAATTACTATGTAATTTATTTGTTTATCCTACATTGTACCAATTTCTTGTTCCACGTTATTCAGTATATATATATATATATATATATATATATATATATATATATATATATATATATATATACACTCAGACATATATATGTCTGAGTGTAGTACTCGGTTATTAATAAGAAGTATCTCATAAGTATAATTGTGCTCCACTGTTCTTGTAGTTTGTTGGTTTTGCTTCCACCTGACTGTATAAATGTCTCTGTTAGATACCTGCAGACATCCTGACCTGCAGTCCCACCTCTGACCACCTCAGTGTCTGCTGTCTACACTTGTTTATATAATCATCTCTGTAGATCACATACTAACTATGTATCAGTCATTTATACATAAAACTCTTAGTTCTGCTGCTGACGAATAGTTATGTATCTTGTCTTCTGTAAATTCGATGTTGTGTCTCTCCTCTCTGTTCTTCATTCTCTCCTTCTGATCTCTCTTTTCCTTCGGCAGGAGGGTCCCCCTTATGATCCAGGTCCTGATCCAGGTTTCTTCCTTCTTAAAGGGAAGTTTTTACCTGCCGTTAGTTATGTAATAATTGGTCGGGGGTCATGTTCTGGGTCTCTGGAAAACGCCTAGAGACAACTTGTGTTATAGACGCTACATGAATAAAATTCAATTTAATTAAATGGAATTGAATTGGCCACCACAACGCCCTATATTATATTATATTATATTTAAACTCTATAGAAATGTGTGTTCAGAGATGAAACATTGTGTGCGAGTGCACCTGACTCAGTCAGACCAGTTCTGTCAGGAGGAACGGGCCAAAATTCCAACAAATTACCGGAAGATGCTTGTGTAAGGATGCCCTTAACGTTTGACCCAAGTCATACAGTTTAGAGGCAGAGCTCCCAAATACTAAGGAAATGTATGTAAACATTTGACTTTGAAGAAAAGAAAAGAAATATCCATGTTTCATTTTTCTGGCATTTAGCAAAAATAAGTAATTTTGGTATCCTGGAAATGCTAACTGACATACAACAGGAAAGGTTTTGTCTGATTCAATGTCAAACGGTAATAAAAAAAAAGTCAAAAGCGTTTGTTTGTTTTTTATGCAGTGTATGCAAACTTCTGATTTCAACTGCATGTATAATTACACAAAAAGAAATGATCGACGATCCCAGTGGGCTGGGCTTAAGTCCATCATGGACTACGGTAGCAAAGGTGGAGGGCTTTGATTAGCTGGTGCCTGAAGTTCAGTAACAGGGCAAAGCTCAGGCCCAGTCACAACTAAGTAAAGAATGAGAGCATCAATGACGAGAGACAGTAGAGAGACATAAAAGCATAGAGAGAGGGGTTGTCCGTCTCTTCTACAGATGAAAGACAGTCGGCGACAAGGAGGAGGAGAAGTCTTTTCTTTTGCTGATGAAAACAAGAATCAGCAGGGCTAAAGGTAAAGAGGGCGTTCGTATGGCGGCGGGTTATGTTCAAAAGACGCACCTGTTGTTTGGCCTGTCGCAGTCTATCTGTCCCTCCCTGCTTCTCTGTCTGTCAGTCTGTCTGACCACACACAGACGCAACAAGTGAGCACTTCAAACAAGCCACCACACCCACTAAATCATGCACACACAGATACACAAACACACATACTACACGCACACACAGATAGTATCAAAAGACCGACAGAAATCAAGTGGCGCACCAGGTTGAGATCGGACTTACGCTGATTTATTCTGGACAAAATCATATAGCAGATGAAAGCGTGGGATAAAGTTTCAGACGTGTACAACACTCATTTCTTTAACAATGTTACGTTTGAGTTCATTTTTCTATGGTGAAAAATTACTTTTTAAGTTTGTTTTTTGTTACTTCACCAAATGCTTAACGTAGCTTTAGAGGTGGTGAATGAATGTTAAGCTGACACAAAGGTCATATAAGCAGTGAAGTGTTTAAATTAGATTAACAGAAAACAAATGTTAAAATGTTGTATCTATTGTGGGGCAGCTTCTCAAAGCTGTGAGTCTGTGAATCTGTATTTTTCTCTCCTTATGTGGCTCAGAAAACAGAGGAAAACATGACGGAAGGAAGTAAGGTTCAATGTGAGCAGCATGAGATCAGGAGCGTTTGATGGTGATACGTAGTCATGTAAGTTACAGGCCCACCCTGCTGCCGCAGTAATTGAAACCCTGAAAACCACCCTGGCTGCTGCCTGAACTGTCCCACTGTGCATGTGGTGGCGAGAGCAGACCTCCACAACGAGACCTCAGTCGAGCTCATCAATGCACAGAGCCTTTGATTTTTCATTAATTAGGGCTCTTTCATGCAGAATAATCTGCTATGTACCTACATCTCGCAGTTAACGTGCCAGTTATGGCACTTTTAGGTCACTTTAAGGGTCAGACGGCTCCGAAGAGCAACCTGAAGTGGTGGTTTCAGCCTGAACAGTGAAATGTATCCTGAAACAATTAATACTCTTGTGGCAAAGGCTAAGGAGGACAATAGTAAAGAAAAAAAAAGATACAAGATATAGGACCCAAAACACTCAAAACATAAAATCTGAATGCAAGATGGCAGTATTTAGCAATCTTTACAGTTAAATATTCAAATGTAGGTGGCATCGTTTGCACATTGAAAAGGGGTCCAAAGTGAACTGTGATCAAAAAGTGTATATTTATCCACATCACTCAGTGTCTACACGTGTGGACACAAAAAGACACACACTCCGTAGACAGGGATGATGGCCATGTTGCAAACATCCAAAACAAACTCTAAGAGTGGAAGCAACCACATCACACACAACGTAGATGACACACTGGGATTAACAGTGAACTGGCTAAGTGATTACCTTGATGCTGGGTCCTTGCAAACTCAGATGAGGTGGAGTTGAAATAGAGATCTAGGGATTCATGTCAAGCGCTAAAGTTGTAATTAAAGCGTTAACACACACTAAACTAAAGCTTTGATAGACATGAGTTGAAAGACTGGATATTTGAAGGGAAGATTGAATTTGTGTCTCTGAGGTTATCGCGCTGGTGAAACCAACTCAACAAGCTGTGAAGTGAGGTTGAAAACGATATAATTAACAACAGACTGTCGTCTGTGGTTGTTTTAAATATCATATTGAAATTAAAATAAAATAGACAAGAAAAAGCAAAACTTAAGTGTGAGCGTGCATGGTTGTTTGTGTCTATATGTGTCCCTGTGATGGACTGGCGACCCGTCCAGGGAGGACCCCTGCCTCGCACCTGTAATGAGTCGGGATAGGCTCCAGCAGACCCCCGTGACCCTGCAAAGGATAAAGCGGTTATAGAAAATGGATGGATGGATGGAAGTTAAACTTAAAATGACAAGATAATAAACATGTGGGCTGTGATATTGTTTTGGGGGGGTTTTCCAGCACATTTTTTCATATTCGCCACCCGTTTGCCACTGTGGTGGAGAAGGACTTCAGTTGCAGCAGCACAGTGTTTTGATTAGCGTTGTTACTTAACATCAAGACAGTTTCCAGTTCAAATCCTTGCAGGGTCTTTTTTTTGTGGACTTTTCCTGTTCTCCTGTATCTGCTCGGGTTTTCTCCAGCTTCCTTTCTCAGTCCAAGAACCAATCTAGAGATCTAGAGAGTGAACATGACAGGTGTTTGTCAACATAAATATAGATGGTTTTAACTCTTTCTCATTGTGTGTGTGTGTGTGTGTGTGTGTGTGTGTGTATGTGTGTGTGTGTGTGTGTGTGTGTGTGTGTGTGTGTGTGTGTGTGTGTGTGTGTATGTGTGTGTGTGTGTGTGTGTATGTGTGTATCACATGCATATTCCTTAACAAAAAGAGACATATTTTTCCAGGTGACTCCTTTATAGAATATAAGATATTGCTTGGCATGGTGCAGTATGTGCGTATGTTTTATCCACAACAGGTTTTACCGCCTCAATATAAGGAAGATATTTTCATTCTAAGTGTCATCCTTTGGGGGCCTCTGTCTCAGGACTCAGTGAGCAAGACATGGGGTACACACTGTATAGTTCACTAGTTATTCATAGGTCAGACAGACGTGAACAAGACAGACGACCTTGTAAGGTCACACCTACACCAGTGGGCAAGTTCTGTATTTGGACATTCAGACTACACAGGATGAGAACAAGAAGTGCCTTTCACAGACCAGTAGGTTCTTAAAGTTAAAAGGCTCTTTCCTTTAAGATGAAGGAGGACATAAGCTGTAGCCCTTTAAGGTAGTATGTTCACTTTAAGATTTGTTGATGGTTGAGCTTTACCGGGTTCAAAATCAGAATTGAAATCAGCTTTATTTGCCAAGTATGTAGACACATACAATCAAATTCTTTGATGACAGTTGTTTTTATCTTTATGCAAAAATATACAAATATAGAATAATGGTGCAAAATTGTGGTAGTTAATAGTTATCAGTTACGTAGGGAGACCGCTGTGGGGAAGAAACTTCCTCTGATTGCACACGTTATTAAATCATCTTATTTTAATTCTGACAAAAAGCACTTTAGTTGGGACATTTGGTCATCCAATATTAACAGATGTGTCTTAGAGTGAAATGATGCATTAATATCACAGAACCAGAAAATTACACAAAATCCACCTAAGCCATCAGACAAGGACCTCCATGATTTATACAGTAGTTGTGTTCAAGAATGAACAAAAAAAAAACAACCTCTTGGTTACATCATACAGGATAAAAATTAAAAACGGATAGAGGTGATGAATAAATTACCAGGAAAATTGTTAACCTGCTATTAAACATATAAAAAGAAACATTTTAACAAACATCAGTTCTGAGGAATTGGCAAAATTTCAAAGAAGGCTAACGACTGAAATGATGGGGGAAGTGTCTGCACACACACACATACGTTGGCACATCTTTGACAAATTGCCATACTCACACACATACACTTGCACATGGAGCATTGTGGGTAGTTAGGAATCACTTGAGGAAGAAACCCCCAGAAAGATTTGGTGCACATAGCTACTTTTTGAGAGCGATGCTTGACCTGGCCACACCAAAAACACACACACACACACACACACACACACACACACACACACACACACACACACACACACACGCACACAAACACAAAGAATGGCAATGCCTTTGACCTGGTTCCCTGTATTTAAAGCCTTTGATTTTCTGACTCCACTTATTGTTCATGGGCAGCCATGTCAACCATTCAAGTCCCACCCTAAGCCTGCTTTACTCCTTTACTCTGCAACTGAGGATACCTGTACAGAGCAAGCTAGCTGTGGCAAAGGAAAGAGGGAGAGAGAGAAAGCGTATAAATGACATGATGATCGGGGGCGGAGGTGTTGGATTGTGCTGCATTGACACATAAAACCAGTGTTTCTCAGTTTTCAGATGTCTCATTGAAGGCTCTTTCCGCTTTGATATTTTAAGTAGGTATCACAACAAAAGGGGCAACAAATGGCAGAAGCGGTGCTGGAGGACTATTACTGCAACTAATGGAGGAGTGACTGTGTAGTGCTCAGAGAAGGGAGGAGCAATGCTCCCTCCTAAGGGAAAGGTTAGGTTACCTGAGAGGAATACTTGCATACTTCCCTTCCTGCCTCGTGTTTCCGCAAGAACACAAGAGAAACTACTCCACAGTTTCACCTTGGCTAATTAGCTTTCCCTTACTTTATCACATTTGCTCAAACAAACTTCAAGTGCTCGACAGACAGCTTTTAACTGCTGGGAATCCCTTGTAATTCATACAAGCCAAATGAAGAGTACTTGAGATCAGAATCGCAACGGATCATCAACAGTGTAGTTTGTGAGACTGGATTGTTTGCCACTTAAGAAAGCCAATTCACTTTTGTGACTTCTGTGACTGCCTCTTTTTACCAACTCGGATGTGTATCAGTGGTGTTTCAGCTTCCAGTCTTCAATCCATACCTGTGCTTGCGAACAGGACACGGTGCAGAATTGTGTTCGCTTTCAAATGAAATGACCATCAGTCTTGACAGAGTTGTGTTGGTGTTCACACTGTGTGAGTGACTGGTGACTGAGGGTCACACACTGCACAGTCTGACAACAACTCAGTTACCCAACTGGTCACCAGACCAAGTGTTAGAATATTATTTATTCTAATGTATCTATTACAATGATACATAAGACCTGCATCACACTTATCATGGCTTTGAAGGGCTTGGCCTATGACACAGTTGAGGCGTTAGGGTTAAAAAACCATGGACGCCCACGGTCATTGAACCAGGTATTGGTCCATTTGGCAGTGTGAGCAGGTGCCAAGTCATGCTTGAAAATGAAATTAGCATCTCCAGAAAGCTTGTCAGCAGAGAGAAGCATGAAGTGCGTCCAAATGAAATCCCAAATGTACTTTCATCTGAAAAGAGGACTCTGGACCACTGAGCTTCAGGAATGGTTAGACACAAGGAATGCGACAGTTGTAGCTCATGTCCATAATATATCTGTGTGTGGTGGCTCTTGAAGCACTGACTCCACTCCATCTGAGTCTTCCAAACATTTTTGAGTCGGTGTAGCTTCACAGTCCTCTCAGGGCTGCTATTATCCCTGTTGCTTGTACACCTTTTTCTGCCACACTTTTCCCGTCCGCTCAACTTTTCATAATACACTTGGATACAGTTCTTTGTGAAGATTCAGCTTCTTTCTCAATTAGGTTTTTGTCTTACCCTGGATATCTGAAGGGAAGTGCTGCCTTCCTTCCTTATAAAGAGTGTCAACGACTTTCCTCTGGACAATTGTCCAGTCAGCAATCTTAGCCATGAACAAACTGAAGCAGACTCAATGACCATTTATAGGCTCAAGAAACCTTTGCAGGTGATACAATTGTGTGTCCCACCACAAGTCTACAATATTTAACTTTTTTACAATATTATAATTAACTGCAATATTAATTTTGGAATGTAATTAGCTGTAACCCATAATCATCAAAATGTAACAGAAATAAACACTCTGTGTATAATTAATCTATATATTATATGAGTTTCACTTTTTGAAAATAATTATCGAAATAAAAATACTTTTTGGTATTACAATAGGAATTAATTGGATTAACTACATTCCAATGAATAACAATAAATTACACTGAACTGGAATACGATTTAGCTGAACAGGATGGTCTTTGATTAGGAAGTGTTAGACTTGATTTCTGTGTAAAGTGCCTTGAGATGATATTTGTTTTGAATAGGCACTAAAGGGGAACTGAATTGAATTTTTGATTTTTAATTAATTTTTGAGTGTCTTACTTGCCTCTGCCATTGAATTCACTGTAGGTCTGTCAAATCCAAGTCCGTGGTTCTCGACAAAAAAGGGTGGGCTGCCCTCTCCGGGTAGGTGGAGATGTCCTGCCTCAAGTGAATGAGTTTAAGTATCTCGGGGTCTTGTTCACGAGGGAGGGAAAGATGAAGCGTGAGATTGATAGATGGATTGGACATTCATGCAGCCGGTGTACCGGACCATCGTGGTGAAGAAGGAGCTGAGTGGAATGGAAGCTCTCAATTTACCGGTCATTCCACGCTTCCACCCTTACCTATGGTCATTAACTTTGGGTAATGACTGAAAGGACAAGATTGCTGGATAAAAGTGGCCGAAATGAGTTTCCTCTGCAGGATGGCTGGGCACTCCCTTAGTGATAGAGTGAGAAGTTTAGTCACTCAGGAGGAAGTCGGGGTAGAGCCGCTGCTCCTTCACATCGAGAGGAGTCAGCTGAAGTGGCTGGGGCATCTGTTTCAGATTCCCCCTGGACGCCTCCCTAGAGAGGTTTTCCAGGCATGTCTAACTGGGAGGAAATTCCAGGGATGGATGGATGGATGGATGAATGGATGGATGGATGGATGGATGGATGGATGGATGGATGGATGGATGGATGGATGGATGGATGGATGGATGGATGGATGGATGGATGGATGGATGGAGAAAATAAAAGTCACATTAAGGACATGCTATGTCATACATTTTTGCTTTTAAAAGTATTAATATTTCAGTTCACAGTTTTGGCAGATAAATCAATAAATACAATAGTCAACATTGAGTTCAAAGACTCATTTATTTTCAAACATTGTTATTATTTTTTTTTTTTTTTTTTTTACTGCAAGGCTTAAACTACAAAGCAGTTGTAAGCAGGCATCGGCGTAGTGTCTGCCTGGTGTCCGTTTTCACCAGGTTTAATGCAATTGGCTAATGTCTCCATTCACTGTCCATGATGTGTGCAGTAACAACAAGGTAAAGTGGATTTTAGACTTTAGATAAGCTGTGTCAGAAGATGCTATCAGTAAAGCATCAGCTGTCCTCTAAAACTGAAACTTTAAGTGACTTAGTCAGTTTGCATCTGAAATCCGGGATTAGAGTGGTTTGACAAAGTCAGCTGTCGGTGCCAGCATCATCTGCTGCACTGGCTTGGATGTCCAGTGTTGATGCTAAATGCTTTGCAGTGGGTTGATTTTGACAGCCCTCTTGAGAGAAAAAATAAAAATAAATAAATAAAAATTGAAATAAATTAAACTCCACATTAACATTAAACAGCAGTGTAGGCAGACACTGAGTCAGCAGCTATCATGATAAGAGAGTAATGATTTAGAGAGGTAAAACATTAGTCTCAGGTGTTTTTACACAGGCATTATAGCTTAAACCACAAATAAAAATATCTAAAATATCATGCATACAGTAACATAAACAAAGTGGCACACTTAAGCTGATTTAATAGTCTAATTTACCCTGAAACCTTTAACTCCAAGGGAAATGCAGATACACAGTGTTCAGTTACTTAAAATAGGCCCTTTGCTATGTTATGAATCTGTTGGTTAAAACTGTTTATTTAGCCCAGTTTCCAAAAGGCTGAGCAAAAAAACCTCTGGGTCTTGTGGTGGAAGATCTTTTAGAGATGCAACGTGTTCATATTTTCATCTGTGGTGTGGAAAATTCAGCAGTTACACAGCAAGGAAATATTCTACTGCCTTTCGTTTGAGTGGTTTTTTCTCGGTTCAAGGCTTTGCATGTTGAAACCCTGCTCTCATGTAGACCTCTCTTGAAAAAAAGATAAATAAACAGCTAATTTTTAACTAGCATTGGGTTTTTTACTGTTAAAAATAAATATATAAATATTCATTAAAAACAAACCTCATCACATGACACTGGTGTTGCATCCTTTCTTCTCAAAATGTTGATGTGATGTCTGTCTGTGAGCAAGCAGTAAAATCCCATTTGCACAGGATTAGTATAATCCGGGAAATACAGATAACTAATTTATAATAGTGACTATTAATATGACCACAACTCTTTATATTGACTGTTATAAGAGCACCTTTTTCTACAGGTAACACAGGTCATGGGCGAATAGGGCTTAAGGCTTGAAACCGTACAGTTTTTTATTTTCCCCGTAATAACACATTTTTTAAAGTTACTGTGAGGAGGAGAAGCACATCTGTGCACAAAAAAAAATGTTACCCCTTTCATTTCAGGGTATCTGTGATTTACATAAATATTACATATTACTGCCTAATTCTTACCCAGTACAGCATCTTTCTGCTCGTGGTCAGACTCAATAGGCCAGATACATTTATATACCTTTATAAAATTATAATAAATTGGTCACAGTTGATGCAACATCAGTAATCATTCCCAACATTTTATGAGAAACACAATGTAAGTGCTTCCCTTAGATGAGTTCTAGTCAATGGCACCACCAAAACCAAGCAGCTGGTCCACAGCACAGCAGCAGTGATCCTAGGGATGGTTGGCCACATGATTAACACCCCAGATAAGAACCAGGGTCCCTCCATAGCAACAAAAGTGAAAAACCAAGACAAAGGCTGCATGGAGGAATGTAAGTCAGTTGTCTGAACAGTTGAAAGACGCAATCTTGAAACACCTTCCCAGGAAGTACTACAAACTCTCAGTACATGAGGCACTGGAATCTGCCACACAAAGACTCACAACTTTGGCTACCCAACTGAGATGGTACACAACGAAAGTAGACGCTAGAAGAATAAACAGGATGTTCTCCAATGAACCATCCAAAGTGTATTCAAAGTGGCAGGATGAGAATGAGAACTGACCCACCCAAGGGTGAGCATGGGAAAACGTTTGGGAGAAAGAGGCAATAAATAGCAGTTGTTGGACGGCACCAGGCCCAGATATGATACACATCTACTGGCTAAAGAAACTAACTGCACTGAGCACCAAGCAACACAAATGAGCCAGTTGCTAATAGATGGGACCCCTCCAGCGTGGTTTCCCAAGGCCACGCCGCCCGCACCATGAAGGACTCTTAGAAAAGGAGCAATCAAATCCAACTACCAGCCACTGACCTACATGGACGCTGCTGTCAGACATCACAGCAACCAAGATGAGTAGACACCAGCAGGCACTAGATGAATTAGAGCAGCCTTCTTTAAAAGCAACTGAATAATAAGGGGCTGGCTTAATGTAGAAACAAAGGCCGCGTCCACAATAGTGCAGCTTTATTTGAAAACATGAAACTTTTATTGCAGTTATATCTGGCATGCATCCTGCAGCAGCAAGCTTGACCCTCAAAAACAGAAAAAAACAGACAAAATGAAAAGCTTTTACAAATACAAGACATATTTTCAAACATATGCCCCTTGATTTGTTATTCTGGGTCATTTAATTTGCCAAACACATATCATATAACAGTTACCAGAGGATAGCACAAAACCAGACCAATGTGTTTTCTAAACACAGATAGTGGACTGACACACTAAAAATCTTTAAATCATCAACGCAACATAAGCAGCTTCTCATCAGAGCTTCCTGTAGGTATAAAGTCTGGAAACAGGAAGTGTCTTGTGTTTATTGGGGAATGAGAAGCATTATAGTGTCACACCTCCTCACTGAGGAATGCAACTCACAGAAGACACACACACACACACACACACACACACACACACACACACACACACACACACTGGTCTGTTTTTTATTAGCCAGCCCACCATGCTGCACTATATATATATATAGACCTCATTAACATGAGTATGGCTGCTGTCTGCTGACAAATCTCTGTAATCCCATGTTTACAACACACTCATCACCAATTCTTTCACTTCAGTGTGTGAGACAGAATAAAATTCAAACTTAGAGAGACTCACAGTTGATTTTCAACTTTCTTCATCCCAAGCAGAGGTCCCACCTGCAGCCTCTTGCTTTGGTCCAGACCTCAAAAGACTTTCATAGATGTTTTTTGTTCCCATTACTGTAATTGACCTTAAGATTAAGTTAAGAATTCTAGTCCAGCACAAAACAATTTTCTGTTTTAGCTCCTTAATTGATCAGAAAACCTTTCAATACGATCTATCTTTTAGGTTCAGGGGCATCCCTGTTTTTGTTTTGCTTGTCAGAGCCTCACTGGCATCCTGCTCTCTGGCTCAGATGTTACCTCCTGACCCACCAGATGCATATCTGACCTATAAATATTCCTGTGAAATAAATACAGCAATAGAATGAAAAAAAAAGAAAATTTCACATTTGCAACTCAGAAATCCTAAATGCATATGTATTTTAAAAGCCTTTAAATACTTATTGAAGCCAAAACTCAAACGGTGGTTTAAAAACAAACAAAAAAAACTTGTGCAGCTATCAGCAGCTTCGGTCCAAAGAACATAAAACCTCACTTCACCCCTGTGTGCGATTAGTTCTTGCTCTCCCACGCTGCCTCCCTCCTCTCTGCAGACTCATTGTTCCTACCTCTCCGCCCAGTAGCTTTGAATACCCCTCAACCTCCACTGGCCTTAAACTCCCTTATGTACCTTCTTCTCAACCTGCTCTCAACCCCCCTCGCTCAAACAGCAGGGTTGTAGGTGGACAACTGAACAGTGGTCTCAAAGACACTAGAAAGTTCCATAACAATGTGGAGCCAGATGTTTTTCAGGGGTTCATCACTACCTCAGCAACTTTTCTTTTGTACCACTGTTTTACATTGTCATTTCATAGATTGTATAAAACTGAATACTTTAGCAGCTTTCACGTGTGTCAGATCTTTTTGCACTCCGGTGAGGACACTCTTCAGGAGACTGGTCTCTACTATACGCAGTTGAAATAGAAACTTTAGCGGACTGCTTGTAGGGGAGAGGCATTAACATAGCTGCAGCATGTCTGCTGAAAGACAAAAGCAAACAGATCGCTCCCTCAAGTGCCTTCAAGACAGATGTCTGTCATCTGATCAGGTAGCTTACTGAGTGATGAGAGTCTCTATGATAGGCAGTAAGCCTGCATCGAATCTTTCCAGCAAACCCAGTGCAAGACAGATGCTTATTCTTATTCAGTTAAATCAGTAGTGTTATCGTCTATTGTTCTTATTTGATTCACAAATCAACCTCTGCACGAACTAATTCATTTAGACTCACCTGCAGTGACAGCACAAACCTCTCACAACTGAACAACTTGTATGAAAGCGCCTCATCCATCTTCTCCTCCTTCAATCGGTGCTTTTTCATGCAGCGCCCCCTGTGGAGAACACAGTGTTTGTCAATAGTCCAGGGTCAAGCAAGGAAATGAAATAACATTCAGTTTCAAATGAGCTTTTTCTTGCAACTGCTTCATCACTGTCAGCTGGGAGGGGCTTCCACCCGTCCATCAAAAGCTCCTGCTGCTACGTACCGAAGAAAAGACGGATGCATGTTAGTGTTTCCGTGTGTGAATGATGAGAATGGATTCATTTCATTTCTGATTCATCTATATTTAAGAATCTTTCAATAATCATAGATGACATTTCAAAACTCAGGGGTATAAACTGATAAGAAATGCCTCTATCGGTGATGATACACAACTTTGTTTCACTTTTTCACATCTGTAATGACGTATCTGAGCATAGAGAGCAATATGAGTTCATTACCTTAACATACTGAACCATAACAAACTTAATAAGCTCTTTCAATAATGATTTATTTCAATGTTTTGGATGTACATGCGTGTTTAGACACAACTGGAACAGCAGGACTTAGTTATGGTGAACAAAATAAAACATTTAGGATTAAGAAAGTTGAAATCACGGTTTCAAAAACAGAAGCAGCATTAAGTCAATTTTTCACATTTATCCATACTGTTTAATTTATGTTCAAATTTGTGATAACAATATTGTTATGTAACACACACCTTCAACATCATGTTTTTTTCTCTTCTTTTGTTGTCAGTTTAAGATGTAAAATGAGTTGTGCTGATTTACATCCTTTTGTAAAGTGAGGTCGGTTCTGTCCGGCGCTGCAGTGCTGCGTGCTTTCTTACTTCTGTGCATGTATTTGCTGTGGCGTGTGCTCACTGCATGTGAGTGTCCTGTGTATGTGTCTGTGAGTTGGTGCGCATGTGTGTGTCTGTCACAGCCATTGATGGCCTCTAAAGTTTCATCCTTCCACAATCATTTGCCTGTTGGAAGGTGCAGCCGCTCTGCAGGCATCTGAAACCTGCAGCTAACAATCAAAGAGCTGTAGGAGTATAGGACAGACCTATCTGGTTACAGAGAGAGAACGACTGAATGAGAGACAAAGAGTGACAGAACGAGAACTAGAGAGTAACAAGAAAGAGAAAGCATGTAAGAACGAGAGAGGGACAAAAACTTCACAGAGGTTGTTATTTTAATCCATCCTCTGATGGAATATGTCGTGTGTTTTTAAAGAGGAAAAATCTTTTCTGGCATTCTCTCAGTTTGTTCAGCATTGGTCCCCTTGCTCACATTTCCTCTTTTCTCCCTGAGAACCGATTTATAACACAATGAATACACAGGAGACATAAACAAATCCCACTGTTTGTCTTTCTGCTCCTCATTCACACAAAGACAGTATTTTGACTTTGATGTGTGTGACAGAAAGATCCGTGCTTGCTGCTTCTTCAAATACTGCTGTTCAAATATGCTTGACTGAACTCCAGCAGAAAAACGATTAAACTACTGTGTGAAAACTGTGGCTATTTGGCTGTGTCACGTGACCTTAAAGGAAACTCCCTGAAACTTGTTTCAGGCACATCTAAACAGCATCTTTATATTATAAAAATCATTATTACTTCAGTGAGATGAATCCAGCAAAGACTCCATTCATCACATGTCTCGCCATAATTTTGTGTCGTTGTCATCTTGAGATGACGTGTGGTGCTGTATTGATGATGTCTATTGAGCTTATCGTGGCTATTAATTGAGTCAAAATACCAGATGTTTCTTTTCCTTTTAACTGAAAGAGAAAGAACACGCAGACGAAAGTTATGAAGACTGTATGAACCCTTCAATTTGTTTTTTAAATTTGCTCTTTAACACAAAAGCTAAATGAGTGTCGAGAAGTGAGTACTCCTGCAGATGTGCATTTTATAAGTTAATGCCATGAACCGAGGACTGTATAGTCATCTGGATATGCTAATATGTGACTGCCTCTTATTTTCATTGGCATGCAATGTCATTGAAATACACAATATCATTGAAATACACAATATCATTAAAATACACAATATCATTCAAATACACAATATCATTCAAATACACAATATCATTGAAATACACAGGGGTCTGATGATGTTTCATGAGAATTCCACGCAGTTAAATTACAGTAGCGTCATAATTAGTGCTGAGCTGCGTATGCCAGAGCATTTAGACAACAACAAACTCAGATGCAGAACTAAATGTAATCCAACTACAATATATAACTTATATAACCAACCACATGACCCTGAGACTGGTTTCAGCTGTCGTGACTAACTGCATTATGGGACAGAGTGTGTCTGCAACATTGTCCGTATGGAATTAAGTGGTCAGTGTGACACCATCCAGGTATTTTTTAAATGAATTTTTTGTTGTTTTTTGTGTACTTCAGATTGTGCAGCTGATTACGCACTCTGCACAACATATCTGTAGTACGGCATGTGGCTTTGAAAACAGCTGTGAAGCTTCTAAAACACAAGTCTGCCCGTGTCCCATTTGACTAAATGACGTGATTCGTATTCGAGACGCTTTCTCAACCAGGAGGACCACACCAGAGGCCTTTAAATATTGTCATACTCGACAACTCAAACTGCAGCCAGGAGGAAAGTGAACTATAGCCTGTAGGATTCGTTAAAATAAAGAATAAAGTTAAAAAAGATGTTAAAAATGAAGCAGAGTTTAATTTAATCAAACTAAACATATCAAGTGTGGACGCACCCTATACAGAACGTTTTTTACTTTACAGGTAAGATTTTTACCGTTTGAACTGAGAGCACATGAATTCCTGAGACCTTTGACTTGGTTCTCTACAGAACAGTATTACTTTTGTGGTTCTGTTGGGAAAAGCCCTCACAGTTAACGCTGCTCAGTCTAGAGAGGAAACGTAACCATCGGCCTGACCAGCAATAATATTTGTCATAAGTACAATTGTGTGTAATAAGTACAATTATAAAAGTAAAGTGAAATTGTGGCTGTTAAATATATATTTTAAGAAAGTTCTCTAGATAACCTGAGAAATGAAAGCTGCCCTTTTATCTGCAAGAGAGAGGGCAAGTTTAGTTTTACCTCAAAACAGCGAAACAAAAAACCGAACATGATACCAGCCACTTAACCAAACCTCTTTTTGGCTCATGAAAGAAATTTGTCACAACTGAATTTCTTTATATACGATTGGTTTTTGTTTGTTTGTTTGTCTACTTGTCTGTTTGTTTTTTTGCTGTGGCTACTTCAACAACACCAACGAAAATGAGAAAGGTCCTTTAGGAGTTTTATTAAATAAGTGAATTACTTTAAATTATGACTTTCAGTTCTATTTGAAAGTTTTGAAAAGTGTCCTTCAGCAAACTGACATGTCCATATTCAACAGTGGACCACAGTGAGGCAAAATAAAGGAGAGGGTGAAAGAAGGAAGGCAGAATAACACAGTTGCCAATTTGTTTGCTGTGTGCTGGAACTGTACTGGACTTCTTTGTGAAGTGCCTGACAAGCAGGTGAGATCAAAGTCATGTGGACAAAAGAGGTTCAGCAGCGATTTGTCAGGAGACGAGAGGCAGCGGCTGGGTTCAGCCCTCTGATCACTGCTTCACCAAAGAAATCTGCCCATGAGAAAAAGTACAGCAGAAAGGGTTCAAAGGTCATTTTGATTTGCTCTGGATTACTGGTACCTCTTTTCCCCTCCATTAAAAAGGGGGGAGCCAGAAAAGGACCTGGCTAATAACCTTTGTATTATTGCAAAAAAGAAACCCTTTTGTGCAAAGAGGGGTTTTGGGAGAGGGGGGAATTTAGGGAGGTCAATTAAAAAAGGAGCCCTGAAATCCTTGCTTTCATTCATGGCTGGAGGACAGAAAAGGGGAAAGTTAAAATGTATGCTTTTAGGTTTTGTGTCTGAGCACATTGTGTGACTGGGTTCGGGCTCATTTGTCAAGTGTGCGGTGGCAAAAAGGAATGGTTGAAAATATTTCAGTTGGGTAAATGATAAAGAAATAGCTCGCTGAGCTTTACTCTTGAGATAAAGTACTGCTCCTTGTGTTATGTCTTCTAAACACAGGTGCGAACGCATTCATACACATTGAGGTTGAACTGGGATCTGATCACTCCAGCCGCGTTGGGAGGTGGTCAGGAATGCAAGTGTGCAATGTAATGTGAAGTCGAATGGCTCCCTAGCCACAATGAAGGACCAATTAGTCAACTTTGTATTGTGTGGGCAGCAGGACAAAGATCCCAAACACAGTTGATTTGTCTCTGCTAGACAATTTAGAAAGATTGTGAAGTCTGCACCCAAGCACAGGCATTAAAAGGGTGCTCCAGCTCTTTGTGGCTGAGCCGACTGTGGTTTCTTTTTTGCTAAGCTGCGTTTAAGTCCCCTTCATTCAAAAGTGAGCAGAGATCCCATCGGAATACAACTTGTTCAAAATATGTTTAAATAGAGATGTGCAAATACATACGGATACGTTCCTCCGAAGGGTTCTTACACTCCTTGTAAATGCATTTTGGGACACTCCTCCCAGCTGAACCAGTGGGAAGGAAGATCTGAAGTGCAACCTCTAAAGAATCGAGGGATACACATGAAATACAAATCCTTCATAAAGACAATTGCTTTTGTTTTGTTTTTTTCATTACTTTCCATATATCCTGGTATTTACAATAGACAAAGAAAATGTCTGCCAGCTTCCAGCATTTCTTGCTTAGGGTGATGTTGAAAGTTGTTTTGCTGGAGTCAGACCGAGCGTTCAACCAACCTGGAAGTTTGGACAGGAAGAAACTCTTTGGGTATTAGTTGGGCCCTGCGATGGACTGGCAACATGTCTAGGGTGTACCTCTACCTTTTACCTGGAGAGAACTGGAAAAGGCTCCAGCCGACCTCTGTGAGGCAGGTATAGATTATGGATTGGTGGCATTATTTGGGAAAAATGTTCTCTATGTAGCTATAAAGATACAATACTCATATATTACTAACAGGGTGTGTACATTCAATAAGTCTCAATCCCTTATCCTACTCCTTCTCAGGGTCACGGGGGTCTGTCGGAGCCTATCCCGACGCATAGTAGGCGAAATCCAGGGGTCCACCCTGGACAGCTCGCCAGTCCATCGCAGGGCTACATAGAAGGACAGACAACCAATCACACTCACATTCATACCTATGGGGAATTTAGAAGTATCAATTAGAACATGCAAATTCCACACAGAAAGACCCACCCGGCCGGGAATCGAACCAGGAACCTTCTTGCTGTGAATTTATGGCACATTGTAGAAATGTTTCTGTATTGGTTGTATTTGTTTCTACCTTGAAAACAATTCTGGCACGTGTACACACTGATTTCACTGCGAGATCTATACTATATAGCAAAACGTATTGGTTCACCTGTCCTGACTCGCATATGAACTTAAGTGACGTCCCATTCCTGATCCATAGAGTTCAATATGATGTCGGCCCACACTTTGCAGCTATAACAGCTTCAACTCTTCTGGAAAGGCTGTCCACAAGGTTTAGGAGTGTATTTATGAGACTTTTTGACCATTCTTCCAGAAGCGCATTTGTGAGCTCACACTGATGTTGGAGGAGAAGGTCTGGCTCTCAGTCTCCACTCTAATACATCCCAAAGGTGTTCTATCAGGTTGAGGTCAGGCCAGTCCAGTTCATCCACACCAGACTCTGTCATCCAGGTCTTTATGGACCTGTTTTGTGCACTGGTGCACAGTCATGTTGGGAGAGGAAAGGGCCAGCTACAAACTGTTCCCACAAAGTTGGGATCATGGAATTGTCTAAAACGTCACAGTTCATTTCACTGGAACTAAGGGGCCAAGCCCAGCTCCTGAAAAACCACCCCACACCATAATCCCCCCTCCACCAAACTTTACACTTGGCACAATGCAGTCAAACAAGTACCGTTCTCCTGGCAACCTCCAAACCCAGACTCATCCATCAGATTGCCAGATGGAAAAGTGTGATATGAGAACGTGTCTCCACGGAAGTCCTTGCCAGTGCTTTACACCACTGCATCAACGCTTTGCATTGCACTTGGTGATATATGGCTTGAAAATCATTCCATGAAGCTTTCTGCTTATTGTTCTTGAGCTATTCTGAAGGCCACATGAAGTTTGGAGGTCTGTAGCAATTGCCTCTGCAGAAAGTTGACGACCTTTTCACACTATGCGCCTCAGGATCCGTTGACTCTGCGCCGTCAGTTTACGTAGCCTACCTCTTGGTGGCTGAATTGCTGTCGTCCCTTTCTTTATAATAGTTAGTTTATAATAGTGGAATAAAATATTTCACAGTTGACGGTGGAATATTTAGTAGCGAGGAAGTTTCATAACTGGATTTGTAGCACAGGTGACATCCTATCACAGTTCCACGCTGGAATTCACTGAGCTCCTGAGAGAGACTCATTCTTTCACAAATAGTTGTAAAAACAGCAACTGCATGCCGAGGTGCTTGATTTTATACACCTGTGGCCAAGGAAGTGATTGGAACACCTGATTCTGATTGTTTCGATGGGGGAGCGAATACTTTTGGCAATATAGTGTATGTAGAGGATCTGGTGGGTGAGCCAGCTAATACGCTCTTAAAATGGTGCATTCACGCTTTGTTTGGTTTGTTTCCAGTCAATTTATGTGGTTGCCTGGTCGGTGTGGCTCACCTGAACACATGTGTGCCCTGCTACCAAAATCTTAGAGAATTAAACAAGCAGACCATGATCAATTAAAAAGATGGGTCTTGGCCGTCTTCCGATCAGACCAAACCATCTGTCCAACCAGGTTCTGACCCTTTTTCACATTTCATTTTTGTCTTTTGCTGTAGCTAATGTTTAAAGACAAACGCAAAACATAAAGAACCATGACTTTCTACAAAAGAACCAAACTAAATGTATAATTTTTTTTGCTTTTGTTGAAACAAAATTAGTTAAATTTCAAGTGTGAGCATACACCGTCTGGTCGATGGACTCAGCTCAGTTTGCACCTGGGTGGCTGTTGCAGTGATAGTATAATACATTCACTCCTATGTTTTATTCTGACAATGATGTGAAAATCTTTCTGAATATGTGTAAAATTGTGGTATTACCAATTTATGGCACATTTTTGTTTCAGTCCATGGGATCGAATTACAAATGTAATGTTAACACTGGACACTGATTTGCATTGGTTCATCATTGCACCATACATTGGTCCTACAAATTTTGAAATGAAAATATTTCACCTTAGGGACTGGACTGTCTTTAGTTATAGTGCAGTGGGTCAAAATAAGATCTGTTTTCCCCCCATGGTTTTTTTCCATGTAGGCCTAGCTGGTACACATGCAAGCCTGCTTTATGCTTGGAATTAGGTTATGACTTAATTCATACATCATTCATCTAAAATTGTATTATTAAGTTAAACTGCTATGAATTTGAATGCAGCTGCGTATTAATTCAAAGACCATCACGCTCCTACTCTAAGCAGTCTGTTTGGGTTCATGGCATTTTGATTAAGGATTCCAAACCTGCAGGTCTCTTGAAGTCTTGCAGCAGCACTCAAGTTCCTTTCAGAGCAAGTCTGTCTTTCATATAATTATTTCCTGCTTCTTAGGCTTTATGTTTCCCCCTGGTGTGAGCATCATACTACATTACAGCATGATTTGGGCGAGTTGGTGTTCCTTTTGCAAATAGCCTGGAGGCATGTCAAAAACTGAGAAAATAACTGTGAAGTGTGTTGAGTGAACTATGTGGCTCTTTCATTAATGCTGTCACAGTAACGGGACGCTGAAGTCCTGCACTCAAATGTAACTGAAGCCAAAAAGCCTCTGTTTAGCTATTTTATTTCTGATGTTTTTTCTTTCGTAACCATAAACTAAACACACACATATCTCCAAAATGTGAAGGGGATGATGTGTATGTGAGTGTTGTGCTGCACAAATTGAGAGCATTGGCTTTGCTTATTGCCGGGATGCTTTGTGGGCGGTGTGGAGGGGAGCATAATTAAAATAGTTTCTGAGAGAAACAGCACACCACATCTGAGGTTCCACCCTCTTCCAGCATTTAACCACATCAGGAGCATCTCACTTAGAAACAGCCACCAGAACAACCTCTGATACACACGGCCTGGCTGATGTTTTGGTGTGTTGTCTGATTTGTGAAGGGGTTTGGAGGCATAATGCACATTTGTAATTAAAAGAACTGCCTTTTTCTGATCATTGGGGGTAAATAAAGTGACAGAGGCAGCTAGCTGGGTGATGTATGGGAGGGGAAGACAAATTAACCGTCTACTCTCTGGGGGATTCTCAGCAGAGGCCTACATAGCAGCAGTGGAGCAGCGCCAAAGGGCAGAGAGATTTGTAGATGATGGTGCTAATTACCAGAATGCAAACCATAATGTGACCAAGATGGAAGCAATTTAGGCAGCAGTCATTTACCCTGCTGTTCTTCCGCCCACCGGCTGTTGCCTCGCCAGAGCAGGGGCATTAGGATGAGAAAAGTCTGGGACAATCCATTGATATAGGATAAAGAATAATGCTCAGCAGAGAGGTTCTGCAGTGTGATAAGCACATGGGGAGAACCCTGTGACACAACATTAATCTGTCTTACCTTAGCTGAAAGAGACCTTACAATTGGCAAGTAAAGCTAATGGATCAGGAGGAGCATAGAGTATAAAAACCTGGGAACAAAGAGGGCTGCAACCCTTAAATGCTGAGAGAAGTCACATTTGAGTCTCAACCTAGGAGTCTCCTCCTCACCTCCAGAATAGCTCTGTAGATGCGCGTTACTTGAAGGTTATACTGAGCTCAGCTCGACTTGGAGCAGTTCGGTGGGTAGACAATTTGCCTGTTACACATGGTACATCTGCACAACCAACAAAATCTGAAATCTAGGAAGTCTAAGAAACCTCTTATTCTTCGGTGAGAGAAAATGAAGGCTAGGTCCGTGGTAACGTAAGTGGCAGAAGTGAACTGTGACGGGTTTTTTTTTTTTTTAAGTTGCAGGAAGTTTCCAGCAACAGTCTTGTTCCTCACCTGCTGCGGTGGCTGGCGCAGGCTCAGACCGCCTATATAATTTGGGATGTCTAATTGCTCTTTTAGGATATTTCAGAAGAGGAGTTCAGAGACAGAGCCGTTCCGCACTAGGCCACTATGTAATTTTATCCATGCCGCTGTCTCTCACTTCACACGGGGCTGATACCTTTTGCCTCCCCCTTTCCTTTGTATCAATTGGTCGAAGTTCAGCCTATTGTCGCCACAAGCTTCTTTTATATCTGCGCTCAGTCTGAGGAGAGACTCTGTTAGTCAGCTCCACGGGAGGGCTTTCCAGCAGGAGAGACGAGGAGGATCCCATCTCGGGGGCGGCTGTGCTGTCAGAGTTGCCCTTTGGGCTCGGATGGACGCAGGAGCTGGAGTGCTCCAGCGTTAGGGCTTCATGGGACCCGGAGAGCTGAGTAACAGCCTCGTTTTGCATTTTTTTCACCACAGTCGTCACCCCCGGCCATGCCACAATGCTGATAATACCCCTGCTGGTGTTGGTGAGCGTGTTGGATACCGTTTGTTCCCGGGTCCGCTGCGCACCGGGCCAGACCTGCGACCCCCGGCAGCGGAGGGATGCCGGGGGGCGCGGAGGAGTGTATGAACACCTCGGAGGAGCGCCCAGACGCCGAAAACTTTACTGCGCCACCAAATATCATTTACAAATTCATCCTAATGGAAAAATAGATGGGTCACTGGAGGAAAACAACCCATTCAGTAAGTACTCTCATGATTTTGCGCTAAACGCAGACGTTCACCTAAAGAAAAATACTATTAGACTTAAATGGTGATCAGTCAGAGAGCAAACTAAAAGACTGCCAGTGTAACATTACGCATGTTCAAGAGCTTTCATATTTTTGACGGCCTTACAGGAGTTAACTGGTGAAGTTAAATGAAAGGTTACATTTATTCTGGCTGAAAGAAGTGCTTTTTGAAATGAATTATTCAAATGTTTTATAGTGTCGTGTGTGGCCTGAGTTTCCTTCTGTGTGTTTCTTTCTTTGTTATTTTTAATTTGAACAAATCTGATGGGTTAATCTCTCAGGGTCTAGCTGAGTTTCACTGTCACCGAGGCTGCTCTGTAAAGCATCTGTGGGAAGCTGTTGACTTCTGAGTGTGAATTCATGTCGCTGCAAAGCTGCCGACATGCAGGTTAATCTCAAACAATCAACCAAAGTATTAACATCCCGGCGGGACAAAGGCGCTGTCTTAACGGATGTATTTAACTAATCAGCAACTATTAGTGCTTTTCTGCAGCGCTGAATAGGTCATTGACCAATCAAGCAGTGATTAAAAAAGCCAATAAACGAGCTGAATGGGGCGCTAAGTAGTGACTACAAAAGTAAATCATCATTAATTCACTTTAAAAGTTGAAAAACCTGCTTGTATACATTCATTCATTAATAAATAAATGAATTAAGTCATTCATTTAGTCATTCATTCATCATTCATTCATCCATTCATTATTTTGTTCGTTTATAATAAAAAGCCTCTTTTATTTTTAATTTTTTCTCAAAGCAGTTGATGAAATGATTGATAAATCGTGCAGTGAACGTTTATTTCTGATAAATCTTTCATTGAGCATCCCCTGTAATGTGTTCCTCTGTATTTCAGGCATCATGGAAATTACAGCAGTGGAAGTGGGTGTCGTGGCAATAAAAGGGCTTTTCTCTGGGAGATTTCTTGCCATGAATGATAAAGGAAGGCTGTACGCATCGGTCAGTACATGTCCATCTCACCAGCTACACTTAAACACATGCAGGTCCTGTGTGACAAACTGCTCAAAATCCTGAAAAGTTCACAACAGAAGCCTCTGACTTAAGCTGCTCAAAAGCTATATTTTTATTTGATTTATACTTTATTATGTATTGAGGCACGGGCAGCAGTATAGTTGTGCATAATTCAGCTAAATTGTCATGGCACATTGAATAACAAAATGTGGTTCACTCTCTTTTTTTCCTTCATAATCCCACTAGGAAGTGTTTAACAAAGAGTGTGAGTTTGTGGAGCGTATCCATGAGTTGGGGTACAACACCTATGCATCCCGCCACCACTCTACTGAACAGCCTCTGCCACATGGAGGAGGCAGCAGCAGCAAGCGGCGAGCCAGCGTTAAGAAGGAGTGGTATGTTTCCATTAATGGAAAAGGGCGGCCACGGAGAGGCTTTAAGACCAGAAGTACTGACAAAGCCTCGCTTTTCTTGCCTCGGTTGCTGGGCAACAAGGACCATGAGATGGTGAGGAGCCTAAGAGACAGTCTAGGTGGACACCACCACCATCAGCATAGTCGCAGCAGTGAACGCCGGAGACGCCGGCACCGTGCCAAGAAAGGACGAAGTCGACAGCCAGATGACTCAGCAGACTTTTAGAGGGGGGATTTTGATCAGACTTCATGTAGTCATGGACACCAGATCTTGGCACATATTGTAGCCTGTCTGCAATGAAGGTTGTGGAAAAGTGGCTTGGATTCTCCCCTCTGGATTGGTTGATGTTTTTGTTGATGCACAGAGAAAAGTAAATCCATAGAGGAAGGAAAACTCGAAGACCACCCAAAGTGTTCAGGGTAAATAGGCCTATTTTACATTGGCCACTTTCAGGAGACTGACTCCCACACACTCCACCACTGTAAAACGCTCTATTTTCTGAAGTCTGATTTCTTTAAAATGCTACTGTCTGGTTAACAAATGTTTTAAGATGGCTAAAAATATCTATCTTACTTTGTAAAAATCCATTACTTTGATATCAACTGGACACTGAGTGAGTGTGGTTCCGGTTATGTAAATACAGTTAACCTGTACAGCAAAAGCCAAGATGACAAACAGGGCGCCGCGTTCTCCTGTTTTGAAGTGCTATCTAGCAGGACTGTCACTGAACAGGGGACTTTACACAGCAAAGCACTTTTTGTCAGATTCACATTAAGAAGCAAATGGAAATCAGTGTGAAACAGGAACTGCTGTCTGTTCTTGTGACATTCTTACAATGTGATAATCTACTGTCTGTAAACTGAGAGAAGTACTTTGTATATTTTACTAATGATATGAATATTTATTTGGTACCTGAGCTGTAAGTTATTGATAAGACTATTTCTGCATTTACCGATGTTACTGTTGTTTCATAGCTTTTACTCTCTGTCTGGTTCCAACATAAACACAATGGTACTGACCCAAAGATGAAAACCGGCTGATTTGTTTGTGCTTTTTTCTGATTTGCTCTCCTGAGTTGTCACAGACAGGTTTGTCTTTACTGTCTTGAGTCTGATTCCACCTTTCTCTTAGTGGAATCGGTGCTAACGTAGCCGTTTTATTATTTATAATACTGGTGATTATTGTGTTTTTTGTATTTATATCACAACATCAAACTTTTTTTTTTTTTAATGCGAGGTAACCATTGTTTTGGCTTTTGCCTCTTCTGTTTCTTCAGCCACAGGTCCTTGGAAGTAGTTGGGATAAAATAGATAACAGGATGTTTTGTTTCTTAGAAGAAGTGTAAAACCAAAGGAGATTTACGCTGGTCCAAAGCGCTTCACCTCGTTTCTTATGTTATGTGTTCTAGGGGAGAGGAGGATGGTATGTAGAGATGTGCTTCACCCAATCTTTATGAGTCTCTCTCCCTCTCCACATGGGACATTATCCTTCTCTCACTTTTTCAGCTCATTCGTTAAATTGTGCACCTGTTGTGACCAACCAGAAACTGCAGTGACAACTATTAATTCGGTAAAAGAAGTTATTTGGATGTTCAGGTTTTGCCTTGCCTCATTCCCAACTATAGGTAGCGGCATATAAAGCCTTGTCATTCTATACCTGCAGGCAGGGGTGGCTTCCTGGCCAGGACAAAAGCTCCTCCCGAGGGGGGCCTGGGAAGCGATGCCGCCTGAGACTTTTAGGCCTTTTTATTAAAACACCGACCAAAAGCTGCAGTTGATAAACAAGGCTGGCCTTCCTGAAACAGAAACTGTGTCATACAGAGAGTAAAACCTTGTTATGAATGTCAGGCTCTAATATTACTCAGAAGGAATGCAGGACTCGAGAAAGGCTAGTGCCGGTTGGTCTTACGTTTGACAGCATATATCTTCGGAATCTCTTCCTAGAATCCATCTCTCTCTACATCATATCCACCTGAAGGTTCTGCTCTGCTAGGATTTATTACATTATGAACTGGGCAATAAAATTACATCCAATTACAATATTCACTAAGCTGAAAGGAATATTGAATAACAGGAAATAGCTAAATGATTCTTATTCTGTCATTCCGAGAGGGAAAATTTTACACCAGTCTTGATGGGCAGAAATCTTGTGGGACACAGTTTTGTTCTTGTTCAAAATAATGTGTTTCAGGTGCTTTATAGATAATTGAAAGGTCTTTTTGGCGGTCTGAGACATGAGAACATTTGTTCACCTCAGGGTCAAAACAAAATTAATATGTATTCAAAGATTTTACAGTCTGTTGAGGCTAAAATATATTATTCTGGTTTTGCAATAAACCAATCAAGCACTGATGAATGTGTTATAGAGCATCCATAAAGGTATCATTTGTAATATTTAGGAATATAAAAAGGATGATCCCTATTTGAAAATGTCATCTTTTGCAAGTGTGGACACCTACATCACTACTTACATTAGTGATTCAAAATGCCGTGTTATCATCATCCTTGTCACCGTCATCATCACCATCATCACTTCATGACCATGAAGCAGATGAGTCGTTCCCACACGGAATCATTTATGGATTCTCTCCCTGCTGCGGCTGAAGGCAGTAAATGTGAGAAAGGCTTTTATAAAGTCTCAACTAAATAGTCTGCTTGTGAAATTGTAATTCACTCTGTATTTTGATGTTGTACTTGAATGAATGAATGAATGAATGAATGAATGAATGAATGAATGAATGAATGAATGAATGAATGAATGAATGAATGAATGAATGAATGAATGAATGAATGAATGAATGAATGAATGAATGAATGAATGGAGCTAAACTGATCTATACTGATCTCATGGGCTTCAGCTTCCAACGGGTGATTGTTAGAAAATGAAACTTGTAAACAGTGACCTCTACAGGCAAATAGTATGTTGTTCTCATTCACTGTAAGTCAGACAATCCATCCATCCATTCATCCATCCATCCATTCATCCATTCATTATCTATAGCCGCTTCTTCCTATTGAGATCGTGGAGTAATCTTTCAGCATTAAAGCCTACAAATAAAGGCTGTATATTTTTTTTAATTATAACAGTGGCAGTAAGGCATTAGCTCCACCTTTTTGTTTATATATATTATTTGTATTTTTGCAAAAGGGACTACCACTAACTTTATGGATCTAGATCAGCAGTAGTTTGGTTATAGCTGTCTGCCTGGCCAGCGTTCAACTCTACTGCCAGGCGCTACATATACATTCAGGTATCATGTTTTTGTTGTTGTTGTTGTTGTTTTCACAGGCTTTGTGAGACGTGTTCATCAGATTGTCAGTAGTGACTTAATAAACATGTACAAATAAATGATTAAAACCAGAGTGACTAGTGTATGCCATAAACCACATCTCGGTGTTGGAAAACAGTTTGTTTCTAACATTTGTTTAACTTTCAGTTTGATATAGGTTTTAAGACAGGTTTAAATAAAAACTGCAGTAATCTGTTGGGACAGGTCAACCACAGTCGCTTAAACCTAAAGTAAAAATGCTTTTTCATTCAATTTACACGTAGAGGTTTTGTCATTAAGCTGCAATGTATATGCTTCTTATTAGACGATGAATAAACAAGGGAGCAAATGAATGTGTCTACTGAATGTTGAGACATTTTAAGCTCTGAATTGCAGCTGCCACTTAGTGAAATTTAAAACCTCTTCCCTTCAACATAATTCAGTCCATACTTGCAACCCGAAGCCACTACAAGTTTAAGTACAACATAAACAGAAAATAAAGCCCAGCATAACTTATAAATCTCTGCATGACTGAAGAGGGACATCTTAACCTGCTTTTATTTCAACATGATAAAAGGAGTTTACAGAACCATGGACAGCGACAATGCAACTCTGCTTGTCTGCATGGCTCAAAAGTCACTTCAGTTCAAAGGAGACTCGTGGAGGTGGATCAGTCTTTTGACCACATGTCTTTTAGCTCAGGGGCCCATCAGCTACCTAGAAGGCACATTGGTCTGTTACTGCAGGGGATTTTGATTGATTTGATATCTTTGGGTCCAAGTTGCCTTGAATGCCTGACAAACATTCCTCCAGGTTGTGCAGCAGGTACAAGGTCCACCACTGTTCCAGACAGTTTTGTGGTACTCCAACCATCCCCTTTCTTTGACATAGTAACTGTTCAACCAGTTTGGTTCTCAGTTATTCATCAGTTGTCCTGAACATGTAGCGTTCTATGAGCACGCAAGTCTGCATTTCAAGGTGTGTCCCGGAGTTACAGCAGCAAATCCTCCCAGAATTGATTGATTCCCTGGAGTTGCTCTTGGTGGACCACTGAATATCCTGGAGTTCGAATGGTTCTGGTGCCTCACTTTATCTAGAATATAGCCGTTCATCTGAGCATTCCCTGTGTAACTGAAGATGCACATAGCTGTCCATGAGTTTTATACTTTATGATGATCTTTATACTGGTTGCTAGACAGCCCACATGGACCACTGAGCATCATTTTAGTTCATCCCTTTTTCGGTCCATCACTGGGATATTGGTGGTTTGCTGGTAGATTTGCTATTTTGGGGGAATCCTTAACCCGCAAACATGCCAGAATGGGCCTCGGAGTTCTGCCTGTATTCATGAGGCCATTTCGCAGCACACAAAGAAACAATTTTGTTGTACATTAAGAATCAGTCAAATGTGAACGTGAGAAAACGCTTCATGCGTGGTCAGTGAGGAGCAGGACAGAGCACCCCAGAGATCAAAGGACTCTGCTGCTTGAGGGCTGAAACACAGGGAACACCTTCACTACTTGAACAGATGAATAAAAAGGCATTCACCACGTAGACTACATGTCAGCACACCGCATAGGTTTGACTGAGGTGAAATAGTGAAATATTAGGATAGGATACTATTTGGCTTGAATCATTTCAAATGAACATCAAAAGCAACTCATCAGCACATGTGACGGCCTGTCAAGGATCACAAACGAAAGACATGCTCATACTTTTAATCAACTTCAATAACTATTTAGAAGTTGGTCTTAAAACATTTTCATTTGTGGCTTTTAAAAGCTGCTAACTTTAGCCTTTATTTCCTCTCCTTAGCATGCCTGAAATGTAACCGCAATTGTATTATTATTATTATTATTATTATTATTATTATTATTATTATTATTATTATTATTATTATTATTATTATTATTATTATTAATATTAATATTATTAATATTAATATTATTACTATTATTATTATAGAAGGCTGTAATGTAACACTTTTACAAAGCCACACAAGGCTTCTTCCCTTGGCATGAGCTCACAAAAGCCTCCACACTTGTCACAAACAAACCCCTCCGTATGTTGATTGTAGTATATTATTGCATGTCCCTGTTTTTATTTTATTTTATTTCATGAATATTACTGAAATACAAAGCATAACAAGCATTTCAGGCAGCGCGGAGTAAAGTTTGGCCACTAATGACAGTACTTAACATGCTGCAAACTCCTTCTTTTAGTCTTACCATTGTTTTCTGTAAGGGCCTGGGACATGATTTCCCTTCTACCAGTCTTAAGTGAGGGCTTTTTTTTTTTCTTTTTTCATTTGGTTGAATTGGACCTGTGTTTTTTCCTGTTATTGTTCATTTATAGATCTGTCTCCTGTCTCGACAACATGGTCTGTTAACTTTGCTGTTTCCTATTTTACATCCTCCCATACATAAATTATGATATTCTGCAGCTGATAATGAAGCCTCACACAAAGACTTATTTTCCATTATAATAAAGCTTTTATTCGTTTATTTTCTACAAACTCGTAACTTTTTTCCGAGATAAGACAGCTATTATTTGATTACAATAAAGCTCCATGCTCTGTTTGGTCCGCCAGACTGTGAATGTGGAGTTTGTAGATTTCTTCTAAGTGTAGAGCTGTGATGTAATGTGTCTGCAGGTATAAATATAGAGGCATGGCAGCTCAGCGTCCACGCAGATCAATGTCGCTCCGGCGCTGAAGCCAGTGCGCCTGTGGGTCTGGGAATGAGCGCAACTTTTACACGCTCCTCTCTATCGCGCCGCCGCTTCTTCTTTTTATTCTCGCTTCACTGGAAAGGCAAACGCTTGGAGGCTGCTCTCAGAGCTAGACCTGGAATGTGCTGTCTGTCGGCCCTGAGGACCGTTCTGGTCCTGGGCCTGGTTACCGGACTGGCAGGATGCGCCCCCGGCTTCAACGGTACCACGGACCGATGGGAGGCTCTTTACTCCCGCTCCCTGGCACGTATCCCGGGGGAGAAGCGGGAGGAGATCAACCGGGACAGCGACTACCTGCTAGGCATTAAGAGACAGAGGCGCCTCTACTGCAACGTGGGGATCGGCTTTCATATTCAAGTGTTACCGGACGGTAGAATAACGGGAGTGCATAACGAAAATCGTTACAGTAAGTGGTTTTAATAATCATCATTAAAAAGTGAAAGCTTATTTATTTTTCATCACGGCCATTCCGGTGTTTAGACATAAAATCCAACTCATGACAAAAGTTGGGTAACATGATGAATTTGAAATTACGTTAATTTCAACGATGAAGACAGGACTTGTTGCAATACCTCATAAAGTAGGCGAACTTCTTTAGGATCTAAGTACACTACTCACAACAACGTTTTAACTCTGCTTTCAGTCACTTATTTGCTGTTCAATACTTCCATATCACAACGTCTTACCACCCGCTCACACCTGATCCAAAACTTTATCATCACTGAGAGCCACGTTGAAGCAGTAAACACTGCGCAGACCCTGATCCTCGCCTGATCCCAGCTTTGGTGGTAACATCTGGAGTCCCCCTTTGGTTCCGCTGAGCAAAAATTTGCTGGGGCTTTCTGCCTAATGTGTAACCAGAGCTCGCTGTGATCCAGGCCAGCGCCTAAAGTTAGGACACAGCACGCAGGCCCGTCTGTTAAGACAGATTAACCCCAGCGATCTGGCCCAGACAAAGTCATATACTGTCTGACATTTGCAGACATGAAGAATTACAAACTTCTGTTTACCCAGCTTGTCACATGTGATTCCTTGTGTGGGTAACTTGTGGATCCAAAGTGGCAAATACACAACGAGGATCTGCTCAAGAACATCCTTTATTTTTATTTATTTTTATTATTATTATTATTATTGTGTGTGTGTGTGTGTGTGTGTGTGTGTGTGTGTGTGTGTGTGTGTGTGTGTGTGTGTGTGTGTGTGTGTGTGTGTGTGTGTGTGTGTGTTGCCTTTGTAAAATTTTTCAGACAAGACATAAAAAAACTTACAAAAAGTCTGACAAAGACAGGACATGTCTGTGACACTGCACGCCTCTCTGATACTGTTCAGCTTCTGGAGGTCCAGTAAACCTGAACCGGCACTAGTCCTTCAAAACCTTCACTTCTCTGTTTGCAATCCCACTCAGCCCCAATATAGGTCTTTAGGTCAATTGATGTATTCGTATTGTCGAAGGTGCAGAAATCACAAAAAAACAAACAAAAAAATGATATGAGGTTTGGTTGCAAGCATGAGACATTTGAACACTTTAGCAGTCATTCTGACAAGATAGTGGGATGTTTTTTATACATTTAGTTGAGGTTGGTGTAATGTTTACTTTCTTTCTGAGTCAGTGCAGTTTGTAGTTTTTCATAGGCTACTGACAAAAAAGGTCACAGTTAATAAATTGTATTAAATGTGAAATGTTTATGCACATGTTCATTAGCGTACTAAAATGAAACAGAATAAGGATAAAAATGATATATTGAAACCCCTAACATTACTATTCTCCGAGGAAAGTTGATGTTGAGGAGTGACTGGTGAGGAGCTCTCCATCAGTGTGTGCTTTGTTTCATTTGAAGGTCTCCTGCAGATCTCTCCAGTGGAGAGAGGAGTGGTGACTCTACTGGGTGTCCGCAGCGGACTCTTTGTGGCCATGAACCGACGAGGAAAGCTGTTTGGATCGGTGAGTGTCCAGGCCACCCTTTGATCAACTCTTTGTCCCCGTTTAGTGCTCATCACATATACACACAAACACACACAGATGGAGAAAGAGAGATCATATAAAGGCAATGTTGGGGTTTTTCATGTTCCAGCAAACATTTTTTCAGGTTTTGTATAACAATGTGGTAATATTGTGACGTCTTCTTACACAGACCTGTGAAAGTGTCAGTTTCACATTATGGTCAGGATGTTAGACTTGATGCCATAAATCCAAGTCCTTTTTACCCCTCCATAAGTTCCTAGATATTTCAGATGTAAAAATGCTCAAAGTTTATAATTTTAGACTCAAGCTCAACTGTGAAATAAATGATTTATTACTGGACAAAGCTTTTAAATGTTGTCAGAGAAACATCTGGCTGGAACGTTTCCAACGTCTAAACGGAGGTCTGGAGCAGGTTGTATCACCTGTTTTTGTATATTGCAGTAATTTCCGTCTAAATGACGACGCATGCTTACTCGTTCCTTAACTAAACAGACAGAAAATTAAATAAGTGTCATCCCAAAGACGACTAACTTGATCACATGTTTCATATTACATATTTGGAAAGAAACAATAGCAAAGATTTGGAGGATAACTGGAATCTTCTGAAGTTATGCTTTACTAAAAAACAAATGTGATAAATAACCATGCAAATAACTAAGTCAAATGCTTTAACATAAACAATTTAACAGGATTAAGTCATTAACGTACCTGAAGCTGTAGTTGTTGCCGTGTTAGTTGCGGTACCAGATGTAACAGATGTGTTTTTCTGGGATCCTGAAGAGTGAGGTTGCTCACCAATTCATCCATAAACAAAAACTCCACAACCACCAAAGAGCTCATGGATATGTTTAGTTGTATGGTGTTTGTTCAAATCCCAGCTCACAAGTTAGTGTTCAACCATTGGATCATCCCAAATAGTCATTATCAGGGATAAAAACAACACAATAAAGCCTGGTGTCCTGACTCCGGCCTCACTCGCTCACATCATTCACCATTTCACAACCTCATTTTTGTGTAACGTTTGGCTGAAACAGCTACTGTACAAAAACAAGTCTGCAGTCAGAAATAAAGCAATTGTTTGATAGAAATCACAATGGACAATACAGACTAGAAATCCCCTCCAACAGAAATGTCCCGACATCTTTGTTTTGTCTCTGCCTTCAAACACTTAGCATTTTGAAGTAATGCATTTTTTCTTTCAGTTACACTACACCAATGAGTGCAAATTCAGGGAGCAGCTTCTCGCCAACAATTACAACGCCTACGAATCAGTGACCTACCCAAGGATGTTCATCGGCCTGAGTAAGAACGGAAAAACAAAAAGAGGAAACCGAGTGTCACCTGCAATGACAGTGACACATTTCTTGCCAAGAATCTAGTGGCCTCATAAATAGACTGGTGGGTGGTGGCGGTCTCCAAATCATGATGCACTTTCAACTCAAGATTTATGCAAGTGTATCATATTTGATTCTTTGCTATGTAAATATTCTTGTTTTTTTATTTATGTTTAACAGCTATTTTGTATTTTTATAGGAGCAGATGTCTTTTCACTGCGGGTGGGCTGGAGGGTTTGCTCGGGAGGGTTTGGGTCACAACGCTAAACATGTTATTTATGTCTTCATTTTCTTATTTATCAGACATTTGCTGCTACAGAATGAAATCCTCTCTTTGGATGTTGGTTTTCTTTGCACAGATGGGGAAATGAACAACTGTGCACAGATGATGCTGAGGACTTATTTTTGTTTGTTTGTTTCTTTTGAATGGCTAGCAACAGAAGGGCTCGAGTCTTAGCACAGAAAAATTAAATGAGGTGCAAAGATCTTTGGGCTGAGAAGTGGCATTGATTGCCCTGAACTTCAGCTCTTTTGTGACTTCTTTTTGACAGAGATGGTTTAAGTGCTGATTTCAAGACAGTTAGGTGTATGCTTCAACATCAGAGCAGCACAGGTCCTGCTGCATAGCTGTATATCCCACATCAGAGCCCAGGGTGCACGTTCCCTCTTACCTGACATGCACTGCCACAGAAATGTGGTTGCCAGTTGCAAAGATGAAGAACATAACTATGGTTGTTCCATCCATCCGTCCGTCCATCCGTCCATCCATCCGTCCATCCGTCCATCCATCCGTCCATCCATCCATCCATCCATCCTTCCATCCATCCATCCATCCATCCATCCTTCCATCCATCCATCCATCCATCCATCCATCCATCCATCCATCCATCCATCCATCCATCCATCCATTCACTTATTCCTAATCAAGGTAACAGGGGTCCGTTATTGGCTGTTACTGGCAGGGAGGGCCACATCTTCAACAGGTCACCGGTACATCGCAGGTGTGGTTGAGCCATTCAACACATTTACTGGGTAAATTGCATTCCCACATTATGATATTATAACTGAATTATCTTTGCTCATAAATTTAACAAAATACAGAATATTGTGTCAACATCAATTTCAGCATCAATCCATGTAAAATTAAAAAAAAAAAACAGCCACAAATCCAACACATCCTTTTTTCCAGCATCTCCTCTTTGTTTGTGTTGCAGATGTTTCCAGCAAACTTTCTGTTATTCAGTTCTTGTTAGCTCCCCACATACTTGTAGGGTTGCATGTAGTAAATGTTGTTTTCCGTTGCGTCTCGTTGAAGCGGTAGTAGAAACCCACCACCACTGAGAGCTGCGGAGCTTCAAAAGACACAGACCAACACAGACAGTTGCACAACTAACAGCTCGCACAGACATAGCTCTGTTGTCATCTGAACTTAAGGCGTAAACCAAAGTTTAGAACTAGTCCTTGGCCTAAAAAACAAGTTTAAAAGCAGCCACACCTCTTTGCTGGTCTACGTCTACGAACCATCCACACTATATGCTGGTAGCCAAATTATGATGACCAACCAGACCAACAAAAACTTTGTGACAACATTTTTTGTTTTTGTTTGTTGTTTTTTTTCTAAAAAGTAAAGAAAACAATTTAAATCTGTGCTTTTTTTTTTATAGGTGATATGTCAAAACAGCAGTGTAAGAACAGATGTTTACAGATGTAGGCGTGGCTCGGTGGCCAGTGCAGAAGAACCTGGAACCAGCTCAGCACCAGTAAATGGTTCAAGTTGGTTAAAAAGGAGTGTGTGTGGCACTAAAGCCTAATTGAAAAGGTATCATCTTACTGTTGAGAAAGAGAGAGAAGGGAAGGAAGGGAGAAAGAGAGAGATGGGCAGGAAAGGAGGAGGGGAGAGTCAAAGAAAACCCACAACCTCCACTGTGTCTGTTTATAGCTCTGCCAGGGGGGTGAACTCTGAACTTTTCTGCCGTCAATCTCAGGCAGATCTAAACGTCCCGCATTAGAGGGAGGAATCCTCTTTGACATTATATAAGTGGGGAATTTAGGAGTTTACAGGCAAGGTCAAAGAGCTAAAATGCAACAGACAAGCAATAGCCTTGACTGTGGAATAGGAGTATTCCTATTTTCAAGTGGCCCCTTATTGTCAGGCAGCTGTTGGACAGAAAAAAATAAGTAACTGCATTAGTTCTGACACACAACAGCATTACTGATCATACGTTGTACAAAAATGTTCCTGTACCTTCCCAAAATTTGTCTCCAGACAATGGCGTGTATTTATTCCTCTTTGATGTGAACAAAGGTATAAGATGTCTTCAGAACAGTATGTTGATTTTAAGTACACCCAAACTCAGTTGAACACATAATAGTCTAACATAGCCTAGTGGGTCACTGCTTTGAAAAGTTGTGGAAACTTACTTCAAACATTTTAAACTACTTCAGATTTCAAAGGAAATACACTTTGCCCACCCGCACTACCACGCCTTTTTCTTTCTCTTTTATCAAACTAATACAATTTCCTGATGTCTTAATTAAATATCTCTGGCATTCTTATTGGTCAAAATAGTACAGAGATAAAGTACATCAGCGTCTTTTCAATCATGTCTTTACAACGTTATTCAGCACAGCTTGTTTTAGGAGGTGGAGTCAGCCACTCCATCCCCTCTCCAGAGGAACGTGCTAAAATCTGCTGCACAGCTTTGAACTGACTACTTCTAAAGCGCAGTAAACGCACCATGATGTGACGTTAGGTGGAGATAAAGACGCCAAAGCTGGATAATACTACCCATCAAATTCAAATGCTCCACTAAGTGACATATTTTCAGACCTAGGCAGCCCTAAACAGAGTGAAGACTGAGTTTGTCTGAGTTTCATAACGTGGTACTGATGTTAGAAACCACAATTTAATGGTGGCTGTATTTGTTCAGACTATTATTTAAAAGTATTATGGGAGAAATAATAACACTCATGTATACAATAAATCTAGATTGAATCTGGGGGGAGGAACCCAATCTGAACTGACAAAAGAAAACTACATTTAATTTTGTGATTTATACATTTTTTCAGAAATTGTTGATTTGCAAAAAAATCAAATTTAAAATAAATTGTAGTCAAAAGTGTCAGTTATAGTTTATAAAAAGTATTCAGCTTTATTTTTCAGAGTAGTGTGGTATAAGAATGAAGTTTAAACCCCTGGAAACCTCAAGGAAACTGCACTTTGTAGTTTTCAAGTGCTGATATTTCCTCTCGGAGAGTCTTCACCTGGTCTGCTTCTGTTTCCAAGTCACTTCCCGAGTGTTTGGTCTAATAAAATACAAACGTAGATCACAGAAAACCGTTCCTCGGACAGTCCAGTCTCGTACCCAAAATACGGAACGCTGCAGCCAGTAGCTTCGCATAACGAGAGCAAAACTGACCCACCAACACGTCCAAAGCTCTAGGGTTAGTTGGGTTGTTCAATCAGTAAAATAAACCTGCCAGAAAACCGCTAAATTTAAGAGAGGAATCCAAATGTTGTTTAACTTTTCAATGGATTTTAAGAAGATTTAGGCTTCATGAACAAATCAACTGATGTGTAGTGTTGCAAGGAAATGTGGTGAAAGTCAGGACAGTCTCACTCAGTGGGAGAGAAAATGTGACCGTCCAAAGCTCAAACTCCCCTAGAATAATACTTGCATGCTACCTGTCACTAAACGGGAAACTTAGATAATTCAGGAGGCAGCAGAAATCAACAGCTTCCAAATCCAGCGGACAAACAGGAGTAGATGACGCCTTCCCGTGTACTGTAACTAATCAGCTGGAAAAACCTAACCTCAGCATATTCCAGCCTGCAGGCATTTTTGTGGCAACGCATTCACAAATACATTCTTTTCACGAGGCAAATTTTCTTGTACAACATGTTTTCAGTTTCGTGAGTTCTCAGTTTTTCTGAACCGGCACTCGTTGGGTTTTGGTTGTAGTTCCTGCGGCAGCTGCTGCCGCGACCTGGATTGGCTTACAGGCAGTTTCCTTCACACTCCCTCTTTCTTGGATTTGCCTCTATCTCTCTGAGTCCTTGCGGTTTACTGCAGCTCACTTCTGGTGGCCATGTTGTCCTAGTTGTGCCTTGTCACGTTCCAGCTATCTTTACCCCATGATATACTTTTAGAAAAGATAATCATGGGAGAAATATTTACAGACAGCTGTTGGACTGCACTATATGCTAGGGCCAGTAACCCTATATTTTTCTTTATATATTTTGTAAATATAACCTCTAAGCAACTGAAGGTGCTGGTATTCCTATTGGGGGCATGTTACAGTTTTAAATTAACAGAGCTGCGTGGAAGTGGCTGTCTGGAGGCACAAGGCGCTTTGATTCACTCCGGTGTAAGTGACAAATAAAAATCAGCAGTCAACAACAAACCAGGTTTGAAGCAGGGAGCTGAGCCAGATGGTCAGTCACGTGTAGTCGGTTTCTGTTTTCCTTCACCTTCCATTTTTCTCAGTTAGCATACCAGGAAAAAGATTGGGAATCTCCATTTCAACATTCCACTTAAAATGGCGTACATTGTCTGCAACCTGGGGGTTTTACTGTTTTATGTCTTGAACCAAAGTGCTTTCAGCGGGAGTAGTGATGCATTAGCACCGAGCTCGGCCACGCTTTGTGCACACGCTAGCTATTCAGTTGCAAATAGCTTAAGCAAATATCATGCAAACTCTTCCTGTAGTGGCTTTAGGCCTTGATTCCTTCAAACCAGCATGGACATACACTGACCTGAGCTTTGCAGGTTCACTGTGAGATGCATGTTAAGCTGTCAAAACGAGTGCCAAAGATGCTGTCTGCTGCTCTTAAAACGTCTCCTGTTACATTTTCGGTTGTTAAAATTTCCACCCAAGCATCTCAGCTTGACACTAGTGTTGTACATGTATGCAGGTACACGGATGTATCTGGTGCTCACAGCTGCAGTGACTTCTGCAGTCTCACTGCTTTGCATGAAGTGCGTCATGTTTACAGCACAATACCTTTCTGCCCTCAGCTGACCCAGGGCCAGCCCTTTACTTCATCTGCTCATTTGGTTATCTGGCTGCAGGCAAAGAAAAAGCAGAGCAGCTCCCGAGAATCACACTGTCTGCAAGGGCTGTTTCTGGTTCCCAGCAGGTTAACGTCGTTGATGACATGTGGCTTGTGTCCACATATCATCAAGTACACTGGTTTCAGGTTGGGATTTTAGAGATTGTATTCATGGCCCAGCAGCAAAAAAAAGCTAAAATACGATATGTAGAAATGTCATTACAAATGTCTTGCAGTTTTAAATTAAAGTATAATCTGCTGAATATTGTCAGTGTAAACACTGGTAGCGGGATGTTGCCAGGACCGAAAGAAACACTGTCTCTAGACGCTGCTGTAAAATGATTTCAATGCCATTTAAAAATAAAAAATATAAAAAAAACACACAAGAATAAGATGTGGAGAGAGGCAACTCCCCAAGCCCATATTCTTGAACCTTGTCTTTAAAACAAATCACATACTATGTGGCTGGATTCGGTTCAGATGTAAATGTGAAAAAGTAAGATTCATCCAAAATATTGTGTTACTAAATCATTGATGGTGAAATGTTCTACATGAACCTTTTTAAGTGGTCCAGCATCAGTTGTGCATGAGCGAATGAATCGTTCTAAAAGCGAATGCATTTCTTTGCTTCAGCTGTTTACTCATCTGTAAACTGTTTATATACTGTATGCCTTTTGAACTCTGCTATCCGAAGTTCTGTATTCAGGGAAGGTAATTATATGATGTACTATACTACTATACTAATATACTATGCTATACTATAATGTACTATGTTTGATTCTAAGTCCTGTGGTCTTATTACAATTTTGTATCTACTGCTTTTCAGTTGTCCTGTAGTTTTATACAGGTCTTAAAATGTAATACTGTATGTGCTGTGCACATGACTAAAGTCCAACTTAAGGGAAGTTGACAATAAAAATATAATGCTCTAAGAAGGATATGTGTCATTTTGATTATAGCTTCTCGTGATTCTTCCACTTTATGTTGCTGTCGGTTGGGATTGTTATGTTTATGTTTCACTACTGCTTTCTTCTGGAGATTGTCAACCACTTGGTCCAGTCAGTTAACTATCACCAGTTTTGTTTTAGCCTGGATTTGGAAGTCCCAAGGATCGTTCCTCTTATACTCTCCACCACTATTGGAAGTATCTCTTATCTTTACAATCCATACTTAGTACAGATGTTGCTGAACACTATTCTAGTGACTTGGATGCGGCCTTCCATATATTCTTCCCTGCCTACATCTAATATCTTACATTATCGCCAGTGCATCTTTTGCAGTCTGCAGCTGAGGTCTTGTCTGGTGTGGTAGAGTCTGACCTCTATTGCTCTTGTGTTCAAGACCCGCACTTGTGCTAATATGATAAAAAACCTCAAATTTTAGTTTCTCTTCATTGGTTTCCTTCTAAATCCAGAATATAGTTGAAAACTCTTCTCGCCAACAAAGCTCCCAAAGACCAAATTCTAATGCTTTACAAAGACCTCATAGTTTCACATTATCCTTATAGACTACTTTGTTCTTAGACTATAGGCTTAAATTTAAAGTTTTAGCTGTCAGGCATGGAAGCAGCTCCTACTTTGAGAGGCAAAACCTCCCATAATGCACCTTTTTTATTTTAACCCTACTGAGCCTTTCAAAGTCATCCATCCATCCATTTTCTATTCCAGCTTTATCCTTTGCAGGGTCACAAGGGTCTGCCGGAGCCCATCCCGACTCATTGCAGGCGAGAGGTCCACCCTGGACAGGTCGCCAGCCTATCACAGGGCCACATACAAGACAGACATCTTTCAAATTCCAGTACCTATTATTATTTTAAGTATCTCTTTTGAGTATTTCCATGGTGCCTCGTTATGTCATAGTTATTGCTATTCCCAGATATTGTCATAGTTATTCAAGACCACCGAGCCATAAAGCAGTCATCACAAACTCTGCATTTGTATATTCTTAATTGAGATACTGAATTTTGGAAGGGGGGCAGCTTCAAGTATTTAATGTAATTTTATGTCATTTACAACATAAATTTTACATTTGCTATTTATTTTATTCCTCCATTGTCTTGGGCCGCCCACCATATTGTTGTTGAATGTGCTGCAGCGTCCTTGCCCAGACCAGGACAGGTGTCCACATAGTTTCTTTACATATGTATTTCTGTCCTTCTATTCAGCTGCAGCCTGGGCTAAAACAGGCCCCATCACAGCCTGAAAGAATGACAGAATGACAGCTTTCTGCTTGCCAAAACCAAGGCCAGCCGGTGAAAGGCTGTAAACCAGCCTAAAGTTAGAGTCCATCCTCCTGCATCTTCTTCCCTGGTATCTGCAAGCAACCAAAGGTGCACACAGCCCACCAAACTTAAACACTTGGTGGGAAAACATCTAACCCTTTCAAGCTGAGGAACATTTGAGGGGGGAAAAAAAGAAAAGCTGACAACAATGTCTGTGGCAGTGGAGAATAGTGATTTAACAGCCATTTACTGGTGTCTGTGTGGACACATATAGAGGTGTTGATTTCAGATCAAATACCCAACCTCCTCGCAAGCACATGCATGCACACTTGTTATGTGCTTTCAAGTTTAAAGTAACTGACAGAAGGCGTTACAGAAAATAGACATGTGTGAGAATGTTCACTTTTGATGGTGAAAAAGACGGGTTTTAAATTGTTGAACATTTCTTGGTTTAAATCCTCATAATTCTATGAACAAGATCAAGTTTTGTCAGCTATGACTGGAAACACCACCAGCAGCAAACCTGGTCAAAGTTTCTTTTGAGTTTTTGGTACACAAACTTGACTTTTAGTCACTATTTTACCAAAATATTTTTGGCCTGATTTTATGTGTGTTAACTGATACGTGCATCAGACTTGAATAAAAACATGACTTTTGGAGGAATTGGCAACAAAAACCAAACAAATCTCAGAGAAAAAGAAGGGCAGTGGGGACAGGACACTTGTCATTTGTCTGTCTGAGATGTTCCAGATGTTAGGTTGTAAAGCAGAGATACTTCTAAAGACGCCCCTCGTCCCCCAGAGCCATTTCTTTCGTTTGCTTCCTGTGTTCTTGCTTGTCTTGTATATGTGTGACTTTAGGAAATGACGTGCAGGCTCTTGCTTTGTGTTCATGTTGTTAATGGTGTTTCCTTATTAACAAGACTCTAAAGTTGAGTTTTCTAGAACTCAGCTCTGAAACAATTCTGCTTTCAGTATTGTATAGTATTGTTTTTATTTTGACTATTTTAGCTATTTGACCTCGACTTTGAGTATTTTCCTACGGTAGTTTTACCATTAAAATGCTTTATTTTATTTTTGAGGAAAATTCCATCAGGCAACATTACAAGGTAATATTGAAAAATGGGGGAAAAAAAGAATAATGTTTTTGTATGTTATATTACTATTATTATCTTGGTAGAGAAGGTGGTAGTTGTGGAGGAGGCCTACGATAATAAGGTGATCACCTTGACAAAAAACTGGACAGGAAATACAACACACGGAGGCTGGCTACAGGGACATACAGAGCAAACTGTGTTTTTTAGAATGTAAAATTATAAAAAATTTTTACAAATCTGTAGTTTGATCTGCAGTCGTCTGCTGGGGCAGCAGCAGAGTTTGTTTGTTGAGGAACAAACTATTTAAGAAAGTTGGCTGTATGGTGGCTTAGTTCCCCAGTCCCTGGAGCTGACTGTGTAAAGAATAATGCTGCATTAAAAACATAAAACATAAAACGCACAAAATGCAAAACAACAGTGGACATCCACTTCTCAACACATTGATTAAACAGCAGAGTGTCTCCAGTCTGGTTATTCCTGCCTACCACGGTAGCCTCACACCATGACTCGTTATAATGACAGTTTGTTCAATTATATTATTTTGGAAATATGGTAGGAGTGTAGTTGAACTGAATGGAGTTGAAATGAAGTGAATTGTACTGTACCTCGGGATCAGAAGTGATGACAACATGAAATATATGAATAATATTTATCTATTATAATTGAAACACCACATGCTTTCATGGCTATAACTTTATATGCTATCAAAATTGTCTGTATAGGCCAAACATAACTAATAGCTTTTATTACATCTCCAGAGTCTTTGCTACTTGTGCAGTTTGAGGTGAGAAAGGCATGGATGTAAAATTCCACTTGATGGAAAACTGTTGAAGAGATAAGACATTACAAGTATTGAACTTAGGCTTGTTCTTCCCCTTTACACAACTAAATTCCTCTTCGCTCTTTATAAATGGTTAAAAATTGTGCATTGTGGAGGTAAAAAATTAAATTTCAATCTTTCTTTATGGAACATTGTTTTTTTCAATTCTTCAGTGATTTTCTGATGCAGTTGATTAAGTGGAGTTTATTCCCATCTTTTCTTCTCAGAGATTCAGCCGTTGTTGAAACTGCTTTTCTACCAACTATTGTTCTCTTTCACCTTCTTACTACTATTAAATTTAACTGTTTTAGAATGACCTGCAATCTAAAGAGGATTTATGTGAAAATTAAAAGTAGAGGAAAAACATGAAATGTCTTTAGGTCATACTGTCCTGCAAAAAAATAAAAGAAGACAAACAATAAATCTACTCAAAATGTTTATTTAAATTGTTCGGACTTTTGGTGTCATCATCATGTTCCTTGGATTATCAAAATGTAAGTCAGTTGCCAATCATCTTATCATTATCTTGGTATGCCAGAGTAAATAGTGCTGGTGCTCTGAGATTCAGAGGTACCGGCTCTCCAGGTCCACAGAGCTACAGAGGTACTTTCAGTCCTCATCTGGGAGTTGACAGATCAGAGTACAGTGCTGGAGTCAGCTGACATCTCACCTGACCCTGTTACACCACTCCAGGAGTCAGCAAAAGTCTCTGCCTCTGAACTCACAGTGTCCCACTGGTCCTTATTATAGAGTCTGCTGATGAGCGTCCTAGTGGGGTCTCATCTGTATGTAACTCCCAGCATATCCATCACTCCTTTACATACGAGCAGCTTTACCAGGGTGCCCACCTTCATGGAGACCCTCTTAAATTATTTTGTTTGCTGGTCCTTCTTTATTTCATTTTAGTTTATAATTTTATTTGTCATTTTTCCTCTCTAACGAGCCATTACCTGAAGTTATTGTTGATATGTGTGGTTTCACAAAATGTTGAATTATGGGGTGATTTTCATGTTGTTGTTGTCATGTATTGTTTTCCATCAAGACCTAGTTAGGGCCAGATATTTTTTAATTATGTCCTGATAGGTTACAATAGAAATGGCCATCTGCAACTCCTTCGTTTATGCACCATTAATGCGTCACCCCTGCTATCTGCTGGAGAAACACTGTTAGTTCTAAACTAAAAATGTGTTCAGTTTGGTCTGCATCTGATCATTTAAAGTAAATGTGTGTCAGTTGCTTCAGGGCTGCAACAATCGCTGTTGCCAGAAGCCCAGTATTGTGACCTGACGTCATCAAGCTGAGTCCTTAGTTCCTTTTCATCCAACAAGCAGCTCAAACCACATCATCAACATTACAAGGAAGCCATGCTTCTCAAATGTCAGCAGGTCAACCCATGCTGCAACAGCATGCTGTGCAAAGCGCATTTCACCAGCTGGAGTGCAGAGCCTGTAACCAAGTAAACAAAACTTCACAAACAGCTCTAACATTTCACAAAGTACAAGTGTTTCATGCACTCAGAATTTGTAATACCAAGCTCCAGATGATATCACTATCCAGTTTTGTTTTTTTTATTTTGATCTCCAAATTCACTTCATTAATATGCTTTAAAGTGACTCTTTTAACTGAAGAGTACAGGGAAAATTTCCATGAGGCGGCTAGTTACATGTTACAGTGTGTTGAAGTGTGGACTAATATCTGATATATGATGATATCTGCTTGCACTGTCTATAGATCCATTTGTATAACTTTACTGAATCACGGAAGATAAACGTCTCTAAGCTATTTGCTCTGTATAGCTGTGAATATTGAACAGCAGCTTTCTTCTGAGACTTTTTCATTAGTTCTTATTGCTCATACACATACATGAGAAATCTCTCATGTATGTCTCAAGAACGTTTTTCTTCCTGCATCCTTGTACCTGGATATTCAGGTTCCTCGACAAAAACAGAAAAAAGAAATCCAATCTAAAATTTCTGTTTTTGACCTGTCCTCCAGTGGCACCGCTGGACCCCCATAAAGACATTTTCTTGTTGTTACTTACTTTAGGGTGTCCTTGTACTTTTTAATTGTAATTAATCAAAAGATTCTCATAGTAAACTCAAATTCATTGCACAAGTATTGTTTTAAATGTTCTGTTTACCTGAAAATAAAAAAAGATATTTTCCAATTTGCAATAGCATAGGAGCAGACTTCTGCCTTGCTTTGAACAAATGGTTGTTTTATTATATGTCAAAAACAATAGATTAAATATAATTTCAGTTAATGTTATTAATGGTCGTGGAGGAGTTAATAGAATAATTTTTACTATTTCTCGTGATTGTAAATAAAAAGAAGAAAAAAAGGAATAGTTATATATAACTAAAGACAGATAGATAGATAGATAGATAGATAGATAGATAGATAGATAGATAGATAGATAGATAGATAGATAGATAGATAGATAGATAGATAGATAGATAGATAGATAGATAGATAGATAGATAGATAGATAGATAGATAGATAGATAGATAGATAGATAGATAGATAGATAGATAGATAGATAGATAGATAGATAGATAGATAGATAGATTTATGATCTTGACTGCCATCTACTGACAGAAGTTGATCAGATATTTTAGGTTACAAGACTGCATGGTGAAGTTATATTTGTTTACTTTGAATCAAACATAATCAGTTAAGCTATGATCTAATGAGCCTTCTCAGAATTTCTTAAGAAAAAATATAGGAAGAAAATAATAGAAAAACACTATAAACTGTGACAGGACCAACATTTTGGTACACCTCTACTCATAACTGACCTATGAGTCAGTACTATGAGTCAGTACTATGAGTCAGTACTATGAGTCAAGCCAAGAATAATCACTAGCAATGATCAGCTGATGGCTCAAACTTGTTAATTTTTTAATTTTTAAAACATATTCAATACCAGACTCATGCTAACAACTCAAAAAGACACTGAAAATTAAATAATTAAGTGGTCCTCCTTAGCAGTTTTAGTCAGCAAAAACTTATCAAAGTGCTTTAAATGAAATGTTATTTTGCATTAAAGTCAATATATAGGGTGCTTAGGGAAAGAAAATTATGCTAAAGTTCAAAGAAGCTGTTTGGCCGCAAACATCATGACAAATAATTGAAGGGTAATGCAGAAAAATAATTAAAAAAATAAAAGAACAACCATAACAGCTGTTCAGAGTGAGTGGAAGATCAGGCAGCTTTGGGGTCATAATGAACCTGAGCGGTACACAAAACCCTGTGAGAGTAAAGAAGAAATTTATAATTATGTTGTCAAAGCAAATGCCCTTTAGATTGTCAATAATGTGACAGTGAAAAGACTTTGGCTTCCCCAACAGAACCGGGATTCAGTGAAAACCCCATTATTCACAGTCAAATGCTTGCAGAAATACGAATCATTTCTTCTTTTTTTTTCTTTCACTACAGATGCCTCTCCCCTAAACCTATATGGATTCTGTAAGTAAGTCTGCATCTACAAGCTTCACAAGATCTGCAACAAAAAACTGAATCAGGATAAGAAAAGTCAACTGCAGTACACTGCATGCTGTGCTGTCAGTCAAACTGGAGTCAGTAAATACTGACTTGGGACAACTGGTGTTGAAATTTTGGTATAAAGCAATAGCAACGCAATTTTTTTCCCCACAGGCTTGAAGTAGATCAATTTACTTTTATAACAATATTTTTTATAGAAATGCAGTATGTGGTTTTGGTTAAGAGGGGCCAAAGTGTTAAAGTGCCAAAACACAGACAGGACGACACATCATCGTCCCTCAGAGAGGATCAGTCTACACACATAAAATTTAATTAGAGATAAGCTTTGAAATCCAGGCCTCAGGGAGCATTTCTGTGATTGTGATATTTGTTTTGATTAAAGTTTAACTTGTATGTAAATGCCAAGCAGCACAGCGGAAGCTCAGGCCATAATGCGATAAGAGCGGAAAGAAGCCTGTTATTTGAGTGTGGGATGACCCAGAGTTGCAGCCTGAATTCAGACCAATCTGTAGACTTTACCCTGTCCACAAATACAAATGTGCAATTTTTGAGTTTGGAGCAGTTCGTGTAACTTCACTATGCAATTAGATCATCAATGCAAGACATGACAGACACATGAGACACATATAGACAGCCGCCAGTGATTACATCGACAGAAACTTTCCTATCTGCCAGATGACATGGTGCTGAACAACAAATACAAAAGCACAGTTGTTCAGCCCAAACCAAAACTACTACAAAAAAAGAGAGACGGGGAGATTTTGTTCTGTGCAGAGGACATACTTTTGGGTGACTGAAGCATCAAATTCAAAATGCTGACAGCATTGCTGACAGCAACAGTATTGGGTTATAATATTGTGACATCACAGGCCCTTTCTAGCATAGTATAAACAGGATACTCAACATGTAAGTGACTGTTTCTATGCATAGTAGGGAAACTGATGCACTGGCATTTAAACAGCCCCAAAACAACATCCCAAAATACATCAAATATGCATGCAGCTTTTGCCTCAAGACAGCTATATTTCAGCCTGATGCTGAATAGTAAGAAGCAGGTTTAGATAATAAATGATACTGGATAACTGTGACCTGTGGGACATGTTGTTGGTTTGCAGTAGGAGGGACTGGTGCCCTTCACACATTGAAGAAATATCTCTAGAGGTGAGCCAAAAAGTTAAACCTTGGGTATGGATGAGTCTTCCAAATGCACACTGAGCCCAAGCTTACCTCCAAATAGGGTGCAAGGAAGCTTAAGTATGGAAGAGGCCGTGACAAAGTCTCCGTTTAATAGAAAATTTGTGCACAGTGCTGAAAAAAGCATGTGTGAACAAGGAGGCCCACGACCTGGGCTCAACTACGTCAACTCTGGCAGGAGGGCTGGATCCAACTCAGTTAAACTGAACCAATTACCGACCACGCGTATACAACATTCTGACTTGCAATAAAGCAATAACAAAATGGCTTTTTTTTAAATTATGTTTTCACATAATTTAAGGAAAAATAAAAATAAACTGTTGTTCTAACTGGCTTAAAACAAGAAAACATTTCTGTTAGAAATGGGAAGTAAAAATAAAAGTACGTGTCTTTTTCTACATTTTGTTTGATCTTCTGTGAATAGTTCTGAGTGGTGTTTTTGCAGTGGTGTGTTCTGCGAACTCCGGAGCACCTGGAACCGCAGGTGGAGTCTCGACTGCCATGTAGTTTCCTGCTTTTACACCGAAAATTAGATTCTAACTTCCACTAAGTTTATATCATTTTCCATGTTTCCATAATTTGCCAAAGAGCACATCAAATTCTTAAGTTGGTAAAATTCTTATTTACAAAATCAACCAAGATCACACTTCCCTACTTGCAAATACGTTTTATTGTTGGTCAGCGTTAAATAAATGTGATTAAAGTAAGCCATTTTAATATGTCATTGCTAGACTGAATAAGACTGTTTATGACTGTAATTCAAATCTCTAGCGTCAAAGTGGACATTTCAATCATTCAAACAGGCATCCTTCCTTTCACGGCTATTTCAGAACTCTATTTTTCCTTCGGGTAAATGTTGCTTCTTTTCTCATTTATGCTTATAAAGATTAGAGTTTCAGGATTCCAAAAATATTACTTCTTCAAATCAAGATGAACATCCTGAATCTCTAGGAAATTTGTGAGAAACAACATTGCTCGTCTGGAAGGGTTTTACACCTCGATTATTTCAAATGAAAATCATGAGTTGTAATCATAGTTGACGTCAAGATGCGTGTTTTTATTCGTTCTGGTAGTGTTATTTTGGATGCTGATAAGCTCATTTTGAATAATTAGAGATACATTTAGCAAATTTGCCATGTAACCCCTGCATTGTGTGGTATTCATCTGTTTACTTACAGTAGTGTTTATATTTATAAACCTTGATTTTGATTACTTGTATTATTATTTGATCACTTTACTTTAAAGATGTCTTGAAAGAACGCTCTTTGAAGGACAGAAGGGCATTGCTGATGCTGGGTAACGTTGAACGAGCTCGCTGCAGGGCTCGTCCGGGGCCAACAGAGAGCTGGGATTCAGTTGGATGACGTGCAGGGGTGTGTTGTGGTGAGCTTCTGAGAATTGCGTTTGGGAAAGAGGGTTATCTGCAGCTGATAAGGGCCACGTTTAAAAGGTTGCGTTAGGATGAAAGTGCCTCACTGCCAGCTGGAGGAAGCCGAGTCACAGTGCTGTCGGAGAGTTTGAGAAACCATGCTGCTGTTCGCTGTCACCCTGTCCGTTGCCAACGTCCTTTCTGCTGTTGGAGTATTTTGCATGCCACTGTCGGACCAGGGGCCCCACATTGCACATGGCTGGGGCCAGGTGGTCCGACTCCGGCATCTGTACGCCGCCAAGCCAGGACTGCACCTACAGATCACCGAGGAGGGGCACATTCACGGGTCTGCGGATCAAAACGTCCACAGTAAGTGCAACACTTGAAATAAGGCGAAAACTGTGATGGTTGTGAATGCAGCAGACTGCGCTTTCTGGGATTTTGTCACACTCATAACATCTTTGAACTGTAGGCCTGCTGGAGATAAGTCCGGTGGATCCGGGTCGTGTTGTCATCAAAGGAGTAAAAACGCAGCGGTTCCTCTGTATAGAGAGCGACGGCAGACTCTACTCATCGGTAAATACAAATGAACATAAAGTCTATCTATCTATCTATCTATCTATCTATCTATCTATCTATCTATCTATCTATCTATCTATCTATCTATCTATCTATCTATCTATCTATCTATCTATCTATCTATCTATCTATCTATCTATCTATCTATCTATCTATCTATCTTATTTATGTATAAACATTTTTTTATTCTCTTTTCATTTACAATCATGAGAAACAGTAAAAAATGTTCTATTAACTCAACCACGATCATTAATAACGCGGTAACTCAAATGGTATTTAACGCCAACATTATTTTAACGCAAAATTAATTCGCGTATCTATTAGGACGTATGACCCTCGGCCCCATCTGTACTTTAGAGAAACAACAAGATGCATGTAACTGTAATAAACTAAAAAAAAAAAAAAAAAACAATGCGCGTAAGCTTTGGTCACGTGGCCTATTGGTTGTTTGAAGAGTGGTTTTAAAGCCTCGTTTCCTATAGACTGTAAAATACAAAAAAAAAAAAAAAACGTGTATTTACTTTCTCCTAATACACGCCCACGTTGCCCTGGAAGGCGACAGAGACACACCCACCACTGTCAATCAAACTTAGCTGTGACCCAGTTGAAGCTGAGAGCTGCTGCAGACGTTTACAGCAGAACTTCCCACTTTACAAGTTGTTGGTGGCAAAATCAGATGCTGGGTTATACTAAACTGCAGAACAGTTCCTTGGTTTTGTATTGTGAAGATGACTATTGAGGAAGTGATAATGGCTAGACATTTCCTGAGCCAACTGTCAATCAAAAGGCTATACCTCATATAAGAAAAAAAAAATAAACGATATATTGCTTTATATAAATTCACCTGGTTTTTGGGACAAAATGTAACCTCTGTAGGCGTTCAGGTTTTGTTTTGGACATATAAAAATAAAACAATCATTTTTTTCAAAGCAGGGATAAAGTCTTCTCCTATGCTATTACAATTTGTAAAATATCTTTATTAAAACAGAACATTAAAAAATAACTTGTGCAATTAATTATGACAATGAAAATCTATCTAGCTATCATCACCATTGTAAATACCAAAAGAAAAAATACAAACAAATCCATAGCCATCTGTAAATATTATTCCTTGTATCTCACATTGGTATCACAGATTTAAAAAAAAAAAAAAGAAAAATGTACAATTCAGCCACTTTTGGCACTTATGCTTCAGTTGCAGCACTGGTGGAGTGTCCAGATGTGGCCCCAAGGCTGAGCTGGCAGCACCTTGTGTTACAGCTGGTAAAGTCTGGAACAGATGCAGCCCAGAAGTCATAAATCAGCTGTCGGTTACAGCAAGTGTTGGTGTCAGATGTTGGCCAAAGACCAGAAAGAAGTGTTGTTCTGGGCCTTGTCTGCTGAATCTGGGGCTGAGTCTCACTTAATCAACACCGTCATTGGTTATCTCCGATCAGCTGTTAATATTTTCACTTTTATATGATTATGCCTTCATAAGAAAGTGATATATACATATACATATAGCATCTTCAGCTTCTCCGAGGCTCTCCAGCAGCTCATTATGTGATTCATAATCACTCTTGTGTTGATGTTGCACTCAGCAAAGTCATTCACCTACAACTTTGGTTAGCACTTTTGCATGTGAGAATCTTCCCATATTGCTGCCATGATTATCAAATAGTATTCACTATAATTAAAAATGTTTGGATATTTGCAGTCTTCCAAAACTCACCAAAAAAGTTTCAATAAATAAGCATATAAGTCTAGATTAATTAAAAATGCACACAGAGTAAAGTGCAGAACTTCTCCAAGAAGGATTTTCAGTAAGGACTATATCAGAACACCATCTCATAACCCTCCATCCTGGTGTTGATCAGCTTCCATGGTCAGAAAACATTGCAAGTCAGTCATTCAGCCATTCAAACAGTCGATGGTTCATCAACCTTTGTCCAGTGTGGTGCGGGTTAGGATGTGTTTGCAAAGCAGAAAACCTGAATGAAAAGGAACAGCAGCAGAAACAACAACCTTGGCCTCTAGCTGGCTGTGTTTTTCCTAAGTAAATAACCATCGAAGAACTGCCGGCCTTATTTACATGTTGGGTTTTTTTTTCACTTTTCATTTTATAAAAAAGTAATATGCAATTAAACATGATCCCTGAGATAGTCTGGAGTAATAATAGAATAGAATAGAATAGAATAGAATAGAATAGAATAGAATAGAATAGAATAGAATAGAATAGAATAGAATAGAATAGAATAGAATAGAATGCATTTGAGCAGGCAAGCACAGACATTTTTACATGTGGATGTTCCTCATCTTTTCCAGCACACACACAACAAAGACGACTGCACCTTCAGGGAGCAGATCCTGGCAGATGGATACAACGTCTACATCTCCGACAGACACGGAGCCCTTCTCAGTTTGGGAAACCACCAGCAGAGGCTGCAAGGCTTAGACCGGAGCGTTCCAGCTCTGGCCCAGTTCCTTCCCAGGATCAGTACCCTGCAGCTGACCTTTCCCACGGAAGTCAATGTCCCTGACCAGCTGAGTGCAGCACAAACAGAGGAGACTGTGGATGTGATGGATTCATTTGGAAAGCTCTCGCAGATCGTTCATAGTCCGAGCTTCCACAAGAGATGAGACAGCAGCTCTGAGACAACTGTTGCAGGTTGCATCCTGAAGTGTCCATGGACTCCGCCCGACATGTTATAAAACCAGGGACTGGCATGAGGTCAGTTGGGTCGCCGGGAAGGTTGTCACCAGGACTGTCCAGTCAGACATGACTGGACAGAAAACAAGTGAAGCATCTAGCAGAGAAGAGATCGATGCTTATAAAGAGAGAAGTGCTCCATCTTGCCATTCTTAGTGAAAATGTCCATGTTTGTTTATGCGTAACGAACATGGGATGTCTGTCCATCCTTCCAACTTTTAAAAAGCTCATGCATACTGGGAGGAGTGTGTTCATTTCAAGCTGAGGGAAGGTGGAAGGTGCAAGGACAATGAGCAGCATGGACAAGCCAGGAAAGAGGAAAGGAATGGCACAATATTGATCTGATTCTGAGAGATGCAACAGGAATGGGAACAAAAAAGCTAAGACATTAAAGGAATGGTGAAATGTTTGATGGGTCTCACAATATGCTGCTTTTCTAAACAGAAGAGGAAGGAAAACAGTTTCATTAGGAATGTTTTTACAATAAAAACAGAAGGATTGTATTCAAAAAGTCTTGCCTGCTAAATACTATAAAAGTCTAGCTGTATTTATTTGTTTATTTAAATGTTAATTTTTTTATGCTGAATGGTAGCTTACCTGTACACTTACTGAATATTTTCATGTTTCTTATTAAAAGTATATGAAAAAGGTCTTTGTTTGATACACAACTTAAAATGGTTTGGAAAAAGTTCTCATAGTAAAGCTTTCTGGGGTTAAGGTGGATCGCTGTGTTTGTGTTTATTCATTATATTTAGATCAAGACAATATAATAATATAAAGAGCAATTGTCCAATTTATGGACATTTCCTTCATTCAAATCATAAAAGTTTAGGTTTATGTGCTTAAAGGCATGTGAACCATTAAAAACGTTCTGCGTTCCTGCATGATCGGTAACGCCAGCAGAACATTTTAGATGAGCAGAGTAAGACTCAGAGGCGCGACATGGTCAGAAGCACCAACTCACACATTACAGGCCTCTTGAGTAAATGTAGTTCACTTGTTGAATGGATATTAAAGAGGTTTTGATCAAAGATACAAATAATAAACAGCAGCTTATTAAGGAGTAAGTATTAGTAATTACAATGGTTAAGCATAACATTTAATATGTATGTTTGGCTATGTGTTTAGTCCTAACCCATTCAATATTAAATGCAAACAATTAAAGAGAAAAATAAAATCTGCAAACGTAGACTGGTGTGAGACAAGGCCTTTATGTGATTATTGTAAAGTTGACATTTTAAGATCACGTTAAAAACCTCATCAGAGGAGGTCACATATCCCACTGAGAAACACTAAAACTGCCATTTATTGGTTAAAACATGTTTTTTTTTTAGTATCAACCAAAATTAAAGTGATTAAAGCAATGGGAAAGTGGGTTTAGACACCAAACCCAGCAGGGCCAGAGGAGTCCAGAGACCAGAGGAATCCTGGACTCACCGGTTTGGTCTTTCCAACTGCTTCAGTTCATAAAACACTCCCAACATAAAAGCCTGAATACACTATACAAGAAGATTCAATTAAAAATATTCTGAACATAATATACCAAGAGCTTCCAAAAGCAAAAAGAAATAACATCACAAAAACAGGTGTTAGTTGTAGCCCTACTGCTTCGACTCAAATGATTCGGACGATCACGGCAGTCAGTGGTTTAATACATGTTCAATTTATTCAGAGACAGCGTCCAAATTATTTATTCCTGACAAAAAAAAAAGACTAATTACCTCACATTTTATTTAAAAAAAACAAAAAAAACACCACATAACAGCTGAAAAATAGTGTAATCCTTCTTTCAAAGTGCAGTCAATGTGGTTGCAAAACCTCAAAATGCTCACAGTAAAATAGATAAGAGATCGTACGTCAGCTCACCAGAGCCACATGAATTCACCATCACTCTTCTGAATGACCCTTACACGCTGTGGCGAGCACAAAGCACTGACTTTAATCATTTTCTTTCTATTCTCAACTCCGTATCAGAAACAAGTTGGTATGGCAATGAAAAATTGAAATAATTCCCAAATTGACTTTTATTTTTATTACAAAATCATATAAACCCAATACATTTCACGTTTTATCTGATCATTTTTTCTTAAAAATAGGCATAAAATACTTTGCATTTCATTCAATACGTTCAACACATTATAAAAATGACACAGGACTGCAAACTTAGCAATGTGTACAGAACGTGGTTTTGCATCGTCTTGTTAAATAAAACGTATGAACATCTCTGCAAAAGATGTCATCTTTAAGTCTTGCTATGCTGCGCTAAAATCTCATTGTACTATTCTGCATTCAAGGCTGCTACTTCTTCTCTGTCAGAGAAGCGTATATTACTTTTGCGATCGCAGCGCCTCACTTCTGGACATTGAGCACAAAGTCCATTTCTTCCACAAAAGGACACAAAATACTGTTTTATCCGTCTAAAAACTTCCCATTGGTTCATCCCAGATTCTTCCCTTTTATATTAATTTATATTTACTGAAGAAATGACGCTGAAGAACAAATAAAAAATAAAAAAAAACAGGAAATATTTTAGGTTTATCTTGTCTGCAATCAAATAATATTCTCAGTAAATGCATGAATCACTCCAATTTTAATTCCCATCAGTCTTATTTGGTTCTGATTAGGGTTGTACGAAGCAGAACACCAATTCTTTATCAAATATTTTCTTGCATTTATTTCAGAATATATATATATATATTTTTATTTTTAAAGCTAGATGACTTAAATAAAAAGAAGCACAAAGATTACCCATATTAATCCATAACCAGCATTTAAGTTTTAAGGTGCAGTAAAGCACTTGGGTGAAATTAAAGATGAAATACTGTTTATGGAATAAGAGGAACATATTTGGATGTTTGGTGAGTGGAGCCATCTGTTAAATAGGCAACAATAGAGATTCAACTTCAGAGTTTCCACGTGCAAGACTCCTACATGGACTCTTGATTACAGTTAATGTGTGGCAGCGAATAAAGGCATGAAAAAATATGAATCAAACATTTTTCTTTTTAAAAAAGAAGAGGCTACACATTTATTTTCTTTTTCTTCGTGCATCAAATGACAAAATGCTTTTAAAAGCAGATGTGGACAGTTACAGGAAGCGTCACCAGCCTGCTCAACAGTCACCCAGTGGGCTTTTCCTCGTGACAACTACAATAAAAGGAAAGATGCTGTGAGGGACACATTAGTCTCCGTTTTTAGATCGCTGCATGATGACGATTTTATCCTGGATGATAAACCACCTTACAGGAGGCTTACAGGAGTTTTTAACCACTTAATTCTTCAGTCAGATCATTATCCATTCCTGTGCAGGTTTAACACTGCTGAACTGAGTTTTACTCAATCATTTCTGATACGTTTTTCCAAATTGTTTGCTAAATTTGTTGATGACGACACAATTGGATCAAAGTAGAAAGTGCTTCTGCTTATAGAAAAGCACTTTCTGCTTTTGTACACAATACTATCCTAGAATCTCTTAGAACAGCATATTATTCAGTTGTGTGCACGAAACCGACCATTCAAATTGCATATTTAGATAAGAAGCTCTACAAATCAACACCAGCAATTAAATATCTCAGCCTGTAAAAGAACTACAGCTCAATGAAAATGGGATAAAAGATCTGTCGGGAGATTTGGGGTAAAGTCGCATTATTTTATATAAACCTCTCCAACTACATTTACCACTTCTCACCCAATATAAAGCCAAAAGTTACAGCTCGGTGGAGATAAAATAATGATCAGAAGAAGCCGTTTAAATACGAAACGTTTATGTCCGAGCTGTAATTCTGCTCCAGGCTGAAACTCAACGTCATTTCTAAAACAGGAAAATGTTCCTTTAAAAACTTGCCAGTGAGTTCAGTTTGGCTTTTACTTTACCTGCTTTGGCCTTTGACCTTCGTATAGGTTGTAAACAAAAATGACAACTGTGTGAGTGCGTATGTGCGTGTGGGAGGCAAGTGATTTTGAAAAAAATAGTTTCTCACAGTTATTTTTTTCCTGCTGAGCTGGTGTGGAGTGCTGGCCTTTAGCCAGGATTGAGAAGAAAAAAAATATAGATTTAAATACTTATGTAGCCATGCACGCATGTTTAAAAGCACCTGAGCCAGGAAAATTCAAAAATCCAATGTGGGTGAATTTGAGTAAATTCAATGAAGCCAACGGCCATTAAAGTCAGTTAATTTACTTTTTAAAGTAGGACTAAAGATAAATTGTGCTGGTGAGGTCCTTCCACATCCTCTTTTGCTAAAATCAAAGATCCCACCCTGAACGCATGTGAGCCACAGATCTGGTTTACGTGTGATCAGGCCAGGTCCTTCGGTAATTTGATGACAGTAATTCATAAACACTTGGTGGCAGCCGCGTTTGCTCAACAACCGACCGGAGCAGCAGGTTTTGCTGTGAATCAGCTGAAGGCACTGGTGAGCCGTTGCTGGAGGAAGACAATGACGCAGATGGATGTAAAGCTGGTTTCACTTTTCCATTCTTGACAACCTGAGAAGAGTGGAGGGTTACTCCTCGGAGTGGAGCATTTTACCTTCTATTGTTAGAAAATAGAGGCTGAGGAATTGTTGTAATTATTTTTCAAAAAGAGTTTTGTCATTGAGTTGCATCTGTTCAGGATTTGAGACAGCGGCCCTGGTTTTGAGGTGGCGTCTGATGGTCTCAGCGCGTCTTCCTGTAGTAGACAAAGGCTGCCACGAGAACTACTGACGCGACAACGGCAATTGCCCTCCATCGCGAAAAACTTTGGATCACCCCCTCCTGGAGCCACAAAGACAGCAGAGTTAGGAGCTTTGCACCTCCTGACAAAATCACGACACAAGATGCCTTAATCCAAGGTAGATATTTTAAACGCCGGATCACTCACCCAGCCTCCTTGCTGCACAAGCCAGGGGTAAAGCAGCTCCCTTATGACCTGAAGAACCCAGCTGATGACTATTCTAATGTTCTCAAGATGGTTGGTGGTCAGAGCCTACAAAACAAACATACAAAGCGTTGAGGTACTGCAGTTACAGGTTACACTAATCACGCTTTACGTGTTGCACTCATGTCGGAAGGGACACGAACTGCAAATTTGACTTTGGAATTAACATTTTTAAAAAAAGAAGCCTCGTGCTTTATAATCCTCCAGCTTATTTTATACCCATTCTGCACTTTTACACACAAACACACAACAATACAATACAAGGCACACAAACACAGTAGGAGCGCAGATCGACTGCCTCTTGGCTCTACCCTCTCTTCACCACAACAGACCGACACGCAGAGTGTGCATTACTGCAGACCTGCTCCAAGGAAAGCTAAAGATCCCGGTTTGATGAAGCCAAAAGGAAATGCTTTGCATACGCCTCTGGTGTCACCTTGTAAATGAGTCTGTAGGCCAGGTGGAAGAGCGCCACCACTCGACCCCAGTTGATGCCGTCAACAAAGATGTTCCTGGCGACGGTCATGAACACGTCCTGAGCACAATTACTCCCAACCTGGTTGATCAGTCTGACAAGGAGAGACAGAGAAATTCAAATAAAACAATGATTTTTTAATCAAATTAGGAAATATAATAAAAATCTACCTGTCCACAGCATTACAGCTATATTATCAATTGCCTTTATTCAGTCACAGTACATTTGTTGAAAACTCATGTGGATAAAATGATGGAAATTACAATGAGCTTACTCCCATGTATTAATGTGTAATAAAGCAGCAAAGATGACTTTTTGCACATTTAAAGCACCTTGGCTCCCCCTCAGCGGTGGATGGTAAGTTGCTTTTACAATAATGTGAGAATTTCTTTTTTCTTGGTCACACTAATTTTTTTGAATCATAATTATTTTCTTGAGTCAGTTGGATGTCCACGGCAGCTCTGTGGGTTTCCTAGTTCTTGATGTGCGACGATGCAGCGTAAAAGCAAGGAAGTATTCTTTTAAATGAAACTGAAACTGAATATGAGGAAACTTACAGTCTCCTCACCACTAAAAACACTTGAATATAGAGCAAGATTCAACGTGCAGGCTTTATTTACTATTGTATGTTTGTCTATGTATGCATTTATTTATCAATTCTGTTTTAGCCAGGAAAACAGGAGGAAATATTCATTTGCATACTAGACTGACTAAAACTGAGAACAATTTCACAGCATGACCGAAGGACCTTAAGACTGCTGGGGTTTTTTTTGTTATATGGTAAACTGCTTACCGCTGAAGTTCCGCATTTCTGTTCAACTCGTCTGCTATTCTAAGCAGCTGTTCAACCACTTCTTTGATGTTTGGATCCTTTTGCTCATCTGACCTTCCTCCCAGGTCCTCAGAGGAGACGCGTAAACCTGGGTCCTCTGCATTTATACGCTCGATCACGTACCTGTGACAGTTACAGAAGTTAACCGCCAGACTACCATACACATATGTGTAATAGTGCATATCCAACACACTTTTTTTGTGTAGACCCTTTGGAGCTCACTAAGAATTGACACCAAATGCTGCAGGAAAGGACATTGCAGTGCTGCATGGGCCTCTGCTCTCTAAACCATGATGGGATTACAGTGACACCTATTGGCATAAATAAAACAATGTAGGATCTGAAAACATTTCATCAGCCATGTTCATGCTGAATACTGGGATGGTCTGAGACACATTCCAGACAGAAAATACACATACAGACACGGAGCCAAAGACGGTCAAAGATGCCACTTTGCAGGCAAACATCTCTGACGATGGCTGTGGATGAAGGTAAGACTAGATGAGGACTCCCTGCAGAGGCTCTGTTCCAGCTCCAATATAAAATAAATAAATAAAAACATCGCACTGACAGAGAAGAGGTTTTAAAAGGATCCATCATTTCAGCTTCCACATCTAAAGTGGCTGAACTGTTCTGCAAAACACATTGAGATGCTGGTGTAAATTCTCATCCAGGTCATGGTAACTTCCAATGCTTGAACCAAGGCAATTTGATTTCATCAGTTCAGATGAAGTTCTTATGATGGAAGGTGAAACATCTTCAAGAAATAAAAATAGGAAGTTTAGTCACCCTGGTTCAAGCCTTAAGAGAATAGAGAGATTTATGAAATGTTTCTAGGTGATGGATCTAGGCCTCCAACACAGATGTCCTTAACCTGAGGAGCCGTTTGTTGTGTAGGGTGGGCAGTAGGACATCACTGCACAAACTTCACCATGCAAATTAGTATACAAATCTGTTTTAGAAGGTTTAATCAAGGCGAGCAGACTCAAAAATATGGATTCGTCTTGAAGAATTTTCATTAACATGTTCTCTGAGCTGTTTTAATTAGTAGAGAAAAAAGTCACAGATAAACCATTTTATTTAAAACAGAACTACTTTTTCCACCAGCTGAAATATTCTGGCGTTTTTTAAACACACCTAAAGAAAAAAAAATGTCTACATGAGTGGCAAGGTAAGAAATTATTGATTCATCTTATAACTCACATTTTTAAAACCTTAAAAAAAAAAAAAAAACAACATTTGTAGACTCATTTGCATTCAACAATAACCTAAACACAAATGAGTCTACAGTTACAAAAGGTAAGTTAAGGTAATGATGAGACAGATGTTGGATGTTCCTAGTCAGCTGCAGAATTTATGCCGGAAGTTTTGTTTGATGAAGGGTCAATTAAGCTCATAAATATGACGGCCAGATGAAACTGAGGAAGATTCTACAGCCCTTATAGAGAAAGGTGGGAATTTATGCAATCTGTGAATACACCGACATATTCAGTCTACTCACACTTACCCTCTGAGGACTACAGCTCCTTGCTCCAAGATGGGATCGTCAATGACATCTGGAAGTTTCAGACAGTTGATAGTTAATGCAGGACTTATTTATATTATATATTTATAGGCTCAATGTTGTTAAAGATAAGCAACATCAATATTTATAGGCTCAATATTATAGAAAATAAGCATCATCTTGCTGCAAAGACTGCAGGTCTTAAGCTTCCTCAAGAAATGAAGTCTGTTTTGTCCCTTTATGAAGACAGTATTATTGTTGCATCTACCTTAAAGATTGGTATAATTTGGGTTTTTTATGCATATATTGATACTGCTCCTCACAACAGTAACCGATACTTATCTTTATAATTTGGAACAAAAGTTAAAATGTATGACATAAAGAAATGGTTAAATAACACAAAAACACTTCATTACTTATCCTAATCTGAAGCAAACGGAAAACATAGAAAAAAAAAAGAGAAAGAGGTACAAACTTTCTCTGGGGATTACTATCATTGAACATATGTGAACATAACGTGATACAGTCGTGTGAAAAAAGTAGGACATCCTGTGCAAATCTGGGTGTTTTGTAACATTAATCTCAATGTTAACAATACTGAGAGATTAAATTCAAACTGAAAAAAAAACACTTCAGGATATTCTGTAAATTTAATTCTACAAAAGGAATAATTTAACTGAGGAAGAAGTGAGGAGACCCTGCCCCTTAGTAGCTGGTGTTGCCCCCTTTGGATGAAATAACTGCAGTGAGATGCTTCTTATAGCCTCCACCAGTCTCTGACATCAGTCTGAGGAACGTTTTCCCCACTCCTCAAAGCAGAATTCCAGCTGCGAGATGTTTGCTGGGTTTCTTGCATGTACAGCCTGTTTCCAGTCACCCTACAGCATCTCAATGGGATTAAGATCTGGGCTGTGACTGGGCCAGTCCAGGACTCTCCATTTTCAGCCATTCTTTGGCTGATTTACTGGCATGTTTTGGGTCATTGTCATGTTACATGGTCCAGTTCCGCTTCAGCTTGAATTTTCTCACAGATGGTCTCACGTGTTCCTCAAGCACCCTCTGATACACGGCAGAATTCATGGTGGACTGGTGAGCTGGCCAGGTCCTGCTGCAGCAGAGCAGCCCCAAACCATCACACTTCCACCCCCATGCTTCACACTTGGTATGAGATTCTTTTCCTGGAAGGCCGTCTTTGGTTTACACCAAACATGTCCTCTGTTCATTTAGTTAGTTAAATCTTTTCTAAGAATTTTGGCAACAGCCCTGTGACATTCTACCATTTTTTTCCACGTGATCTTCCTACTTTTAGTAATGGATGTGCTGATCTTGGTTGTCTACAGGTGTTTCTTGTTGTTTGCATTCTCCTAGCTGTGTACCAGTATGCAAGCCATTTTTTACATTTACTGTCACTCTTATAAAGTTTTATAGTAATATGAGCCCGCTGCTGAAAGTCTTACCCATCACTGTCTGCTTACTCACAAGCTTAAAAAAAAAAAAAAAAAAAAAAAAACTGCACATGCCACATTGGCCACAAAACCCTACATTATCATTTGAGGGCAGTAAAAAAAGAGAAGCAGCGTTTTTCAGTTAAACAATGTACAAACACTATAAATGACAACATGCCCTAACCGATAGCACTAACTTTGTATGATTTATCAATTTTTCATGATAGCACAAATCCCAAATATAACAGACTCTCTGCAAACTATATCCATTTTCTATTTATAATGTGTTTGAGCCACAACTCTGTTGAGCCGTGCATCTCTGCAGCTCTCAGTAGTGAAGACTTTAAGAGCTTCTTTAGCAGTAATATTGTCAGAATTAGAGAGGAAATCGGCCAGGCCCTCCCGGCAGCGGCTGTGGGCATTTCAACAGCTTCAGCGACTCCCTTAGGCTCTGACCTGACTAGAGACTGTTTTGTTCCTGTAGACCTCCCTGAACTGACCTGAATCATCAATAGAGCTAAATCTGTTAGACCCCATCCCAACTCGACTCCTCAAAAATGTTTTCTCTCTTATTGGACCGACAATACTGAAACAGATCAACTTGTCCCTAGTCTTAGGATATGTCCCACAGGTTTTTAAAGTTGCAGTAAATAAAACATTACTATATATAAAAAAACGCTCTCTTGACAGACAGTTTAGCTACTTATAGACCGATTTCCAACCATCCATTTATCTCTAAAATTCTGGAAAAGGTAGTTGCAAGCCAGCTGTGTGAGCATTTGTATAGAAATGATCTATTTGTTTTTCAGTCAGGGTTCAGAATGCATTATAGCACAGAAACAGCGCTGGTTCGAGTCTCGAATGACCTTCTTATGGCCTCAGATAATGGGTTAGTGTCCATACTGGTTCTGCTGGACATCAGTGCTGCTTTTGATACTATAGATCACAGCATTTTACTGCAGAGGCTAGAGTATGTTGTTGGGATTAAAGGGACAGCTCTAGATTGGTTTAAATCATATCTGTCTGATAGATTCCAGTTTGTTCATGTTCATGAGGTTTCTTCCGTACAGACGAGGGTCTGCTATGGTGTCCCGCAGGGTTCAGTGCTAGGACCAATCCTGTTCAGTTTATACATGCAGCCCTTGGGAAGTATTATCCAGAACCACGGCATTAATTTTTATTGTTATGCTGATGATACGCAGCTGTATCTGTCTATGAAGCCAGATGAAACAGAACCATTAGACAAGCTTCAGATGTGTCTTAAGGACATCAAGGACTGGATGTCCAGAAATTTTATGCTTCTAAATTCCAGTAAAACATGTTATTGTTTGTGGTCCCAAACACCTTAGGAAGCGTTTAGATGATGTTGCGATGGCCTCCAGTAAAACTGTGCAAAACCATGGTGTTATTTTGATCAGGTTTTGGCTTTTAAACAGCATATTAATCAGTTTTGTAAAACTGTGTTTTTCCATCTTCGTACAATACATGAGTTTGTATCTTCTAGACTAGATTACTGTAATGTGTTATTGGCTGGATGTCCAAGTAATTCTCTGAACAGCCTCCCGCAGATCTAAACTGCAGCAGCGCGAGTGCTGACAGGCTTGACAAGACTTGATAGAACCATATGTTACTGATAGATTTCTCCGTTCTCAGAGTGCAGGTTTACTCGTAGTTCATACCTGCTGACATCCTGACCTGCCGTCCTCATCTATGTGGATCACCAACTATCCATATATCAAGTCTTACTTCCGCTGTTGATGGGTAAATATACTAATGTATATTGTCTTTTGTATCTTTGACGGTGTGTCTGTGTCTCTTCTCTCTTTACTTCCTGCTCTACCCGGCTGACCTTCGTCAGGAGGATCCCCCCTTATGATCCAGGTCCTGATCCAGGTTTCTTCCCTCTTAAAAGGGAGTTTTTCCTGCCACTGTTTGGCTTAAGGTTTTTCTCCCACAAGGAGTTTTTACCTGCTGTTGTTTATGTAATAATTGCTTTGGGGTCATGGGATCAGAGACAACTTGTGTTGTAATAGACGCTATATAAATAAAATTGAATTAAATGCTTTGATCAAAATGTATGGGGCCAATACCCTTCTGCTGGAGGAGAACTGCCTGATACAAACACAATCAAACAAGTTAACCTAATGCGTTGGTTCTGTTTATTTTTAAAGAAAAGTATTAAAAAGCGTGTTTATTGTGTTTTTTTCATGATCATTCTTCACACTGAAATTGGACCTCTGCTTTAAACCCATCAGCTAGTTTCACTAGAGCGCAGTGGGCTGCTAGAACCAGCGCCCGGGGAGCAATTGGGAGTTAAGGGCCCCCAGTGATTTACCATTGTGGGCAGCCCTGAGCTTGAACCTGGGTCCTCCACGCACAAGCCCACCACTGTAACCATTAGGCCACCATCCCGTGGTATTACCTGTATTCTTAAGAAATACAAGTAATAGATTGTAAAGTATCACGAATTTGCAATGCTTTACATCTTCAAATCAACCTCCACCTCATCTATTCAGGATCACACGGATCCTCTTCCTACAGAGAATTAGAGAGAGAGGAATTACACTCCAGAATTACGTAATTTTACAAAATCAAAAAATGTAAATAAAAGCTACAAATTAAGTTCAATGTTTGGACTTTATGATTTCATATGATTTATTCAAAATAATAATTTAACAAATGAATGGTGTAGTTTCAAGTTCTCTTTCAAGTTGTTTACATCTTGTGCCAACATGCATCCTTGCTGTGACTTTCCCCAGTCGAAGGTCTCGGGGGAAACAATGTGAACGCAAGGCATCATGGACCACACTGAGGGGCCGCAAAGTCCCCCAGCATTCTTTCACACAATGTCTCAGACGCTCTTCTTCATCTATTTGTGCCAAACCAAAGAAAAAGAAATAATTCAATATAAAAACCATGCATTCTGTGGAACACATAGTCCAAAACACTCAAAATACATGATTAACAAAAACCCTTCTGCTAGTCCTTAGTGCTCATTTCTGTAGGACCAGTAAACAAACATCCCTTTCAGACAGAGGGCAGAACCTATTTAGAGCTAAGCTGGTGTATCTGAATGTGTTCATAACGCTGAATTGTGAGCTCCAAGCCCTCTTAATCAAATGAGTCTGAAACACAGCAAAGCTTTTAGAGCACTGTGACCACATCATCCATCCATCCATCCATCCATCCATCCATCCCCACTTCTTCCAATTCAGATATTCACAGATATCTGCTGGAGTCTATCCCAGCTCTATTCAGGTGAAAAGCAGGGTTTACCTGGACAGGTCACCAATCCATTACAGGGCCACATACAGGCAATCAACCACACACACGCCAATGGGCAATTTAGATTCACCAATTAACCTCACAAGCATGTTTTTGGACTGTGGGAGGAGCTAGATTTGCCAGAGGAAACCCTCATAAGTCCAGAGAGAACATGCCAACTCCAAACAGCGAGAACCAGGAACCTTCTAGCTATGAGACAACGGTGCTATAAACACCAAGCTGCCATTGTTGCATGTTGTGAATACATGGTTGCGGATCAGTGAGATCATCCGTTATAAAAATCTGTTATACAATTTCAGAAATGCGTTGCACAGGTATCTACTGAAGAAAAATCACCTGTGATTAATAAACTGAAATCACCAGGAAAAAAAAATATCATCATTGATCAGTATTGGTGAAGTAGCAGTGGACGACATTTCAAATGACTGCCAGCCCATATCACTGCAAAAAGACCTGCTAACTCACGGGACGGGCACTCTGGGAGTGCGTCAGTGCTGCTGACTCTTCCAGGCAGCGCCGCTGGTTCTCAATCCAGGAGAGGAATTCTGCCTCAGCTTCTCTTGATTCAAGGGCAGGACCGCAGTGAGAGAGAGCTGGACATACTTTGATATGTGCAGGTCTGTATCGATCAGGACCTGCCAGCCATCTGCTGATCCAAACTGATCAGAGGCCTGCACCTCCGTGAGGAACTTGGATATAAAATTAGGAATGAAAAGACATTTGAAAGGAGCAGCCAGCCAGATTCAGAATACATAAAAGCCTAATCTTCCTAAATATCTTTAGAACAAATGAACTGAATGTTGGCTATGTTTAAATTAATGGTATTTAAAGGTCTGTCTCAATGTTCACATCGTCTTTCTCCTGTCAAATGTAAAAAAAAAAAAAGAGAAATTACAAGAAATGTCCATCCTGGAAGCACTCCTTTAATCTAATACAAATGTTTAAAGCACAGTCGCACGCATCTTCTCCTCAACAGCAGTAATGCAGGATGACAGAAGATAACATGGCTCTTTGAAGCAACGTGTGGCTGCACAGCACAGCGGAAGTTTACCTGTAAGTAAAGTCTTCACATCTCTGTGATCATTGGTTTCCTATGTTCCGTTTAGTGCCAAAACAATTATATCAGTGCATCTATGTGTTTGATTTCAACCAGTTACAAGTAATCACTCAAGAGGCCTGTAGGACGGGTGTTAACACCTGGTGTAAACAACCTGGCATCTGCAATCACTGCTGCCTGTGTAGTCTCAATGGTATTCCAGCTATTTAGTCACCGTCTAGCGTTATATCACCACATCTAGTATCTATGTAATGTCTGGACAGCTCATCATGATACCTATCGCACGGTTAAAACTAGACCAGGTATCCTCGAGGTCCGCTGGTCTGCGTATTTGAGATGTTTCTCTGTTTTTACACATCTGCTTCTAATTATAGGTCATCGAGGTCAGAAAAGTCTGTTAATGGCGCAGTCATTTGTTTCAGGGTGTGTTAAAACAAACAAACAAACAAAAATCAGTACAACGGACCTCGAAGCCCGGTGTTGGAGACCTCCGAACTAAACCGTATCACCTGTGGCGTCTGAGCCGTCACGCCAATCACAGCAAGGAGCCCCTCCCACTTGTGCTTGTCCTTGTTTCATTTTCCGATTGTTTCCCGTGTTCGTTAGTGTCTTGAAAACTTAATCTGTTCAAAGTTAACCCCAAGTAAAGCCAGAAAACTCGTCTGCTGGTGGGGTTGTAACTTTTAAAGTCCCAGCAGACCCGATGCACGGCGAATCCGTGGCATTACTGGCTCTTCTTGGAGCTGTGACACCCTGAACATGGATGCGCGTCCACGGTGGAGACGTAAACAATCAAACAAACAAACACATTATAAAACTAATCGGGACTGGGTTTGGGATCGACTGGAGTTAGTAAAACGGAGACGCTTAAATCAAACGAAAGCGAACTAGTATTAGTTCGTGTGTTGTTGTTTTTACTGTCGTTTTTTTCCCCAGCGGTCTGTTATCGTTTTTGATAGTTTTGGAATAGTTTTGTATTTGTGATCGTAACCATGAGAAGACGACAGACGCCGGACTTCGCTGTCGTCCGTGGACTCTCCGGCCGCGGCTCCACATACCTTCTCCACCCGCCGCTCCCTGCGGATCCATGTCGTCCTCTCTTATCTCTTCTCCTCGTCCGTCAGCCATGGCTCCGAACTCTTTAAAAGCGACGACTCGGGTTACAGATGCGGGCCACCAACACACAGCCCGGGCTCATGCAGGTAAACCTGAAAGGTCTGCGGTCGAGACGGGCTGCCTCGCTGCGGGTCCTCACCTTCCGCAACAGAACGCGGAAGTAATGCGGAAGCGTGTGGAGGCGCCGGCGGCGCGACTCTGTTTTCTCAGAAACCATAAAACTGCGATAAAACCAATAAAAGTTACATAGTCCATTCAAATCATCTCAGGCATGCTGTAATTCTACCAGTTACAGATGAGCCGGTGCAGTGTCCTGATGTCCTTCTCGCTTTTGGGAAAAAAGACCATGTTCAGAAGAATATCTTTGTCATCAGGATCACAAACATGAGGGAGATCATTGAATCCAGGTCCTCTGGTGTTTATTGGCACAAAAAAACAAAAACAAACACCGCACAGACAAGATGAGTTACCCGAAGGTTGACTGACAACAAGCTCCCAGCTTTATAGCCATGGTCAGGGGTTGGTCCGCCCTTTCACCCTCCTGTTTTCTTATAAAGGTCTGACCATGTACCACTATTAAATTCACTTCTTTAGTCATAATGGTGCATTTCCCTTCATAACTCCTTTTTTTAAGAGGTTGAGAGCATCACACCCCGCCCCGCCTTCCACCTGGGCTTGGTGTGACTCAGCCCTCCTTTCTTTTTAATTCTTGAATAAACACAGAGATATGTCACATTATCCAGTACCCATCCTCTCTATGGTTCTGTTGCACACATCTGTACTCTTACACATCTGGTCTTACACGTATTGCCGATGTTCCTCAGTGCTGAATGCTTCACACACTTTCCCATGCTTGCCTAAACTTTTCTCTAAACGTTTACTTTTTGACTGTAGGGCAGCAGGTGATAGACAACACCGGTTCCTCTCAGCACTTTAAATAGTTTTTGTGACTATCGTCGTGTAGGGGACAACTTTCAACAACTGTTGGGCTGCACATTTCTCCCTCCAAAGGAACCTCACTTAATAGATCTTATTTGCACTGCAAAGCTGCTTTTCTTAAATTTGACTGCTTTTCCTCAGCTTTGGCTCTTTAATATATAATTTATTTTTTTTTTGACAGACCAAAGCTGTGAAATAACACCACAAACTTTTTGGTCCTGCCTAGTTCTGCAAAAGTCTTTTCTCACTTTTTCAGTAAAGAATATTCTTTCATCCTTTGAATACACCATTCTCTCTCAGCTCATCTATTTCCAATACAACAGACTGGAGCAGAACAGAATCACATGAATGCAGGATTCACTCCGTTTAAGCAAGAATATTATGTAGTTACAGATGTTAGTTTAAGAAGTTGCATCAAGGGAACTGCTGATTTTTTGTCATTATTACTATATTCTTTAATTTTAGCACTACACTGTTGCAAGACGATGCAAACTGTGACATGTATATATACAAGTTGCTTATGGCTTGTGAAAAACTAAAAAACAATGATATTTTGTCACATAGTACTTTATAACTGTATACTCTAGTGCTTGCTGGTGAAACCAAAACATTTCTTTTAAGCAGGACACACTAAAAGCCTTAATTCAAACAACAGAACGGGACAATATAGTGAGACAATGTTTTGTGTTTTTAACAATGCTCACTTAAAATGAATATCTGGAATGCGTTAAGTTACGATAGTGAATTTGGTCCATCCATCCATCCATCCATCCATCCATCCATCCATCCATCCATCCATCCATCCATCCATCCATCCATCCATCCATCCATCCATCCATCCATCCATCCACTTTCTCTACCTGTTTTATCCTTTGCAGGGTCACGGGGGTCTGCCGGAGCCCATCCCGGCTCATTACAGGCGAGAAGCAGGAGTCCACCCTGGACAGGTCTCCAGCCTATCGCAGGGCCACATAAAAAGACAGACAACCACACACATGCACACTCACGCTCACACAGACGGGACATTTAGAATGATCAATCAACCTAGCAAGCATGTATTTGGACTCTGGGATCCATCCAGGTAAATCTAACTGTGGGAAAGTTTGGTTCAATTCAGTTCAAAAATACTTTTATCCTCAAAGGTAAATTCCACGTAGCAGTAACTGTCACTTTTCATGTTTCTTAAAGAGTCATTATAGACGGATATGGTTGTGGGTAGGAAGGTTCTGTAGTAGTAAATAATATAAGACCTACTAATTGCTGAGAAAGTTAGTTATTGCAGCTTATTCTGTTTAACTGTTGGAGTTAATATATTTACAACATTCAAATTCCTATCATGTTTTGTTTTTTGTTTTTTTTTTTACAATTTTGCGATTTCTTTCTTAATAAGGAAGTAATTGCAGTATATGTAGTGTGTCATTTTTATCTACCAACAGGGGTGATAAGTCAAAGATGATGATGTTTCACAGTTATCTTTTCACAAAGAATTCTTATTTTATGAATCAAAGAAGCAATGTAAATATTTCCTTTCAGTGGGTGACAAGTATGGTCAGCTGAGTGGCCTATTTAAGATCAGCTTTCTTTAACACTTTCTTTATTGAGAGTTAAGAAACCAACCTCTTCCATACAAATAATACAAAATAAGTAATAATGATAATAATAATAATAAAAACAGTGTTGTTGTTATACACTTGTGCAGAGGACTATTGCACAAAACTAAGATAAGGGATTAAGCCTGGATATGTCCATTTTTCTGAGTAAATGTGGTCTCCATTCAGCTGCTAAAAGCAGAAGCAGATGAGTCACCATAAAGATTTATAGGTTTTCTCTGTCTGTTCAGTCAGCTGTCACTCTGATCAGAAATACATTTAGCAAGTTATTCTTAGTCTTTTCATTTTTAGTAGCCTGCATCAAGATTTGGCATTGTGATCATCATTACATAGATTGTTATCTAGGCTATACTTATAAAGGTGACGGACTTCCTGAAGGCTGATATTGTTTTATCTAAGACAGCATATGTTTCTCTTCAGTATTATGCAAATGTGAGCATAATAAAACTTGTAATGAGGGTGATAGTCTATTCTATATAAAGTTCATATCATGTATTTTTCTTTCAAAATGTCATGTCTACTTTTGAATCATGCTCAGCATAAAACAAGTCTGCTTAAAAGGGCTTTCTGATGGGAGTGTTTCAGGACAGCTCAGGCCCTCTGTGCCTGAGGGCGGCTAACCACCGCCACCGCCGGGCATCGCAAGGCGGCAGCCAACTACGCTGGTAGACCCAGCGACACCGTCACCGGGTACGAGAGCAAGACAGCCAGGGCAACCAGGGAGGAGGCGACACCCGCAACCAAGTCCCAGGGGCACAGCCAGGCCGCATCAACCATCGATACGGCCAGTGTGGGTGAAGGACCGAGCAACCGCCAGCACCAGCCCAGTACAAAAGTGCTACAAAAAGTGAGCACATTAATATTGTGCACTGCCTTACTGTTCGCCTGTAAAAACTGTGACTAATCAGGTTCCTATTAAAAAACAAATACACAATCTACAAACCATTAATGCGATTAAAATACTTAAGTCCTTGAGTTCTGTTTAACATTTTGTTGGTTGTAATCTGAATAAAATGATTTGCATTTGCCTGTTCCTTTTTGTAACTACAAGATTTTACGTGCGTCCCAACCCACCCTGACATCATGCACCAATTAATCTCGTCTTAGCGCTGGTTAGCACAGATGCACAAAAGAACTGTCTTTCAGTTGACAGTGGCCGAAGACTGAACACAGAGCAGCAGGGATAATCAATCCTGGTTGGTTGCGTAGCTGGTTCCAACGAGGGTAACTGCACACAATAAAATTTCCTTGGTAACTTCTTTGCTCAATTCAATTCAATTCAATTTTATTTATATAGCGTCTATTACAACACAAGTTGTCTCTAGGCGCTTTCCAGAGACCCAGAACATGACCCCCGAGCAATTATTACATAAACAGCGGCAGGTAAAAACTCCCCTAGTGGAAGAAAAACCTTAAGCCAAACAGTGGCAAGGAAAAACTCCCCTTTAAGAGGGAAGAAACCTTGAGCAGGACCTGGCTCATGAGGGGGGACCCTCCTGCCGAAGGCCAGCCGGGTAGAGCAAGAAATAAGAAAGAATAGAGACATAGAGACACCGTCAAAGGTACAAGACAGGATACATTAGTAACTGTCCTTGGTAGTCCAATTAGACTTCTGTGAATATGGGTGATATATGGATAGACGGTGATACAAGGGGATGAGGACTGCAGGTCGGGATGTCAGCAAGTATCCAACAGACATCCATACAGACAGGTGAAGACAGACACTGGGATGGTCAGAGGTGGAACTGCAGGTCAGCAAGCAGCTCCTGAGGCTCTGGTCCGCAGGACATGCAAAGAAGAGGAAAAGAAGGGCCAGACAAGCACAAAAAACTACCAGAACAATGGACCACAATTAAGTTTATGGGATATTGTTAATAAATGAGGGTTGAGGTGAAGAAGAGACAGAGAAGGCTAAGAGAAACAGAGAAGGTGAAAGGCACCACTCAGTGGATCATGTTGGTGCCCCCCTGCAGCATAGGCCTATAACAGCATATCTACACCGAAGCTGTTTAAGATGAGCTGCTCTAATCTGGTCCTGTAGCTGCAGCTTTGACTACTGGCCCTGACACATTAAGGTACTAAATGTACACTAACTATATGCTTTATTAAACAGAAATGTTTTAAGTTTAGTTTTAAAGGTGGAGGTGGTATCAGCCTCCTTAACCCAAACTGGAAGTTGGTTCCAGAGTGATGGTGCCTGATAACAGAAAGCCCGTCCTCCAAATCTACATTTCGATACTCTAGGAACTACGAGTAAACCTGCACCCTGAGAACGGAGAGCTCTGTTAGGAACGTACGGTTCTATAAGGTCTTGCAAATATCGCGGCGCTAGGCCATTTTGGACTTTATATGCCAGTAATAAAATTTTGAATTGGATTCTAAATTTTACAGGGAGCCAATGGAGGGAAGCTAAAACTGGAGAGACGTGGTCTTTCTTGTTGATTCCTGTCAGCACTCGTGCTGCTGCATTTTGGATCAGCTGGAGGCTGTTCAGAGAATTACTTGGACATCCAGCCAACAACACGTTACAGTAATCTAGTCTAGAAGATACGAACGCATGAATTAGTTTTTCAGCATCACTCTGCGAGAGGATGCTCCTAATCTTTGCGATATTACGGAGGTGGAAAAACGCAGTTTTACAAACCTGATTAATATGCTGTTTAAATGACAAATCCTGATCATATATAACACCAAGGTTTCGCACAGTTTTACTGGAGGCCATCGCACGACCATCTAATCCCTTCCTAAGCTGTTTGGGACCACAAACAACAACTTCTGTTTTATCAGAATTTAGTAGCAAAAAATTAATGGACATCCAGTCCTTGATGTCCTTAATACACATCTGAAGTTTGTCTAATGGTTCTGTTTCATCTGGCTTCATAGACAGATACAGCTGCGTATCATCAGCATAACAATGAAAATTAATGCCGTGGTTCCGGATAATACTTCCCAAGGGCTGCATGTATAAACTGAACAGGATTGGCCCTAGGACTGAACCCTGCGGGACACCATAGCAGACCCTCGTCTGTACGGAAGAAACCTCATGAACATGAACAAACTGGAATCTATCAGACAGATATGATTTAAACCAATCTAGAGCTGTCCCTTTAATCCCAACAACATACTCTAGCCTCTGCAGTAAAATGCTGTGATCTATAGTATCAAAAGCAGCGCTGAGGTCCAGCAGAACCAGTATGGACACTAACCCATAATCTGAGGCCATAAGAAGGTCATTCGAGACTCGAACCAGTGCTGTTTCTGTGCTATGATGCATTCTGAACCCTGACTGAAAAATTTAAAATAGATCATTTCTATACAAATGCTCACACAACTGGCTTGCAACTACCCTTTCCAGAATTTTAGAGATAAATGGAAGGTTGGAAATTGGTCTATAGTTAGCTAAAATGTCTGGGTCAAGAGAGGGTTTTTTAAGTAATGGTTTGATTACTGCAACTTTAAAAACCTGTGGTACATATCCTAAGACTAGGGACAAGTTGATCTGTTTCAGTATTGTCGGTCCAATAAGAGAGAAAACATTTTTGAGTAGTCGAGTAGGGATTGGGTCTAACAGACACGTGGATGATTTAGATCCATTGACGACTGAGGTCAGCTCAGAGAGGTCAACAGGAACAAAACAGTCTAGAGTCAGGTCGGAGCATAAGGGAGTCGCCGAGGTTGAAGAAATTCCCACAGCCACTGCCGGGAGGGCCTGGCCGATTTCCTCTCTAATTCTGACAATTTTATTGCTAAAGAAGCTCATAAAGTCTTCACTACTGAGAGCTGCAGGGATGCACGGCTCAACAGAGTTGTGGCTCTTTGTCAGCCTGGCTACAGTGCTGAAGAGAAAACGTGGGTTATTTTTATTATCCTCTATTAACACTGAATAATAGGCTGTTCTAGCTTTGCGAAGCGCTTTTTTTATACACTATTAGACTATCTTTCCATGCATAATAAATATCTACAGACCTACTAGAGTACCACTTTCTTTCCATTTTACGCACTTTCTGTTTTAACATACGAATATGTGAATTAAACCAGGGAGTTAAGCTCCTATGGTTAGAGACCCTCTTTCTCAAAGGAGCAACTACATCTAAAGCTGTGTGCAACACATCTGCAGTGCTACCAACAAGGAAATCAACGTCTGCAGAGGTAGAACCGAGGTCACAGCCCTCAACTGCTTCACTATGTTCCACTGTAAGAAGATGAAGAGCAACGGCCTCCCTAAATTTAGTGATAGCTTGTTGTGTGAAATTTTCTTAAGGGTCGTCGGAGGTAGGCACACAGAAAGCACACACAGACTCTGATGAACAATATATATATATTTATTTTACGCAAAGCATAGCATAAGCAATCTATTTGGTTATATAGGCAAAACACACACAAAGAATATAACTTGGATTATATGAATGAAGCATGCATATAGAATATTATACAGGTATTTCACACACAAAATCCCACTCACTGTGATTCTAGCAGAATCAAATCCCTTTGGTTTTCATATATACACAAACCACATCTACTGTGATGCAAGGACCAACCTGTGTCCCCCGCAGCGCACAGCCAAAGTCAGTCACACAAACTTCAGTTTATCACAAGCTTCAGTTTATCAAACAGGCATTACTCACACAAGCTTCAGTTTATCAAACAGGCATTATTCAAGCTTCAGTTTATCAAACAGGCATTACTCACACAAGCTTCAGTTTATCACAAGCTTCAGTTTATCAAACAGGCATTATTCTCATTTACTATGATGCTAGGATGAAAGTGTCGTCCACCCCCTGCAGAGCATAGCTCCAAACAACCATCGGAGAAGCGTTCCATCCTTACCGTTGACACACGGACTGGAGAGCCAAACAGTCCCGGTAAAAGCAGCTTCCAACCTTGCTGGGCATCCGTACGTGACCCACAGCTGACTCTGACCCGGACAGAGACTTTCCGTCGCTATATTCTCTCGTACAAGGGCCGTGTGTGAGATGGGGGGGCCAGACCCTCCCCACAGACAGACCCTGCTCTTGGAAACAGATCCTGGTTTACAAACCATGTTTTGTAAACCAGGAACCGTTCTCAGAACATGCTATCAAAACAACAGACTTTTCCCAGCTCTACTCACAAAATAACAAAAACTTCTCTCAGGCACACAAAAGAAATAACAAGACTTTTCTCAGGAACTAACGAAATAACAAGACTTTTCTCAGATATAAGCGAACAATTAGAAAAACATCTTACATAACCAATGTTTGGTCTGACCAGGACAACTAACAATAATTCTCCTTACATAGCTTTATCGGATAGACACCTGCTAAAGTAATTCCTCCTATTATGCGTAACGTTGACAATGTTGAATTCAAACGTTATTAAATAGTGGTCGGATAGGAGGGAGTTTACATGTGACACTAACAGATTATCAAGTTCTACACCGTAGACGAGGACCAGATCAAGAGTATGATTAAGACAATGCGTCGGTTCGTTAACTTTTTGTAAAATCCCCATCGATTCTAGAAGAGAATCAAAAGCCAACTTAAGACTGTCGTTGTCAGCATCCATATGAATGTTAAAGTCACCCACTATGATGACTTTATCTGTACTGATCAATAAACTAGATAAGAAATCTGAGAACTCAGACAGAAACTCTAGATAAGCTCCAGCAGGAGGCCGGTAAACTACCACCAACAAGACTGGCTTCTCTGATTTCCAGCTCGGCAGTTTTAAGCTAAGCGTGAGGCTTTCAAATGTATTATAATCGCATTTAGGTTTGGATTTTATTGTAAGACTGGAGTCGTAGATCGCCGCTACTCCTCCACCTCGACCTGTGATTCGAGGAATATGATAATTAATGTAACTGGACGGCGTCAATTCATTTAAACTAACAAACTCTTCCTCTTGGAGCCACGTTTCTGTTAGGCAGAAAATGTCACTCCGGGTCTCAGTAATTAGATCGTTTACTAATAGAGACTTGGAGCTTAAAGATCGTATATTTAGTAATCCGCATCTAATTGTTTGGTCTTTAGTTCGCACTAAATGCGTATTTGTTTTTATTTTTACGAGGTTATTTTGGTTAACGCCTCTATTACGTCGCGCTTGGTGAAGATTTGGAGGACGGGGAATCGATACTAAATCTATTTTACTTGGCACCTCGTTAGAATCTCCAATTACATAATTTACTTCTACCTTTTTATTGGCAGGCGATAGTCCTCGAGAAGCAGCAGAGAAGCGTGTAAGACTGCAGCTCTGCATCCTGGCCTGGACCCTGGATTGTCAGGGGGAGGATCTAATAATATCAGCCAGATTTCTAGAGATAAGAGCTGCACCATCCCGGGTGGGATGAATGCCGTCTCTTCTAAGCAGACCAGGCTTTCCCCAAAACGTCTTCCAATTGTCAATAAAGGCCACGTCGTTTTCTGAACACCACCGAGACAACCAGCGACGGAGCGACAACATGCGGCTAAACATGTCATCACCGGTCAGATTGGGGAGGGGACCAGAGACAACTACGGAGTCCGACATGGTTTTGGCGTAGTTACACACCGAGACAATATTGATTTTAGCGACCTCCGACTGGCGTAGCCCGGTATCATTAGCGCCGACATGGATGATAACTTTACTGTATTTACGATTACCCTTTGCCAGCAGCTTCAAGTTTGCTTCGACGTTGACCGCTCTGGCCCCCGGGATGCACCTAACTATGGTCGCTGGAGTCGGCCTCACATGCCTCAAAATAGAGTCGCCAATCACCAAGGTCAGTTTCTCAGCGGGTGTGTCGCTGAGTGGGGAAAAACGGTTAGACACGTGAAGCGAATGGTGGTGTTCCGTGCGCCTTTTGGGACTACGCTTCCTCCGAACCGTCACCCAGCCGCCCTGACTGCCCGGCTGCTCGGGGGCTGCAGGGGTGCGGCTACCAGCAGCTACACCTGGCCGGTCCGCCGCTACTTCAGCCTGACGAGCTACCAAGTCAACCGGACTATGGTCTATTTGGCGGAACCGGACCTCTAACTCACTTAGCCTCGCCTCCAAAGCTACAAACAAACTACATTTTATACACTTACCGTCTTCACTAAAGGAGGCAGAGGAATAACTAAACATTTCACACACTGAGGAGTAAGAAGGAGAAACGGTGGGAGAGGAGGCCATGCTGAGAGGACAGGAGACGGTACCTGTACCGGTGACTGGTGGAAATGAAAGTTAAATAAGAGAAAAGGTACAAGTGCTCGATTCAAAGAAAAGTTTACAAGATGTAGTGTTTTATTATCAAAACAACTAAAATCAGAGTATAAGGATTCGAAGAATCAGAGCCCGTAACGCCGTGCAGACAGACACAGACCGCGAACAACAAACAGGAAGTGACGAAATGCGTTACCCACCCAGCCTAGAGCGCCCTGATTTCATCAGATGATTGCTCCTGGTTTCATCAAGCCGACTAGAGGCCAAATGAAAATTATAGCAAGAAAGACTGACTAATATTTATATAAGCCTCCACTCGATGGCAGTGTTCAGCCAAGAGTTGGTTTTTAGTGTCAGTTACAGTGTAAAGATTATATTTAATTATTTCTTATAATCCGTTTCATTAACCACACCCATTTACAACCATAGTAACAAACCTCTAAAACCAGCTTTGTACTCAGGCACTTCACAGGCAATGAAAGAATAAATATGTGTGTTTTGTCAGAAGTTTTCCACTGGTAAAACAAGCTGCCGCGTTACATGTAAATAGTGACTGGGTGAACAGGATCTATGGGTGTGTGTGGGTAGGGCAGGAGAGATCATCAGGTCTGCTGTATGATTTGTTGCCTTTATTGTGTACTTTCACAAAACAAGTCTCTTTTTCAAGTAGTTCTGTGTGAAAAAATGCTATTGCTTCGCTGAGTAATATAACAGTGACTGAATAAAATGTAAAAAGCAACTTACAACATTTTTTGCTCACAGAAAAGGGAGTCTGAAACTGCCTTAACATCTATCAAGGTGGGGCTCTCTCTCTCTCTTTTTCTCTTTCTCTTTCTCTCTCTCATATATATATATATATATATATATATATATATATATACATACATACATACATACATACACACACACACACACACACACACACACACACACACACACACACATACATACATACATACATGATTAAAGCGCAAGAAAGGAGGTATTACTTTAGAAGATGTTGATCCAATAAAGCCATTGCTAAATGTAGGGAGGTCATAGCTCTTCATATTCCTACAGTGGAACATAGTGAAGCAGTTGAGGGCTTTGACCTCGGTTCTACCTCTGCAGATGTTGATTTCCTTGTCAGTAACGCTGCAGATTTGCTGCACTCAGCTTTAGATGCAGTTGCTCCTTTGAGAAAGAGTGACATAACATTAAGGTGATTCAAATTGCTTAACAGAGACATTAAAACATCACATAAAAAACAGGATTTGAAATGTAAACAAAAGAAAGAAAGAAAAATGAACAATATATAAAATCAGTGGTTAAAATGTTAGTTGAGTTTTGAAACTTAAGCTTAAAAATAAGACAGTGTTGATTTGGAGCTTTATTCAAATACAGCTGAGAACAGGTGTGTCTTGTAGTTCTGTAGATTCTTATTGTGCATGGAAAATTAATACAATAATATATTTTAAAAAAGCCCTTCACAAAGACAGAATAGCTTATTTTTTACCTTTTGATAAAGGATAATAAAAATAATTCCCATTTTCTGTTCAGTACTGTAGCCAGGCTGACAAAGCACCATAACTCTGATGAGCCGTGCATCCCTGTGGCTCTCAGTAGTAAAGACTATACATCCTTTAGCAGTAAAATTGTCAGAATTAGAGAAGAAATCAACCAGGTCCACCTGACAGCAGCTGTAGGCATTTCTTCAGCTTCAACAAATTCCTTAGACTCTGAACTGACTCAAGAAATTCCTGGAAATGTCGTTTCTGTAGACTTCGTCGAGCTGACCTCAGTCGTCAATAGAGCTAAATCATTCACATGTCTGTTAGACCCCATCGCAACTCGACTACTCAAAAATGTTTTCTCTCCTATTGGTACGACAATACTGGACCAGATCAACTTATCCCTAATCTTACAATATTTGCCACAGGTTTTTAAAGTTGCAGTAAATAAACCATTACTATATATGAAAAACCCTCTCTTGACAGACATTTTAGCTAATTATAGACCAATTTCCAACCTTCCATTAATCTCTAAAATTCTGGAAAAGG